>OU342646.1:14967500-16217500 GCA_910589605.1 Chrysoteuchia culmella | reverse complement strand
AAAATTGTCCAATAACACAACCCTAGACTAGTCTCATCTCTTACCCTATAGAGCTAGAATACGAAAGTTACGGAGCATTTCTAACAAGCATTGTCCACGGACCGAGCTCTACGAACTCCAAGAGATAGTAATTCTGCGATAAACCTTGACAGTCTTAAAAAATATGACGAATTATTTTCAAGATGATCTATAAAACAGTGTAAATAAAGACATTAAAGGCTCGTTTCACCACCAACAAATAAGTTCCATATAGTATATTATATTATTACAGATCATACTTAATAATTGACAGTTTTAGTAAGAAACTAGCGGATCTTCGCGGTTTTACCCGCGTGGTGCCCGTTCCCGTGGAAATATCGGGATAAAATATAGCCTATGTCACTCGGGAGAAATGTAGCTTTGTAATGGTCTAAGAATTTTCTAAATCGGTCCAGTAGTTCCTGAGATTAGCGCGTTCAAACAAACAAACTCTTCAGCTTTATAATATTATTATTATTATAATAATTAGTATAGATAATATGCCAAATTATCTCAGTAACTTATCAGTTGGTAGGGCCCTTAACCTTTTAATTCACTGTTGAAGGAATTTTGTAATGTAACATTGACAGAATATTCAAAAAGTAGGCATAGTGTGTTATGCGACTAAACATATTAAAATGCGCTTTAACAATAGTCAATGTCAAATGTGACGTCGTTGAGGCTATGAGAGTGGTGTTTATATATTTCATTCTCGAGCTCCTTTTATTCTCTGTCAACCCCGAAAGGCATTTATTTTATGGCGTGGCGTGGTATGTGTATGTATGTCATAATAGTCCAAAGAAACTTCAAAAGAAGACACAATCTCCAAGCCTACAATTTTTGAATATGGAATATCGTAATATTCCTCCCGGGAGCGACTTGGATGCCAGTTTTATTTTCACTTGAGACAAAGCGCTTTTGTACAATCGGCCGCGAATCAAGCAGAGTTTTACGCCGAAACTGCTTTTTTCGTATACAATAAGGGCGCGTTAAGCGTGGATCTGCTGTTGACTGTACGGTTCCGTAATGGCGTGGTCGTAGTACTCAGACAAACAAAAGCAGTATGTTTCTTTAGGTAAGTATACTTACGAAAACAAAATGTGTAGTTTTGTAAGAAACAAAAAATGCTAAGACTTGCCCCGTTGTTATTTAAAAAAAATACTAGGTCGTGCGAATAACGTTGTCTTTTATTAAATAGAGCTTCTTTTGTTCATTTTTAAATTTATGTATAATGGATATCGTCTCTTTTAATGTGTTGTGCTTGTACTTGTGGAGAGTGCTATCTATATAAACTCAAGATTTGCGATTTGTCAATGCGCGACTCACAAGAAAACGATCATCCCGTGGTTGGGTACATGGTTTTCTTCCAGAACCAGGCCTTCTCTCGACGGAACCAGTCTCCTGATATCGCTGCCAGGTCCTTTGGACTTTCGAGCGACTAACATTTAGCCTCCTAGCCACGAAACATTGGCTGCAACCCTCTTCAAGCAGCGCGATAATTTTGGTAGCTTTTACCGCTTTATCTACCATTTTTGATACAGCCAAACAGCAATAAATAAAGCTTTGACAGTCAAGGATATGAAATTAATCGATAAAAATTCAATAAAAGTTATGAAAGTCGATGTTAACTTCTGGAACTTCGCGCCAAAAATGTAGGATAAAAAGGGGTTTTCTGTAAAAATGAGCATCAAATGAAAATTTGAATGAACGTACTTTTTTAAATACCACAGCATTTTTAAAACCGGCCAGTAACGTGTACGAACGATTGAAACCTTTTTGGTATTGTATCTTTTTAAAGTTGAATGAAAATCAAAACCGCCCGTTTTTTTTTGCAAATGAGTGTATTACTGCCTCCACCTGAAAATCTGTGTCACACTTGTTGTGACAATAGCTGAGGTTGGCGACCAATTCGACTTGTATGTATAAAGTGTAAGTTATAAATATTGTATCTGGTTTTTTTTAGTCGAATAAATTTTATTTATTAAAAAAAGTAGATTAGTAAAAAACTTGGATACTGAAGAAAGTTTCGATTAGCATTACGTCTGAGCAACTTTTAGTATGAAATGTCACTAAGCGGAGCACTTTTTAAATATTTGTGTTTTAAAAAAATATATGAGCAACTAAATATATTCGCGTGGTTCCCGTTGCCAATGGAATATCGGGATAAAAAGTAGCTTATGTTGTAGTCCACTACTTGAAGTCCCTTCATACCAAATTTCATCAAAATCCGATCAGTAGTTCTCGCGTGAAAGAGTAACAAATACACAAACAAACAAACTGACATAAGTCCTTAAAATCCAGTTCTAACTGACCCTTTACTGCGTAGGATTCACCAGTCTTTCTTTCGACGACTTTTATTTGCTAAACATTATACGTGGGAGTTCGAAATAAATATTTACGATTATAATACGACAGACCAAGGTCTGGGTGCAATGGCAGACGTCCATCATAATAGGCGTAAGTGGATAACAGGATCAATCGTCGCTTTGATGTCATCCCGGGATTAAAAACTCATTCCTACTCTATCTATTTTAAGGACTAAAATCGCTTTTCTCGATGTCAACACTTGGCATTCATGCAATCTGCTGTTGATTCATAGTCTGTGAGAGAGTTTGTTCAGTTTAGAGTTCTACTACACATTTAATAAAACAGTAAGGAACCCAAATCTGTATGTAAAAACAACAACATCCGTATCGTGGACAAGATATAGAGACACTAAAACATAAATTCATTAAATTTTTGCAGGTATTTTTTCTGTTTGTTTGTTTTCGTAAATGTTCGCGTTTCCGTTAAAAAAAATCTCCTGAATGGATGTTGGATACCTTTTATTTCGGGAATATCTCTTTTTGCCTTAGGAAAAAGGTAGTCGTTGGTATTTGTAAACCTTTCATTTTTCAGAATTAAAGATTATTTTCCTTTTAACTAAATTTATTGTACAAAACTTAATTTTCATAAAAGTTATGATTAGGTATGCACCTTCTTTTACCATATTTTTGTTATTTCTTTATTTCCGTCGTATAAATAATAACAAGCCCTCATGAAGGTTTACACACGTTTCACCTCAAAAATGTTAGAAATTAACACAAAAGTCAACACAATGAAAGTAAACGCAAACCACAGTCGTCAGAACGAAGCGCAAGTGCGTCAACTTTCATGGACGTAAATGCTCACTTTCCAATAACAACGCTTAGTTATGAAAATATAATATCCAAGCCTTCCGCCCGCGACTTCGTCCGCGAGGTTGCAATCCGATCTGCGACATCTAGAGGTGTTATTTAGTCCCGTTTCTAATAAAATAACTGAACTGTTCAGGTGCTATAAGGCCACTGCTAGGAAACTCAGTAATGAACTAACACCCCTTTGTTTACCTACATTCTGTGAGTAAATTTACCTTTTATTTTACTGAAACAAAAGTATTTTTTTTGTTACAGTTCTCTAAGACCTTATCACATAAAACAATCAATATATGTACATATCTGTGACACGAAAAACATTTCAACTACCCCTGTAATAAACATTGCTGCCATTTGGGCACACGATAATTTGACGAGCAAAGATAGGGGAAAAAACATGTACCGACTCTCCATTTACAACCCACTAATGGTTGTTTACGATTCGGACTGTCACAAATCAGAAAATATTTTAAGAGATACCTGTCACTTTCATTCTACTCAAAAGCTGTACTTTTACCTAAAATACATTAATTCTAACAAGTATTTGCAAAATACAACTTCTTTAATATTCGCGCGCACTTGTCCATTGAAATTAAATAACTTAGTTATGTACTGATTGTGACGTGCTTTTAAATTATTGCGTGTCAGGTATGTTTTTATATGTATTTTCATGTTTTTAGATATCCCGACATCATCCATCACATATCAGAACGTTGGAAAATCTGTAATTAAAAAGCACGTTTTTTAACCGTAAAAATGCTTTAATTTTGTAAATATATCTGAATCTCTATTATAATGTAAGAGGGGAGACGTGTTTACTTCTTTGACTTACAATTTTTTGTTTAATGATTATTGCAATTATTGCATTTCAAAACCCCATGCTTGTGGAATGACTAAGTTAGCATTGCGCTATGACAGCGACTAACAATACTTGAAACTTAAAATATTGTTCAAAGAAGTATCAAAATTTTGATAGTGCGCTGAAAAGTGCATATTATTATTTTACTTTCTTAAAGCAAATAATTAATATAAGGCCTAAAATCTGTAAAGTTTCACATTCACATTTTGTCTTCGCTTATCTAAAAGCGTATAGTTCTACCATAAATCAAATCCGTAATCCATCATTTGTCATATCATCTTACTGATCCTTAATGACGAGAAAGGGCATTTTTTACTGAATACTGCTTTGTTCGAGCTTTTGTTACGGATAATATAAAAAGATAGAAATATATTTTCAAGAATATTTTCCTATTTAAAATTTATCATAAATATAAAAATAGCATTGAAAAATGCAAAAACTTAAACATCATAAATTTAAAAGTGTGTTAATTGCCACACCTCTAAGACACCACATTTGGCTTTAGGCTTTAGTCAGACCTTGGATGTTGTCAGGAAACAATAGGTGATAGGTGGCCAGCCCATCGCCTGTGGTCGTCCACTGCTGGACTGGACACAGGCATCTCCTAACGCACGCCTATTGTAGCGTTCATAGGAGGATATTAGGCTGCCTGTCCACTGAAGCGGAGCGAAGCTGCGGAGCGGAGAAAAGAGGAAATATTAACCAATAGGATTGCATAACGGAGATTTTATGCAATCCTATTGGTTAATATTTCCTCTTTTCTCCGCTCCGCAGCTTCGCTCCGCTTCAGTGGACAGGCAGCCTTAGCCTACTGCTACCACGCTGGTCAGACGGGTTGGTAGAGGGTTTGTTTCAAGTATTCCTTCTCTCGCACAGGTGTTGAATGCGTCGAGCCACTTAGTCGACTCTTACGACATCGCATGTAAGGGAGTGGTGACACTTGTATTCTTAGGCCGTCAACACACGGCACTTGTTTTCGATTATGCCCTGTCTATTGATAGGATTTTACTATCTGCACTGAAAAGATAGCAGCTGGGGAATTTTTTGTTGTTTTTTGGACTAAAGAATAAACATAGAATATAAGCATACCTTACTTCGCGCACTCATTGAAATTAAACAACTTTTGCGGACTATTTAGTGCGATTTATTTACTCGAAATATATTATTAAAATATAATATAACATAGTAAGAAAACAAATTTTTTATTTAACTATTTAGAAACTTACCCCGTATTTTTATCTAAAGCTTTGATTTTCGTATTTAATAGCATTTATTTATTAGGCACATGTGTTTTTTTTTGTGATTTTCCCGTTCTTTCATTCAGTTGTTAATGGAAACTTTTTCTATTAACTACTTTTAGCCGAAGATTTTAATGTAATTGTTATTAATCTATCTATCAATGCAAATCAATTAGGTATAAGACATATGATTAATATTCGTCTTCTGTCATTCCTAAAAGGTGATGGTCATTCGTCTTTCACCAAAATAGGCAATACATTTTGTACTCTACAAAGTACTGAACATAAAAGTCCTTTTCCTTTGATTGAATGGAAGCGTATTAGAGCCAATTTCACGAAAGTGTGCATTGACCCTAGTAAAGAGGGCGAGGAGAACGTGACAAATGTATCTCGTGATTTTAGTGTTGTGTTACGACGCGAACATCTATAATTTCTATAGGAATAACAAGTACTTACAACATAAGTTTAAATAATTAAGTTTGACCCGCGTGGTTCCCGCTCTTGGGGGAATATCGAGATAAAAAGTATTCTAGGCTATCTAGTTTCATCCAAATCCGATCATTGGTTTTTGAGTTTATTCGATACAAAGTCTTTATAATATTAATTTAGATGGGTTGTAAATTGAACAAACTTTAAATTTTATTTTCATTATGTACTTATTGGATTTAAGATTATATTAATATTTTTAGTATATAATTTATAGAATCTAAAATTCTAAACAAATGCTTATTTACCAGAAGGGAGAACAGCTGTTTCTCGTAGTTCCTTTACCGTTGCGGAAATTCTCTCCTGACACTGTTTTTGTTTCTACAGTGTTAAAACGACTAAAATTGAAATACTATTAAGATACAATTAAGACTAAAGTGCAACATAGTTGACTCTAGATTATGTCAGTGTTTTTGATGTTATTAATTTTCCTTTTCTCTTTTCTCGATCTCTCACTCACGCCAGTTTTACACGCACATCAAATAGTTCCAAACTTGAATTAGAAAATGAAAAGTAATAATATTTGTTACTTTGCCCGAAAGTTTTATTTGTCACAGCTTCACGGGAATGTAAACCTCATTTATACATGCTCTAGTTCTGATAAAAATGTGTCTTGGCAGATAGATAGACATAAAAAAAAAAAAATATGTAAGTAATTGATGTTTGAAGATAAGATACTCACAATTTTTTACATCCATTTTGTAGAAACATTGAACTGAATAGGTAGAGCAATATTATATTTACAATTCAGTTCGCGAACTCTTCATAATAAAGACAAGAAAGTAGGTACAGCCAACGGCGGTCGTATTTGTCCATTTCATTAGATAAACAAATCAATGTCTTACTTTACTGACCTAAAGAACAACAGTTGAACTAAACATACGCTTGTTACTTTCACATGAACCGCTCTTCGGTCGTGCGTTTATTGTAAAACGATCACATTATGTTCACTGACCACGTCATAAAATTATAATGTTTTTTACGAACTTTAAGTACGAGACTACAGCATAAGCGCCACATTAAAATTGAATCAAAAAGAAAAATAAAACAATAAGTAGCTGATGAAGGCTAAAAGTCTCCCCGTCGTTCATAAAAAACAACGAACCGTTTTTTTATTATCAAAATCTTTAGTATCCATCAATACCAACAACTTTTACTATGGAGCCAACAACGAAATTGCAAAATAATATCAGTTTTTCCAAATAAAACTACCATACAGACCTACTCGATCAAAATATATGTAACAGATGTTATTTTTTAAAGTAGTTCGTATTCGCATGGTTACTTCCAGGTATTTCTGATAATAAAAAAAACGCCGTGTACTCGTATGCAATTAAAGTGTTGGCCACAGAAAAAACATATAACACATTTAGTACTGAAAAATGAATTGCTTCGCAAACAGGTAAAATCGTATAAAGAAAAGAGTATGAACTGCCAACTTAGTATGTACCTGTAACCTCTTTTCAGTAACTGTGGTTTTGACAGATATTAAACAGAAGGTTTTAAGGGCTACTGGACTGAAGCGAGATAGTAATGAGAAAAATACGCGCGCGAGAGCGAGACCAATTTCTCAGATTAGACGAAAAAAAACCGGCCAAGTGCGAGTCGGACTCGCGCACCGAGGGATCCGTACAAATCTGTAGGTATATAAGTAAAAGTTCACCCATCACGACAATCGAGTCATAGTTGTGGTATTTTTATTGCAAAATGAAATAAAAAATTTTCAAAAATAATTTTAATTAAATGAATGTTTTCGCAATTTTTCCTTTATCTGTTCTATAAGAAGTTACTTCGTACCAAATTTCAAGATTCTAAGTTCACGGGAAGTACCCTGTTGCTATTGAAATTACCAAATACCCAAACTTCAATAGAGATGATGGGTGGAAGATTCCACCAGCTTGGGACCCTATTATCCATAAGTTAAAGTCTCAACCCAAATCACACACTGCAAGACCCAAAGATACGGTTAGCTCTTTTTGTAGATAAATAAATATAAAAAAGTAAAGGTGGAGACAACATATCCTAATTTTTTTAATAATTTTTTATAAAGATGGAGGTCGGCCCGCTTTCGAAGTTTTCTTGGCAGTTTCTTTCTTCGAAGGTCCTCCCAATTTGTGAACTGCCAGTAGAATCTTTAGTTTTCTCTTTTCTTAATAATAAAGAATTAAAATAACAATTAAATCAAAATATCAAATCAATAATAATTTGTGCCATAGTAAATGTCTAACCGTATCTGAACGAAAATAAATTAACTTTTCGAGGGTAGACTTATAAGTAGCCAGTCATCCCGTGACCACGGCAGCTGTAAAGGTGCCGAAACGTCGGGAAAATAAAAAAACCCCTAAAAAACCTAAAAATACGGACAATTACAACTTAGTTCGTGGAAATATAGCGCGTTTGATATCCGTAAAAGTTGTTTTATTTCAATTCGTACCCTGTAGGTTTTGATTCCCGTGCGAGTTTCGAAAATTTGCGAAAGTTTGCGGCATAAACGGCTGTATCTTTTGATTTTTATACAGCTCCAAGGGACAGTAGACCTGAGTATTAGATATATAAATTTCAGTTTGATACCTCCACGCGTTCATAACTTATAGTAGTAGATAACTTAACGAAAAAAGAGAAAATGAAACTATTCAATCCTAAATATAGGTAATTGTGTCCACTAATTAAACCAATTTTCAATAGTATATGTAACTCCATTTAAGAATAATCTTGAAAATTCGTATTTTTAGGGATCATTTCGAAAAGAAAAAGTGTTGAGGCAAAATGATAAAAACGTGTTTCTGATACTATACAAATCTTGTTAAAGGTATGAAGAAATATATATATTTTTACCAGATTTGTAACATCTCTGTATAGAGTCTATAGTTTATAACATCGTCTATAGTTTTATACCAAAAGTACGAACTTTTTCGATATAGCGTCAGGGACCCCAGTCCTAATGCTATCGAAGAAGTTCATATACAGATATTTAAATTTGGAACTTTCAAAGCTGCCAGATCCTACAGATTTTCGGATGGCTTGTATTTAACTGTAGATCATACTAACCTAACCTAACCACCAAAATAGCTAAATGCTCTCCAAATTATAGTCAAATCGACACTTTGGTGAGCAAAGTACTATATCTGGGTACTACATTATTACTTTTTGGAGCTCGATCAATTATTAGTTTTATATTTTTAGTCATAAAATCTGCAATATTTACCTTTGTACTAACTACTTTGTGTTTTCTAAATATACATACTTTCAAGATATTTTTTTACAAAACGAGCTATGGGAAAAAGCTGACCTTATTTATTACTTTCCAATAGTGGGGCAAAAAGTGCGACATTTTGATATATTTTCGGATATTTCAGATTCCCACAATCACTTAAAAATCATCAGACCAATTGTATGATTTAGCGTTGCTATCAAATATACTTGTTAACTATCTTTATTAAGAACGAGAGAGATTTGCTATCCACGATCATGGAGTAACAGATATCCAAAGAATCGTCAGAATCATGAGAATTTAAAGTGTTATTTGATACTAGATTTCGCTAAACTGATATTATGTTGTTACATTAATAATATGAACGCAAGCTGCAACTAGACTCTACCCCCAGGCAGCTGAGTTGCCGCTTCCTCAATAAATCCAAGGCAATGCTGAGAGATTTTATATAATCCTATAAAGCTTGGCTTTTAAAGCACCTTAGCTATATAACTTAAAGTACACTTAATAATAAAACAGTTTATTTATGATTATTCATTTTCTTAATTTTACCTTTTCAGCCTTAAGTCGGTGAACCATTTGGTTCTTATAATTTAATTGTACTTCACTTTGAGGTGAGGAGGAATCCTTTTGTCGTTCATAATAGCGGTAAAGGCTGACATGCTGTTGACTGTACTTACACACTACAAAAATTTTAAACACCTCAACATGCCGCCTCTGTGGTCTAGTGGTACAACCACCGATATCAGACCCAGGGGTCCCGGGTTCGATTTCCAGCGGGAGTACATATTGTATTCGGTTTGGTTGGTGGTAGGACTTGTTGTAAGTCCGCCTGGCTAGCTACCACCATCTTATTTAAGTCTGACGCCATAACAACAATGTTTTCAGCATTGTTGTGTTCCGGCAGTTAGAGATAAGATAGCCAGTTCCTCAGTGATTGGGGATTCCGGGAGAGGCTCGCTTCCATCTTCAGCCTTATCAATACTTAACATCAGGTATGATGAAGGTTAAGAGTCTCCCCGTAATTCATAAAAAAAAACAAAAAACATGATTTCATGTGTAATGGTCGATGAATAAGAATCTCAAGTTCAAAGTAGTAAAAAAATATATGCAGTCGGAGGCATGACATTTTAAATGATCTATTATAAAATTATGCCTAATGATACCACCCCACAGCCGCTGTGGGTTTTTTTTAACATCACTTACCTAAGAACAAATGGGTTGTCAAGACAACAAATCTAACTATATCTTAATTATAGAAATCCGTTCTGTCGTTTGAAAGAAATGAGGTAATAAATAATATTAAATATAAACATACCTCATACCAGATACGCTCGAAAAACATAACCCTTTTCTTGCTATTGGGTAATTATTGCATGAGCATATGAACCACAAACCACGGCAGCTGAAAAGGTGCCGAAACTCTTAAAAAACCAAAAAATATGGCCAATTACAACTTAGTTCGTAAAAGTTTTTTTATTTCAATGAACAGTGCGCGCCAAAACTTAAGATGTACATATGAAATTATCTATTGGGAAATTAACTATTAGGTACTTTATATCAGATCTCATATTAAAGTCATTGAATTACAAGCTAAGTAAACACAACTAATGTATTTATTTTGTGCAACTATTAATAATAACAATAGAAAAATCAATTTCAAGATACTTTAGACTGCTATAAAATGTTGTGAAGTAAATCTTTTCGATTTAACAGAATACGACCAGCCGTAAAATCGATTCGAAATGCTCTCGAATCCTATAGTCATTTTTTATCTGTTATTTTTTGTACAAGCCTGTGACACGTGAATCTCTGCTAGATACAGTTACCTACCTACACTGTGTTCCATGGCATTTCTTTAACCATGTAAATAATTAAATGCTACCTCAACGCAAATAAACAAACAACAATTATCTTTATCTTTAGACGTTTCTGAAGTTATTAGCTATCGTAAGAAAATCTTGTATGTTTAAATACGAAAAATGTTTATTTTTTGCCGAATGCTTCTAAAAAGTAATATTATTCAGAATGGTGTGCAGTGTAGTGTAATTAAAAAAAAAGTATGAAAAATAAACAAGTTTATGTATTAGGTAACCAGTTAACTATTTTTTGCGAATGTTTTTATCTTTTTTGCTGAGTTATTCAGACTAGCGATTATTAACCGGTTTCCATGACACGAGTACACGACTGGTTGCGGTAACTAACGGCAGTATTTCTTCCAAACTTACCAACAAACAAGTTGACAGTAAATGTAAACTGGTAAGTACTAAGGGTACTAGGTACATAAGGGTAGGTAAGGGTACCTACTGTCAAGTTTTTACTATCGCGTTAAGTTAATTAGTATGATAGATCTTTACTACATAGCAATCTTAACTAACACTCAGTATCTAATCTCAGAATGAATTATTTAGGTATTGTCTGGGTGTTGCTCCTATCGAAGTAACTATAGTGAAAAAACTTCATGTCATGAAAAAGGTCGTTGAACGAAAGTTAAACCAGTTTAAGGTATTTTGTAGATTAATTAAACATTTGTATAATTATGCCGTTTACTACTATCGATTAACATAATGCTTATATACAATTCACATTACACGACTATCAATACTATCGTTAGATTGTTATGTCAGCATATCAGAAACCAATTTTAATGCACTATACGACAACTTCTACTAAAAAAGGCCAAAACGCTTTTGGCTTGCTCTCCAGCACTAAATGAGGTGAAGATTCTTCTAGATAATCCATGCGAAGTGGTTCCAGCAATCAGTGGCCCGCTCTCACGAACCGCCCACACGTGCTGTCACTGTACACAGATTGAAACAAATATGTCCCGTGTTACCGAACCAGAGAGCTATTTGCCAACGGGTCTATTTCTTCATTTGCTAGCAGGACACCGGTATCTAGAGAATAATGAAATATTGTGTCTAATTTTCCGGGCCTGAGAGGTATAATTTGTCAATAAGCTAACCTAAACTTTTCTACAAAAATAATCAACAAATTTGTTTTGCACTAAAAACAGTGGAAAGCTTGAGAATCTTAAATTGCACTGCTGCAATAACAGATGCACTTCGATCAAACTCCTTTTCGTGCGCCATAAGCACAAAAGAAGTAGAGCATCCAGGCAGAGGGACCACAGTAACAAAGTGAAAAAGTCTTACTAGTATGGCGGCAGCGTTCCTTCTGGTATCTTTTCTATTTTGTACCTTAAAAGAGCAATCAAGGGCCCCTAGCCAACGTAACAATTCAAAAACGATAACGAAGTTCGAAAATAATTAAATGTATGGGATTGGCGGATTGGCATAAGCCGCGCTAAATCACCTGGTCTTACTGCAAGTTAATTGGCGAATATAGACAATAATGAATCGAATTATCGTTTCGCTAGATAACGATTTTACTTCTTAATATGGTATTTCATATGAAAACTTTTGCTTATCTACACTGCAATCGAACCCTTCTCTACCAAATTCCTTACTATACCCATTGATTATTATTTTATAAAACAAATAACATTACGTAGCATGCTTGTATCATATAAAGGTTAACCCTCAACTAGTCGCGGTTTAACAGTAACAGATATTCTCCTGTTGGTACACGTGAGTTAGTATAACTACCAAATGGCGAGAAATTACTCCATATCCGGAGAGCTCTGCCCACCCGATTAGGCTTAATAATATAACAGGAGGCCCAGTGCCCGTATTGTTACCGATGTGGGTTTATTCTCTGCACTTTTAATAAAATGACGAGGGGTGATAGCAGGGTTGAAAAAAATATTAGAAACGCGACGAAAATGGTAAATTTTGGCATAGCATGTACTCAAAACGATAATTTTGACGACACCTGTTTGGCGCAGGGGTACTAACCCCGCCTTCTGCGTCAGAGGTCCCGGGTTCGATCCCCGGACAAGACAAATATTTGTGTGCATGAACATGTCTATTTGTCTTGGTCTGGGTGTTAAATATGTATATTAAGTATGTATTTACAAAAAAAAAGTATATAAGTATGTTTATCCGTTACCTATCTAGTATCCATAACACAAGTTCTTTATGAAACTTAACGTAGGCTAGATAATTGGTGTGATTGTATTCAAATATTTATTTATTATTTATTAAAACAATTTACCCCAATAACTTTATTTAACTCTATTTAATAAAATATAATATGCTTTTTTAATAATAATGAGCTAATGAAAAGGTAAGAAACTAACGTGGCATTGGCGAAATAGTGTATCTATAAAAGTATAGATACTTTACCCAAAAAAAAACACCTCTATAAATGATTTGATTACTTACTTGAATTATTTTAAAAACGAATTAATAATGCTCTTTAAATTTTAATAAACCGCCCATGAAATATATTTTTTATTTTAAGAAATTCCCATACACGCGAATACAATAAAATAATTTGTAACACTAATTTATAATGTTAATTAAAAATATAATTGACTTTTTCATACCTCTATGAGGTAAGGTTGTGTTTGATACTTGTAATTAAAACGAATATTTTCAAGCAACGCCCTATGTTATTTTGTCTTAAGTAATAATTTCAGTGAATTATTTAATAATTCGGAATACTTTTATTTCATATGTATTTTTTTATCTTTACCATGTTATGTAACTTGGTTAAGATTCAGGCAAGCACCTAAGAGAGCTATTATATTTTAACGTTTCACAAGATTTTCCGCTAGCTGTGTATTACATTTTTATCAGCCTTTGGCTGTTTAGTTTACCGACAAATGTAAATAAATAAATAACGTAGGTGTTGGATACATCTTTCATTCGTCGGTACGATAGGTATGTAATAAATATATGCTCGTAAATATAGGGGCGTAAATTGTATGTTTCCTGAGTGAACGCATCATTACTGTCTCATGCGATGTGTGGTAATTACTGTCTACATGCGATAGTTCATGGGAACTGTAGCACTGTACAAACACTTATTTGATGCACCGAATAGTCTGTGAAGTGGTTCAAAAGTTAAAAAAGTTATAAGTATAAAGCTCTATGTTTAAAACATTTATTGATTGTAAAACTATTTTTTTTACACATTTAATTATTACAGTAAGTAATATAAATAAATAAAATAAAAAAAAATAGCTACAAGTTTCTATTATAAATATTAGAGAAAACCTGATTTTATTGGGTACTTATTATTTTAATTTATTATAAGATTTTTTAAATTCAAATGAGCTAGAAACGCTTTCACTACTTTACGAAATGTATTAACGCTTAACAAGTGGAAAGTCACAACTAGAAAAGTAAAAAATTACAGTTTCTCTACATAATATCTCAACATCAATTTAAAACGAGACAAAATTATGAAATTAGGCCCTACAGTATATCGTATAATTAGGCGATAGCTACGGCAAATAAAATAAAGTAAACATACGTTTGACTTTTTCCTCTGGCCATGTCTTCCAATTTAGCAGCACACAAAACAAAACACCAGCAAAAATATTTATAAAAATATAACTTTAAAAAATCACAACAAACACTGACCACGTTCGAATTTTAAAAGTTCGATTCAAAAAATATATTATTAGGCGGCAACCGGTCACATGAGCACGGTTCTTACGATGTCCGTGTAGCCACTCTCCGAGATCTCAACTCGATCCGGACGCGGTAAAGCGCCCTACTTGCGGCCTAACCAATCGCTGTGTACAAAAGAGATAGCGTACATACAAACTACCGAGTATGAAAGGGACCGCAGTATTATTTTTAAGGGCATAATTTCGAGAAAATGTCAATGAAACATTTACATTTTCTTCGCGCAGTTTATTTAATAGTATCTTTGAAAATCTAAATAGCATGCAAGTCAAGTACCAATGCATCAAAAACAATCAACTGTTCCTACTACTAGCGCCATCTATGTACTAACTCTTGAACTATTATGAAACATAGCGATCGAGTTGACTGTTCAGAAAAGCGTAGTCATTGTAGAGCATTAGATGTCGCTACGCTTTTCATTACTTATCACTATGGTGACTACATACAAAATCCTATTTCTGGGCCGTGGATTTAATTTAATTTGTCTACCCTTATTATGCACTTCTTATTTTTTCTTACAGTTATCGTTATTAAATTAACTATAGAGCAGGTTCCCAATTTTCATGCAATCGAAAAAAGTTCACATTTGTTTCAAGTTTCATATTTTTTTTATGGTAAATTCAAATATATTATTTAACAAATATGAACTTCTCGATTGCATGGGAATTGGGCTCCGGGGGGAAATTATATTTCGTAAAAAGTTCAATTACGTAAGTAAAAAAAAATTGCCAAAATTTCATACAATAATAACCTTAAACAACTTTTTTGTTCAAAACTGCACAAAAAGTAAAACTATCGCTTTACAAAAAAAAACACCGTCGAAATGTTGAACATTCTGGGTTTTGAAAGGTACAAAATCGAAAAATATATCGGTCAAGATTTACTATGATAATCCCTCTACGAAAACAGGTATTTTGTATGAAAAACATCGAGTGATCGCAGACTTTTTATGATGTGTGTATTTTCTAAAACAATAATTGATGTCGTTCAGTTTTTGTATACCTACAGTACCTATCTAAAAGTTCTATGGTGAAGTACGGGTATTTAGTAAAATAAGTTTTGTGGTAACGCAAGTGGTAACGGTATAAATCTAGAAGTTTACAATTATTTATGGCCGTTAACAAAACATGATGGAAACTTCTGTTATTTTCAAAAGCCTATGTTTTCATAATAAAAAAATAAATGTTCATTAGAGCCATAATGAATAAACGTCTAAACAAAGGTCAGTGAGTGTGCTCGACACCTAAATGAGGATCGCAGAGGGCCTTGTAACATCGATTAAAAATTAAGCGCTCCTCTGAAACTCTGAATAAGCAAACGCTGGCAAACAGCGTATCTTAGAGATTTAAATCGTGTTCACCAAATAATTTGCGAGAAGTTCATCTTCGTATAATGTATCCCGTAAATTCGTAATTTGACTGTACTTTGAGAATCAAACAACAACTTTTAAACGATTTTATAGGTATTTGAATGTTTTAATTCATTAAATAGTTCGTGCGGTACGTAGTAGAGATTTAATAAATTCAACAGATTTGCAAAGAGTTCATAAGTAGGTAGGTAAAAAAAAATATCTACGTATGTTGAAATCTATTTAAAACCATATACTTACCTACCTACTACTTACTAAGTAACTAACTAAGCATAGGATCTGTATTGGTAGGCTTCAAAATATATGTAGTACGAAAGGAAAATAATAAAAACAGAAAAAAGTCGAAACGCAAGTGTTGCAAATATATTTCGAATAATTTATGTCATTTATATAAAATCGACGATAATATCCCTTAACTATCTGATAGTTATTGTATTAGTAAAATGTATTTTTTTTATAGAAAAACCATGAAGATTTTCCAAGCTTTAAGTAAAAGCTTCGCCCTTATAAAAGAAGAACAACAAAACTAACCAATAAATACACGTATGGTAGTAACTCGAATCGCCGCGAACTTCCAAAGTTGTAACATACATAAATAAAAGATTACGAGGAACTTTTCCCTGCCAGCAAAGTCCCTAATATTTTATGGACTCCCCTCTCTTCTTTATGAATTGAGGAAGCGTAGATTACTGCTGGTAATTACCTATAGTTTTAATCTCTCTTTCCGCTTTTGAGGATGTTGTTTTTGCTTTTCATGAAAATGAAGTTGAGTTTAATTGAATTATACTCTGCTTAAAATCAAAATATTGCATTTTTATTCACTACTTAATGGCAATGAAAAGTTTCTGATGTAGTAAAATAAAAATGTAGGTAAACTAACACTATCGGGGTGGCCAAATTATCGGCCAAAACAATCTTACTTTGCAATCGAAACAATAAGAAGATGAAAAGTAACATGTAATTCTGATAAATTTTAAATAGAAAAATAATTAACTCGGCCACAAGTGAATTCTCAGATGTATTTTTCAATATTTTTCTTTTTAAAATTTATCAGAAATAAATAAAAATAGCATTGAAAAACGCAAATATTCAAAAATCATAAATAACATGTAATTATTAAATAAAAATCTCACTTTTGAATTTTAAATAAAAAATAACTAGGTGGTTGGAACTTACTTGTTTCGTGGAACTTAAGAATTGTACGTTAGTTAATAACGTGTATATTTTTGACGTTAAACGCTGTTCGATATTCATGTTAATTAGCGCTTTTTCTAGGTACCGTTTTCACAAAATAGAACGCTGACACATAAGTACCGACAATTTTCTACATAATATAGATAAGCGTTTCGTGAAGTACAATCTTTGCAATCTCAATATAGACGTGAATGTTTGTTGTACCACACCGTCTTGTTGTACTGTAATAGACAAAAACGGCTCATCGGATTTAGATGAAATTAAAATTTGGCAAACAGACTAAAACGTAGAACACTTTTTATCCAGATTTATATTATAAATATCTTTTCAATGATAAGTCGACTATAATTAATTAATTGGAAATAGGAAATGAATATTGTATTATTTACATTGCCATCGTTTAACTTTAAACCAACATCTGCGTTCATATTTGTTGGATTTTCATATAAGTTTTGATATAATTTTGCTTGGTATCATGTTTACTCTATTACGAATATTATGCTATTAACATATTATGTTACGTTAAATATTTAACTCTATTACGAAATACATCCAGACATACACACACTCCCATACATACACGTACACACACATACACACACGCACACACAATGTTTACTAGCTAGGCTGATATTTTTGTGTCGTTGTTTTTTGTTCTATTTGAGTTATTGGCTTAAATTTTTAAGGAAACCTGTAATTGGTCTTACTATTATAGTGTACACAATTTTTGTTAATTATATTTATAACACTGTTGGTTTTCAATAAACAAAATAAAAAAAATAAAATAAAAAATCACCGAATCACGCGCGTACTAACATGCGTAGAGTGGTAAAATTTAGAGCTTTTAGTAATGAAATATCAAAATGAGATGAATCTGTTAAAAAAAAATGTTGGAAAAAGTACTTACATTTTGACCTTCTTGGTTTCAGATCCCGAAATAGTGGCGGGGGGCGGCGGGAGGTCATCCATGGGCACTTCTTCGTTGGGCGGCGACGGCGGCGACTTGTCAAACTCCGCGATCGGAGCGAGCTCCGGCATCGGCGAGACCGAGTTGCTGTCCATCGCGGTCAACTTTATCGGAGACACTTTGGCTATTTTGGCGACCTTATTACACCCCCGGCGACCGGGAGTAGACGACTCGAACGAACACTCGAACTCGCGAACCGACAAATCGATCGAAAACTCGTTTCGAGCCGAGACGCTTTGGAGTTCAACCTGAAAGTGATTAAAATTTTATTTATTACTACCAGTGACGCGTTAGGAGCGCGTGACGACGTTTTTATCTTTATTGCTTCGAAAACAGAGATGAAATCGTTGTCGACTGTTATGATTTTTGTTAAGCTTTTAAAATAAACGTGTTGCTTTCGAATTGGAGGTCGGTGTTCGTTTTGACGCGTGAAACGAAAAGCGCGTTACTTTATTTTCACTTCACTACACTGTTATTTTTTTTATTTGATTGGGTGATTTATGACAAGTCCCGAGTGCACTCACGGTGCGTACCCGACTGGGACGCGGAAGGACAACGGCCTGCACCCTAACTATTATTCAACATTTGCCACGGAAGGGACTGACAGCGCGTATGATGTTCCTGTTGTTTTGTTTATAACACTATAAACAGTACTGACCACAACTCGAAGGGAGAGCCAAAATTAGACTGACGTTTATAGCTGCCCATTCATTGCTGAAGATCTGTTTACCTTTCTCTTAAGTTATTTCTTTATACAACGTAGTATATTTTACTATTTCTGTGAAATGTGATCTTTATGTTGTATTACATTATAGACGCACTTGCAATACTTATACTTTTATTATTATTCTAGGGGTTTTTAGGTTGAAATAAGTCCAATTTGACGAAATCAAATATGGCAGGTATCTACAAGCTAATCAAATTGCAATCAGTATAAAAAATCTGAAAATGTTCTAAAAAGTTCAGATATAAACTCCGGTCAGTCTAGAAACTTCCCTGCCGATCGGTAGAGCTTTTTTTATGGAGCGTTGTTTCAAAAAGTTATAAATACATTTATAAAAAAAGTCTGTATGACAAATCATAGAACATTAAGTTATTTTTTCATTTGAAAATTAATTATTGCTTTAACCATATTTATTTTCGAAAAAGCATTTCCAGAAATAATTTCTCGATTTTAAAACCAACATCAATGCCTAATTAACTACTTATTCTTTTAAATAGTTTTGTTTTATTTCAAAAGAAGGTGTCTGATTTTTATTTTATACTGGCTGTTTTAAAATACTCGTAGAAACAAGATATGGCAATTCATATATTTTCTTCAACTAATACTTACTTGACAGCATTCCACTGGTGTACTTTTCTCAGTTCTAATATTCGCGTGGTTGTCGTCACCGAAGGCGAAAACGATTAGACTTTGACTAATGGTAGGTACACATCAACGTGAATTTTCCATAATTTATCACAAGCCGAGACGGGAAAACAATCGTGCATCGGCATACAGAGTGTCTTTTAACCGCAGACTATTGTAAATTTTCAGCTGCACTAATTCTTCTTTAGCTGACTATAGGTATATATCTGTCATCTGAATCTGCCAATTCCTATCGGTAGTTAAAAGTAAAACTTTTCAAAAAGTATCAAACAATTATTACGAAATAAGTGCGTTACGATTTTCATTAGTCAATCATACATAAATACATAAATTTTCCTTGTTACTGGTACACTGGCTCTCGCTCTCTTTTTGTTTATCCTATGCCTCAAAGGTTGTCTGGAAAAGATCGCTCTTAGCGATAACACCACCTTTGCCCATATATGTATTACCTTTTTCTATTTTTTCTTGTGCTCTGTATGTATTGTATCTTTGTGTGTGCAATAAAGCGTTTTATCTATCTATCTATTTATCATAGGTATTAATTTTGCCTTCCATCATGGAAGATCCATGTGTAAAAGAAGCTGTCTCAAAAATTTGCTTAGGTCATAGGTATGGGCCTTGTGGGGCACAGCACCAGACCTAACCGAGACCGAGACAAATATTTACAGATAAATGCAATAATCCTAACTAATATTGTAAATGTGAAAGTGTGTTTATTTGTCCTTTCTTCACGCCCTAACTAAGCAACCGATCAACTTGATTTTTGACAAAGAGTTAGTTGAAAGAACGAGGAGTAACATAGGCTTTATATATATATATATTCCCGACTGTGAAGCTAATATAACATAACAGCCGGTTGCATCAAAAAGTCATTTTTTTTCACTGTAGCTACGGATTTGTAAAGAGTAACCGTAATTTGGTTTGTAAAAGCTGTCAAATTCCATATTTTTTTACAAGTTTAACAATTTGCTTGTTGCGATTACTTTTTACAAATTCGTAAAATGAACTTTGATGCAACCGGCTTAGAGATAGCATAAGCACAAAAATGTTCATTTAGCATATCCTAGCTACGTTAATAGTAACAGGGCCCGTAGACAAAGTAACATCGTTATGTAAACGATAATTCGATTCGTTATTGTCTACATTCGCCAATTAACTTGCGACAAGACCACGTGATTTAGCGCGACCTATGCCAATCCGCCAATCCCATACTTTTAATTATTTTCCAACTTTGTTATCGTTTTTGAATTGTTACTTTGGCTAGGAGCCCAGTACGCTCTCTGCAACTCTCATTGTGCAAACATTTTTATGCAAATTCAAGCCCTATTCCGTTGAAAAAAGGGTGGTTACCTTATATACTGACTGAAATAATACAGCTAATCTACACTTTTGCTTTCCACGTGGGAAAATACAAGCGGTGGTGATGATTGTTTGGCATGCGAATGTGAAACGGAAAGTTCGTAAAGATATCATACAAATTATTAAATTGTAATTACTTAGAAATATCACTTTTATGCTTTCGTTGTGAATTCAATTGTTACTTTTATAACTTTTTACGTTTGATTGAAAGTCAAACTTTGAGGTGGTTTTCATCGATAGAGTAATAAATTCATGATTTAGCCAAAGGTTTAGATATTGTGGAATTGAATAATCATGAAAATTATACGTTTTAATATATTCTAAACATTCCGTTTGAAAATATATAAGCTTTCAAGAGGGCAAACTTTAGTTCAGAATTTAAAATGTTTATTTGTGTTGTGCTCATGTTTAAAACTACTTAGCTACTTAAATCAGTAAAAGGAAAAAGTAAGAATGTGTTAATTTAAGTTTGACTTCCAAAACAGGTAATATTTCTAGTCAAATTCATCATCCATCATTCAGTATTCTTCTCTGCAAAATCAGCAGAACAATTAAATTATAACGTGGTATAACTGAAGTGTATCTCGGTTATAATTTCGCTTGTCTGTCGGTTTTCTACAGACTGTTTATCTGAGATGCATAACCTCATTCCGCCTTTTTTCCATCGGGATACCAGACGTACTGCAGACTACCATCCATACTTGATTGCAATTCCAAACTTATGCACAGAGCGCTTTAATTCCTCTTTTATCATGTGAACAGCCAATGATTGGAATGCCCTGTCGGCGTCTGTTTTCCCGAGCACATACCCAAACCTCTTCAAGGTGCAAGTGAACAGGCTTCTTCTGGGGCGAACTCGCTCCACCTTAGACCTCATCTACGCCCTTCGGCCAGACTGAGGTCAAGCTGGGCTTACCCCATGAGTGAAAAGGACAGACTAATAGAGTTAGTTTAGCGTGGATTGCTGCGATTGTTTCAATATATTTTATTTATACTAATTAATTTTTATTTACACACCCTGTACTAACGTGTAAGCGAAGACGAAACAAATCAACCTACTACTGAAATCCAGGGAACCTTAATTTATACAGCAGGTACAAAGATACAGCAATCCAAGCCCCATTAGTTTCCCCTCCCCTTTAGGGGAGAAGGGGGAAAAGCGGGATTGTAGTAATACAAATTTACTCAACCGAGACCCGACTCTTGTTTTCTCTAGTTAAATCTAAGGGATGGGAAGCTAATGTTACATATCGATACACAATAAATACATTTGGTATTAGATCTCAAAACTGAACTTCTTTTTCTAAGATCAATAAAAGTGAGACACTAAAGTCTTAATAGTGTGCAAGAAAATTAAAACGTAAATATTTGAATTTTATTAAGAATTGATGATCAGAAATACCTACCTACCTATACTGCAGTCATTTTAAGGAAAGAATGTCTGTAAGCAAACCGACCATACTTAACCTCAAAAGTACTTTTTTATTACACGTTTAAGGAATACCTATGTGCACGTCATTAATAGCTTACGTTGTCCATGTTTGATTTATGGCATTAGTTGGCTGTTTATTATATTTGTGGAATAATTACGAAAAACACACAAATGTTTGTTTAAACATTCTTTCCATATGATGGCGGAGTATAAGTAGTTTTATTTCTTATAATGTATTCCTTGAGTAAAATAGCTCTACCTTTTCCGTTACCGTTTTATTTTCATAAGAGCCAATAAAGAAGTATCGATATCGATAAAATGTCAACCCAACTCACTACCCACTGGATACCGTTTTGATATAACGTTTTCTTTTAGCATTTCCATTATTGCTTTTAGATGCTGTATCGAAATATGAGGGGGAAAACTGGCTGTTCTAATTAAAAAAAATATATAGTTGGCCAATACTTAACTTCAAATAACCCAATTAATACAACCTGCGATTTTTGATATCCCATAACTTTAGCTTATTAATATAACCACGACATTATGACGTTATTAATAAAATCAAATCAATGGTATTTGTTTCAGACATTTTGAAAACATATCGAAATTTAAAAAATCCAAATTCCATATATCATTTATTCGGACTAGGCTAACAAGCCATCGCATACGCGTATCGTATGCTAATATTTTATATATATTATGGAGGAACATTTTTTATATCAAACAAACACACTTTCCCGTTTCTGAACGGTAGGCTACGCCAATTACATCCATTTTACAAAACCTATTTCAGTGACTAAGTCATTATCGCGTGGCGAATTTAAAAGTTAGTTAAAATGAAATCTTGTAAAAGAAAAAAAACGCAATTAAGGAACTTTCAGAAATGAAATCAGGTCGACGAGAAATGTGCCCGAGATGCGAGATAAAGCTGAAATCTTCTGTAAAAGTAGCTTCTCGTATTGTATTTAAGTATGTAAATTGATTGATTAATAAATCAATTTACATACTTAAAATTATCGTTGGACGCGTGTCGTAATAGACTTGGGAAGAATAAAAATAAAGTTAATTTTTACCCTATACCATTATAGAAGCTGTTATTCCAAAACCAATAGTTTTTATTTTACTTCTATACTATCGGTAAGTATTTACAAAGTTATTGTAAATAAGTAATTTACTCAAACACTATTGTCTCGCTTAGTTGACTGGCAATTGGCTTTTAAAGCGTGACGTCTCGTCGTATCTGACCGCCAGCCAAATTTTTCTGATTTTTTACCTTGTGGCACGCAAATCAAGATTTTATTTTGTGTTTTGATCGAAATATTCGTACACTGAGGCACAATACAGTATTCATATAGTTACCGTACTTTGTTCTTCACAAAGTATATACGTACCTACATGTCGATATTATTCCCGAATAGTACAATATTCGAATCCGATGACGTCACGCCGCGGCTTATGACTGTCAAGAAAACAATAGCGCGTGGTCATTGTTAAGAATCTTTAAAAAACCATAGTGAAATATAAAGAATTAAAACGTAAATATTTCAAAAATAAATAAATATAAACACTTTTTCTTCGCTCATTTATAAAATTGAACACAATCAATAAGACACCAAAACCTTGAAATAACAAAACGAATTTATTTCCGTATTATACTAGAAAAGCATCATTTTACCACTTACTTTTATTGAGAAACGATGATTTTGAGGTTTTGAGATAATTTGAAGCTGTACTTAATTACTTGTATAGGTTTCACTTTAAAAACTAAAAAAGTACATATCAAATTTATACTTATAAGTACAAATAATATTTTGACGAAACGTTCATCCCTTTTTACTTAATCAACCCTCGTTACTTAAAAGTACATAGTTACTGGGATGGGAACAGGGAACCCTCGACAAAACATGCGGAAAAATGCATAATAAATCTGTACGACTCATATTGCTCGATCAGCTTCATAAGTATTTTTTTTATGAGCAACGGAAATACTTTTAGCCTTCATCATACCTGATTTTAAGTATTGATAAGATTAGTAACCCCCGCTGAAAATCGACCTCTGGGCCTGATACCGGTGGCTGTTACCACTAGACCACAGAGGCGGAAATACTCTTTCCACCTCACACGCTCGGAAAAGGAGGTTTTGTCATTCAAATTCTGCGTGGAAATGCGCGCATTTTGCGTGGTAAAATACTTTTTTTAATTTAGAACCAATACGTCATATTTATGTGTTCCGAGTCTAACTATTGACTTTTTGTTACATTTTAATTATTATTATTTTTAATAACTTTAAATTAATTATAATACTCCGTTTTGTTTTATTATATTATGCACAGACCTATATCGGAGTTAGACTGTAAAAGATTACCTACCTTGCGTGTCAAAAGTTTGTTCCACGGTCAAAGTTTTCAGACCTAGGACTTAAGTCAGTCCGCTTGAGACCATTGCCATGAAAACACGCGTCACTTAGAAACAGAAATGGTTAATTATGCAGCAGGTACTTTCTTGTAAGAGCTCGTCAATAATATTTAATTTACACATCACCACAGATCTCGCTCGTGACGTCATCGTAGGTAGGAAAAATTCGTCACGCTAGGTTCTCATACAGTTTGAAGCGCTCTTTTCGTCTATCTCAATATAGGTCTGTGATATTATATTAGTTCCTTGAATCATAAAAACAATAACAATAACATTAAACTATTTGTTATAAGATTTTTTATGTAGGCTAGTGAAATTTCACAGCATATGTCAATGTCAACATTTACCGAATTGTTTTTATTGTTATTTTAAGTAACTATTTATTCCTATTTTAAATAACTTTGAATTAACTATAATACCCTTTTTTATTATTTTAGTTTTTAATATCATTAAAACAACAAGAATAACGTATATTTAGATTAAACTTTTTGTAAAAAGAATGAAGTTGACCGCGGAAACAACCGAAAAATTGTGTGTTGCGTTCGACAGAAAAGTTTTTAGCGTCTCGTACCTTCAAAACCCTCGCTATGCTCAGGATTCAATAGTCTCCCCTCTTCATCATAGCCATCATAGGTAATAGGTAAGATTAAATAAGCCACTGATAAAGGACGTCTTCTGCATTACAAAGTAATAATTCCTTGCTTTTTAAAATTCTGTCATTCCCAAACTTAACTCAAATCTTGTCTCACTAACGTAAAGGCTTGTGGAAGCGTTACAGTCAAGTCAACACACGACAGTGCATGCTGAGTAACTCTCAATGAAGCTACCTCTAGTCGAGGACTCGAATGAGGGCAGAAAACTCGAGCACGCGCCAGCCAACGACTAGTTTTCACCATTTAAATTAAAAAAGGCTGTAATTGTTGTTGTCACCTTCTTAATCGAATGAGCACAATATGTTAATAAGTTATAAAAGGTTCCCTACAATTAAAACGTAAAAAAATTGGCCAAGTGCGAGACGAACTCGCACATGAAGGGTTTCGTCTCTCAGCCAAGGTTGCCTGGAAGAGATTGCTATGTAGCAATAAGGCCGCCTATTGTGTGTTCCTCTTTTTCATAATTTTCTCTGTATGTGTTTGTTTTTGTATCGTGTACAATAAAGTTTCTACTATTATTATTATATTAAATACACCTACCCAAAATGCCACTATAATTTTTCGTCTGCAAAAATAACTTTGTTTTTCATAGTGTCTGTATGAATGACAAAGTTATATTTGCGGTTTTGGAAAATGTGCTCTATCTCTGAAACTGCTAAATATATTTCGTTCAAACTAATTTTCGTTGAAAGTTTTTATAAAGGTCTACAGCACATACTTTTTTAGATTTTTCACTTTCTTATTTTAAAAGTTAGAGGGGGGAGGGACACTCATTTTAGATAGATAGATAGACTCTTACAAAATTACAAAAAGACACACATTACAAAAAGAAATAGCAATCACATAGAACTTAAAACTATGATGAGCAAGGGCGGCCTTATCGCTGAAAGCGATCTCTTCCAGACAACCTTTGTCATTATAGAAAACTGAAGATAATGCGAAGGGCAGTGTGCCAACAACATACATATTTTAAAATAAACTTTACAATACAAAAAGAAAATCAACATATTCATTAAAACCTATTATACTTACACAAATACAGAGCATAATATTAAAATTTTACCACTTTGAAAGTGTATAATATCATTCAAATGGTTGACTTTGAGAACAAACTATTTCGGAACCTCAATGTTATTTTTAAATACCTATCTATAGATACACACGTATAGGTTTGATGAAAAAAAATATTTATAGTTTAAGTTCCATGTATGGGGAGCCCCCCTTAATATATATATTTTTTTATTTTTGTCTAAAAACCGTAAAGCGGTTTACAGAATACATCTACCTACCAAGGGCTAAACTGTACATTACGGACCCATGTATTTACGGAAGGGGGAGGGAGGGAGGGGGTCCCCTACCTCCCCACCAACTCCCAACCGGAGCAAATGCAAAGTTCCTGAGATATTTGAGATTGAAATTACCAACTATATCTGAAGATCAATTGGAAGCGCCTTCAGCTGCTGGTTCATCAGGGAGACGAGTTCATAATTACGCAGAAGAAGGATTAATTTATTCAGGTTAGTAGAGATATTATAGCAAAGATTTCAATCAAATTAGTGTTGATTAGGTCGATATTGCTAACAGAACCGAATTAGTCAACCCCGACTCCACGTGGTACTAGTATACCCTACCCCAAGAGTGTTTATCAGAGCAGTCCCCGCCCGCTGTAACAAATTGCAGGCACCATGCAAGCCGAATCGGCTGAGGCTGTTCGCCGCAGCCGAAAGCAGCAAGCCGAAGCTGCGGAAATGAGCATGGAGTGCCTGTGGTTCGTTACGCAAGGGAGTAGGGGCTGCACTTCCCGCAGCGCCGGAGACGTTCAGAAGTCTTTAATTTGTTAACAACTTTAATAGCATAGGACTTAAAAGGCTATAGAATGCATTTACAATACAATACATTACAATTTGTTTTCAAATTGTTTCAGATCAATGCGGAACTGGAATACAATTTTTTTATAGTAGTGTGTAGTGGCTTCCCCACTTTTATCCCCTTTTAATTATTTTATATTATTTTAGAAGGGGGAATAATGCATTTTACATTTAAACCCTATTTATAGGGGTAATATGAGGGCGAAGGGTTAATTTTGGGGGAGAATGGGGTAATGTGAGGGGGAGGGGTGAATAAGATTTGGGTTTTAGTGTGCCTACCCCCCCCCCCCCCCCAAATTTAAAAATGCATAAAATGTTACTTTTTCTTGCCTCCGAACCTCATATTTCAATCTCAGGAACTATGTATTTGCTCCGGTTGGGAGTTAGGTAGGGGGGGGGACCGCCCCCTCCCCACCTCCGTAAATACGCGGGTCCGTAAAGTACAGTTTTACCTATCTTTCAAACGGTTGACTTTGAGAAAAACTGATTTAAGAACCTCAATGCAATTTTTAAAGACCTATTGATACCCCACAGGTATAGGTTTGATGAAAAGAAATATTATTTTTTTTTCATTTTACTTTGGGAAATGTGCTATATTTCTAAAACTGTCAACTATATTTCGTTCAAACCATTTTTCGTTGAAAGATTTTATTAAGATATATTTTTTATATATATATTTTCTTTTCTTGCATATATATATTTTTTTTTACTCTCTTATTTCAAAAGTTAGAGGGGGGGGGGGGGGGACACACATTTTGCCACTTTGGAAGTGTTCAAACGGTTGACTTTGAAAAAAAAACGTTTTAGAAACAATGTAATTTTTAAAGAATACGACTAGGTTTACCCACACGAATAGGTTTGATGAAAAAAAAAACAGTTTCAGTTCCATGTATGGGGAGCCCCCCCTTGATATATATATTTTTTTATTTTTGTGTAAAAACCGTAAAGCGGTTTACAGAATACATCTACCTACCAAGTTTCAACTGTGTCATCCCCATAGTTTTGGAATAAAGTGGCTGTGACATACATCGGACATGACGAATCTTTAAGGGTTTCGTGTTTTGCCATTAGGCTATGAAACCTAAAAACCGCTACTCTTCACAGTCATACCCTCCTCATCATATGACTATTAATGAAGGATGTTTTTTGCACTACAAAGTTACAAGTTCCTATTTTTATTTTTAATTATTCCGTACTCAAATTTTGACCCATTAAAGTTGTTTGTGGAAACGTTACAGGCAACCCTGGTCTGTGCATGCTGAGTATCTCTCAATGAAGCTACCTCTAGTCTAGAGGACTCGAATGAAGGCAGGAAACCCGAGCACTCGTCAGTTAACTACTGTAATTTTACTTCTTGAAATAATTGAAGGGATGCTAATATTTTTACTGTTCGTCAATTTAACCTAACAAAACCTACAAAAGATAGTGTTTACATAGACAAAAAAAATGCAAATATTAGATGAGCAATACCTAAGTATTTTATAGCACCTAGTTTAATATATTCCTTTAAAAATAATCACTCTGGAACTTGTCAAAGAAGTCATCTTAATTAGTCATACGTCCGTTAACCGGTTTTTGACAGTACGAGAGCAGGTTTTAAGTGTACCGTATCTAGTACTTAATCGTTAGGCATTAATAAATGTCTAGCATATTAATGGAAAATAGGTAAAATTTTATTGTGATCGGATAATCCGCCATTACGTTCTTGAATCATAAAAGAGCTACTTAAGCCCATATTTTCGGCAGTTAACTTGCGTTCGATAAAGTTTTGCTTGCGATTCGATTAAGTATGAAACCGAATGAGACTGACGCAGGTGTTAACATATATTGTGTTACTAGCACAAGGTCTCAACGAAGATTAATAAAATAAACGCTTCAAATGCCACTAGGACTTTGTTCCAGTTATAATTTTATTAGGTTATGTCATTCTATCACGATCACAAAGCGTCACATTTATGATATTGTTAAATAATCATTGGCTAACGACATCAGTAGCTGCCATTGCCCTTCCAAAAGGAAATTATTAATGATCTTCCTCGCGGACGCAGTCAAATTATTACTTTTGGACTTTTATCTCATTATGTCATAATATAGGTACAATGAATTCGCTTTATATGCAACTTTAGATAAAGTCACAATTATTGAATAAACAACTACTAACTAGATGCACAAGATATATAAAAAAATATCAGTTTTTAGTAAATTAATTATTTTTGAGTCATTGATGTGTTGTTAGTTGTTACTAGTATTAATTAACCTCAACGCATCATAAGCTTCTGAAAATAACTCTACACCACGCTAATGACCTTTTCATAATTACTCCATCGATGGCTTACACCAATTTATTATTTACTCGACAAAACTCAAGGCTACTCAGCAAAAAGTTTTTATACCATTTTTAGGAATTAATGGTGTTCGTTGCTATTCATGCTCCGAATCTTCAATATTTTTGTATTTTCCAGTAGCATTTATTATTAAGAGTACTATTGCAATCCGTCATCCTGCCGTCTGCTCCCGTTCCCGAGGCGGGTGGCAGACGATAATGTGTTTTATGCGTTGAGGGATAAAAGGTGTTATTGTTTAGCGGGTGTGTGAGGAAGCGGACAATTTGAGGTGGCCTCAAATAAGTCCGCTGGGGAAGGATCTCGTGCCCCACGGAGGTGATTCGCAATTTATGCAACGGCTATCAACAGTGTTACCTAATCGGGAATTCCTCGGTCTGCGGAGAATGGATATTATGAGAGGCAATGCTGCGATTTGAGCTCGCAAAATAATCGTGCCAATTGAGCAATTACCCGTACTAGTGAGATTTCCCACTGTTTCAAATTACCATTTAACGAACAAACCTGTCCTGATTGAAATGAAGTAGGTCAGGTCTATCAGTGCGTGTAGGAAGAATAGCACATCTAGTAAAATGGTATAAAGACAACATTTTGTTATTACTAAGTTGCTTCAATTGATTTATTAAGAAACTAATATCACAATGTCTATGTCAATTTCTTTTATAGATAAACGAATAAAAATAATATTAATCAATTAAACACATTTCAAGGATGCGGTGAGTTACGTTATTTTAACACGTTTAGATTTTATGGTTTGTGTATTTTGGTTTTAATATTTCTAGTTACTGACGTTTTAGACCTTTTGCAGTAGCCTTGATCGCAGGATGACATTGGACACGGAGTCATAGCCAATAAGATAACAATACAATATACATATTAATATGGTAAGTTTGGTTTTTCGCACACATTTCTTTGTAAAAATTGTTTATAACTATATCAAGTTTACTCAGTTACTTACATGTTTCCTTAAATCTTTCACCCACATAAAAAAAATCATTTTTTTACATCATTATAAAATAATAGTTAGGTACTGCAAAATCATGTCAAGGCTCTAAGAAAACAGTTTTGCTAAGCCAAACAAAACTAAAAAGCGTATAATTACGTGACTTCCTGCCACCCCCGTGACATAAAAATGGCCACCAAAATGACATTAGTGCTCATTAGACGAAGCGGCGTGGAGGTGACACTCCTACCAAGTGTCACTTTGTCACTTCCCTAGGGACCGGGATGTGACAGGCCATTTAAGTAATTAATCAGCATTATCTATTTTATTCAACCTTGTTAACTTTTTATTACGATTACGTTATGGGTATTAACCTAATAAGGGATGTCACGGAACAAACAAGTGTGTACAGTCACGTGCAATAACATAGAAACATAGCAACCTTGTCACATTATAATATTGAATCACTTTTGTGAAAAGAGAGACAGAGAGAGTTTTGTTTCCGTGTGTGGCAATGCGATAAGATTGTATAGTGTATGCATATCATTGTGACTGTAAGTAAAGTTTAGAACTAAGAGTTTAGTTTATCAGATAGCTTTCGCCCGCGACTTTATTCGCGTGGACATGCGGGAAATCCCTGACGAACACTTTACTGGGATAAAAACTATCCTTGTTTTGATGCACGAGTTTTTCCATGGTATTTAAAACTATATCTGCGTGCCAAATTTCAAAATCCTTTCAGCCTTTTTTGCGTGATTAAATAACTTAGGTCCATTAATACTTTTTACATTGAATAAGCTTACTCTTGTCCTCATTCTGAATCGTTACATTAAGAAGAGGCCTAAGAGCGAGCTTGCCTAAAAAAATAACTTTTCGATTCGAACTTTAGGAAGGTTTTACTGCGGAAAATTCTCTCATGCCCTTGGAAAAATGTTATATGTCCTGACCATAGAACATGAGAAAGATGTTGGAGGTCGCCCGTCTTTGGCGCAAAACACAGATGCAGTTCATTTTCCATTGTATTTCGAATTGAACAATTTTAAAGTTTTACGTGTAAATTTATTTAACCTTATTACTTTTCGAATAACCGTTTCCCACAAAAACTCTACTGGTCGACCGGGAAGTTCCCCGACTGTACAATGAACAACTCATCAGGTTCTACATTTTGACCTCGAGAGCCTATCGTAATATCTGCGATTTTTGTTTGTTGTACCTATAATAGTTATTTAACCTCACAAGCTCGGAAAGAGAGGTTTAATCATTCAATTTCTTCGCCGAAAATCGCATATTACCGGCCTAGGGTGTAAACATTTTTTTTTTTATTTAGAAAGAAAAACACGTCATAATGCGTTCCGACTCAGAAAGTTTTCAGCGTCTCGCGTTCCTTTGAAATCCTCGCTACGCTCAGGATTAAAACTTTGAAACCTTCGCTTGCTCAGGTTTCAATAGAGGTAACTCGCCGCTAAAATCCAACTTTTCAGCCTTACATAACAAATAACTATTGTTTTAATTTGTTTCAAAAAATTAATTATTGTTCTTTCTTTCAACCTATAATCCTACAACTTAAATCCTGACGTGCTGTTTACTGTACTAAATACATGACATGACCTGCATAGACATCAAAGACGATTTACCGAAGATTGTGAATGCATGATGTATTTATTAAGTGGCCACCTAACAGCCTAAAGTTGGTTTTTATTTTAGATTTTCTATTCGTTTTAAGTTCAACGCTAACGCAATCTTAAAAGTTATACGAGTATTTAAGCAAACTGGAGTCATAGACTTGTTATTATCTTCTTTAATGGGGTTCTTTATATATATCATGCGGGTAGAACTTATTTTGCGTGAATATCAAATTCAATCTGTTTTTAAGAATGACTTTCATCAATAATCCCTAATGAATAAATACTCTACTGACGAAGATATTAGTACCCAACCCAACAAACGGTAGACAATTGTTTTAAGCGTATAAATCAGTCTATCACAGATATCATGGAATAGGTGTACTTATTCATAGATTCTGATTAGACTGAATTAATTACTTGCAAATCAAATCAGTTAAACTTATAAACCTACTAAATTAGGAAACTTACTTCTGTCTTAAAAAATAGGCTTTTAAGAATATTAGAGCATTAATCGCCTCGACCGAAAGTCCTGTTCTTATATTTCGTCGTCTAGCGCGATGCATATTCGAGACTCGAAAATTCTCCAGTTCCAGTATTTTTTTTTCGTCTCGAATGAAGCCAAATATCTCGAGTTTTCTCGAGTTCGAAAAAGCTCGAGCAGAGACCCTAGTCCATGTATGGAAATCAGCACGTTCCGTTAATAAGGATTTTAATTTTTATAGCACCTTTTATATCTAAAGCACACGTGTGTGGTTATGCAAAATTAACCTGAAAAATATTCAAGGTGGCCCAGTTTTGCATAAAGCGAAACTCCAATACAAGCGCAACAAAGGATAGATAAGGTTCAATACAGACTCGCTCGGCCTTGTAACGGATACTACGGGGCGGCTACGAAATTCGTAGACGTCTACGACAGGTGTAGCATATTAGTTTTTATTATTGGAAACCCTATTATATTTTTAGTATACGGAATCATTTTCATGAGTGCTATATCTATTAAAGCATGGCCAGGCGCTGTAATGGAATTTTAATGTGCTATTTATTTTCTTACAAGTTTATGTAGGGCCCAGTTTTTGGATAGGTATAAATTTTTAGATATTTATATTTTTCCGATAAATAATATTCCTTTTATATCGTACTACGAGTATACGGACAAACTTAAATTTAATTGTCATTCAAATCTCTTTTATTTTGTGTTTTTCATTCAATTTAGTTGGTTGTGTGAAATAAACCTGCTTTAAAATAACTTTTACCAGATAAGTACTTAATTTAATACCAGGATTGAAAAAACTGCCCTTTATGCATAATTATATATTTATTTTTAAACAATCTTGCCATTGTTACCCTAACGCGACCTTATATAAAATATCATTAAATTGAAGGCCAGAAAAAACCTTCTACCATCAAAATTTAGATGTTCTACTCTGGTTTGTTTTACAGATTTCCATAATATTTCTAAGTATAAAAAACTACCACCTACTCGTATGTTTAAAAAGAAAAATAGTTATTTGATATGCAAGGCTGGAAAGTTGGATTTTAGTTGTATTTTATTGAAACCTGAGCAAGCGAAGGATTCTAGGTTTCAAAGGTACGAGACGCTATAAAGTTCAGAACTTACTTTTAGATTGTGAAACAGACTTTAAGTATAATAACAATAAAAACGATCCCGTAAATGGTGACATTGACATGAGGTATAAGAAAATAAATTTAAAAATAAAGGTGTATGTAACGTTTCGAAATCCAATCATTGGTTATATTATTGTTATTATTTTTATGATTCAATGAACTAAAATAATGTAATAAAACCAAAACGGAGTATTGTAGTTAATTCAAAGTTATTTAAAATAAGAAAAAAATGTAACATAAAAAGTCAATAGTGCGATTCGAAACGAATTATGACGTATTTTTCTTTCTAAATAAAAATTGTTTACCACGCTCGGCCGGAAAATGCGATTTTCATCGCAGAAATTGAATGACAAAACTTCCTTTTTCGATCGTGTGAGAGATGAAAAGAATATTAACATAAAAAAAATTAAAAGCAATCATTTTAAGGTTTATCTTACTTACCTTCTTTAAATAGTTGGTTTAAAGATAGATCGCGATGCGACCGTCAACGGGCAATGCAATTGTGATAGTGATGACAATTATTGTTAACTAAATTACATATATAATTAATAAATGTGACGGTGCACGGTGCCTTTGAAGTGATTTTAACACAATGATGACTAATTTTCAAGTTCATGTTTTCAAGAAGATCTTCAGCGACAAGTGCATATTACTTGTTCTTGGTGTGACCGTGACTTTTGTGATTGAAAGATAATCAAGGGTTAAAAGGATAACTGGATCACTAACTGAAACGCAAAACCAACATATACTTACTACTAATATTATAAAAATTGCAAATGTATACAATCTAAAATCTGTCTATTGTTTATACAGTGTCGAGCAAAATTAACTAGTCATTTTAACGACGGTAAAACAGATTTTTTATAATACTCGCATGTTACGTATTTCCTATTAAATTGACTTCATAGAGCTACGATAAGTTGCTTAGCGTTACTGCGTAAGTATCTACTAGTTATTTTTGTTTGGGAATTTAATTAAATTGTGATGAAATTTTTATATAAAAAATGGACCATGGAGAGGGTAAAGACATAAACTAACAGCTACCGATAAAGTAGAAATATGGAATAAAGTATAAAGTAGAAATAATATCCGATAAAGGATGAAATGGATTTAAAACATTTAATGGTGTTTCACACTGATCGCTCACTGTTGTTGTTATACAACATTAATTCAAATTGTGCAATCTTTACCGAATCTATAATCCTACATATCTAATAAGTTAATAATTTTTAAATTATAATTTAATATTCCTGTATTTTATGTTTCTTATAAAATTTTCTTCATTAATTCGAAAGTTTATTAAACTAAGTGTTTATAATTATATAGGTAGTGTATGAATTCTTACATTGTTAAAAATTAACTAATTTATTTTTACAGGTAATATTTTAGTTAATTTACAGTCATAATATCTTCGTTTCAAGGTGAATGCGTCCATGTAAGCTAACTTCGAGACGCAATCATTAGTTCAAGAACTCGGTTAACTAGAAATGATTCACGCTTCACTACCCGCTGTTACTGTTACGCGACTTTATGTAACATGTTACAAACTATTGGGTATATTTATACTAGCCACAGGGTGGATAAATAGATATCAGATACAAACTATACTAAACTGCGCTATACCTACCAGGCATCGCGAATGCGTTTTTCTCGTGCGACATTATTTTGTCTAGAATATGGTGTATTAAAAGTTTGTGTTTATTATGTATATGTCGTGGTCATGTCGTAGAATTGTCCACATCATGATGTGCCTTGGTCAGATCAATGACGAGAAATCGTTTGTCGTTATGGTCAACTAAATTCGCGGCTTCATACTTTATGAAATGGTCAAGAATATTATTTGATAATATCGTTAAATGGTTACATTAATTACCTTTGGAGGCGCTGGAAGCGCTTTATCTGTCAATATGTCAGCTGCTGACAGGATATTCTTTCTCGCAGTAAAAAAGTGAATTATTCGTTAATAAATGATGACGAAAGTGATAGTATTAAAGAGTTTACGATGATGAGGTACTAGGACACCCTATTTTCATGATATGGCCCATCGTGGTTAAAAAAATCGTGAAACGTTCACGATTTAATGATCTGCCCCCTAATTGTCTAATTTCGAGATCTATCACAATCCCTTTCATAGGTATTGCGATTGTGAAAGTGATTTATGGAATCGTGTTATTTATAGTCGGAATAAATGAAGTTTTAAATGACACTTCATTAGACACTTCTCCATACATTTGAAAGATATTTTCGTGTGTCACTTTGCTTAGACAGTTCAATTTCGTTCATTCAATACCTTTCAAAACCGTCCCGATCACAATCCCTATTAAATGTCAAATAGTGACGGCTTGAAATATGTAAATATCTTTCAAATGACGAATTGAAAGGGATTGCGATCGATTTTAAAGTTACACAATTATTAGCCCCCTGGTCTAATTAATTTCCCAGATAGTGAATGCGACCACTTCATGAAATTCTCGAGCATTTTATGATGTGGCCACGTCTGTAGTTTCTAAATTTTTACTAACCAACAAATAAGTATTTGAAGCTGAAATCTGTTAAAGTTGTGATAAATATTAAACAAGAAAATATACTAGAAAAAAACAACTAGTCTCATGTCGCCCTGACGGGATTCAAACCCGCATCCTTGGGAATCTCTGTAGTATATTTGGTTAATGCATTGGGCCGGATTCCCAAGGATGCGGGTTCGAATCCCGTCAGGGCGACATGAGACTAGTTGCTTTTTTCTAGTATATTTTCTTGTTTAATATTTATTACATAAAAATAACATTGTAAAATGCAAATATAAAAAGTTATAACGGTTAAAGTTGTGTTTTAAATTTTCAATTAAAAACGTGTAAAAACATTATTGTTAATTCAATGGAAACAAAATGCTTTGATTAACTACTAACTATCTGTGCTAATGTTTTCACATAAAAGTTTATGAAAATTTAGTATTTTCGTAAAAACCTATTAATATTTGATGGAAGAATTTGATTTGTTTGTTTGTTCCGTAAACAGCTGATCGGATTTCCATGAAGCTTGTGTACAGATAGACCATGACCAAGAAAAGGATTGAATACTTTTAATCCCGTTAATCCAACGGGAACGGGAAGCACGCGGGTAAAGCCGCCAGGCAAAGCTGGGGTTCTATTCTCGCGTTGTGATATGACAATTGCTTCCCTGCCTGGTAATATATTTTGACGACCTGTTTGGCGCAGGGGTACCAACCCCACCTTCTGCGCCAGAGGTCCCGGGTTCGATCCCCGGACAAGACAAATATTTGTGTGCATGAACATGTCTATTTGTCTTGGTCTGGATGTTTAATATGTATATTATGTATGTATTTACAAAAAAAAAGTATATAAGTATGTTTATCCGTTATCTAGTACCCATAACACAAGTTCTTCATGATACTTAACGTGGGCTAGATAATTGGTGTGATTGTATGGAAATATTTATTTATTTATATAAAATACTAGCGGCCGCCCGCGGTTTCACCCGCGTGTTTCCCGTTCCCGTGGGAATATCGGGATAAAAAGTATCCTATGTTCATGACCAGGCTATCTACTATCTGTGTACAAAATTTCATCCAAATCAGTTGTTTTTTTTTCATTTATTCGTTGCAACCAAACAAACATACGAACAAACTTTCAAATCTTGCCTCTTTATAATATTAGTATGGATATAGACTAGCGGCCGTTTTTGCGTGAAAGAAGAACAAACAAACAAATAAACTGACATACTTCCGCATTAATAATATTAGTATGAAAAAAAACTTATGCCTAGAATGCACTATAGACATTTCGAAGGTATTTTCGTTCGACGAGGGCGGCAATCACGTGAATCACGTCGATAATTTACCTATAGAGGCAATATTTTAGCCCTTTGTGTATTCGGAAATTGCTTTTTATAGTAACCCTACCGCTTTAAATTGTTTTCTTTTATCAAAAAAGTAATAATATTCTAAATTAAAATTTCGCGACAAACTTAATTTTGATGCCAAAACAGGATGGAGTTTAATGATATATATTATGACATTACAACCTCCCCTACTTATTATCTTGGAATGTATAGACCTCATCGACAAATAGTGGTAGTTTATAGTATCCACGAAAGTTTACACGATCTGTTTAAAGAGATTAATATACTAACTTTGGCGGGACAATACATCTATGATAATATAGTATATGTAAGGAAACATTTTGATTTATTTATTAAGCATAGCGATGTCCATAATTTTAATAAGTACTAGAAAAAAGAATAAGCTTGCCGTTCCAAGATTTCGACTTGAAAAATGTAGACGCTCGTTTTTGGGGAAAGGCATAGCTTTTTTTAATAAAGTTCTACAAAAAGTAATTGAGCTGCCTTTGCGTAGATTTAAAATTTATGTTAAAAAGACACTCTTAAGCAAAGGTTATTACAAGGTAGATGATAATTTAAAATACTAAAATGCATGGATGTGATACTAACATAAAACATAACTATTGTAAATTGTATAAGAGGAAAATATTCTAATAACTTAATATGAGAGATGAGAGAAAATTTTCCTTTTATCTATACTAATATAATATTATAAAGAGGAAAGATTTGTATTTTTGTATGTAACGAATAAACTCAAAAACTACTGGACCGATTTTGACGAAATTTGGTATAGAGAATCCTTAGACCCCAAGTAGTAACATAGGCTATAAATGATCCCAAAATTCCCACGGGAACGGGAACCACGCGGGTGAAACCGCGCCCGGCCTCTAGTATTAAATATATTTCAAGATTGTAGATTTGTGTTTGGCAACAACATATTCCATTGTAAATGTTGTTGTTTCTGATAAAGCTGATAAGTTTCTTGCGGCCGTTCTTCTAATCAGTTAAAAGATCTCCTGAATGGCTGGTAGGGAAAAAAAATTGGACTATTCGAAAGTACTTATCTATAAGTCTATTTGAATAAAAATCTTTGACTTTGACTTTAAAATTTCTAAAGTGGATATTCTATCGGTAGATAATTTATTTAAAGATATTAGCTATTTTTATTTGATTGATTGATAAGTAAGCACGAGAATAATTAAATATGTATCGCTTTTCTCGTTTCTTAAAATAAAAAAACGTATGTACTTGAAATTGTTTCAAGGTATCGCACGTAAAGATTATGTACATGAGATAGCTGCACGTTGAATTTTTTTTTATTTATAGCTTAAAAATTTATGGGTTTTAAGAGCGTTAACGTAACAGTAACAGTTAGTAAGTATTGCTTTAAAAAAAATATATCTTAACGACTCGACAGTTATGTTTTTGTTTTTATCATTAGTACTTGTAAGGACAAAGATACAGTTTTTTTAACCGACTTAAAAAAAGAGGAGGTTCTCAAGTCGACTGTATTTAGTTTTATGTATGTTTTAATATAACGTCGTCAGTTATCAACCGATTTTAATTAAAAAAAATATCTTAAAGAACATAGTTCATGTGTAGTCCCATAATTTTTTTACTGAAAATATCATTTACGTTTTGGTAAGTAGTCGTTTACCTAGATGTCATATTGTTGTGTATGGGCAGATTTTTAGTGTAAGTAATGGCACATAATGTAGGTAACTATAAAAAGTTGTGAAATAAAAAACTTTTTATAAAAAAATTAAAAACGCCTTCAAAAAGTAAAAAATAAAACTTTAGGAGTTGGCGCCCCAACCAAGGCAAGAAAAATAAAAATATAGTTAATAGAAGTGCAATGTAGAAGGCACTGACTCCAAAAGTTTTATTTTATACTTTTTAAAGTGGGTTTTTTTTTAATTAAATGTTTTTTGAAACTACATTGGAAAAGTGACTTACTATTTTTTGTAGAATATTGTCATGAAAATGTCCTAATATCAAATACTAATATAATTGTTCATGCGTGCTCTTACTATTCTTATAATTAGTAAATTGCACCTTTACGAAGCCGGTACAAAACTATGTAACGTGTAAAGTGAGTGTAAGATAGTACTTTCGATTCAAAGTTAAAAGAAAAAAGATTTATACTTATGATTAATTTGAAATAGAAAAATATTGGAAAAAATTAACTCGGCCACAAGTGAATTCTCAGATGGGAATCGAACCCACGACCTTTGGAAATCCGGTCCAATGCTTTAACCGCTGAGCTACCGAGACTTTGACCTTCAACATCATCTTCTTTATCTTCTTTATCTTCATCTTTATCATAAGTATAAAAATAGCATTGAAAAAATGCAAAAATTCAAAAATCATAAAAAAATAAAAAAGATTTATCAGTAAAGTGACTACTACTTACATACTCCCAATTTGGAACCCACCCAAATATATTTATAAAGATTTTGTGTGCAGTATTCAGCCTGCGTTTATTTTCCTCACAGTTGCATTCCGCTGATTGCACTTTCATTCATGAATACAAATGTTATACTTACAAATAAATGTTATCGACGACTATTGTCAATTTACTGATGCAAGGGTGCGCGTGGAGGCGTGCTACGAGAAAGTGAGACGCGCTAAGCATGTTTACTTCCCTCCATAGTTATGTAAGAGACTATTTAAAAACATACTTAATTAAATAAATCTAACCTCTTATAGTATTAAAATATGTGTATCTTTTGATATGTCAGCTGAGGAGAAAACCACCGAGTTTGATATAAAATTGTATCTGAGAAAATGAATCTTACTTGACACATACGGACAACCAGTTTTGTTTTTATAAGAACCTTACATACATCTATACTAATATTAAAAGGAAAGATTTGATTGTTTGTTTGTTTGTTTGCAACGAATAAACTCAAAAACTACTGAACGGATTTGGATGTAATTTGGTACACAGATAGTAAATAGCCTGGTTATGAACCATAAGATACTTTTTATCCGGATATTCAGACGGGAACGGGAACCACGCGGGTGAAACCCCGAGCGGAGGCTAGTATTTAATAATATACCGATTTCCATACCAGTAACTATAAAGAAACAACTTCAAACATTGCTTAAAAGCCCTGGATATTCTTGAATGGAACATAGTTGGTTATTATTACTCCCACGAAAATTTATAAGACCTACAAACTTGAAAGCTAGCCAACTTTCCCCAATCATGTTAGGTATAACTATGTCAAATTGTTTAGTTCATTGACTATACCGAAACCGACACATAACTTTGTAGTAAAACAAGTAAGTTTCTTGAACTTGACCATGAATAATGAATGGATTTGATAGGCGATGTTCGGTCAATAATATATAGAGCTAGGTGGCTAGAGTGGTTGACCTGCTAGATTTCGTTTCAGTTTAAAACTTACGGGATTTTTACTCTCCGAAAGTAAATATTAAATCATTTTCACTCCCCTTAAGTGCTGAATTTCCAAAAATCTCCTTTCTTTGCTACAATTTTTTATCTTGATAGAGAAGGTTCTGTAAAATTTTAAATGACTTTAGTGATAAAATTGACGTTCACTTAGATAGTGCCAAGGCACTTGCTTCTACCATAAGTACCTGTCAGGTTGATCATCGTCCTGTTTTTTTTATTATTACTGTTATTCGCGCATATAGCTATTATTATTTTTGGAGAGGGGACACCAGCAGGGCTGGACGTGTGATCAGTCTCCCTAGCGGAACCATTAAGCCATTAGCTAGCTAATAATAATACTTAACTAGCCTTTACGTTGTTATTTTAATTTACTTTTGTGTTGTCATATTATAACGGAAAATGTTGTGTTTACCTCTAAGTAATTGTTACACTTACGAGTACCTACCTCAGTTTTTTTTATGAATAAGTGCTGTACCTATATGTTTGAGTGTATCAATTGTTGGTAAACCATAAATAAAATAAAAATAAAATAGAGAAACCGTTGGATTCGAGCAGCGCAGGACCGATCGTCTCGACGTGGAGATCTTTGGGAAGGACTACTAGCAGAGGTTATGTGGCTGAGATAATTATGATGATAATTATTGTTTAGGCGACAGGCTGATTTCAGTCCGTTTCGCCTTTTTATCACATAATTCATATGAACTTCTAACGAAAGGTAGTTACATAGTCCAACACTTACAAAATCAAAAGAGAGAGAACCTAAGATTTTGTAATCTAACAAAAATTACTTTATGACTTACATCACGAGGGTAGCAAAAGTCGCTTAGAGGCGGAAATAACTCTCGGGTTATTTATTTAACTTGATGTTTTGGCGCAAGTGGCCCTAAGTTATTTAACAAATCTTATACCTATCTAAAACCGTGAGTCTGAATTACAAAACTTATAAGGTGAACCGACGACGATGGGTGAAGGTCGGGAAACCGCTGGATGCGCGCAGCGCAGGACTGATCGTTGTGGACATACATACTTGAGGGCATGCTGGCATGGCATTATGAGGCTAAGGATATGAGGGTAGGAGGCTGAGGATAAGGCAGTATGAGTAAGATATCCTATCCTAAGTTAAAATCGTCGTAAAACGTAATATCTTATTGCCACGTAAACAAAACGTCATTTTAAGAGATTTCATGTTACTGATAGCAGTGACTGCGCTTTATCGCTTCTGGTGCCAAAATAATAATAATAATAATGTTTATATTACCTTCTCCCCACATAATCTCGGGGTTTTTTTTTTAAATTTACCTAAGTACCAATAATGTTTGATTGTGATTTCATTGTTTCCATTCACAATGCTATATTATGAGAGAGAGAAACACACCTGGTCTCCAAGTTGTTTCAACGGGACTTGAACCCGCCTTGAACCTTACAATTAACGGTCTACTCTTCCAATTGAAAATTCAAAGGTTCGAGTTCTATCTGAGCAATTTAGAGAGTACTTAGTTGTTTTTTCTTGTATAAAATACATCTTACAACATAAATATGATTATGAATTATACGAGTACCTTCAGACGCTCGCGGGAAACTGACTCACACTATCATAAACTCATTATCTCGAATCTTTTTAATTAGAACTACCTATATTAAAACATTTCGAGGTTTATCTTGATCGTGACGTGTGTAGAAAAACAAATGCAGTAAGCAAACCTGTCTTTCGTGTTTGCATGGACGTTATCTGTTATATCAGGTGCGAGGAAAATTACGAACGTACATTTCAGTTTTCATGAATAAGTACTTACTAATAACTTGATGCATTTCATGATTTTCAGACCGTTGTTGTTTGTTTAGGTCCTTATTAGAAAAAAAGACTATCGTACATAATCAACAGAAAATAATTCAATAAAAAAAATTAACTTTTAATGAAAACAGTATTTAAACTTCAAAAGAAGAGAACGTTAGTATTCTAGATAATTAGGTTTTCAGAAATCGCGTCGTTAAATATTTGAACTTAAATGCTGTAGGGTAAGTACTAGCTCTATCTTACCACAGATCCTTAAGTTTTCGAATAATGACTTAAGTAAAAAGGCGCGAACAACATGACAGCTCGTAAATTATTTTAACGTTCCTGCCGAGACTGTGTTATCCCTGTTCCCTGGGCATTCGCAACGCAGGTCCGTTAACGTTATCCGCGTCCGAACATGGCGGGATGCTGCGCGGTGCCGCTCCGGGCGTCACCCAGTCGTGGGGTGGTCCCGACCTCCAATTCGGTTCACAACAAAACCATGTATGAAACAAGCACTAATTTAAAAAAGAAAAATGTTTTATGCACTTAAAATGGACGTACAGTTGCGGGTGAGCGGCGAGGGGACGTGTGGCGCCGATAGCGATTCGCGGGGTACTGGCATCCAGCTTCCGAGCCGGGCTAGAGGGCGCGGGGCTGCGCGGGCCGCGCTTTTCATTGAGCCGCGAACTCCGAGCCCCGCCCGAGAAAAGCTCAGCCCTTTATCCTCGTAGCTGGGAAAGCGTACGCACGTAGTAACCGGTAGAGCCCGTATGGGCCGTGAGAGTGGCGTTGCAGTCGCCCTCAACATTCGAAAATAAGCTCTATTATTATGGAGATAAGCAAATCACACTTTAGTTCCAGAAATATTCCGAGGGAGTTCTTTCGTGAGACAGACTAATTATTCTTTACAGACCAATTTTTTGAATGTCGCTGATAGGTTTAGCAATTTTAATTATGACAGAGGTATCTTTATTAACAACGTATAAACCACTCGGGATTCTCAGGAATGATACACAAAAACGATAACATACGCCATAGATATAAAGAACTATGTCCTGCTTTGTTTTACAACAACATTTTTTTTACATTAAATAGGCTTACTCTTGGCCTAATTCTGGCCTAACATGGAGCGAAAGCGAAGAATTCCTCAGATTATTTTAAAGCAAAAAACACTAGTATAAAAATAATAATAATAAATAATTGTAGGTACACAATTACACCAATTATCTAGCCCACGTTAAGTTTCATGAAGAACTTGTCAATGTTAATACTGTTCCGATGAGTTGTATGATAAATTATTTTCAGACGCTGATACTACTTTTTAACAAAATATGAACTAAGACACAGATAAGATTTTGATCTCTTCGTAACGTAGGTAGGTATATATACATTCTTTGGTACAAGACAAATATTTGAGTGTGAACATAATCTTTGTCGGTTGACCTATCATTATTTAGTTTTTTTTTATTTATTTCTATCTTATTTTTATGTGATACTTTTATCGCTCAGACGGGACTCGTACCGGAAAGGTTTATTTAATTATTTATTTATTTATAAGGTACACCAGCAGTGCATGCATTAACACAGACAATATTTAAAAAAAACAACAAAGCATAATTCTGTTGCATACACCTTTACAGGTGACACGACATTTACCATAAAACAGAAATCAAAGTAATTAAAATACAGCACAAAAAAGACCCGCTAGTTGGAAAAAAGAAAAAGAAAAAAGTTTCCGTTCCATTTGGGGGCATGTGCTATATTTCTAAAACTGCCAACTAATATTTCGTTCAAACCAATTTTCGTTGAAAGTTTTTATTAAGATCTACAGCATATTTTTTTTTTAGATTTTTTAGTCTCTTATTTCAAAAGTATGAGGGGGGACACACATTTAACCACTTTGGATTGGAAGTGTATATCTTTCAAACGATTGACTTTGAGAAAGAATCGTTTTAGAATCCTCACGTAATTTTTAAAGACCTATCTATAGGTAACCCACACGTATAGGTTTGATGAAAAAAAATCAGTTTCATTTCCATGCTTTCCATGTAGTTATAATATATTAATATATTTTTTTTTGTGTAAAAACCGTAAAGCGGTTTGCAGAATGCATCTACTTACCAAGTTTCAACTGTGTAATCCTCATAGTTTTGGATTATAGTGGTTGTGATATACGGACGGACAGGCAGACATGACGAATCTATAAGGGTTCCGTTTTTGCCATTAGACTACGGAACCCTAAAAAGCGCAACAAGCTTTCGATTTAAACTAAATTAGCAGTTAGGTACTCTGAACCACCTATTTATTTAATCTGAAGCCAAAAGTGAAGCCCGTTGCGCTCATTCGCAATAATCATGTTTTTTGCTGTATGTGAATGTAAGGCGTTTATTATTATATTTATACCCTAAAATAAAAATAAAACGAAGGAAGAACAACCTTACCGACCGTTATTTTTATTTCGATCAAATTATAACCTTTAATCGCATATTACCTAATTATGAAAAATATTACTTTAGCTTTTGATGTACTGAATATGCTGGAAAAGAATTATAGACATGACGAACATTCAAAAGTTGTTTTATAAGTATTGAGCAAGAACACTCATTTTCTTATATACCGCCCCAGTTAGGTTAGGTAATACCCAGTATAATTACTGTTTTACTTTTACTGTATGAGAGTTAGAAGTGAAAATATATTCTTTTAATGTGCACTGTACCTATAAAATAAGAATTTGGGATATTTTCTACGAAAAGCACGAAAAAGGGATGTGGCACGATTTTCATAAAATATTTGTTGTTGAAGTATTTCCATTCTAAAGGTATATCGAACGTGTTAACGTTCGTAAAACACGACACAACTATCGTGTTTTCGTATAGGTACCTATTCAAATATAAATAAAACCTAAAAAAATATTCGAATACTTAAATTAAGCGAATAGCGTATTTCCCTTGCCGTGTTCAATTGCACACAGGTTGCTTGAAATCCCTGTAACACGATATATGACCACCAACAACGTGTTCAGATCCCGACTTTTGAACACTGTTATATAATCGAAAAATCATTGTTTTTACAAAACCGTGTTCATTTGAGTTGACACTATTTTGGAACGATCTGTCAAACCGTGTGGATTTCATGCATTCGTTTGCACTTGTCAAATAAAATCGGTGCTAATACGGTTGTCACTCAACGTTTCGGCATCGATCCAACAACTTAAATTAAGTTCTTAAAGAGGAGCAAGTACTAATAAATATACAGACATTAAGAAAGTATCTGAACTGGTGGTTGCTGCATTTGCAGTCGTTAAAACCCACCAAACCGCATTGGACCAGCGTGGTGGGTCATGGCCCACTCTCCTTATCCATAAGGAAGGCCAGTGCCCCCGCAGTGGGGACATAAAAAATGGCTGATGACGAAATATTGTTGATGTTTTAGTAAACGGTTCCTTCGGTCGCAAGAGAATCAAGGGCACTTTTACGAAAAATAAGCAAGTGACATTATAAATTCTTTATTCATATTGTACATTTTTATCATGATTCATGAAAACAAATCTAAACAGCTTAAATCATAATCCGTTTAAATTTGTATTCCAGCCTTAATTGCCTACTTTTTAACCACTGCCTGTTTTGGTTTTTTTTCTTTCTTTTTCTTATTCTTCTTGCCACTTTTGCTTACTCCTACATTATTAGGGTTAACAACCGCTTTCGTCGATTCGGTTCCACTCTTTTGTTTGGATTCTTGACTTGTGTTCAACTTTTGTTTATTTTTCTTATTTTTGCGTTTCTTCTTCTTCGTTTTCCCATCTTTCGGCGATGTCGCTTCAACGGTGGGTGTTACACTGAAAGTGTATGATAAATAAATAAATGAAGTAGGTACATCATATTAATTGTAAGTAGTAAGATGTGAGTAGAACGGTAATACAACTGTGGGCCTACCGCGAGTGCCGTCGGCATCGCTGTTGACTTCATTTTGCCAGTCGATGGCGTTTTCGTACCGCGCAATTTCAACGTTATCGTCCTAACAATAAGGTTCCTTTTCAATAGTCAGTTAATACTCGACTCTGGGTGTGACCGAGACAGCGCTATAAATCAGCGCTCGCGGGTGAAGAGTTACGCCCACAGTTTAAGGCGACGGTAGGGCTACTGGTTTTATAATGTAAAAACAAATATATATGTTTTTTAACCGCTAACATATACATTATATTTGTTTTTTAAGAACTGACCAGAATAAAATAACAAAATATTGGGAGAGATTTGCGATACAGAATGGATTTGAAATGATTGAAAGGGAAAGTAAAAATTCTTAACAAATTATGATAATAAAATGATAATCATCCCCTGCATACCGAGAAAATGATAAAGGCTTTCGAATATCGGATTTTTATCAAAACCGGGATCCCGGGATACCGATATTTGAAAAAAAGTTTTTTTATTTATTTATCATTCTTTTATGTTCAGTATCTCAGAAATACCTACATCCAGTAGGTATCCACCATGTAAAAGATTCAAATGGCATATATATATTTTTTCCATATCAATTGTTTTTTACATTTTAGTACATTACCGCAGCGGCCAGCAAAAGAGGTGTTGATAGACGAACGTGTAAAACGTAACACATACGTAAGTCCATCAATGCCTAGTTGTGGCCAAGGCTTGTTTTTTATAGTACTTTTCTCAATAATGCGCGGAAATTAAAACTACTTTTCGAAATCAGATATTTTCCCGCGTTAAAGTGTTCATTTGTTGTTGTTTTTTTTAAAACAGCTTTCAATTTGCAAGCCATTTCGAAATTTAAATGAAACCTTTGATAAGTTACCTTCTTGATTGACATATTCCGCAGTAAAAAATCGTTCCATTTTTTTATTACACAACAGATATGTATGACTTATGGTAAATTTTAAATAGAAAAATATTGGAAAAAATTAACTCGGCCACAAGTGAATTCTCAGACGGGAATCGAACCCGCGACCTTTGGAAATCCGGTCCAGTGCTCTAACCGCTGAGCTACCGAGACTTGCGAACCACCGTCGAAATTCTCCAGTACTTTTATATTTTTAATACGCTGTAGGTAAAAAAATATTGCAATAGGAGCCTAAAAACTATTTCTTGAAATAAACATCATCTCGACAATAATCTGCATTTAAATGCTAGTTTTTATTATATTGTAATTTATCCAAGTCGTTTAATCATTTAAGTATAGATTTGTTTTTTTTTTAATAATATAAACAGTTAAAAGGGTTTATTTGCTTCAGTTCATTGTCTATTGCAATGAGTTTTGTACTAAAAATAAAATAAAAATACTGGGATTCCGGTATTAGACATTTCAATACCGGTATTGAAATTATCTAAAAAAAACGTACTCCAGACCAACTTAAGTAAATAATGAAGGTCGAATTTTTTTTTTCTACCTTTTTTTATCCTCAGGTTTCTTTTTCTTTTTCGGTGGTTGTGCCTCAGTTGAGTCTGCAGGTCTTTTTGATGAAACTTTTTTATTTTGTTTATTAGACTTGTCGCCCTCAGAAACATGTCCATTTTCTTTAGGCTGATCATTCTCCTCTTTATTCTCTGCTTCTTCATCTTCCTCATCTTTTACAGGTTCCGGCTGGAAAAAATACGATTAATTATTAGCTAAATAAATAAACAACATAGCTTTTTTAACGTCAATTATTACTTACAATCACATTTGAGAATTTCTTGAGTTTAGCTACAAAGAATCCATCCATATTATGTGTATGTGGGTAAAAACGTCTTGTCAGTTTCAATGATGGGTGGAACCTATGATGTCTATATTTAACAAAACCTTCTGTGCCAAAATCGAGACCTGTAGGGACTAATTTAACATTCCTTCTTTTCAGAGCATAATTCACCACCCATTCATTTTCTTCGGGCAAAATAGAACATGTGGAGTACACAATGTAACCTCCAGTACTGGATTTTGCATTGCAACAATCTATAGCAGCCAGAAGCAGTTGCCTTTGCAGGTTGAAGCACCTTTGTATATCTTTTTGATCTTTTGTTGTTTTAACACTTGGATCTTTGGCAATCACGCCTGTTCCAGTACAAGGAGCATCCAACAAAACCCTGTCAAAACCCTTGATAACATCAGGGAATTGTCTACCATCATAATTACATATGACAGCATTTACCACACCTAATCTATGAAAATTACCCACAACAGCTTTAGTTCTCTCTTTGTTTGCATCATTTGCAAACAGAGCTCCAGTATTCTTCATAATTGCTGCAATATGTGATGCTTTTCCTCCAGGAGCAGCACACATATCTAATATCCTTTCGTTTTCTTGTGGAGCTAATGCCATAACAGGCAAAAAACTTGATGCTCCTTGCAAGATATAATGGCCAGCTAAGTATTCTGGTGTAGCACCAATAGGCACAGTAGAACTGTAAACCACCAACCCCACTTTACTCCATTTACCAACTGGGTCTAGGTTAACACCCCTATTGATAAGAGCTTGAGCTAAATCCCTTCTTCTAGTTTTAAGGCTATTAGTCCTGATAGTCACAGGCCTTGCTATTTCACTGGCCTCCAAAAACTCCAATAATTCTTGAACAGGAAATATCTGCATTAAAACTTCCATTAAAAACTCATTATAGCTGTAATACATGCACAAGTCTTTTAAAAGCAGGTCCGTATATTCACACCTAGACTTGCCTTCTCCTTTAAGTCTACTGAAATCACTTAGAACAGCCACAACATCTTTAATTCTTTGTAGTACATCTTGCAAACTAGTCGGATTTTGTAACTCTTCTTCTGAAGGGAAAGCAAACACATCTTGTTTGGCAATATTCAGTTGCATTTCTTCATCAGCAAGTTTCTTGTCCAACTTTTGTCTTTTCTTTAATTTTATATTAGCTTTTTCTATTGGCAACATGTCATCATCGTCGTCGTCATCATCATCACTTTTTTCTTCCTCAGAGTCAGATTTATAAGCTAGTTTATTAGAACTGGCTGTTTCTTCATCGTCAGATGTTGCATCTCCATTTTCTTTATCAGAATCTTCAAAGAGATCATCAAGAGTGCCGACCTAAAAGACAAAAATAAAATATTCTAAATGTGATTGATACCATGATGAGGTCCCAAACGAAATAGCATATTGGGCTTGAACTGTGAACAGCGCCATTGATTTCTTACTGTTAGTACTATTATTCAATTTTTGATGATATTCTACATTTTTTACTGGTAAAACAGTTTTGTTTATTTACTACGGGAATAGAACATCTAACACAAAGGACAATGCCTAATTTTGGCGCCTTTTCGAAAATGCCTGCACACCATTCAGAAATGGATAGAGTATTAAAGTGCGAGCAATAGTTACTGACTCGGCACATTTCTAAACCGTATCCATTCCGAGATAAATGTACTCTATTCATCACCATTATTTTCGAGATTAAAGTTATAAATAACTCATTTTTTGCAATTTTATCTGGCTTATAAGATTGGCCGATAATTTTTACAATACATTATATAAATTTAATATGTATAATAATGTATAAAAATAAAATAAAAATGATAATTATCATCTTTTACTTTTCGGGGAGCCAGCGGCATTTTGCTATTGTCCTAGAACCTAATGAGGTGATTATTAAATATATTTTTAATATGATAAATATTAAAGAAGAAAATATACTAGAAAAAAGCAACTAGTCTCATGTCGCCCTGACGGGATTCGAACCCGCATCCTTGGGAGTCCGGCCCAATGCACTAACCAATTATGCTACAGAGACCTATGAGGACACGTCGAGTTTTTCTAGTATATTCACCGTTCTACGGTGTTGGCCACCGTCGCTTCATCAATGAGAGAAATATCCTCGCATTCGAAAGAAACATCTTTACAGATGTTTGACTATCGATTAAGATGAAACGGCCATCTAATCATATAAAACATAGCATTGTAAATGCAAAATTAAAAAGTTATAAATATTGTTAATATTTTTTAAAACAGTATTATTATTTAATATATTGTATAGTATATATTTAATATATATTATACAGGTAATAACATTTTATTGACATAAGTTGATAAAATAACAAAAATTTTGTTATTTTCAGCATAAATATATGAAATAATACAGGTGCATTATCTCAGAATGGATACGGTTTAGAAATGTGTTGTCTCAATTACTATTGTTCGTACATATACACGGCGGAAAAAAAGATGATCACTGGTGGGAAAGTACCCTAATTATTGATGTAAGCACATTTTAGCCAAAGGAAACATTCCTTCATTTTCAAATTTAAGTTATACTATATTCAAAGACTTTTGAAAAATTACATACCTGTACCGGGAATCAAACCGGCTTGTTTGGGGAAAAAACCATCGTGTACTTTTATGGTCTATTCGATAGTGTTAAGTATGAAAATCAATTTAGCTTAAGCAACTTAATGTCTAATCTTATATCCTAAATTAAAGACAAAACCAGAAAAGATAAAAGATTACATAATTATTCTACCTACCCAATACATTATTCTACCTACCTCGTACTCACATTAACTAAAATAAAAATGAAGTTCACTTTAATTTACTTAGTAGCTCGAAATATGAAACATTTGCAGCAATACACTGATTTTAATTATTAGGTTATTGACTTTTTTGACTAATATTCACCCTAATCCATACTAAAAACGAAAAGACGAGAGTTCAATCTATGAAAAAGTTTTTTAGATAGGTTTTATAAAAGTTGTTCTTAATTTAAGATACTATTCTACTCACACTAAATTGATCTTTATGATTAACACTATCGATTAATACCATAAAAGTACACGATGTTATTTTTCTAATTGCGCCGGTACGATTCCCGGTGCAAGTAAATGATTTTTCAAAAATCTTTAAATGCAGTTTAACTTTTTTTTAAGTAAAAGAAAGTTTTCTTTGCGTAAAATTTGCTCACATCAAATTTAGGGTACTTTCCCTCCAATGACAGTCTTTTTTTCCACTACTACTAGTATAGTATTTTAACCGCCTTTGTGGTCTAGTGGTAACAACCAACGGTATCAGACGCAGGGGTCCCGGGTTCGATTATTTTGTGAATTGGTTTAGACCAATTCACATAATAATTTGGTATAAAAACAGATTGCATTAATCCCTGATTTAGATCAGGGATGCACAGACCGCGGCCCGCCGGTGGAATACTGGTGGCCCGCCGACAGCAAAAATAATACTATCGTACATTCGAAAAATATTGAATTCTATTCCAGAATAAAACCAAAAAAAAAGTAATTTGAATCTCGCGCGCGCGCTATTAAGTGCGCTTATCGGTGCGCCGTGCGTGCGTAGGTAGTCTAAATGTAATAATAATGATACTACCTTGTACTTTTCTTTTCCAGATTTCACTTTTTCCTGTTCACTACCCTCGTCCTGATCACTACCTTCTTCATCTTCACTATCATCTGGCACATCTGAACCCTCGGGACTGTCTTCTTCTGATTCTACTTCTTCCATTTTCTGGGCTTTTGCTTTCAGTTTCTGCTTTTGCTTTGGCTTTAGCCACTCTTTGTTATCATCGGTGAAACCTAAAACAACAATATTTATACAATCAGTATTCTGACAGGGCCGTAGGAACTACAAATTGTAGACATTATTAGTTTGGAAATAATAATATTGTACATAAATAGGAAAGATAGACAGATTAATAGTTTAATGATGAGATATCATAGGGCCTTATGTTAATTTTGTAACATATGAGTAAAACTCTAATACCAAAGACATTATATGGAAGATAGAATACACCATTATTTTTTATAAGTCTCGTTAACAAGCAAGGTTTATGTACAATCAACCGCAGCTACGGCTTTACATTTGCACTTTGAAAACCGCCGCTATTGCGAGCGACGTAAGGGCGCTCTCAAGGTCAAAGTGTAAAGCCGTATTTATATTGGTTTGAACTATGTAAAATACTGGTATGAATGCAATGGCTTCAATTATACTTGGATCTAAGACATGAGTGGAATTTAAGACATATCACAGCCTTGAACTAATATCTATAATATCTATATATATACCTTGTACATCTTCATCACCCGAACTTTCATCAGGTTCATTTTGAATTTCAATCTTCTGTTGTTTTGAAACATTTTTCTTTGCTTGTTTCAAAGACTTTCTTTTCTCTGCAAGCTCAGCTTTTTTCTTTGCTCTGCGAGCCACTCTCTGTTTTTGACGGTGACTCAACTTCTTACCTTCATCATCTTCATCAACTGAAATTAGTTTGGTAGGAATTTCCATTAATAGCCTACAGATAGAGGGGAGTGTGAGGGGTCCGACTCTCCCTCCCCTAGACTTTGGAATTCAGGAGATGGATACTTTGTTTTAATGAATTATCATTTTTGCCCAAAAAGAGTAACATTTCAAGCACTTTTAAGGGTTGGTATGCATTATAAGATGAGGTAGAGGGGGGGAGGGACGAGAGACTCACCCATTTCCCCTACAAATGCATTATAGTGTAATAGCAAAGACATTTATATGGTCTGAAAAAAAATAACCATGAAATTTAAGGCCCATGTTATGATAGATAGATAGAGTTATATAAGTCACTATAGTGTAGGTAAAATAATAATATACAGCGACAGTCAAGCTGCAATCAAAGCCTTTGACAAAGTGGAGACTACCTCAGCCCTAGTAAAGAATGCAAACAAAGCATTCAGGAACTCACCAACTTGGCTGAGGTAGAATTTGCCTGGGTACCAGGACACGAAGGTAACAGTGGCAATGAGGAATATGACAAATTGGCTAGGAGGGGGGCTGATGAACCCTTCATTGGCCTCGAACCAAGACTGCCAATTTCACATAGAATCTCTAAGAACATCATTGAGATCAGAATAATTAAAGAAACTAACCAAAGATGGATGAAAAGAAAGGACTTCAGACAGTCAAAGATCATCAAATCAGTTGATAAGAAGAAAACTAGAGAGCTGCTGAAACTAAGTAGGAGAAACATAAGAAACATAGTAGGAGTACTGACAGGACATTGTCCACTCAACAGGCACCTTTTAATTATCAAAAGGACAGAGGATCCCATCTGTCCACAATGTAAAGAAAAGGAAGAAACAAGCTACCACTTCATGGCAGAATGCCCAATGTATGCATCACTACGATGGGAGCTATTTGAAGCGGACAAGTTAAAAGAAGAGGATCTAAAGCAGTTCACGATAAGTCAACTCAACAATTGGATGTAATGTAAATGGTAACCACCACTTTCCCAAGGATAAACGACTGTGAGAAAGCTATGGGTAAAGTAGACAGTATGGTGCTACTATTCACATCACGATATGTCTCCGTTTATGGTAATTCAATTTTAATATCTTGAGTTTTATTCAAAGTTAAAATTGTGGTCGAAAGACTCCAATCCGTAACATAAAAATATTATTTTAAGTTATGTTTAGGTACCTACATGGTTCCAAATACAGAGTACAATCTAAAAATATTAAACAGAACGTATTAATTTGTATATAATTTACTTGAATATACTACGATGCGTGCATTTGATTGCAAAACACAGGTTCTTTATGGACAGTATTTCATAAAGAACCTCCGTTCACCACAGCCCCTCAATCAAATGCACATGCTGACACAAAAAAACACTCTCAAACCACGACAAAATTTTGAAACAGTAACTCAGAAAAATAACCTCTAAAATGTAAATTTCAAATATCATTCACAACCTCAAACCTACAACTACCTACTATCTACTCAAATAAATATCACCTATAAACCGAGTGTCTAACCCCTCACAATAACACATCATCAATGAACATAATAGGTACTTCATAAACATAATCGTCGTCGTCTCAGCCACATAACACCCACTGCTGGGTATAGGCCTCCCCCAAAAAGGGAGGGGTTTGCCATAATCGCCACGCTTGGCAGGCGGGTTGGCGATCGCAGTATGGCCAAGTTTGTAGGAGACTCTGCTGCCCGTCTCCTGAAAGCAGAGGCCCTTTAGCCACCTTTTACGACACCCACGGGATGAGAGGGAGTAGCGCTATTCTAAGCCGACACTAAACATAATACACCATCAATATTCATCATCCTCATACTCCTCCTCGACTCCTCTAAAAATATATATTATAACTCTATCTCTCACATAACATCAAAAACTCTATATCTCCTCGACTCATCACCTAAAAACATCAAACTTATATCTGTCACGGTCTTTTTACAAGAAGCACTTGTTTGTAAATAATGGAGGGTATTTATAAACCGACAAATTATTGTAAATGGACAATAGGATTTGCAATAAAACGCATGATTTTTCGATTATTTATATATAATCAGTATCTCTACGTTATATTGCACATGGGCTGTTCCAAAACTAGTTAGTAAAATGAAAAATAGTTACAATATAAAAAAGTTTATTTACAGCTTTTCAAAGTATTCTCCTCCAAACCAAATGCATTTATGCATTCCTCGTGGATAAATGCATTGGGTGCATTGGACGGAATAGTCCCCTACTGGGCGAAGTACCTCGGCTCACCAGCCAGTCTCCGGGAAGCCGTCTCTGACTTGAAGGTGCTGGGAGCATTCCCGGTTGAGCTGGGATGGCTAGAGAGATCCGGCCTGACACCCTCCAGACGCAATAGGCGCAAAAAGTCGGTTGCAAAGGGTCGGAGTCGCCTTCAGGGCGAGTTGGAGTATACCGTTCGTAGCTATATGAGGTGATCCTTTAGGTGCCCTTAATCGAATAAGACCAAAAAAAGGGGGTGCAGTCAGTAGTCCATTTTTTTGTTTTTTTTTAAATTCTGTTCTTTTACCCATAGTGCCCCTAAGGGTATACTCCAACCCCAATGCTCTAAATTCACTCTTATGCCAACATCACAAAACATTGCATAGTTTAGTTGGCTATGGTTACTCAACTTAAGCAACGCCAATTCTATTTGTTGCGATATGTTGCCGACTTTAAGCAAAAACACTTTACATTATCCGTAATGAAGTAAGATTCTTTTAAGCACATTGATTGAATGGCCACTGTAAAGCGTTTTAATAATAAGTAACGGTAAATGAGAGATCCTACTTCATGTAACCGAAGAAGACGTTTGCATAACAGTGAAAATGGTCAAAAGTTGTTAAATCAAATAGACCACCTATCACATTAAATATTTAGTTTTGATACAGTTTGACGACTATGCGATGTTGAGAAAATAGACAGTTGTCAAGTTATTACGTTATTCACAAACAAATAACGATTTCATTTCGTGATTACAAATAACGGTAACGACACATAGCTTCCAGAAAATGCAAATCTTTCGAAATTTATTACTTGCTTTGTATTTGGCTCCTGAATTTAAAATTTCGTTTATTGCATCCCAAATGATGAGTTCTTTAGGTAAAATAAATAAGGTTTTGATACTCATAGGCCACTAATGGAAATGTGAGCCTTAACTAAATTTAAACACTTACAGAGAGACGAATTACACAATAGCCATCACACGATAAAGATTAATTCATTACATTCAAATATATATATTAGATACCTTACACCATATCGTTCATATGCACATAAAATTAAGAAAGTGCACAATAATTTAATTATATGTCCAAAACGTGATATTTTGTTTACATACGTAAGCCTTTTTTGAAAATGGGCGGTGCCTGTTTTCTTGCCTTTCGCCCGGGTCCTTTTTTCACTTTTTTTACTTCATCAAATTTAGCTTTCCGTCCCATAATTTGTATTGTTCTTGCTTTTTATAATTTTTTCAATTTAATTTACACGCCGCATTTGCAAGCACGTGTGGCGTGACGGTGGAATTTGACAATGTCAAAATGACAATGACATTGACTGATTTGCTTATAAAGAAACAGGCTGAGGTTAGAGACCATACTGCCTAGTAATTATATGATGATAATGGTGGTGAAACACTTGCAGTACCAATATCTACTTGAGGTGAAGTCTATGTAACGCTATCTCACGCTAGATAATTTTGTCTCTTTCTAATTAACTACCGTAATTTTTGTATTCCCAATTTAAAATAACACTCTGCAACCTAAGTGAAAGGATAAGTAGCAACTTGGTTACTTGTCTTTTTGCATAAAGTAATAAAACACGAAAACAAAAATTACATACGTTGATTTATTACAAACAGAAGGAATTCTTTAAATAAACACCCATTTGCAATAACTTAAGATTCGCCTTACCTCTGTTCTTAACTTTCTTTACTTAATAAAAAAATGCTTTGCACTACACTAATCGTATGACGTTCTTAAAATCCATTATGCCTATTCTTAACTTACGGGGCAAATATCGAGCGCCTGAAGCTTCAGCTATTCTTTTCATTAATGTTTTAAAGTAGATTAGAATAGCGTTAAGGCGAATCTTAATTAAATTTCGAAAGATTTTTACTTCTTGGAAGCGATGTGTCGTGACCATGTGCTCCTCTGGTTATCTGGCTATTTCTCAAAGAAAACCACCTGGACTGGAAGGAATGACTTCTTATTTCAGTACTCATTTTCAATGTACCGGCTTCACGGCATAATGATTGATCAAAATTGGTGAGCCAGAGGAGCACATGTTTTTCAGGTTAGGTTTAACTACTTGGTTTAACTTAGATTGACGAATTCCAATAGCATTACTGTATGTACCGACGGGATGTACAATTCAAAGAAATGTGTGGATGTGGATGTGGATGTACAATTCAAAGTAAACATTCAATACATAAGGGTGCTTGTACACGGTGCATGTAGCTGGAGCAAGTAAAGAAGCGGGTTACACGCGTGAGTAATATGCGCAAGCTATTTGTTCGAGTTACTCGCTTTGTACTTATACATGGTGCATATAACTGGAGCAAGTAAAGACACAGGCTACTTGCGCAAGTAGACGTGGTCAAGAGCTACATGTGCATGCTATTCGCACGGTAGCTTTATGAGTTGAATCGCGTCAAAATGTCTCGACGAACGAAAATTCTTTTAAAATCATTTGTTAAATATGTAATATTACCAGAATTATTAAATATGCTAGAAGACGAATTAATACAATTACGATGCAAAAGTTATGGATGCGTAACTGGATAGCACGAAGAAATGAAAGTTTAAATGTATTGGAAGAAATTAGAACTGAAGATCAGAAGGAATTTAAAACTAGCTTTCAAATGTCACCCGAAACTTTCGAATTACTTTTGAGTAAAGTCAGTGGACTCATTACTAAAAAAGATACTAATATGAGACAGGCTTTTCCCCCTTCATTGAAATTGCAAATTATTATTACATATTTAACAACTGGCTGCAATTATACTTTTCTGGAGAAGTTTTTCCGTGTATCAAAATCCGCAATATCTAAACTCATTCCGGAAGTATGTGATGCCATTTATGAAAAAATAAAGGCCTCTATAAAGGTAAGTCATAAAATAAACAATATTTAATATAGATAACGCTTTTATTTCAAAAATACTAAACATTTGTTGTGATCATTTTACGTAAAATTAATACAGGGACTAAATAACAGCTCGTGAATGCTTCATTATTCTTCATACTCATTTGAAGCGCATTCAGGTATAGTTTGATTAATAGCTTGCGTTTAAATATCACTTTGTGAGACATCGGATTGATCATCATTGTTTTGTTCAGGATTAGTGATTACAATTGCATCATCATTATTAACACTTTCAGTTAATATTATATATTCATTTTCACCAACCATAGGAGATTCTACTAAATAAATGTCACTCACAGAATAATCGCTGTCTGTAATCGTTGTTGATGTCTCAGCACTTAGACGAGTTCTGCTTCGGGATGTTTTCCGTATTTCACTTAGTAATGCGTCAGATAAGATATTTTGAATACTTGATTGAGTATATATACGGTTTTCAGAAGATAGTTTTTTCAGTTGCAACCCCACATATTTTCCAAAAGCAACACATTCATCACTATCAGTTTCATCTGTTTGATCGCTGGCTAAAATATCTCTAATATTTGACATTGTTTTATTGATAACATCAAATGTTCGACGTTTCTTTTCCCAAGAAGCAGAGCTCTGTGTTGTTGATGTTTCTTTTCGTTTGTTTTCTTTCTGAAACAGGTCCCATACCTGTGTTATTGGTAGTAACAGTATGTTCAGTATTTTGTATTTCTTCATCTATTTGTTGCAAACCCTGAAAAAATAATGTATAATAAATATTATGCACGTTATTTTTCATGTTTCAGACTCCTACAACATTAGAAGGCTGGAAAGTAATTCAGAACGGATTTGAGTAGAGATGGAATTTTCCGAATTGCTGTGGTGCTATAGATGGAAAGCACGTAGATATTATGGCGCCTCAACATTGCGGCTCACTGTACTTTAATTTTAAAAAGAAAAATAGCATCGTTATTTTTGCACTAGTTGATCATGACTACATTTTTACGTACATAAATGTTGGTAGCAACGGTTCAGCATCAGATGGAGGCATATTTCGAAGCAGTGCTCTCTATAATGCTCTAGAAGAAAATGTATTACCTGACAATGGATTCATAATAGGAGATGATGCTTTTCCTTTAAAAATTCCGTCGAATTAGAAATCAGAGTAAAGATAGAACAAACAAAGCTGAGCTACGTTCTCGACATTGGCGAAATCCAATAAGGCACAGCAAATCCTAAATACAAGAAGAAGAAAGAAGAATGTTAGTTGGCCTTGGCAATGTTGGCATCTGTTGATTGGTCAATTACTTGTCAGAATGACAGATATGTCAGGGTTTGCCTTGACTTATACCAATCAAGAGATTTTAGTAGGTACCAGCTTGGTGGTCCATTAGCTTTGCCTTCGCCACCCCATTCTAGACTTATTTTTAATTATACTAGCGGCTTCACCCGCGTGGTTCCCGTGAATATGTCGGGATAAAAAGTTATTTATTATATTTCATAACCAGGCTATCTACTATCTGTGTACCAAATTTCATAAATCCGTTCAGTAGTTTCGGAGCCTATTCAATGCAAAGAAAAATCTTTCCTCTTTATAATAATAGTATAGACAGATTTGGCTTGGCCTATAAAAAAAAAACAAAACCAAGACAACTGGCAGTATGGCTTAGATCTTCGCCTTCCCGAAAAGGACGAATACTTTACTTTTTTAGATAGAATTCTAGTGTCACTGTCATGTCTGTTGTCTGTCAATTTCATTGTCAAACTATACAATTTCATTCATTCAACTCATACTCACTCATTCAATTAACCAAAAAAGCAAGGAAAGGAAACGACATTCTGTGAAAGAAATCTGCCAGTGCAAAAAATAATGCAAAAATATTAAGTGCATTAATTTAATCATTATAGACTAGAATAGCAGTAGTTTAAACGCAAATCATTTACAATGTATTCCTTCTGAAAATGCTTCATTCAACCCTTATAATTCAACTCATACATATTTCCAAAAAATAAAACTAATTAGCGTAGCATAATGGCATTACCGAAGACTTATTCAGCTATTCCACGTTTATTTTTGCCAAGGCCTAGAATAATTTGGTAAGTTATTAATATATTTTCATTTATCAAAGTTTCTATCACGTCTAATCAAAATTGCGTATTTGTTTCTCAAGTTTTCAGGGTCATTACGTAAATAGAAAAGGCGATGATATTCACGGTCACTGTCATGAGTTGGGTTTACAAAAACGGACTTTTCTTGATTTTCCGAAGCAAAATCGGACCAGAGAATACTGTGGCAGGCAATTACTTGGGTAAGGAAATAAATTAAATTATGCTTTCTGTCATTGTAAAATAATACTTCATAACAATAAGGACAGCATGAGCAGGCATGATATATATTAACATAATTGCTCATAAGTCACTGAATTGAAAGACATTTTCAATAATGATGTGCAGTGAAGCATATCTTGATTAACACTGGGATATTTTTCAGGTACACAATGGAACAAATGTTTGAAGTAGTTTCAGATGTTGAAAATTATTATAAGTTTGTACCTTGGTGCAAAAAATCAGTAGTTCTACTTAAAACACCATCTAGACAAAAAGCTAACCTGATTGTGGGATTCCCACCTATTAATGAAAGCTATACATCACATGTAACTATGGTGAAACCTCATTTAGTGAAAGCCGAGTGCACAGATGGAAGGCTGTTTCATCATTTGCTAACTCTGTGGAGATTCAGTCCTGGTTTGAAGAGAGAACAGCAATCTTGTGTAGTGGATTTCCAAATAACATTTGAGTTTCGATCTGCCTTTCATTCCCATTTATCCAATTTATTCTTTGATCAAGTTGCTAGACAAATGGAAGGTGCTTTTATACGAGAAGTTGGCAAGAGATATGGTCCAGCCACAATGCAACCTAGAAACTTATTACTCAACAATCATGCAGTTAAAAGTTGACATCAAGATGATAGAAATAGCTGAATTCAAAGTACCTACCAATATAAAATAATGAGATGTGACTTCATATTACTTTAAATGATTTTACTGCCCTTTTTTAACAGTTTTCCCATCATAAAAAAGGGATATTTTATTAGTTGTATCGGAGATGATATTCATGGTGATTTTATACTTATTATTCCTATAGTCACAACTCATTGATGATAACATTTTTCAAAGAAGGTAAAGTATCAGTATTGATTGTGATAAATATAAAATGTAAATACTATTTATTGATGTTAATTAATACTATCTGAAGTATGGATTTTGTTTACACTAGGAAAATAAATGTTTGACCACAAAAAATATTTTATTTACATTTGTCCACATTGTGATATAGTTACAGGTATCTTAGGCTTATTGTTAGGTCCTGTTGGTACATTTTCAATTTTTCTCATAACTAACAATCCATCAATAACTCTTCCAAATACCACATGCTTATTGTCTAAAAAGTTACACTTAGCACATGTTATAAAAAACTGGCACCCATTTGTGTCTTTTCCACTGTTGGCCATTGAAAGTAATCCAGGTGAATCATGCTTTAAAGCAAAGTTTTCATCTGCAAAGGTGCTTCCACCATATATGCTCATCACTCCTGTACCATCACCCTAGAACGAAAAAGAGCCTTTTAAGAACTTTCATAGATTTTTGAAAGTTCATACCATTTTTAAATAATTCCTGCAAGGAAAACAGGGACGCAGCCAAAGCCTTTATGAATTTACTAGCGGTCTCCCGCGGTTTCAACCGCGAGGTTCCCGTTCCCGTGGGAGTATCAGAATAAAAAGTATCCTATGTTTTAATTCAGGCTTTTTACTATTTCTGTGCCAAATTTCATCAAAATTTGTTCAGTAGTTTTAGCGTGAAAAGGTAACAAACAAGCTGACATACTTTTGCATTTATCAATTTATTTGTAAGATTATGTAGAGCATATAATTACCCTCAATAGTTTTCAACTACCCGCATTACCTAATGGTAATTACTTTTTTATAAAGACACTAGCGACCGCCCGCGGCTTCGCCCGCGTGGTTTTCGGTTTGTTACAGAAATCCTCAAATGTGAATAATTTCTCACTGACGCTTCGCTCCTACTGAATTTATAGAAAATAGCTTCGGCCCGCGACGCGACTTCGTCCGCGGAAAATTTCTTGTTTTAACATAAGATTACACTCGATTGATATTACTGGACCGCAACGGAAGTTGGTCGGCATCAGAAATGAAGTAAATTTGTAGAAACTGCGGGCTTTGCCCTGGCGAAGGAAGTAGACTACCAATCAAGTGATAAACTTGCCCTTCTACTTTAAATGTAGGCATAAAGTTTCCTTCGCGAATTTCTTTAGCACCGAATGACGTCATTTGGAAGAGTGTATTATACTTTCGTATGTTTTTAAAAAAATGCGCAGATAATAGATGATTGCCCAGTAATAGATCTTTTATTAGTTGTGGTGGTGCCTGGATATCAGGACGAACCACTTTTCCTGCAGCACAACACATACCATTTGGTTCATCGCTCCATTTATTTGCAAAACACTTAGGACATGTTTTATTCATTTCGCCTATTTTCACAGTGTTTTGCTGAGCATAATCTATATTGGCATCGTAATTGAAGGCTGATCTATTTCCTTGGGCTAAATTCCGATTACGTGCTCTGACTGTAGCTGCTCGCTGTCTTTTTGTTGCTAGGCGCTGCGCGCGCTCAGCGCTAGTCTCCCTATCCCTTGTTTCAGAGACATGCTGCCTTAAATCAGATAGACGCTGCGCACGTTCAGCGCTAGTTTCTCGAGCACGGGCCCGCGACGTCCTCACATTTTGGCTAGCGAGGCGCTGTGAGCTAGATTCTCTAGCGCGTGCTTGCGAAATATATTCTCTATTTCTCGAGAGGCGTTGCTCATTTTCAGGGGCAGATTCTTCCGTACGGCGTACTCGAGCGGCTCTTGTCTGTGATGTCTGCCGGAACAGTTGAGATTTCCTTTTAGGCATGCTCTCAACAAACTACGCACAGACTTGAAAACAATTATGAACAATGGGAGAGCGACTCGAACAAACGTACAACGAAATTACGATATTTTCGATTATGAGGTATCTATCAACAACAACATACGAACGAAACAACCGAAACCAATATGCAACTGACATGTAATATTTAGAACTCCAACTAACGACGACGTGGGCTTAATAATTCGAGAGGGTCATCAATCCACGGAAAGTCTTAACACCGCGATTCAGAAAAATGACGTAATTGCAGAACGCCATCTATGGGCAAATAGGTAAAACGTCTGCACAATGAAAGTTATGCTAGGGGCATTTTGCGTTTTAGTCATTTTATATTATCTCCGAAACTGTATGACCAATTGATATACTGTAAATGGCAAATCTTATCTGTATGATGTTCTTGTGATACTGAAATAATTTATTGTCATAAGAATTAATATTTTGTTGCTCAAATAATCAACCAAATGTAAGTATGCCGAAAAAAAAATTTTTTAATGCAATAAAAGAAGTATAAAAGATAAAATATAAAAGATAGAGATATGGTATCGCGGACTTTTTTGTAGAAATAATTAAGACGAACCAGGTAGCCATACATTGTTTTTAATTTTAAGCAACTGTTTAGGCAGCGCTCGCAAATAATTCTGTTTTATGAGGTATTTTTTTCCGACTTGCTAGACAAAAGTTGTGATAGCTCGGTTAATATACATGTTATAGAAACAATTTATAGCCTATAGCACTCAGGAATAATGTAGCTTTCTGCCAGTTAAAAAAATTTTAGAATTGGATTATGAGTTCCAGAGATTACCCCCTACATACAAATTTACAAACTTACAAATTTTACCTCTTTATAATATTAGTATAGATTTATGAACAAATTTATAAAATAGTTCTAATTTTGAAGGAGAAAACAGGGGACAACGAAATGATGATATTGTTTACTTTGTATAGGAATTTTTCAATTTTCTCCGCCATTGTGTTTCCTCTTAATGCTGCTCATTATTTCAGCTCATTTCCCTAAGCTTTATAAATTATATTTATATTTTTGGATGAAATGGTTCCAACTAGGGAGACTGATCACCCGTCCGGCCTTGCTGGCGTCCCCTCTCCAAAAATAAGCTTTATAAAACATTGTAGACCAGGATGCAACCATCGGTAAACCTACCTGATTGAGTGCCACACTGAGACAGTCACTATAAGGAGGACAAAAAATTTAGTAAAAAAATTGGGGCTGGAATAATGAGAAAACATGTCATCGGGTACCAGCATCAACTAATAAGCTTTGTTACTACATTAGAGCTGGACGAGTAAGGCTAGAAAAATTCAGTCTGCCAAGCCATAGCCTGGCGACTTAGTCAGTCTTAGTGGTTTTTATGTCATCGTGTACCAGTATGCAACCAATGCTTTACTATGGCTTAGACCTACCTACTACCAAAAACACTGGACTGCCAATCTCCAGCCTGGCAGATTTTCTGTCAGACCAATTTTAAGTTTATATACCTACATAAATTAAATTTATTTTTTCTTGAAAGTTGTTTAGCCCAATCCGAGACATTTGTTTTGTGAAGTAATATACCTGGCCAGCAAACATTTTTAAGACGAGACGGCAGCAAAATTTTGCTAACCAACAATCGAACCCAGAAAAAGATTCCCTCCTCCAAGTACCTACATTATATCGGCAGTGGGAAGGCAAAATTACTTAAATGCCAATTAATGGTCAAAATGAGTTATATATTTTTCTGCGTCGATCTATCTAAGTGTCATTCTTATCAGAGCACTTTGTGGCGCTTCAGTAACTGATAAAAAGGTGGTTTTCTTTGTTTGCTAATTACTGAAGCGACATATTTTCGCTCTTCTTTTTACGAGTGCCGTTTAATTTATATTTACTTCTTATAAAGTCCCAATTGTCTATCTAAGTAAAATCGTTTTTCTGCATTTTTTTTATCAATGTAGTATTTGTATTTTTGCTCTTCTTGTGATTAGAGATAATGTAAGATAAGTACTTTTGATTACATCAATCTGGAAGGGTATGGTGTTTAAGTATTTAGCCTTACTGCTTTATGACTGCTACTGAGGAACTTTGTAAGCTTTAAGAAGATATGGCATATAATTTTTGTCACATTTGATTAAAAACACATAATACTTACATTAACAAAATCACCACCTTGAATCATGAAATCTTTGATAACTCTATGAAATGTTGCTCCTTTGTAACCTAGTGGTACACCATCTCTTCGATATTCTCCAGTGCAGAATTCCCTGAAGTTTTCACTTGTTTTGGGTACAACATCAGCAAAAAGCTCAAATATCATGCGTCCAATTTCCTAAAAATAAATAAAAAACTATTATAGACAAAACTTTTCAATATTCTCTGAGATTTTTGTACAGTTTTGTAAATTTTTATTCACTTAATGAACATAATTGTTAGGATGTAACAGGTATCACATAAATTGGATCACTATTCAATGCTTAATAAACCTTTGGCTGTCAATGAACGAGACACAATAGAATTCATTGTTACAGCTAATATTGTCTACTTGCCAGTACAGGGGATATTGTAGACCTAAGTTTCGCCATAAACTGTTTTCTTTTAAGTCCAATGTGTCTATTGTATAAAGATCATATAAAATACAAATACAAATACAAATTTTTATTGCAAACTAAGTGTGTATAAAAGAAAAATAACAAAATATAGGTAAATATAATAATTAGGTACCGTTGTTCCTACAGTTATATCGAAGAATACCACAGGATTATTTGGGTTTCTCAATTGAGACTGTATTTGATTCCAAGTAGGCATTTTCAAATTAGTTGTCTCACAATAATAAGTTCTGCACAGCTTTCTTAGTTTTTCTGCAAGCAGCTTCTTGAATATTCCGCTACTTGTAATATAATATTGGATACTGGAGAAATTTATTGTACTTCTTAGTTATTTTACGAGTAAGTTGATCCTGCAGTTGTATTTATTCACAAATTAGGTATAATAATACTTCCGAAAACCAAACTAAATAATTCTAACCACAAATATATAGGTAGTAATTTATAACCTGCAATACAGAATACAATAAAATACAAACAAACAAGTCAATCATTATCAAATCCAAATTCACACAACTGACAGCCTGACTTGTCACTGTCAGTAGTCAGTGTCAGTTATTTAAGGTTAATTTTCAAACTTAATCAGGGCCCCGATTCTCGCGCCTTCGACATCTCGAATTCGACATGTTTATATCCATAATTTCTCTAATAAATAATATAAGTAAAATCTCTACTACTGTCAAAAATCTTAAGTTTTAATTATTATCATCATATAATATATCTTTGATAATCATATTCACTTGACTTTGGCGAAATCTAAAAGGGAACCGCCATTACATAAAAAGAAGAAGAGATTTTAATTACAAAAACATGTGCATTATTACATATTTATTGTGAACAAATTACAAATAAATTCAAGGATAATTTACTCAACGGTTAATTAGAACAAGATAATTTTATTGTTCAAATGATAAACTTTTTAATATAAACAATACCTATCAATCAATTAAGGTTTTACTCGACGCCACACGGAGCTCTTGGGAGAAATGAATAGAAAATAAACACCAAATACGCTGGCTGTATTCGCCTCTGACCATCAATCAACATGATTGTGCTCATAATCATTACCTGGTTCGCCGTGACAAGTTGATGTGCACAATGGATGAAGAAAATACACAGACTGTTGATTATTATGAAATATTGGAATGCACTCGTAGCGCAAGTATTGAAGAAATCAAGAAAAATTACCAACGTCTGGCTTTGGCCTTACATCCCGACAAGTTAAAGGAAGAAAAAAGTGAATCGTTTTTGCTCCTGCAGAAAGCATGGTCTGTCATAAGAGATCCCGTCAAGCGTAAACAATATGATGCTGAGCTTGCCTGTCAGGAACATTCTGAAGTATTAATTTATGAAACTATATTTATCAGAGACATGGAGTTGCTCTCAGATGAAGGTATTTATACATACAATTGTAGATGTGGTGGTACATACATTTTGGAAGAAAAAGACTTAAAGCTTGCTACAGTCATTATTGGTTGTGATGAGTGCTCTTTTTCTATAAAAATTAATTTATGATCTATGTTGTTAATGTTATGATAAACTTAGGTGGTCAATAATATTAGTTATATATTTTTGTTATTTATTTTTAATGACATCGTGCAACTAAGAAAGCTATACTCAGTACTCAATGCTCAGTCTATCACATTGTAAAGGGGAGTAAAAACTAATTACTACTTTACAGAAAAAAATCTCATACCCATAGTTTTTGTTTAAGATTGCGGTAAATTTATTCTTACAAAGAGAAGAAGAAACCAATTACAGAAGCGGTAAGGCGAGCATACTTCCAATACTTTCAAATTCCTGTATCAAACCTTGATAAAAACTATTACTGGTCTATTTTAAGAGAATCTGACCCTAAAAAGTATAAAAGAATAAATACTTTGCGTAATTTTTAATATTTTTCTCATACAGATAGACTGAAAATTCAAAAATTTTTAAATAAATGTTTTCAAAACTTGATATGCTATTTTCTACTTCAGTGTCGAACTAAAGGTCTATACTAACTCCAACAATGTACATTAGTTTCATGCTTGGGCATTTTTTGTTGTAAAGAAGTGTTATTTATAAATAAGTATATACTAAGTATGTTTATTGTATATACTGTTTTTGAATTAAATCTATATGTTTTGAAACATCTAGTTTTATTTTTCCTTTTAAAAGAAAATTAAATAGATATAATGAATTTTTTATGTTTATTTGATTGACTTGTGGTAGTATTAATTACTTTTTGTAGCCAGCCATGTTAAGTGAGAGAGCTGCTGCTACAATATGTGCATTTTTGTTTATGATAATGAGTCTTTTATTTAGAAATTTTACACACTATCTGTTTTACATTAATATTTTTTTAAATTAGGTATCTTATTTTATGTGCCTTTTGGCATAGGCCTCCTCCAACCCTTTCCATTGCCCTCTATCATTTGGAACTCTTGTCCAGTATGGTCCCAATGTTTGCTGGATTTTGTCCACCCATCTCCTCAGTTGCCTCTTTCTTTTTCCACTCCGAGGGTACCAGAGCGTTACCTGTTTGCTCCACTTATTTAGGCCATCTTAACAACTTTGGGGGTGTAGGGCGGCTGAGGTGTGCTCGAGTGTGTGATGTTGAGCAAGACACTTCTACCGCCAAGTGTTACTTCCGCGTCCTCGTCGCACACCCCGGAAATACTCGGATCCTTACAGGCATCACACACTACCAACCACCACGGTGTCCCTTAAATGAGATGGCAATCCTGGAGTAGTGATGTAGCCTTACCCGGGCAAGCGGGACTCTGCTCGGGTGGACGTTTTATTTCCCTCGCTTCTCGTGGGACAAACATGGAACCGACCCAAAACGAATTTAACTTAAAGCCACCTAAACGCGCTGAAAGTGAGGAGTCACTTCTAACAGCTTTCACCGCGTCCCTAAAACTAGGAAGTGCCAGGATAGACGACGAAGTTCTACTGGAATCGCCGACTCCGTCCCCTAAAACAGACGAGGCCAGTGGGCCCAGTAAACAGGAGTTACCAACCCCCCACTAAAAAGGATCGGGATAATTTAGGCACTGGGGAGAAGGACAACCTTCCGTGGAACTTGGCAATGACCAAAAGTAGACGGAAAATGGAGAAACGGAGGCACTACAGGCAACTTAGGAAGGCCCAGACGACTCCTGGATTGCAGGTCCCGCCAACAAACGCGGCGGGCTCTGGGACCGAGGAGCGTCAACAGGGCAAAAGGCCTCCGAAATTCAACGGCAGGGGACAGACCCTGATGAAGGTCCATCGCAGCAGCGTCCTCCCAAGCGGCAGAACCGAGGCCGAGATGGAGGGACCATGAGGCTCCGCTAAGGAGCAAAGTGATCTCGCCATCTTTGTGCACCGAAGGGATGGCGTGGACGAAGCTGCGGCGGAACACATCAGGGATAAGCTAGTGGAGCTTATTGAGGAGCAACTGTTCGCCATGATCGAGGGGGACCTGGGACGATCCACTGCTTTCGCCATGTCGGGTTAAGTGTCTGAGGGATTTAACCTAGTTACACCGTACACACCTGAGGCGCGGGAGTGGATCCTCTCTTGCGACATGGGCGAGTACGACCTCACAAAGTTGGAAATTAAGCCCCTAGATAGATGTCGTGTAAGCGTGCGTGGCTACCGGGTAAGAAAGGTGACCCATCTAAGGCCTTCAAGCTTCTTCAACTCGCCAACGCACACCAGTTGGAGTTGAGGATGCATGAATGGACCTTCCTGTATAAGGAGGAACTAGCAGCTGGTACCCGAATAGTTCTGGGAGTACCAAATGGAGTTTTCGGAGAAGATAGGGACTATGTCTGGCTCCATTACCAGCTCACACGGGTACAGGCAAGGGTCATACGGGCAACACTGCATATACAAGGGGCTCTGCTCTAAATACAGATACACGAGCAGAGCATTCCAGTACAAGCGCTAACACACAGGCGACAAAACAAACATGTGGGTCCTCTGGAAGCCAGGCCGGCGGGATCAACCGTGGGGACAATTGCGAGGCGTCGGGACACGTCTCGCAGCCCCCACGGCCCAGCTTATTGGCTGACGGAGGAGCCAACCCACGTGCCACAAGCATGAGCCCGGGCCTAGTGCAAAGCACCAAAGAGTCGGAGCCTCCTGGTACAACACTAGTTGACCGGAGGTGCACGACTCCGTGGGCGGAGCAGACACACACAGCCTCACACACACAAACACTTACACTGAACATGCATAATAACACACACACAACACAAACACAAAAACAAAAAAAAATAAAGATAAGTACTTCAGTTAAATATGCACCACTGCCGCGAACCTATGACAGAGCTCTGCAGATTTGTGGTTTCAAATGACATAGACATTACCCTGCTACAAGAGCCATATGTCAACACTGATGGCCGAGTGGCTGGCATTGGATGTCTGGGAGGGACGACCACATATTGTCGTGATGGTAAGTCCACTCCAAGGACATGCATGTGTGTCAGCAACAAGGCAAGGGCATTAGGACTAATCGAAGTGGAATGTTACAGAGATCTCACAGCAGTGATAGTCACAATATGTGGAGAAGATGGGTGCAGGAAAAGGATGGTCCTCATGTCTGTCTACATCCCAAGTGAGGCGCATTACGAGCCACCAGGAATACACCTAGAAGAAACGATAGCGAGATACAGAGGTATGGACATCCCGATTGTGGCAGGCTGTGATGCAAACTCTCACCATACCGTGTGGGGCAGCACAGACTGCAACAAAAAGGGTAACTTATTACTTGAATATATCCTTAGTACTAACTTAGAAATAATGAATGTAGGTAACACACCGACTTTCGTCACAAGGACAAGAAAAGAAGTGTTAGATATAACACTCATGTCGAAGGAATAAAGTCATCGGATGAAGGACTGGAGGGTTGATACCTCAAATTCTTTATCGGACCATCGCAGAATAACCTTTAGTTTGAATTGTCGAGACAACAAGCTTTATGAACAATAGGAAAACTGACTGGGAAAAATTCGAACAAGAAATGAAAAAAATGGAAACCCGGTAACAATAGCAAATTAGCAATAGCTAATTAGTAACACAACAGAAATAGAAAGGGAAGCAGACAGACTGGAAAAAGCCCTTACCAAAGCTTATCTTTCGGCCTGTCCGTTGAAAAAAGTCAAATCAGGGACAACCCTGGTGGAACAAGGAACTCAACAAATTAAGAATTCTCTGTAGCCTGCTAGCCTAGCATAAGCGACTTTTATCGACTCGATAGCTGGATAAAGTATCACTGTCTCACTCACATAGTAACGGGCTAAGCAAGACAGCATCATGTGCCATACCATATCATATCGCGTGATATAGCGGTGTTCATGCTAGGGGGGCTGTGATAGTTAAAACTGTGTTACAGGCCACAGTGTCTTCCCTTTTGTTACAACATAACGCCTCTGTGGTCTAGTGGTACAACCAACGGTATCAGACCCAGGGGTCCCGGGTTCGATTCCCAGCGGGGGTACATATTGTATTCGGTTTGGTTGGTGGTAGGACTTGTTGTAAGCCCGCCTGGCTAGCTACCACCATCTTATCTGAGCCTGACGCCATAACAACAATGTTTTCGGCATTGTTGTGTTCCAGCAGTTCGAGATAAGATAGCCAGTTCCTCAGTGGTTGAGGATTCCGGGAGAGGCTCGCTTCCATCTTCAGCCTTATCAATAATTAACATCATTTATGATGAAGGCTAAGAGTCTCCCCGTCATTCATAATAAAAAAAAAATATTTATCACCATAACAATGTTTGTAACAAAAGGGAAGACACTGTGGCCTGTAACACATTTTTAACTATCACAGGCTACAGGGAATTCAGCTTATTACAGATTAAAATTTCTTTCAGCCTACAGACCTTAATCTTGTTATACCTAGGTACTTACGTACCTTTTCAAAATGTCTGACGTTCATTTTATTTATTTATTATCAATTAATTGACATTTTTATTGGGCACATTTCATAGGTACAATCCTATTATTAATAGTATAAATGTGAAAGTTCGGATATTTGTTACTCAATCACTCAAAAAGTGTTAAACGCATTTGGATGAAAAGCTCACAGATAGTTAAATATAATTAGTGTGTAGCCGTAGCATGAATGCCTTCACTCGTGGCTTGATAACGTGTCACTCCGCTAAGGTGTGAGCAAGACAGGCGGGGGCTATTACCTATCTTTGCAACAGCAACGAGACAGCAGAAATTGCGCTGCTGCTTTACTGCTTTACGGCACGTATCAACAGTGCGGCCTCTACAAACGATGAACTACAATGTGCATTCATTTAGTTCCTGTTATTGCTACCAAATGGTTTTTGGCGCTAGCGTCATAGCAACACGCAACGTCTCACTCTCGCTCGTACCTAGGTAGGAGCGCGAGAGAGAGACGCCGCTTTACGAACCATCAGCGAGCGATTAGCCAGCAATCACGTACGTAATCACAGAATACTTAATAGTACACGTATTACCATTTTTATTTTGACGTTCCACAGCGATCGCACGATAATTGCTAATTTTTACCATTTTTATTTTGACGTTCCACAACGATCGCGCGATAATTGCTTATTTTTAGGTAATAGCCCCGAGGATCACGCGCCATATTATATCGTGTGATATAGCGGTGTATAACTGGATTAAAACTTAGGATGTACATTTTATCCCGATATTTCCCAGGAAAAAGAAACCACGCGTATGAAAAACGCTTGCGGCAACTATTAGGTTCATATAGTTATTGTTTGAATAAGAGATTTTCTTCTTTTCTAATACCATTTATTCGTGGTTAGAGCTAGTACATAAATATTATAATTTTGACATGGTAGGTACAATAAATTGTTAAATAAATGACTACCTAAATTTAAAGTAGGTACTAAAATAAATCTAAAATAATTTTGTACAGTTTTCGTTAACGAAGTAAAATTAATAATAAAAAGAAATAAATATGTAAGGAAGTAGGTACTAGCAATAGCAACATTTCGATTTCAAGTGGATTTGTTTTTACAAGTAATAATTAAATAACGTGTCCTGTCTGTACGGCACTGTTTTCTGTCATTGTCTAAGCCGAAAATCGAGAACTAAATTTAAAACAAGTAAGAACAAGTACATATTGTTTAGGTAATTTTTTTGAAAATATGTTTTTTTCTTTTACATTCTCTGGCTATTACACGTTAATCAATTAACACCCTGATATTTTTTATTCCTAACATACAAGATCTAGGTTATCACAATGCAAAGTATATTTTCGTATAAGATATATTTTTTCTTTCACAATTACTAACTTCATTGGCAAGAACTAAATAAATAAGCATTATAAACATTCTAATTCATTACAACTTATTTTATAGAAAATGAAGAAATAGAGAGATAAAATGAATTATTGCCAGAGGAAAAAATGCTAAGCGGACATTATATAATATAAGGATAGCAAAACTGGCGTTCCTATAATGTATGTTTAATTACTACATTATAATTACCACCTCGTGCGATGTTCTTGAAACACGGCAGGGTAGTAATTTTGTTACGACACGGTGAAATCTCCCACACACTGATTGAGATTACATCTTTTCGATTATCAATTATTTGCTGTGTTCAAACTAACTAATTATATAAATGGCATACACAAAATATTTACACATTGTGCACACTTTTGTACTTTAAAATAAGCTTCACATACAATTATGCGAAAATGTCCAATAGGCAGTCAATAACCATACACACTCTGCTAGTATGTTGTTTCCGTATCTTTTTCGAATACGTTTTGACCAAGCATCAGCACAGTCTCACTTTGTTAACACATCTGTCCATGAAGTTCTTCTTCCTTTTTGTTTGTGTGGCAGCGTCTAGAGGCGCAGGCAAGGAAAGTTGCGTGTGCGTTTGTTCATCAGCATCTAAAATGCCCTCGCAGCTGCGGCACCTACGTGCAGTTTTGTCTGGCTCAGTGTAGTCCAAGTTGGCACTGCTTTCAGACAGTCTCTCGGGTAGGCTGTAAAGGGATTTTTCTGGCGATGTGGTTTTGGATGTGCTACTACTAGATAGCTGATCACAGCTTTGTGATATTGCTGGCAAAGCTTTTTCTAGGGATGATTGGCGACTTCGACGTGGTCTGGAAAACAATAACAATAAGAATATCGTCCAAAATTGTTAATAATAAATATAAATTGTCATGAAAATATGATCATTGTTACCGAATGGGCGGCAGTGCGTGTATGGTTGACTCTAGTCAATCTGCTTTGTCACTGCCTCTGCTCTCGCAAGAAGCCATACGTTGGTAGTTAGGTGGTCCTCGCCCAATGGTTGCAGTACCAGGAGTTGGTACATCTCTACCTCTCAGTGGCCCTTCTAGGCGATTACTAAGGTTTGACTTTCCACGGAGAAAACTGAAATAATGAAAAAGTAATCAGTTTTTTTTATCACTGCTATGTTTTCGAAAAGAAGGTTTTAACACCTACAGGTAATTTAAAAAAATAGATAAACTCACCTTTCAAGTTTCTCGACACACGCATCTTGGTAATCATGAATCCACCGAACACCGTTGAAGTGACATACCGCATGCATATCTGGCGGAAGCTCTTCAGCTTTCGGCCAATCGAAGTTGTCAGTTATTGGAACGATATTGCATTGTGATTCCAAAGCGGCGACAATTTCCTGTTTGAAAGAATGTCAATGTTATTTAACAGACGTACATCATAGGGAAAAAACCCTAAGCAGACCTTAATTGAACTTCTTACCCGATGAACCCAGTCTTTTTGCTCATGATCTCCTTTGCACCTGTCTAAAGCGTTCGGCGTGAGAACTAGTAGGAAATGTTTTGCTTGTCTTATGCTTTGTAGCAGATTATTATCAAACTTGCCAGCCTCTAATCTTTCGACATCAATGAATACAGTAAACCCTCTTAGCTGAAGATGTACTTTGAGCAAGCTAGCCAGCTGGGAGCCATTTGATCGGCGGTAGCTTACGAATACGTCCAAATTCTTTTCCATGTTTTCTTCTCCTTTACTTGGAAGGGTGCTTTCGTAAGCTGTAACGTAAAAAGTAGCTAATGTAGTTCTTGTTTAACTTTTTAGTAAAACTGTTAGTTGTTGTTTAAGAGTTTTAATAACTTGTATGTTTTTAACAAAGCATATTTTCGCTTTTTTATTAACTCGTTTCGATTCTAACGAAACAATGACATTAATTTTTCGAAGGTAGACTTATTTATAAGTTGGCTAGTCATCCCGTGACCACGCCTGGAGGCCTACTCTCTAAGCCCGTCAACTAGATACGGGCCCGTCCGTAAGTTGCTCGAAACTACGGAGTACGGAGTACGGGCTTCGGGGTAAACTGCTGGAGAGGTGCCGCAACGTCTCGTCGGGAAAACAAAAAACCATAAAATAACACGCAATAAAAATCCAAATGTGTTTTGATGAAAAAAGGCGGTCTAATCCGTAAAAGTTGTTTAATTTAGGTTGTATTAGTTTTATTATTTCATTGACGACGAAGTAAGTTAGATATTAATAGTTATGAATAGCAAGTGTGTGATTAGATTATGATGTACTGTAAATAAAACAACATAGTTTCCTTCATAATTTTATAGTTGGTAATACGTATATATACTTATTATACATATATATATGTTACAGTAAATGTCAATATTTGAAAATTATTAATATTTAATTACCTACTATTATTAATAATTACCATGATTAAAGGTAAAAGTGATTAATTAATAACGTTTATCTCACATTATTAATAATTGCAACTGACTTTTGGTCAATGTCATAAATGTTCAAGAAGTCGGTAAATAATATCAAAAGGGGGATAGGGAAGGGAGGGCAGGGATCCCCCAAAGCCATTTGGTTCGAGTATGAATTTTGGAATTTTACTAAACCTAACCTAACAGCAAAGGGGATATGTAGTACATATATGTACCTACAGATTGATGTTTCGGCTGTGTTGCTACAGCCGTGGTCACAAGCAGACTGGTGGTGCGCGGCGTCGTTTATTCGGGCGGGCTTGAAGAACTACGGCCACCTTCAAATTGTCACTTTTTTAATTTTTATTATTGTTAGTGATTTGTTCATCTAGTAACTCCCTACTTAATCAACCCTAAGTTAATACTCTTTATTAAGTCTAGGCTGTTACAAGCACTTGTGAATTTCAAAGAAGCTTTTCCGCTCACAAACCCTACGGTGAGTAACTTGTTGTAACGAGAAGAATCGGCAAGAAACCCCATTAAGCTCTCCTAGTGGCTGTCGGTTCCATCCGGAAGCTGATCCCAAGTCATTGGCGTAGGGCTAGGTTCGGCAATGACCTATGTATTTAGCTATGTTCCTTTTTTTAATTATTTTATTACATCTGTTTCAACAATTAACACGTACCTACACGTTCAGTCTGCATATTTTTATTTTAAAGCATTATTTTTGTCATCCCCAGGCATGGTTTAAAGCTTTTACCAATCCGCTTGTTAAGATACTACTTTATCGTACTTTGGGCCTGGTGACCTGTTAGTACAGGTATCTTTATGATTCCTATTACGGGCACCAGTCTCTCACATTTATAGGTTATTTAAAGGTGTATTGTTTAAGCTAATTATGTTTAGTACTAAAAACCTAAATGTTTTGATGTGATGACATTGCGGCACACAACACTGGCAGTATCGGAGTTTGTTTTGAACGGCAATACTCGCTGCTTATATTTGTTAATCACTGGATTCCACACTGATTACAAATTAAACCTGTCTTCCCGATTGAAATTTTTGTATCGCGGATTTGCTCGTCTGTAGATTTTTAACAGCTGCGATATGTTCTTTAACACGTTCTGTGATGGTCCGCTTTCATTGTCCAATGTATGAACTACCACAGCTACAATAAATTTTATATACACCCGGAGTCTGAAATGGTATTACGTCCTTTGGTGATCGTAGTTGCTCAGATATTTGACATAACGGAGTATATACATCTTGATGATGGAGAATTCTCTAAGCACTGATCCAATCCGTTATGCCTTTGATATACGGTAAAAATGCTGCCTGGCGACTCAATTCCGGACATTTTTCTCTTTTCTTTTGCCTTCGCTGCGACACCTTGTATCCGTTTCGTTTTAGTACCTCCTGAACCTCCTTCAGGGTCACACAAGTTATGAGCTCTGTTAGTTAAAGACGCTATCACGGATTGAAGTTGCCGAGGATGATGATGAGATGAAACATGTAGATACCTGTCGGTGTGTGTGTGTGTGTGTGTGTGTGGGTTTTCGGTAAACAAAGTGAGATAAAGGACCGCCATCTTTTACCCTAATCTGCACGCCAAAGAAAGCCAAGGCTCTGTTATTGTCCATCTCGTAAACTTCACTTTAGGGTGGATAGAATTCAAATGTGTTATATATTCTTCGACTTCCTGCTGACCTCCGTGGATAACACAAAAAATATCATCCACGTACTTCTTCCATAGTTTCACAGTTAGGGGTCCAGTAGCTAATGCTGTGTCTTCAAAATGCTCCATCCAGATATTTGCAATCATGGGCGCGAGAGGGCTACCTATTGCAATTCCATCGATCTGGAGGTAAACTGGTCTCTGAACAGGAGGTAATTTCCGTCTTAACAATTTTCGATCAGAACAATATATTCCTCCAGTAGCTCGTTATCGTAAAGTTTACCCTTAATAACCTCAAGGCAATCCTTAAGCGGGACATTCGTAAAAAGTGACTCCATGTCGAAACTCACCATAATATCCACGGGTTCCAACTTAATACTCTTACGAGATCCTAATCCTTACGAGAAATGGTAAGTATATTTCACGAAAGACGGTGTATTCTCAACTAACGGTTGCAACACTCTAGCAACATGTCTCGCCAAGTCATACGTAGGGGAGTCAATTTGACATATGATAGGGTGCAATGGTATGTTACTTTTGTGTATGTTTGGCAGTCCATACAGTTTTGGTGGTTGCACGATTTTCGGCTTGTAAAGATAATTGTACTCATCCTCCGTGAGGATGTCCTTGTGCTGGTCGATAAGGACTCGAGTACGTCGTGTCACTCTGGCCGTAAGGTTGTAAGACACATGTTTGTAAACATTAGTGTCTGACAGCAAACACCTTATTTTTCTAACATGTCGCGTTTGAGTCTTGCGCTTCTTTTTGGTCACAGTGCTAACCTCACCTAGAGGTACCTTTCGTACTTTGTCGATGGCGGGGGATCCCCCGTCCCCCTTAGGTTGACGTTTTTCTAGGTTAAAAGGCGGTGTCAGGCTGTTCAGCTGCTAATAAACACTGATATGATTTCATTTTTAACTACTAAATAATACCCGGGTTCAATCCCCGGACAAGACAATTATTTGTGTGCATGAACATGTCTATTTGTCTTGGTCTGGGTGTTTAATATGTATATTATGTATGTATTTACAAAAAAAAAGTATATCAGTATGTTTATCCGTTATATAGTATCTATAACACAAGTTCTTAATGATACTTTTAACGTGGGCTAGATAATTGGTGTGATTCTATGCAAATATTTATTTCATTATTTATTTATACCTACTCATTCAAATGTTCTTTTTTAATAACTTTAACCAAAGATTAATTATAAATAATAACCGAAAAAAGTGATAAAATTCATAGTTTTAATAACATTGACCAAATCGTAAGATTAGTACTAATAATTACCAGTTATTATTAATATTTTTTAAATATTAACATTTACCGTAACATATATATATATATATATATATATATATATATATATATGTATATATGTATATATATATAAACCAACCAACAAGGTATCTTGTATGTATTTATTTTTATAGGTGTGTATGTTATTATTTTAGTAGATAAATAAAATATTACGTTTTAGTAGGTACCTCTAATGGCATTTAGTATCCGGAGGCGGTGTATACTATTGCCAATGCGACATTCGTTCTCCAATTGTTCATCACTAAGTCCACGGAAAGATTCCTTGTCAACACCAGCGTTCAACATCGAGTATGTGTATATAGTATACTCTGGTCCAATACTCTGAAGAAAATCATTCAAACTACTTGTGTCACGTGAAGTGTAGTCTGCCATTTTTTTCAACTGTTGAAGCTCTCGAGTGAATCTAAAAATAATCACAACCGATAAATATTGAATACCTTCATGATGTAAACACCACCCTAAAGTTATTAGGGACATCGTGAATACAACAACAGGTCATAAGTCTGGTAATGTAGGTACTAAATCGAATTAAATGTTTAATTTTGCTAATTGTAATTACCGTTTACGTCTGATTCCATTTTGCAAGCCTATATCTTCTTTTAGATTTTCTTCTGTTATTTGTAATAGCAGATCTCCGTCAACTTTGCTTTCATAAAAATTGTTTGCATATTCCGAAAACCCGATTTGTTTTACCCATTCTCTAACATCTTCTATTGACCAAAGAGGCACTTGCTGAGACAGTTTGTGTGGCACTTCCTCCCCGATAAGTCTTAAAGCTTGTGCCGCGTATTTAGATGCCACAGCATTAGGACAACTCGCTACTTTCTTCAAGGATTCTATAGCTCCAATTTCTCCGAATATTTCAGTCTTTCCTTGATGATTTTTAATACCAGCTTCCATACAGAAGTGGAATGCAGCTAAGTTTCTTGCTTCTTCTCTCTTCGAACTCAAAACGGGAACAAGTCTTTGTAACCAATTTTTGCTTTGACCGTGCGCATGAGCCAGGTTTGATTTGGCAAATTCGGATGGGTTGTGTGACGTTACAAAAGGTTCTACTAAATCTAGAGTGCCTGATTTTAGCACGGCTGCCTCAATTTCTTTGTTCGCTACCAAAACTGCAATCGCTAAACAGGCGTAATATTTTATGATTTCGTCATTATGGAAAGCTAAAGGAAATAGCCACATCGGTACTTTTCTTTTGATCATTGCTTCCTGGTTTTCGGCACCACCATAGAGAGACAGATTGGCGAGCGCTGTTGCGCAGTGTCTTAATGTTTCGACATCATTCTTTCTGCATTCAAACAGAACTGCATCCAAACCTCCCAGTTTAATAACATCGCTGCATGTACTTTCGCTGTGTTTGAACAGGTGTTCCAAAATGCCAGTGCCTATTCTTGAATGATCAACTGAATTCGCGTGCTTTGTACAGACACAGGCAACGTTCACAACTTTTTCGAGACCATTTTCTACAACATGAGCTCTATTCTCGGTTGTTAGACATTGCTCAAGCAGTTTAGCAGACGAGAATTGCAAATCAGGGTTACTAGATTCCAAACAGTTCGCCATCAGAATATCTAGTCCACCAGATATCCTCAATGTGTTGCATAATGAATATCCAACTTCATGTCCGAAGGTTGGTACTGCCCAAGCTCTTCTTACCATTTCATTCAGTTTGTTAAAGTGCTGTGATGCATGTTTCATATCTATTTGGTTATTCTTTATCGAAGTAATAAAAGCATTCATTCGTGACGAATATTTCTGGATAGCGGTTTTAACATCAGTTTCATTTGAATTTGAGTTTAACCTGTCTAAGTCGTCAAAGGTCAGGTTAGTGAGATCTTCGTCACCAGGTTTTAAAGTGCCATTCAGCATTTGACTCATCTGAAACAAAGCGAAGTAATATGTATTTATTTTTATAAACAAGAGTAAGTTTTATTATTTCGTCATAGTTCATGCACAGCTGTTCAAATATGACTGATATTAATATAATACATAAGACATTTCGTACCTGAGAATGAAGTGATGACTTGGTCGACATATTTGTGCTTGATATTGTCATATTAGACTGCGCAATACTTGAGTGTTCTTTGTGACTAAACATCCCGCTTGATGTGACAGTCTGGCGGGCTTGTGCGGTGGCCATGGCTTTCTTTTCCGCACTGAAGGCTTCTGTCTGTAGTCGTGAACTGGATGCGGACATGTTGTTAGCTTCTTGCGCTGTCACTTCTCCTGCTCTCAATGATCTCTGCTCCTAGAATCACATTTTCACTTATAAATATTTATCCGAAAACAGCCACGCATAGCTACATACTCTAAACACTTAAATCATGTCGCAACACATTTTTTCTGGAAAATTATACACTATGTGACCTCCAAAGAAAAAAGCTTCTTATCTTTCAAGCCACAATAACGTTTTAGCACAATACATTTACGTGATGAATCACAAAATAAATATTTGATAATTACAGCGATGGCGATACGTAATTTGGGGCGTAAACGGCGTTTCGAAGTCATTTGGTACGACTGAATTTCGCGACAACTTCTCCCGGAATGAAATGTGCTTTATATTAGAAATCCAGTCAACGTCACAACTCGGATTATACATCCCATCGTTCTTATTGGATATAGGCCAATCGCGAGTATTTCAGAACAGTTGTTTTTTTAGTGGATTTGGGTGGGGAGTTTATATAAACATGTTATCGTTCACACAACTTACAACTGGGCGATTCAAACTCTCACCAAAGGATTATGCGACCGAGGTGGAAAGCGTGACAGGACACCACGATGAACCGGCCACGGGGCCGATCCCCCGCCCGCAGACATACCGCTTCTATATTTAAGACGAACTATTCGTGTACTCGCGCGCGCACGCGCATTAATTGACTTCCGTGTGTGTTCGCGCGCACGACGATCAGGCACTGACTGAGAGGAGCGTAGTATAGCACAAACTGCGATAAGCGGACAAAGATAAATGAGCTCACCGCCCTCGGTGATCCTCCACAACGCAGCATCCTGCCAGCTAACGCTACTATGCGAGCAGCCATGCTGCATTAACAAATCCCATGAGTTTTTGTACGGTTTATAGTATTTTGAATGTTAGCGTGGCAAGTAGCAGTTCTGTACTGCGCGTTTTGGGTGTCGGAGTTCCGACGACGACGCTCTAGCTAGACTATCGATCTGTCGGGCCACACGAGGTCACGTCCTTCGGCGCGCCTTTATGGCTCCAAGCAATCGCTAACTAGTTAACTATTTCACCCGTAGTTGTCTTATCTTATGGATCAGATAAATATTTATATCACAATTAAGTTTAATAAAACGTTAAAAGCACGTGACGTGACACGGAAACAGACATTGCCTTTGGACACTTATGAGACATTAATAACCTAAACTATAATAAAAGTCAAAGTTTCAAATAAATAAGATTTTTAAATCTTACCTGAAGATAGGCTGCATTTTGCTCAGCTGTGAGGCCTTCAGCTTGCAACAGACGGTGTGAGGCTCCAGCAGCACTACGTTCCGCATAATGTACATCGCCATGTTGCAATCGACGCATTTTCGCACTATTCGCATTTGATCTTGAAGCACTGTATCCATCGGCGACAACGCGTGTTGAGCTTGCAGATGTCACTCTAGCTGTGCTGTATTTCAACTCGTTAGCAGTGTTTGAACCAACGGATCCAGTGCTAGCTGTTAGCAAAGAGGGCTTCTCAACGATGGGAGGAGGTGTATCAGATTCAGGAAAAGTCACCAATGGTCCATCGGCTGCTAGCTCACTCATATCGCTTATGTCACCTATATCTCCCATATCACTAAGATCCCTAATGTCCAAATGCTGGTCTGCCAAATCATCTTGATCCACAATATTCTCCATTGAACTTCTCAATCTGAAATTATCGATAAATACGTGATTTGTGATGTGATGCAAGATTCAAGGTGCCGATTATTTTATTAAAAAAATACTTTTGTTTTGTGTTCACTTCACATGAAATTTATTTGGGAAATCTCTGAGAAACCGTGTTGTTGCTATTGTTTGTCGGTATGGTACTGCAAACATAGAACGGGGAATGAGCGGGTGAGAATTGGCCAATGGCCAAGGCCACACAGGTGAGTAGTTCTGACCGCCTGAGCTATGTTATGGCATATGTACATAAAAAACGTATTTCTAACCGTCCTCCAAAGTTTCTGGCCGCTGTGTTGCTCAAGTTCTTCATTTCAGATATTGAGCTTTTCAATTCTGTGAGATCGGACTTCATCGAGCTGGCTTTCATTTCCGAAGTTGTCATATGTTGAAGTCGCTGCGACGAGCTCTGCACACGCTGACTCGTCGCTGCACTGCTTGAAGTCGTACTAGATACCATCTGTAAAAAAGAGAACAGAATTTAGTGAAGATACTTTAAAGTGTTGTGTCAGATTGCCCACAGGAAGATTTATTATTTACCATAACATGGATGCGTTTTTAACAGGAAACTGCGCGTTAACCCAAACATCAGCCCCATAAACTTATTTTAACTAACATTTTCACTTTCGTGAACTGATTGTAAATAAAACAGAAGCCGTCTTCTTCGCGTGAAACCGTTATCTAGACTAGGAGTGTTCAGTGCCAATGCTAGAGAAGACCGTAAGAACAGGCGTCACGCGTCTTGGCGCAACTACGACCGAAGTAAATAAAGCCAGTGCTATGACAAAATAGTATACCCGAAATAACTTTGCTTTTTTTATATTTAGCACTGAAAATTTGTTGTGCTATTATTCAAGTATTGACAGCAGGACCATTGCGCGCAGTGGACATGGCGTTCACATTGCATTTTTAAAAGTTTATCACATCTATACTTAGAAAATTTTGATAAAAGTTACGCTGGAGTACCTACATTCTCTTAACCCTTCTCTCAGACCAAGAATCGAGTAATAAAAAGCTTATAATATCTTACACAAATAATACAAATTTTCACGTGTTATTAGGGTTCCATCGCAACTGCAAGTTGCAATTTCTGCGAATATTTCTACCAGTTACCTACATATAAAAATATTATGAATTTTACCATGGCAAGTTTTACCATATGAAGGTGAAAAATACAGATATGTAGGTATACACACTCTATAGGTAGTAATTTTTTCCCAAGAAAAATAGTTGAAGATTTGGCATCAGACATCGTGATTGAAAAGCAAATCGAATGAATCATATCGCGTGGGTGAGATGCAACAACCGCGGCCTTGAACCTCGTGCCCAAAACTTTGGAGTTTCGTGTCGTTACTTGTTACTGAGATATTGTCTGGGTTCATGCGTGGGGGATCCAGTACTAATTCTCAGTTTATATTCCGAACAAATTCCACGAAACCGTTATGCATACAAAGGAAAGATGTGGTTTCAAAAAGTCCATGCCATTTGATTATTCGGCAACATGAAAGGTTTTTAACTGGGAAGAGAGCATGTGTTACGCATTAAATATTAGGGCAAATTGAAGCGGTCGTTTTGTCGTTTTATGATTTATATATGTAAGTACTACTTACCTAGGTACCTATTTTCTTTTCTAATAATCATCAGCGAGTAAAATATATAACCTGAGGGCTATTTTCACATCTGGCCAAATATGGTGAAACTAATGGTTTACTAGCTCGGTCGCATAAATGAATATACAGCTCTCTCTCGCTCCATAGTACTTTGAATAAGTCTATTCCTTTCTGCCAAATTTGACATGACAGTAGTAGCGCGCTACTTGGGCGCATTATATTGACTTTGACACTGTTGTCACGGGTAAATTTTTTAACTCATATATATATATATATATATATATATATATATGAGTTAAAAAAAATACCCGCTGACGACCGTGGGTTAAACCAACTAATATTATATATATATATATATATATATATATATATATAACTGTTAAAAAAAAACCTTAAAACTGATAAAACTATTTTGGTATTTTATTATATCTCCCTATTACGTCGCATAGCAGCAAATCGATATTTGTGGAATTTTGACCACGCACCTGAGGTTTCTTCACCGTTTTGAAGATAAAATTATCTTCACAAAGTTTTATCAGAAGTTATATAATCTGTGATCAGAAGGTAATCAATATGACAACACTCATTATAATGCGACAAAGTACAGTGTGTCATTTCAAATCTGACATTAAGGAATAGACTTATCCAAAGTACTGTGGTGCGAAAGAGAACTGTATACATTTAAAGCATTTAGCATTAGTTTTACTGTATTTGGCCGGATGTAAAATTAACTCTTGCGTTAACCCAGCGCTAACCCAGCTTGGCGCAAGTGGCCCTTAGTTGATTAAAAATATGGAACAAATTTAAAATTCGTTATCACGGCACAACCAATCACCATAAAATATTTTAAATAGTGTAACAAGAGGTTATTGTTTAACAGGTAGAGCTGACTTGGCAAAAAATTAATAGAAGGCACGTGTATCTATCTATTTTAACAGTTTTACTAAACGTTTTACAAAAAAAAGTGAGATTTCTTAATATGGACTACCTAAATCGATTTGACTTATAGCTGTTCAGGTTACTCCACTCGCAATCGCTACCCAACTCAATGAACAATTTGTCCAATTTAACACAATGGCTTTTTGTGTACCTGCTGTGTGCATCCAGCATAAGATAATAAAGAAGTCGTTGAAGTAGGTACCAAAGTTTTTGAATTCATTTGTCAGACTGAATGCTGAGACATTCTGGAGATACACAGATCATGAAGTTTTGATTGTTGAATTGAATTGAATGCGATAGTAGTATTGTGGCAAGTCATCATATCAGCCGCACGACACCCACTTTTGGTGTATAGAATTAGATAGACCTAAATTTTCAAGTACTGGTACTAAATAACAAGAAGGTGCATCTTTCGTCAATCTAACGTTTAGGTTCTAAAAAGATGCGATATATTCTCGCATACATATAGGTACCTACGTAAGCACTAAAATAGTTGTACAGACCCGTTTCCATACGACCGACAATAGGCGTCCCACGCCCATCGGCTTGGGCTGAAGCGTATTTACAATTTATTTATTTTCCCGAAATTCGGGCGAATTCAAAATAAACCGGACATTTAATGAACCGAGCGAGGCCGATACCAAAATAACTAGTTCCTAAAAATAAAATTAACACTTTTACGTTGATCACATAATGTTAGTGATAATATTTAACATTGCTATGTTCAGCGAAGGGAGATTGAATTTTTTGTGATATTTTTTCGGTATCTCTTACGTTGAATGATGTATGGACAGGATATAGACACTCTTTGTTAAATTATTCAGTGATTTATTTTAATACACAATTTATCGAGAGAACGACTTTATGATACGATAGTATTGAAATATTCATTATATAGTATAGTTAAACTACGTTGACAAATGCAACGGTATATATAATCACCAATAGTATTGATATAATAGTTTTTTGAAATGAGTAAGCCATCAGTTTATTTTTGTTTAAATTTAAGGCGGTTCAAGGAATGTGATGACTTTTCTCATTTCATTTAATTTTCATTTTGTCATTTTATTATGGTGCCGTGGTAGGTACAATTGATGGATTGAGGGAAACGATAATGACGCAAAGTATTACCTGTTGGGCAGAGCTGGTCACTTGCGTGTTGAGGCTTTGGTTCTGCCTGGAAACTAGAGAGCTCTTCTTCAAGTTCTCCATGACGGAGGCGAGGTCTTTCGCGCTGCCGTTGTGCTTCAAGCTATTGCCATCGAGTGGAAGCTGAAACAAATAATACTTGGATGAGATATCCGAGTTCCACTAGCCCCAGTGTCATTTTATTCTCATTTGGAACTCATGTGGTTAAAAAATTATGTTTATTTTGTATCTGGATTCTGGGCGTTATTATCTATATCTATTTGTCAATTCGTTGGTTTTGCTTTAGACTAAAAATTGTGCTAAACTGGAGAAAAGAAAGGAGAAATATTAAATATTGACTTTAAAAAATCATCACCATCAGTGATCAGTCAGATTTTTTTATGTCATTGCATTGCTAGGGCACAGGCTATAAAAGACGGGTAAAACAGTAGATCAAATAGCTTAAGTATTGTGGAAAACATATATAAAATAAGAAACTTCTTTTGTTGACTTATTCGCATGATGCTTTACAGAAAGGCATCATTTGGAGCCAATTCATTCACGTTGATAGAATTATTACGATAAGCCACATTGTTACACGTGACACATATAATTGTTAGGTACCAAACGTAGGTACGTATCTATAGTTCTGATTAGCGCAATTACTGCCTATGATAGTTACAATTTTAACATCCATTGAATCTAAACATACATAGAAACATTTATTGCTCTAGGTTCTGATTTATGACCCATATTTTACTTGAAGTTCTTAGAATCTTCTATGAATAACCACTACGAATTCAGCGCAAGGCTAACAGTGTGATCCATTGAACCTGTTGAATAGGGTCAAAGGAACCATTGGCTGGTATCGAATGATGAGTCACTGGAGAGCCCAACTATCAATCAGTGACATAGCTCACGCGCTTGCGTGTCGAGCGAAATGTATTGCATAGTGCATATTGATGAACCTACGCCATACCCATGCAAGATTATGTTTTGCTATTGATGAAATTAATAGCAAAACATAATCTTGTTTTCCCACAAACTTAAGTAGTAATCAGATGGGCTACATGGCTACTGGTTTCCTGATCATCGGATAAAATATCGACCTATGGGGGAAATCTTTTTGATTTCACTTGTGGCCGAGTAAATTTTTTCCAATATCTTTATATTTAAAATTTATCATAAGTATAAAAATAGCATAGAAAAATGCAAAAATTAAAAAATCATAAAATATTTGAAAGTTCAAATTGATTGCATTCCTAGTTTCCTATTAAGACATCATTCAACTGCAAAAGGGTCAATCACAAGGCGTCATCAATTACTGTTAATAAATAGTCTCCTCTAACACCAGACAATAGATGCTAGATCATATGTCAAATGCGTAGGCGCATAATTAAACTTCAATATTCATAAAGGGCTCAATGTACTTATTACCTAACAAACGGAAAGAAGATTTTTTTATTAGCAAGAAAAAGCATATTATCTTTTAATGAGTCACAATAAGTGGGTGTTAAGAAAATCACACGCAGGAAATATTCATAAGATTGCAGAATTAAACGGCTTCTGTTAAATCTTCATAGTAAATTCTAATTAACTTTATTGGTGGCGTGGCGTCACCGTCGCCTTAATGGATATATCTGAATCAATATCAGATTACATTCGTCACCATCCTCACTAACAAATTTAAGATTATGAATGTAGTCATAGTCAATTACAATGATTAGAACAGTGATTTTCTTTTATATGTAACATTAAGATGCCAAAGAAGAATCTCTCAAGCGAATACTGTTCATTATCGATGGGGTTTTGTAAGTTTCCCAGAATCTGGAGCAATACCTTGGTAATTTTATTATTTTTGGTAAGCAAAAACTTTTATATTTTCAAAAACTAATGCCGCATTGTAGATATCACGTCTCAGGATAGAATCTGTCTTCGTGTTGATGGTCCAATCAAGCGCGTTCATAGCGAAGTGACGCTCTCTGACGCGATTGCCGCTGATGTCACTCCCGCGTCGGTTAATGTTACGTCACCGCTCGCGTAATCGTTTGATATGACACGATACGATATTTTTGTACACACACTACAATAGTTGAACGACACTCGTGCTCAAATTGGTATCGGAAAAAGCGGAAAATGCTAAGTACATTTCTAAGAAACGTTATAGTGCAGAGGTTTGAACAGCAATCTCATTTGAAACAAATAAGGAAAGTAGGTAGGTAGGTAGGTAACCAATAAGACCGCTACCATGATTCATCGAAATCTCTCACGAGCACGACTTAATATTCTGAATTATACTTATATATGACTCTTAAAGATGCCTAAACAAGAATAAGCTTTGTCAAGTCTTCAAAATCTTTTTCTTTAATTGTTCGAGTCTAGATTTCAGGTTCGAACTCGTTTCTCGAAACGAAGAGTTTTCACAAATAGTGACATCACGAAAATCGTTACGTATGGTTAAGTTCATTGATAAGTCTATGAGCTATCCCAAGTCGATGAGTAATAGTCGATGCAGACGATCATCCAACTCGTACAACAGGGTCAACATTTTGTGAGTCACGTATGTGGAAGTGTCGTCACTATTCCCGACATCGGTACGGGCTACGTTTCGTTTGGTCAGCACTTAGGCTGAATGAACTAATTGTGTTTACAGACGTCACAGGAGCACGTTTTGATAACGTATGATAACGAGACGTGTATTGATGTTACTGGCTTGTTTTTAGTATAATTATGTGACTGCTTTTAATGAGTAACAAAATTAAATAATCCTGAAAAGAAATCCTTCCTCCATAAAAAAAATACAGATAGAGCCAAGTAATTATTCGCATGACCTTTCACGAAAGGTCAGTTTAAAAGTCAAATGTCGATAAAAAGTTTAGTGTTTCATATGACTTGTTGCAAATAAGTAAATGGGTATACTTAATCAATATTTACGTCGCAACAATTTAATATAATTTCGCGTCCAAGTTAAGTATATAAAATTGCAATTGATAATCAATTTGCGAAATTATATCTGTTTACAAATGTTAAGCTTTTATTATTTTAAACACAACACCGTTTATTAGAATTTAAAGCAAAATTTGCCATTACCGACAGCACTTAAATAAATAAATAGTTTTCCTCAATAAACTTTGATAAAGCTATTTTGTAAAGCATTTCCTGAATCCCTCTAATACGTTATATGTGGACAACATGGCTTATTGCAATATAACGATAGCACGATATTCCGTCCAGTCTAATAGGTTATAACTATTCACATCAGTGCTCTGAGTTTACTTCTGAGAACAGCTTTCACGATTAGTTATTCATCGTCCATTTTGAAATTGATTAGATTTTCAAGCTGCTACATTTCATCTAAAATTGGACCTTGTTGAGTAAGCGTTTTAGAACTAACCTTATGTGCGAGGTTTGGTTCCGAGCATTAAAATGTGCTGTGTGCCGGCTATGCGATGCATCGTCGCGTATACTGCATGCTCGGTCAAGAGACGTATTTCCGAAGGTTACTTTGGCATGCACAATCGCACCATTGACACTCGGTTCAATAGCATTATCTTTCAACTATGGAGAAATATCATTTGCATGCGTAAGCCGGTCTAGTTGACACGATCAAAGCGAACCGTTTCTAACAAACCCGTCTTGTAAATAGCTAGTAGATATCATAATTTATCACTTCCTATCACTTCTGTCTTCAAATCTGTCATTGAGATCTTTTGAATCATCTTACTGCTTGTTCTGCATTTACAAAACAATATTTGATTTCTTTATCGCCTGTCAATGTAAGATGATGGTGTTATTCCATTTGATCTAGGTACTGTTTAAAGTAGGACATATTTAAAGTCTGAAAGGTAATCATGTTAATATTTGAAAATATCAACACCATTAGGTACCCTCTGTTTGGAAAATAAATAATCATAAATTAATGTTTTCAGAATCGGCTCATCGCACTTACAATGGGGCCAGTTTTAACAGTACCTATATACGAATAGAGAATAATGGTTTACCTTGTGTTGCGCGAAGTACTAGAACTTTAGCACCGACGGTAATGTCTGTGTAACATGAATACCGCATATTGGAATTACCAGAGCACAACAAAACTGGCCGTTTGGAACTGAGAACACTGTCGATCACTTATCGTCATCACATTCGTAGCGTCCGCGTGGTGTTACGGATGAACAAGTATTTGCGACGCGTATCACTGTGGCAACGGGTGCGGCGTGACTGCCGGCCGGCCGATCGCGAACTTAACCGGCGCGGGCGACCACAATGGGCTAATTAGAATGGCGAGTGGAGCGCGGGGAAGGGGCGCTCCACCCACGAACCTTCGCATCCGCTTCATGGACAACTTATGATGAGATGCTCTGACTGATCTTATCAAACATGCCGAATCAATATTGACATGCGTGTCCGCAATCAGTAAATATGCCAGTTGGTCTAGCTCAAGTACTCGTAACTGTTACGCGGTTTACTTAATAGATACCTACCCACAAATTGTTATAGACACAGCCCTGTGATGTTTACAAACATTTCGGTTATTATTATTACATAATTATTACCAATGAATCATTATTATCAATGACTCGTTATGAGACTAGTTTAACTTCAGGAGATATAGGTATAGCTTGGTTCACAGAACAGTTAAATAAAACACAACATGCTAAAGACACGTGTAACCTAAAATGGATGATTGTGTGTTCCACATTCGATTGATGAATATCCTAAAATTTACAGACAAAAAGTAGTAAATCAATTTTGTTCGGCTCTACATCAGTTTAAACTTTACAAGTTGTAATTTGACCCTCCTTTATCTTGAAATTCTAAACGTTAAATAAAATTCGCAAGAGAAGGGAGTCCCACGGCTTGTGTCAGATCAGTCAACGACCCTTCAATGTCAGCGAGGCTCGTGTCGCGATCATCGGCATCGATAATTAAACGAATATTGTATTAGACAAACATAGTATGTATAACGATTGTATTAAATTATTGAGACGGGACTTAAAGAACACGAAAGCAAACGTAAACCTGAATCACGATAGCCATAAAAGGAAATTTAGAGTTATGCATTACAGGATGAATCAAGTTCCTTCCTTACATTGTGTACCGGATTTTCCTACGTTTGATCCTTTTCATATTATACCGCCTACGAGCGTACACGTGGTCACCCGTTGAATTAATTTACATTATTATTTTTCTTTAATTATTTCGTTACCGAACTCGATCAACTGACCGGTAGCTTTGATTTTTTCTGTAGCATCTAAACAAGTAAGCCAATATGATGGTTTTGAATACTCAAAGAAACGATACTACAAAATGATTTGCTGATTATTGTGGAAGTTCGTTGGCGAATTTTATTTAGCCACTTCTTACAAAGAGGTTTTGAAATTATCAGTATTCTTATTAAAACAGTAAAGAATACGATGTAAATTGTATTGAAATAGTTGCAGAAAATCAATATTATTTTATTAGGCTTTATGATAAGCGGTATGGTATGAATGAACCATAATGTTATCGCAGCAGAAATCAAGTTTGAAGTATAACGAATTAGTATGATTCGTAACGTATGCTACGGTAAATTATATGTATGCAAAATTCTTAAGCAAGTCTAACTTATCGCTGTTTTGATCTTTGAACGCGCAATTCTGTTTTTGTACTTTATTTATAACCTACTTCCTATGCGTGAACTTTGCTATTAAATAAGATAATAATCGTTTATTTATTTCAATAATTACACAACTCGGTTTGCTCTAATAGTTTTCATTAAACTTTAGGATATGTAGGTATCTTCCTTTAATCACAAATCTCTAGAAGGCATTTTTTGGGTCGTAACTTTATTTTCCCTTTTTATGACGTGAATTCGAGGTAGAATCGGCTGTGTACCCGGGACCAATGGACATGCTGTTGCTACGGAACGGAGTCTAAATGCGGAATAATTTAATTTTACCCACAACACCAGACACGCTTGACGGGCTAAAAAAGTCCACTTAGAATGCACTCTTGCGTCTGCTCTAGTGAAAAAAGAGCATTTTTTACTTCATACCGTATCGAGTTAACTTTTCTTATTGAAAAGATACACATAATCACATATTCATATTATACTCATAAATACTATTTAATTAAACATGCTTTGTTGTTGCTGGAGATTTTATTAAAACCAGTTCAACTATGTACCTACATTAATAGTCATAAAAAACTTGAACAGCGTGGGATGAAGATCTGATCTGTGAGAATGTCAAACGTAGACAATTAGTGTTATTGGTATTCGGATGTAAAAAAAACGCTTGGTTTGTAATAAAAAGAGTAAAATGTCTCTAAAACTGTCTATACTAAATTAAGTTATCAAATGAATGTTACTCTTGTTGTTAGTCGCTCCAGTTGTATTGCTAAAGTAATTTTATGACTTATTTTTTCTCCAACTGTTTCGAAAGGTAAAATATTTAATACGTTATGTCATTAGATTCGGCCATCGTGGTGGACGTATTACTTAGTAACATGAGGAAACGAAAGTGTATCATATTGACGCATGTAACGAACGAATCAAAACATCGTATGACAGACTGCATTGGATTGACTCATGGATCTCTTAGCGCTCTTCTTCGTAACTGGTCGCAATTTCTTGAAGGTCTGACTCAGTAGCATGAGTAGTTTCATTCATGCATTGATTCGTTTAACTGTAAAAATGTTTACGTAAACACTCTGTAACATTTATGTCATCACCGATAACATTACGGTTCAAGATTACCTCCTTGACATACGTGGAATTTCGACTAATTTTAGTATCGACAAATGAAATGTAACAAAGTGTATCTGTTTGCGTTTATATGGGCTTCATTGAATATGTTGCATATATTTTTATGCAGCTAATTCCTTTTTACACTGAAAGAGAATCATTGTAACTGGTTCTGCAATCCAATTCAATTTCCGTTTGATTGCGTTTGCATAATGCAGGTTAATTGTGAGTATTGAGACATTCCATCGTGTCCATTCGATGGGCGTTTTTATTCATTTCTTTATTATCGTTGATTCTCCCTTCAACAGTGGTTCGCGAATCGGAGGTGACTCACCGTTCATTCACGTGGACCTTATCACCAGATACGCTCGGTTATGTTGCCATTGTGGATGTTACCTGCGCGTGCGGCCTATTACAGCCGACCAGTGACTCACAGCCACATCCTGTTCTACCTTTGTACTACTTTCACGAATATTGGCACGCATTTGAAAGCTTTTTCTTAGGAACTGATTCTAAAATGCATACCAATTGTTCTATGTTTGTGCTGTTCGTTGTCCCAGAAAAACAAATGCAGCTATGAATATTATTATACTTAGTTGTAAGTTTGGAAATATCTCAATATTATATGTCTGTTGGCAAATAGATGATAATTGTGGAAATGAATTATTTTTAATTATTTACCGATTGTAATAATCAGATATATTTAATGTGTGTGATGCACATTACGCCCCGTGTGGTGACGGCCTAAGAATACAAGTCTCACCACTCCCTTACATGCCTGGGATGTCGTAAGAGTCGACTAAGAGGCTCGACGCATTGAACACTGTGCGAGAAAAGGAAATGTGTATCTGGAATGTTGTATTTATTTGTTTGTAGCAGGTAGTCTACGAAACAATTAAGCACTACAGTAATTATCATAGCATTCCTATCTTGATAAACTATCATCTTTATTTAAAAGATGTGAGTCATGGGCCGATCGGACGGAACGATAACGAATTATGACAAAACGTTTTAAGAAAAAATCAAATGAAGTCATGATATAATTGTTGGGTAATAATAAGGTAACAAGATCATAACGGGTTGCATCATGTTTTTACCAATAAGTATTAAACAGGCAAATATACTAGAAAAAAGCAACTTGTCTCAAGTCGCCCTGACGGGATAGGCGACATAAGACAATTAAAGACAAAATTAAATAATAATTATCACATAAAAATAGCATCGTAAAATACAAAATAGAATATATATATATATATATATATATATATATATGTGTGTTTTTTAATAATTTATAACAAATATAAGTGTTTTACCAAGTTTTTTGTTTAGTTACCTTTTCTTTCCATAGTTAATTTTTATTTTATTTTATTGGGAAACAGAATACAATACAATCAAGTTATTTAGGATAGTATTATTTATTTGTGAATAAGGAACACTTACAGCATAACAAATGATATATTTACATTCTAAACATTTACTCATCACATTTGTTACATACCTACTTTCTTTTATGAGTGTAGGTACACAATACACAACTTCGGATACAATATTTTATTTATTAACAGTGTTGTCAGCCCATTGATTTTGATTACCTTACAATAATTTTAGAATGTTAGATAATGTTTATTAAATGTTTACAAAAAGATAAGATAAATCTAGAGCTTTTATGAGAATGACATGTACTTCAGCAATTTAAATGTTGTATCGTATATAATATGATATGCTCTACATATCTGAGGAGCCCGTGGCGCAGTGTTTCGCGCACTCGGCCTGCGATTGTTGAGGTTAAGCATTTTTCGCAATGGTCGTTCACGGGATGGGTGACCAAAAATTTACTATCTCGAGCTCCTCCATGCTTCGGAAGGCACGTTAAGCCGTTGGTCCCGGCTGCGTTTGCAGTCGTTAAAACCCACCAATCCGCATTGGGCCCGCGTGGTGGGTCGTGGCCCGTTCTCCTTATCCATCCATAAGGAAGGCCAGTGAGCCAGCAGTGGGGACATTAAAAATGGCTGATGACGATGCTCTACATAAACATAATCTATGTACTTAGTTTGTAATTAACTCGGTGCGCTGTCACAACACAACTCCGGTGCAGATCATAGTAATCCTCTGCTTCCTTGATCACTTGAAGAGTATAACGTGGTATAAGCTTCTACGAATAATTCTTTAGATAACACATCATATAAATCTGTGTCACAAACAATGGACGATACCTACTAACATTATTTTATGTTTACTCAAATTGTAATAATACCATTTGTAGCATCTCCTCATCATAATGAACAACTAATCCTATAGAAGTAGGTAACCCTGAAATTAGGAGCGATAAAAATAACTGTTTCATACAAAGTTTCATTTGGAATCTACAAAGTTTTGAGTAAACAGAAAATAACGTTGATATATCTAGATATAAAATTAATATTAAACATAATAGGCATTCTGCATGCACGATTTTTCGTTTAAAATTATGTGTTATTTTTAGTCAATGAGGGATAAGTAGTATATTTTCGCTACTACTTAAGTATATCTGAAGTGTTTGCTAGCTACAGTTAATTGAATAATATTTATAAAGGTAAATTTTGTTAGTTTGTACCTATATTTATAAGTTTCGATAAAAAAAAATGTTTTTTTTTGTATCGGATGCGCCTAAGTCGTAAAAATAATATTTTCCCAAAAACCCCATGAAGTTTATGTTTCTTAACTTATTATATATTTTTTATACAATAGTTAAGGATGCTAATTATACCCTTACTTTTCTTCTAATGTTGTAACGTAAGCTGACACAAACGATGTTCATGATTGGTTCAGTGTTCGCTAACTAAACCAATCGTGAACATTTTATCATGAATAATGCTGAAGCAAAATTATTATTATATTTTAATATAGAAGTTAGGTATGGCAATTGGTAAATGTGAGACATCTCATGCTTTTATAATTTCGAACTGCAAATTGTTATCCGATTAATAATGATGAATATTTTTTTGATTTAAATAAATATATATAAACATAGCAAAATTAATCCAATTACGCAATAAGTACATAGCTCAAGCTCTTGTGCTACGAATATCGGAACATTAGTAGGTACAAATATTTTAATATATGATTATAATAATATCATAAATTATCAGGAGTTAAACGATCAATCTTTTAAGTGGGGGTCCATGACTGGATCTCGCCGATCCACTATTAGGTCATGAAAAGCTTTTAGTTTTTATAATTAACGTAATCATCTATAGTATTTTTTATCATTTGCTAGTACTCTCACACCTGTAGGTATTATGACTTATCTCTTATTTGGATAAGAGTAGGAATATTGGCCTTATATCGTCCACGATTGGTGGTATTACCTTAGGTAGGTAAATTCAAAGATATCTCAATGATAGAGGCTTGTTAGAGTTTTTAATGAATGTGTAAGTTAATAAAACCGTTTTTTTTTTATAAATACCTACTAACTATTTACGTGTAGCAGCGTTCGTGAAGAAAACCTTTCTGAAAAACGTTACTCAAATATTCTTAGTACTTTAAATCGTCCCATATTCTCTCTTATTTAACACATCTTTAGACTGAAAATAAAGAGGTAGAGCTCAAAAAAAATCCAAACATACAAGAGCTAGCCCCAAAAAGCTTTTAGTTCGGTATTGTAAACTAATAATTTACTAGGAACATTTGACTGACATTTTGCTGCTCATAATTAATTTCGATGTTTTTAGTGTGAAAATATTACCTATACAATGTCTAAACCAAAACAGTTGAATGTAGATATATGAATTAAACACATTATTAAACAACATATATGTGATGTGCAAGAAATAAAAAGGTAAAATAAGCTGCAAAATTATCAATAAGTACGAAAAAAACTAAACTACTTGGCTAATCGAACGCTTTTCGTGGATTTTTTAACATACCGGCTGCTTTCTCATACAAGCTAAAATTATCTCAAGATTAAAAAATAACCATCAAGTATTTGATTACTAATCTAATTATTTTTGATAAAGATATGGTTATTAAGTTAAGCATGTGCCATTATCGTATTACAACAAAAAATCATAAAATATTTATAAGCATATTAATTTACCTGTATGACATGGTTCAACAAAGAACTTCACTCAAACGCCCATTGATTTTCGTTGATTCGTTTAACTTTATCAAACATTTTATTTCTTCAATTCTAATGAAAATATAGACTTTTTTTGTAGGTCTTTGCAGTTGTTAACAACACCCATCTAGCCGAATTGGTGGGTCATAGACTATTCTTTTTATTCATCGAAAAATAATAACTCTGCCCTTTTTGACCCAGAAGGACCACTTCCCAAAAGGATAATCCGCAAAAAACAACTTTTAAAAAAATATTAAATTTGCTATTTATTTTTTGCAAATTATGTGTATTAAAAATGTTTTAGTGTAAATCTACGGGCGGTTTGAACGCCGTCATTGAAAAAGTGTCATGCCTAAGTGCGAAAATAATAAAGGTTATGCTGCTAAACGCTACTCTTCTGGGACATATATTCGTAACTGGACACGAAGACGACAAATGACGAAATGCAGGGGACATTAAAATGGCTGATGGATGACGAATCGAATATGTTTAGATATCAGTCAAGTTCTGAATAAAGGTATTACAACTTTTAATCTGATCGAATTGAATAACTTAACATCCAACCCTACTTAGATTCTGATCGCTTAGTAGTGTCTGTTATCGCAGGATATGTAGCAGATAGCCTGTACCTACCTACTTAAAACATTGATAATATTATTATGAATGTAAATTTATATAAATTATTATGTGATTTGGATATAAAATAGTCGTAAAATGTTTATGAGTCTATGTATTCAAGATACGACCGGTATAAAAATTGACAACGTGACTCAATTTGATACGATCTAAAATGAAATTAAATCATACTATAACCCGTATTACTTGCTTATCAGTGAAAGGTAGTTAGGTTTATAAGTAACGGTAATAAAGATAAACAGAAAATATTAAAATTACTTAATCAAAATAAACTTAAAAACATTATATCTTTTGTAAAATTATTTATTTTAAAGCGAAATAGCTATTTGTTATGCAAGGCTGGAAAGTTAGATTTCGCGGAGACTTACCTAGCTAAGGATTTTAGGAACCGAACTATTCTGAAGAACGCAACACACAATTTTTCGCCTGACAACAGCAAGGAAAATTTTAGGTTTTTTCCGCTGTCAACTTTGTTTTTATGATTTATATTACTAAAATAATAATAAGGGAGTATTATAGTTAATTCAAACTTATTTAAAGTACTTAGGTATAATAAAAATAAAAACGATTCCGAAAATGATTAGGTGCAAGACAGTAAAAAAAATACTTTACTGACATTGACAACAAAAAAAGTTGTGAAATCTCACCCACCGTAAATTAAAAATTCTTATGACGAATAGTAATTAGAATCTTATTGTTTTTTATGATTCAAGAGGTGAAAAATATATTAAAATACTTCATTTTCTTTATTTTATTAAGTAGGTACTTGTTGTTTGTTCCCTACATATATCAGAAATTTTAGAAAACACTGTTGTGTTATTTTATTAATAAACAGATGTAATACTGGTGTTTTTAATAAATCGTTTGCCAGTGAAACAAGCATTCGTTCATAGCAAAAGCTTGTTAGTACAGTGACGTACTCGTATCTATAATCAAAGTGTAGGTAGTATTTAACCGATAGACTAAAAAACTTTTTGAGCGAAAAAATACTAGGTGAGCGACTAAGTCGCCAATCTAACCTAACCTGAACTTATTTTTTCCGCAACCCAACCTAGATTTTTAGTCGCTCAATTTGGTAATTTCGGGTTTATTGAGGCGGAGCGTAGCGGAGCCTCTCTTATGTTGACTCTTTTGAAAATCTGTCCGCCCGGTCATAGCGCCCAGACCGTTTAACCGATTCTAATGAAACTTGGCACATACTTAGACATCAACCATACCTAGGAGGTGACAAAAATTCGATGTCCTACCATCACCATAACCTTAGCTTTTGGCGCCAAAGAAGAGCCAAATTCGGTTTTTAGGGTTTTGTTCGAAAAGTATAGACTTTTGTGCATCGCGATACATTACAAATTTGACCAGAATGTAATTCTGCGTTTAATGCAACAAACCGCGTCTAAATCCGTAATGTCCTCACAGAGTTATGCCGACATAAAGTTGTAAAAGCTCGCGGCGCTCCGCCTCTCTTGTAATATTCTATAATCAAATACTAAAGAAAATCTATCCAGTTTATTTGGTCTTATGCTGGCACCTGCGCTGGCACCAATCGACAGTTGCAATACTTAGTTACTATGTCGCGCAAAATATACTATACCGTTTGATAGTGACTAATAAAAAAATACATTAACTATGCATATCCATTGTTAGAAACTACCCACCACCTACAATTGCAAAGCTACATACCCATCTATTAGTCTTCTGTGGATCCAAAACATGCAGTGATTCCTCTGAACGTACCTGGAAAAAAAAAACAATACACTTGTATTTTTCCCATACTGTTTGTGAAAAAATATCAGTGACCAATTAAAATAATTAAGTGTCTTGTTGTCACTTTCTTTACCGAACATAATAAAAAGGGAAAAATAATTGTCATTATTATATGAATTGACGTTCTTTAATATTTTTAATGCGGCAGTGAGCAATTGTTTTAGTTATTCATTTAAATGTAATAAATTTTTAATGGATATTCTAATTATTATTTTAAATTTTATTTGGGTCATTTGACATCACATTGAAATCAAAGAAAGAAATTGTTTGATCATAAGTAATAGAATACTATAAATTAACTTAGAATGTTTTTTCTTTTAGAAGTTTATTTCTAATGTTTAATTTTAAAACGAAAATAATAATATTATTAGGTATTACTGATTGTTGACCGTTAGGATCATGCCTAATTGAATACTTATTACATGAAGCAATTACTGATGTAGGTACCTAGCCTAAAGGTATGATTAAAAAATCATACTCGTAGATGTTGTGAGAGTCTCTGTATGTGAGAAAAAAACGTCACTTTCGTAGGTAAATATTTAATGTAAACTCAAGAAAGAATTAAGGCAATATTGAAGCAGTATTGATTGAGTGCTTGTGACAAATAAATATAATGCACTCAGTAAACACATTTGGTGCTAAACATTTTCAAAGTTACATTCCTTTCAGTCATTCGATTCAAGTAAAAAGCGACAGAGCGATGTTTTAAATATGTTTATCGCTAAAAATAATTATCTTCAGTTCAGTATGTGAAAGTCAGCTTTAGATATTATGATCATCTGCTTTGTTACTGAATTGTTTTGTAATCGTTAGTTGTAAAAGACAAATAAACAACACTCGCAGATAAACGATAATGCCTGACATTTCGCACTTTAGACCTTACAATTATTATAATCACCTTTAACTTAAATGCTTAATATTTTGCCAATTAAACGGAAATTTCAAATTGTGTTTTTTTATTATTTTCTTGGTAAATGTGAAAATAATATGAAATTTTGATGTGGAGCTGCGTTTTAAAAAATGTTGATAAATGTATGTTTTTAAAAAGTTTGGAAAGACAGTTTTAAATCCCGTGTTAAACCTGTGTTACCATTTTTTTTTTTAAATAATAGTTTTGAAATCTCGTGTAAAACTAACGATAATAAATTACATTTGAAAAATTAGTTTACAAAATCATAAAAATCAATAAAATATAATGAACAATAAAAAAGTTAGTAAAATACTTTTTACAAAAGTTGTAAGTTGTAACTCTAGTTTTTCAATTGTACCTAACCTGAGATGTTACGTCATTCACATAATGTTTTAGTTTTGAATCTTAAAATTAATTACAAAACGCCATAACTGGAGGTTGTTCATTAAAAGCGATTACTAGTTAATTGTGCGTTTCATTGTATTGGTATTATGAATCGTTAGTTGAAACGAATGGCCGTGTAGGATGATTTACTTCTATATATTGCCCATTTAATTCGACATGGCCATCAAACATTTTCATGGTGTACTGATTAAACATTCCTTTTGTGTTCAATTATAATTTTTACCCGACTGCAAAGGAAGGGTTATGTTTTTCACGCGTATCTTGAATGTTTGTATGTTTATATAATCCTATCTCTCAGACGGCTGAACGGATTTTTATAATTAGGATATCGTTAGATTTGTCTAGACAGCCAAAGTGTTTTTAGGTAAGTGATGTTAAAAAACAACATAGCGGCTGTGGGGAGCTATTATTCGAAGTGAAAACAAAAAAAAAATTTAATACTTCTACTTAAATTGTTATAAAATTAAAGGGTTGATCCTAAGGATTCCAAAAAGGTATCATAACCGATAAATAATTAAAATGATATAAATAAAAAATATGTAAATAAAAAAACTAAAAAACATGACATGAACTACCTATTTAGTATAAAATTCAAAGCCTCCGACTGCATATAATTATGTTTAACAAAAGTTCTATATTTTGATCTTGTTTCCATCTTTTCAGCCCTTCGGACCCTTTCGGAGCCAGCTTTCGGAGCCAGCTACCATATGGGAATTTAAAATCCCGTTTGGGAGCTGGATACGAAACGGGCATTTTTTACCGTTTCGGAGCCAGCTTTCGTATGGGAATTTAAAATCCCGTTTGGGAGCTGGATACGAAACGGGCATTTTTTTTACCGTTTCGGAGCCAGCTTTCGGAGCCAGCTACCGTATGGGAATTTAAAATCCCGTTTGTGAGCTGGAATGCGAAGCTGACATTTTTATATCGTTTCGAAGCCAGCTGCCGTGTTGGAATTAAAATCCTCTGAGAGTGAGAGAATTGCATTTTCCTTTATGATTATCAAGAAGGAGTTTCACCCGTGTTCTTTTCGTAATAACACGTGTTGTGAGGCTCCATTTTTAAGTCAATCTACCGTACAATTTTTATATTACAAAATATATTTACTTGACATTGGCAAAATTCGCGTATTTAACGCGAGCACGCCATTAATTAAGAAAGTAGAAGAAGAAGATTATCAAGAAAACTCGTGAAAGTTTAAATAATTTTTAAATGTGTATAATATATTTCTTCTATATTAATATTAAAACTAAAATGCAAAGGGACTTATAATTTCTATACAATGACCAGTCGTAATTACACCGTTATTCAAATCATTAATAGCCATATCAATTTCTGCGTCAAGTTCTTCATATTGTTTTGTTTTTATTTTCAATAAACTTTTTATGTATATCAGCATTAGCTACATCGTGAAATGCAGATTAATTTAGAGATTCTTTAGAATTTCCGGAAAGGTAGGATTTTTTCGAGCAACAAATCGGTTAATTTTGGAATGCCAGCCTTCTAAACTATTATTTGTTCTTATTTTTTCTACTTTAATAATAAAGGAGATCATCTACTTCACTTCATTTCGTTCCTTTTTAGCAGGAATCCAACTTTCTCGTAAATCCAACTAACTTCGTCATACAAAAATTTGCATGTTTTTAACTGACAGAATTACGATTTTAATAAGATTTTTTTTCCATTCAAGTTCCAGTTAATTCGACTCTGTGTGCGACAGAGACAGTGCTATAAAATCAGCGCTCGCTTGTGAAGAGTCGCGCCCAAATACGACAAGTCGATATAACTATTTCATTCTCATTTCCCATCTAACCAAACAGTAAAAAGTATAATTATAATTTATTTATTTGTCACTTTACAAATTCGTTTCTTATATCAAGTCATACATAAGTGTATTAGATTAACCTAAATTTGTGAAGGACTGGCACTGGACAGTCTGTCAAGGACAGTATTACTTGTATGGTATTTTATTTTTACACTGATATTTCGTTCTGTAAATACCTACCTTTTCTTCATTATATCTATTTATTTTTCCGATGTTTTCTTTTTCTTTTTTTTGCAGTTCTTTTTTTCCATTTCTTTTGCAGTTCTCTACACAGTCTTAATTGTAATTTAATATGGAAGAACATAAAACCTTCAGGTCACAAAAATTTTGAAGAGACAGCGATTGTGTTAGGTAGGTACGTGGTTTACTACATTAACGCAACATGTAATCAAAACGCGATAATAAATTCATTCAAACACATTGTTATTAACTATTCTTGGCATTTTTGTGATTCATGTGGTATTTCTTAATCTATGACTCAGAGTTCGTTAGCCTGTTTATTAATTGCCGGTAAATGATGGTACAATAGCCAAGTTGTCTAAGATTACAGTCAACTTTGGTATTAGTAATTATAGCCATTATTTTTTTGTATAGGTGGAGTTATCTTTTAGAATTAACAGGATTTCTTTTTATGACTTAGGGCATACTTATAAAGTTACTTACGGCTACAAATACCTACACACGAAAGACACGAAGCACGAAGGAGCTCAAAATAATTAATTTTTGCTTACCCATCCCGTGACCGATCATTTTGAAAGTTGCATATACCAAGAAAGTCCTCAATTCCGTACCTATCTAATTTGTATTATTTTTTATTTATTTTGATGCGATGTTATTAAACAAATGATACGCGACTGTTTAGGCTTAATAAAACGAGAATAAAGAAGAACGTAGTAGAAGTACTCAACGAAAGAAAAAAAATCAAGGCTATATCGATAGAGAAGTTATTATACAGCCAGTAAAATAGTAAAAAAAAAAAAAAAACTATGAAACTCGAAAGAAACTAACACAAATATAGAGAACAAAGAAAACCCCGTAAATGCCTTAAAAGGTTCTAATTGACCGTACATCAGACGATATGTACCTACACGACTGCGTGGGAAGGTTCCCAGAAAGAAGTTTATTAATCTTTTCCGAATTTGGTATTTTGTAGAGTTACCTGCCTATAGGTATAAGTTTTGATTCTTAGAAATAGCTTAATGACGTACCTTAATGAAAACGCTGACGAAACGTCAGGAAACCAAAAAACCTTAAAAGCACACAATAAAATATTAAAACGTTGAATATAATATATTATACTTATACTATGTATTATATAGTGCACTTAAATCTGTCAAAAATGTTTTATTTCAATGATGAGTGCGTGAAGAAGCTAAAGTAAGATGTGCTTATGAAAACGCTGTTTAACAATACTAAAACAATAGCTGCGTTTTTTGAAATTAAAAAAGTCTTTATTGTTAAATTGAAACATCAGTAAAAACCCAATTACACGTCCAGTGCCTAGAAGTTCTTAGTTTAATGGCGATATTTCCTGTCGAATATTATAAGTCTTACCGACCAAATGTTACGTTTCTTTCTGTTCACAATTTTTTTTATACTTTTTTAGGAACATTTCTTATAAATTTTCTTACAAAACTAGACCAAAAATGAATGACTTTTTGCAAACACATACTTACTTTTACGATAAACATAGTTAACACCCAGAACAAGACAACTCTGTTCAAAAGGCAGGTATCCCTTACCGTAGTTTAGGACCAACATTTCAAACCAGCCAGTTAGCATTTTGGTAAAAAAAATACGTAGAAATAATTTACGCGCTGTTAACCTTCTTTGTTAACCGATTTAGCGATTTGCAATAAAACATAATCTCCTCTAACGCCACCTACTACTTAAAGCAACCGATAATATCGTGGTATGAACAATTTAATTCAGCTTGGAGACTGCGTGGGCGCAGTGCAATTCGTAAGTGCGTTGTAAACTCAATAAGCGTCGCGCCATCTGTGGGCGGCCGCCGGAAAACTGGTCGTCGACTTCCTACTTAGTGGGAATACAACGGAAACGCTATTTTTGGTGCTGGCCGCTTCCTCAGAGGAAAGTCTGGTTGCAATCAGAGCGTCTTTCCGGCATTGTTTCTCTAATGTGTTAGTCTAATGTCTACTTCGGAATCTGGTATATCTGATGATACCTTTTATCAGTCGTCAAGAAGTTTATGTTGTATTGTCATATAAATAATTTTTTTTCGATTTTTTATTTATTATTTTTTCCTAAAAATTTAGGAAGTTGATTATGATTGTCTTTTATTTCTTTGATCTTTCTTTTATTCTTGTAGTCAATTGTTTGTATTATTTATATCGATATGGAAGAGTGTCGAGGCAATTGATACGAGGCAAGAGCTTGACTAATTTAAAAGCAAAATCTCAAGCTTACGTCTGGGATGTAAAAAGTTACACCAAAGCTTTTGAACCAGGAGCCCAATTCTCATGCAATCGAATAAAGTTCACATTCGTAAAAAAGTTCTTTGAAAATTTACTTTGAAAAAAAAAAAAAGCTTTGTATTCAATAAAATTAACCTCTGTAACCTTGTGAATTTGTAACCCTTTGCATTTAATAAAAAAAATCAATACCTACATTTCGAAATACCAATTTTTAAGGAAAAAAGAAGCTTTTTTATCTTTAAATGTATTCAATATTGATAATTGAAATAATGTGCGTAAAAAGAAACTTGAATCATCGCTAATTGATGTTGAATGACACATTATCTAATCTCAAAATTAAATGTAATATCGATAAATTATTTACAAAATATTCTATCATATCCTATTACAAAAACGTGTAAAATCATGTTTGTTTTAAAATAGGATTACAAACGGAAATGATTGAAGGAAGCTGGTAGATATATTGATGTTATAAGTATATTTTTCATTTACAACACTAATGATTACGTTTGCCATAAACAGATACGTAAAGAGGAAATGAGAAATCCGGAAAGCGCTATATTATATAGTTTAGCATATATTATATTTATATAGCTATATTATATAGATTTCATTTAATTATCAGTAAAATTCAAGTTACATAACATATTGATAATTCTTCTAATTAGTGACTTAATATAATAAAAAAAATACGATAGCAAATATCGATATTGGTGATTTTTTACCTGATTTATACGAATGAATTTTAACTTCATTTCATAAAATTTGGTAAGTAACGAGTTCTTAATAAATACAATAAAACTTAGGTCTTTGATAAAATTTACCTTACATATTTAGGTTATCTTCTGTTTGTTAGATACAACGGAATAAAAAGTACGCAATAAAAAAAAACTGTGTCTGCCAACGTGAAGAAAATGCAACAACAAAATTTTAATGTTGTTAGCACATGCTAAATTTTTGCGCGTACCGTACTGCATTGAAATAAAAAAACTTAAATTACGTGTTGTTTTATGGATTTTCTTTAATTTCCCGACGTTTCAACACCCTTTCTAGGGGCCGTGGTCCTGCCCTCTAATTGTCTAATTTCAAAATCTTTCACAATCCCTTTCAAAGGTATTGTGATTGTGATAGTGATTTATGGAATTGTGTAACTTATAGTCGCAATCCCTTTTGGAACGAATGATGTTTTAAATGACACTTCATTTGACACTTCTCCATACATTTGAAAGATATTTTCGTGTGTCACTTTGCGTAGACAGTTCAATTTCGTTCATTCAATACTTTTCAAAATGCGTCCCGATTGCAATCCCTATCAAATGTCAAATAGTGACAGCCTGAAGTATGTAAATATCTTTCAAATGACGAATTGAAAGGGATTTCGATCGATTTTAATATTAGACAATTAGCTCCCTGGTCACAGGATGACACGTAATCCTCCAAATGTGTATAACAAAAAGAGTAAAAATAAAAATGCGTTTATTAAAACGTTGTGTTTAGAATACACGTAGAAGAAAAGGTAAGAAACTCCTTTCGTATTGTAAATCTTATGGAGTACCTAAGTATAAAACTTGAATGGCCTAAAGCGTAAACGGGAAGACAGTCGTGCATTCCAGGTGCATTCCTGGGTTATTATGATGAGCACTTAAAACTCTTGATGCGGGCATTAAAGCGAGACGCCACAATATGGGGAACCATCGCAGTTACTCATATTTTTAAAGGCTATGTCTCACATGCACATATATTATTATGTAAAAAACCGGACAGGTGCGAGTCGGACTCGCCCACCGAGGGCTCTGCACAATAAATAGTGTTATAGAGTTCTACTATGCTCCCGTCACCGGGCCCCTTTAATATGTTTGATAAGGAATGACCGCCTTGCGTTGGTATTCGTAATGAGCCTACGGCTCGTATTTTGTTTACATGAAATAATTACTTCGCCGTAGTCATAGGTTTACCTTTGTTCTGTGTTACGAGATATGTTATTTTTTATTAAGGCCCGGGGCGAAGTTAGTTTAGTTTTTAATTCATTCCTGCTTATAACGCTGGTGACTGAACACGCAACTTAAATTTATAACTGCATTTTTATTTCGCCACCCTGACCCAACTTCTGTTACACTTCAGAAGTGGGATAAGGGACAATGTCTGGACCTTATATTCATGGTCTAGGCAAGCGCCGCCGCAGAGAGTCAACTTCATCGTCGACAGAAGAAGAAAAAGATTTTTTTTTCTTGGACGAACACTACGCAGTGCCGCCGTCGCAGACAAACAAGAGACTACGAGTTACCCATACTGATGCTGAAGTTATACCAAAGTTTCGTCCGGAAGATAAATCTAGCAACGTAAAAAGCTGGCTGCATAAGATTGACCAACTCGGAGATGTGTATGGCTGGAACAATAAAGATCGGCAATTTATAATGCAAATTCGCCTTCGTGGCTCTGCACGAGAATGGTATGACGACCTAGATGACTACGATTTGACCTGGGAAGAATGGAAACAAGCGCTTCAAACCGCTTTTCCGCGATCTACTGACTTTGTAAACAGACTGGAAGAAATGTTAGCAAGAACGAAAACGGAATCGGAAACGATGACTAAGTACTACCATGCAAAATTGTCCCTACTTAAAAAGTGTAATATTGATGGAGAAGCAGCAATTTCGTGCATTATCAGAGGCTTGCCTACTGAACTGAGGGCGAACGCCAAGGCATACCAATGCAGTACGCCCGAAAACTTATATTTTGGTTACTTGTCATCACTAGAAAACTACAAGCGAGTTGAAGCAGCAAGTTCCATACGGAAATCTTCTTGGAGGCGAGGCGCCTACGGGAATAATAACTACTTTGCAACAATGACGAACAAGGATACGTCATCGGGAACATCGAAGACATTATTACCGAAGATCTGCTACGTGTGCCGAAAACCTGGACACGAGGCAAAGGACTGCACGGCTTCGCCACGACGCTGCGAGGTGTGCCAGCGCATCGGGCACGTCGCTGCGAGCTGCTGGTTTGCTGCAGGGACTTCACGTCAACAATCAAATAAGGTTAGTAATGTCATGGTTGTCACTCATAATTTACATGAAGATTTATATAAAAGAATAGTATATGTTGATGAAAATCAGATCCTTGCTTTTGTAGATACAGGCAGTAAATTGAACATTATAACTACTTCGCAGGCAACAATTTTGAATTTAAAAGTTAGTCCATCTAACGTAGTTATGAAAGGATTTGGAGGCTCATATATTCAATCATTGGGTACATCATTTATTAATGTTGAAGTAGATGATATTATGTTAAACGGTGTAGTTGAAATAACAGACTATAATTTTGGAGATATAGATTTAATTATTGGGCAAACAATGATTAATAAAGAAAATGTTAGTTTGGTTACGACAGCAAACTCTGTGACATTTGTATCTACTTGTGGTTTGGAAAACCTTTTATCAAATATAAAGTTAAACACATTTGACTGTGTTTCAAAGTTTCCAATTTATTTGAAATATGATACTATATTGCCAATGCAGGATTATGCTTATGTAGAAATTAAAGTGGAGTGTCCGCACAGTGAACATGATATTACACTGATGACTCAACCTGTGTACTATCAATTAGGGAGTTTATCTTATTTTATTCCACAAGTCATTATAAGTTCGAAACAATGCTACTTAAAAGTTATCAATGTAGGCGATGAGTCTATTGAGTGGAAGGCGAACAAATTAATTGCTAGAGCAGAATTAGTTTCACTCGGTGATTTGAGCAAATTATCTTGCCTTGAAACAGTGAACCAAATAGAACCTGAGAAGAGAGTGCTCACAGTAAGCGATTTAGATGTTGGTCAACTGGATGATGCAGATATGAACAGACTTTTACTGATTCTTAACAAACATATAAATTCATTTGCTTTTTCTACAAAAGATTTAGGTTGTACTAGTTTAATGGAAATGCATATAAAAACAACGGTAGATCAACCAGTTTATTTTAAACCTTACCGCCTATCGCATAAAGAAAATGATATCGTGAATAGTAAAATTCAAGATCTCATCGATGCTGGCATTATTCAGGAGTCAATATCAGATTATGCTAGTCCAGTAGTGTTAGTTAAGAAAAAAGAAGGTGATTACCGATTGTGTATCGACTACCGAGCCTTAAATGCACGGACAGTAAAAGATCGTTTTCCATTGCCTCATATTGAAGATCAAGTGACACGTTTAAGTGGAAAACTATATTTCACTACCCTTGACCTTGCACAAGGCTATTATCAGGTTCCCATGGCTGCAGATTCTGTACATAAAACGGCTTTCGTATCACCTTCAGGTCAGTTCGAATTTTTAAAAATGCCCTTTGGACTTGCTAATGCACCGGCTGTATTCTCTCGATTAATACGCATGACTTTAAGAAGTGTTAGCGAAGATATAGCCCTATATTTAGATGATGTGATGATTCCATCTATCTCTGTTGAAACAGGATTAGGGATATTAGAAAAGGTGCTGCACCTGCTCAGTGATGCAAATTTAAAATTAAACTTAAATAAATGTTCATTTCTCAAAAAGAGCACAAATTATCTGGGATATGAGGTTACAGCAGGTACGATACGACCAGGTCAAGCTAAAATAATTAGTGTTGCCGGGTACAAAGTACCACGAAATGTACATGAAATCAGACAATTCATTGGTTTGACTTCATATTTTAGAAAATTTATCCGAGGCTTTGCTGAAATTGCACGACCATTAACAGAATTAACTAAAAAGGATACCGAATGGCGATGGGGATCAGAACAGCAACAAGCATTTGAAACCTTAAAACAGAGATTAATCCAGCGACCAGTTTTAGGTATTTATGATCGAAATGCTGAGACGGAACTACATACTGACGCAAGTAAATTAGGCTTAGGAGGAATACTTATGCAGCGTGGAACTGACGAATGCTTAAGACCGATTGCATACTTTAGTAGGGTCACAAGTCAAGATGAGCAGTTTTACCATAGCTACGAGCTAGAAACACTGGCTGTGGTAGAATCATTGAAACGATTCAGAATTTATGTGACGGGTATACATGTGAAAGTTGTCACGGACTGCGCTGCGTTGCGTACCACTCTCCTTAAAAAAGATTTAATACCCCGCATAGCACGTTGGTGGCTTACTATTCAAGATTTTGATTTAGAAATAGAATATCGGCAGGGTGAACGAATGAAACACGTGGATGCCTTGAGTAGAAATCCTGTTGGTAAAACAGTGTTATTGATTGGTGATACGGATTGGTTAGTGACTTTACAATTGCAAGATGATATTATTCAAAGTATAATGACTCAAATACGCACGAACACGACTAATCGGGATATCACAAATAATTATATAATCAAGAAGGATCTTTTATACAGAAAGACATTGGCAGGTGAAAGATTTGTTATACCGAAATCGGCCAAATTTAGTTTGCTACAGAAATTTCATGATCAAATAGGACACCCAGGTTTCAATCGTTGTGAGCAAGTTATTAAAGAACAATTCTGGTTCCCAGGAATGACCCGGTTTATACGCAAGTACATTGGCTCTTGTTTACGATGCGCTTATGGGAAAGGCGAATATGGTAAGCAACAGGGGGAATTGCATCCTATTGCCAAGGAACCTATTCCTATGCACACATTGCATGTTGACCATGTCGGCCCATTCGCTAAGACAAGAAAAGGACACAACTACGCTCTTGTGATTATAGATTCCTTCACAAAATTTGTGTTTGCCAAACCTGCGAAGAGTTGTGGCTCCATTGAAACAATAAGACTCCTTAAGGACATATTAAATTTATTTGGATTTCCTCACAGAGTCGTTACGGATCGGGGTAAAGCTTTTACAAGTAGGTATTTTAAGCAGTTCGCAGAAGAAGCGCAATTCAAACATATTTTGAATGCTATAGCCAGCCCACGGTCAAACGGTCAAGTTGAGCGAGTAAATCGAACCCTCATAGATGGTCTTAATACAATGTCGGAAAGTGAATGCACTTGGGATGAGAAACTTTTAGATGTTGTATGGGGTATTAATAATACTCCTAACGCCACTACAGGTATTGCACCTTTTAAACTTATGTTCGGACACGGCACCTCTCGTCTTCCTGCATATCCAAATTCAAATCCAGATAATTATAGCGCGCAGCAAGAGCAATTACGAGAGCGTAGAGATACAGCTAAGTTACGTATTGACCGTAATATGACATTGATGAAGAATAAGTTCGATGCCAAACATAAGAAATGCAAAAAGTATACAGTCGGACAACTCGTTTTGTGGAAAGGCGGCCCTACCAGAGATCCTGCCTCTAAAGTTGCAAGGAAACTCGAAGACATTTACACAGGTCCTTATAAGATTTGTGTAGCTGACCACTCTCTAGATCGTTATACAATTACCAGTATTAAAGGAATGAAAGGTTATAGAAAATTTAATGCCGTAGTTTCAGGTGAAGCTCTTCGACCTTATAAACCAACAGTATCAGATGATGACAGTACTAACAGCGATCATGAAATAGATAGAGATGACCTAATAGATCTGTTAGAAAGCTAAACGTATTGAATACGATTAAATGATGTAAAGATTAGGTTAAAACAGTGTTGTAATTTTATGTGTTAATAAGTAGAGTTGGAATAAATAATAAAATTTACAAATGGAATTTGTGTTGTTATAGAAATATGATTTAATATACGACCTGTCGCATTCTACACTGTGTGATTAGAGTCTACGCTGTATGAATAGAGTCTATGCTGTGTGAATAGATTCTATGCTGTGTGAATAGAGTCTATGCTGTGTGAATAGATTCTACGCTGTGTGAATAGAGTCTACACTATGTGAATAGTTTCTACGCCGTGTGTAAAGATTCTACGCTGTGTGAATAGAGTCTATGCTATGTGAATAGTTTATGCGCCGTGTAAAAAGATTCTACGCTGTGTGAATAGAGTCTATACTGTGTGAATAGAATATTAGCTGTGTGAATAGATTCTTCGCTGTGTGGATAGATTTAATTGATTCTATAGAGTGTGAATAAATTCTACACTGTGTGTATATCCTTTTATGATTTTAGAAATAACTACTAGGTACATGTAACACTTTGTGCAAAGGCTCCGTTCGGTCCTAGAGCGACTTTGTGAAATTTAATACACACTCAATGTAATCAAATTTTTGTTTATCTACATGTTGCTGTGTGGTTCTTCATCTGATAACATGATAGTTAGGTTTTCGAATGAGTTACAAATGCCAAAATACTGCGTGTGATTATTTTGTTGCAGGGTCCAGACACGAGCAAGGAAGGACCACGTTAAACTCTGCCGTGTGGACACGACGTGGTTGCAGGATGGCCGAGTGTTATAGAGTTCTACTATGCTCCCGTCACCGGGCCCCTTTAATATGTTTGATAAGGAATGACCGCCTTGCGTTGGTATTCGTAATGAGCCTACGGCTCGTATTTTGTTTACATGAAATAATTACTTCGCCGTAGTCATAGGTTTACCTTTGTTCTGTGTTACGAGATATGTTATTTTTTATTAAGGCCCGGGGCGAAGTTAGTTTAGTTTTTAATTCATTCCTGCTTATAACGCTGGTGACTGAACACGCAACTTAAATTTATAACTGCATTTTTATTTCGCCACCCTGACCCAACTTCTGTTACAATAGGTAGGCACCTACATACTTATTATAAATAGTTCAGGTATCGAGCTCCGCCGGTTTTTCCGTTTTTTTCCCGAAATTCAGTTTCCCAAATTAAAGACTATAATGTTTTTATGATTTATTACAAATGTATAGTTTTCAGAAATTTTTCCTGTATTTGTTTCTGTTTTCTACAGACTTAAGACTATATTTTTATGATTTAATTACAAATGTATAGTTTTTAGTTTTTTTCCTGTATTTGTATTAAAAGACGATATTAGTTGCCAATTTTCATAGTTCTAGGTCAACGGGAAGTACCCTATGGGTTTTGATTCCCTTTAGAGTGTCGAAATATACGTTTTTGTGGCAAAAAAGCTCTACCTTTTTTCGTTAATTTTGAAGATTGATTTTTACACAGCTCCATAACTGAAGACTATTTTTTTCTCTTGAGGTACGGAACCCTAAATACATGAATTTAATTTTAGCATGATAAACTGTAGATTCACAACGAGTTTAAGCTGCCTTGTATTGCAAATTTTACACTTTAAATATAAATATCTCTTCATGTAGGTTTGTTTTTCCGAATTTAAATGCAATAATTGCGTTTTCATTTATTTCGTTGGACGTTTATCTGTCATAAGTATCAAATTACATATTTATATGCTTTAACTATCAAATTACAAAAAAATATTGGCCATTAACCCAAAGCAATAAAATGTCACAACTTTTATACTTAGCTTTATTTCTCACACGTTTGATCAAGTTATATTTAAAATTATTGCACATATAGGTACCTATATTCTAAAAATAACTATAAATGACCAGCTGAAGTTTCCTAATTATTATTATTTTTGTATTACTACTATAGTGGCCGGTCGTTTTTGCGTGATTGAGTAGCAAACATCCAGATATATAAAACTTTAAGAGCCTTATTTACAAAAAAAAAGTACTTAAATCGGTTTGGAGAAGGAATCAGGGGACTACGAATTTTGTCTACTATTCATAGGAATTTATCGAATCTCTCGCTTATGGTGTTTCGTCTTAACATCATCTTTCTCCCTCAAGATTATTAGGATTTTAGTAGGGCTTAGGCTTAATATTGCGGTAAGCTCATGGCCATAGCTGTTACGAGCTATTGTGTTCTCTCGCTCTCTGGAATCTCAGGATTGCCGGGAATGTGTCGGATATGGCTGGTGCGGATCACTGTTACGAAGCGATTAGCTGTGATATGACGCATTGTGGGTTTTTTGTCGGGCTTTGCAGGAATTGGAACGCTTTAGGATATCCCGATATAGTTTCTACTTCATATTATTATCTACTTATTACTTGCCCTTGTACTGACAAGCAGACATGTTTAACTTATAACAATAAAAAATCTGTTGTCTCGTTCATGTCAGCGAAAGGTTTATAGAATAAAGTTGAAGAGTTGTTGCTTCTTTAATATTGCTGAACTCTGGAAGTTTTTATCAGGTATTTTAATGTCCGCACTGCTAAAACGTCTTTCTTGTGAATGCTGGTCCAATTCAACAGGACTAACGACACGAACGCGAAGATACTGTAGATAATACCTAGATTTTCGGTCACCCATTTCGTGACTGACCATTGTGATCATAACTTGACTGCCACAATCGCTGGCCGATCTGTGCAATGGAGTTCGTAATTCCATTTATCAAACTCAAACTGTATATTTGCAAACTAAATGTTACATAGGTGTTAATTATGTTCATTCAGTCTTTGAACTTACATTTACTTACGTACATCTTATGTTTTGGTGCGCACTGTTCATTGAAATAAAACAACTTTTACGGATATCAAACGCGCTATATTTCACGAACTAAGTTGTAATTGTCCGTATTTTTAGGTTTTTTAGGTGTTTTTTGATTTTCCCGACGTTTCGGCACCTTTTCAGCTACCGTGGTCACGGGATGACTGGCTACTTATAAGTCTACCCTCGAAAAGTTATTTAATTTTTTCGTTCGGTTACGATTAGACATTTACTACGGCAATAATTATTACTGATTTGATATTTTAATTTAATTATTATTTTAATTCTTTATTATTAAGAAAAGAGAAAACTAAGGACTCTACTGGCAGTTCACAAATTGGGAGGACCTTCGAAGAAAGAAGCTGCCAAGAAAACTTTGAAAGCTTGAAAATCAAAAAAACCCCTAAAAAACCTAAAAATACGGACAATTACAACTTAGTTCGTGAAATATAGCGCGTTTGATATCCGTAAAAGTTGTTTTATTACATTTACTTATTACCAAAATAATGGTAATGTTCTTTTACAATTTAAGATTATTCTGTAACTGCCTCTAATCTTATTTTCGCAATTACGTTCATTGATGATAGAACCTCGTTAGACAATTTAACAACAATTCATCTGAATTACAACCAATGACTCTAGTTGACACTGTTTGCACTGATTGATTATCTTGGAATATCTCAAATCTAACGACATATAAAGTTTCATGACTATGTTCTTTCAAATTGGGTCACTGAGATTTCTTCACAAGATAAAATTAAATGTTTACTGCTTGCTTTAACACGACCAATAACAGTAACACATTATTTTATTTTTAATTTAATGTTGCTATAATTGAATTGGATTTTTATTAAAGTTCCCAAAAAAAAATGCTTTAGTTTCGATTGCCTTTATGATTACACGGTTGAGTATGAAGCTTAATAATTTTCGCTTGTACACTTTCCAAGACTGGTTTCAAAATGTCAATTTTGGATGTGAAGATTTGAGTCCGATATTCTCATTGTAGTTGTAAGTAAGACGCGTGAAGATCGAGAAGGTTGGACGTTGATTGATTCCTCCGATTCCTATCTTTCATTAGTTCTGCGAATCCAGCCATGACCCATATTGGATGCTATTAATCTTAATTTCTACCATAAACAGTGTAATGTGCACTCATAAAGCATTGTGATGCCACAACGCTCTTATCAGCTGCAGACTTGCGGCAATATCAAAGAAATTTAATATTCGACCGATTTATTTCTTGTTGTCATAACAAGAAGGTGCATTTTTACTTATAAGTCTTGATCTCCAGATGTGGGGACCGTTCTACCCTTTAACCTGGCGTGTTTTAAGAAATTCGATGTTATTACGATGAAAAAAGGCTCATTTCGGTTCTGATGGTTTTGTAGGTCACCGATATTGCACAGAAGGCCTTGTGTAACAATCGCAAACGCGGATGCTGTGTGAATAACACTAATGGGAAGAGTTGTAACAGGATTCGGTTTGTGTGGTGGCGAAATTTGGGCTATGACTGAGACTTCGCCTTGGTGTTAGCATGGAAAAACCTAGATTTCTCTTCAATTAGTGTCGATGTTAAAAGCATTCTAGGAAAGTATTTAAAATTGTGCTTTCTCATCTTATGCCTTCTTCTTGCATCACTTTTTGTTTACTAAAATGGTCTTTCATTAGTAAAAGCTATTATATTCTTGGATCGCACAATGCGAAGTTCATCAACATAAAAGTATTTCTTCATAATAAAACTGTATCGTCTTTTCATATTATTCTACTATTTATATCAAGTTTATTTTTATTATTAACATGTGTTTGTAAGGTCTGTTTTACTTTTTCAGTGGCGGGTTTTCCCTCAATGTTGTCGAGGCTGTTTAGTATGCTGAATGGTGTTACATTTGTTGGTTTTGTATCCATACCTTTAGTAGAGGTACCTAGTACCTACTTTTATTACTAAGATGTCATCATAATTTGAATCATTAAGTAATATTTTATATTTATCGATAAATGGTAGTTGAGCTTCATTTGTTTCAATGGTTTCAAGTAATTTTTAAGGGGTTTGAAAAATATTGGGTAAGAAAAATAATACCTATGTCTACATTACGCGATTTTACTCGCATTGTTTCTTTGGGCATATTAAGATGAAATATCATGTTCTATCTTTTACAAAATTTTATCCAATTCTTTTAGCAGTTTAAGAAATGTGATAAAATATAACAAACATTACAAAATATTCGCAATTATAGTACTTACAAGTAGAATTGGCTTAAGTTCGCATTGAGGCTTAAAAAATTTAAGGCAACCGAAATTTATAAATCATATTAAGGTTAATATATGTAGAATTTTCTCATTTAACATTTAATTGTTTATGCAAACTCGTATATCAGTTATTTAAATAGCAAATTAGCAGAGTCTAATTGTATAAGATAATGCTAGCGACTGATTAATGATGAAGACTGAAGATTTATAAATAATGAACAACCAAACGCTAATTATAGCGGCTAAATAAATACATAAACGTGCGAGTGGTATCAAAAGTTTGCTTACTTCTATTAATATTAAATTAAAATTCCACTTTTTGTATCACATTATAACAGGTTTTACAAATAAATAGCAGTATGAATAATTTTAATGGTAAACAAAGAGTTACTATGCTACAAAGTTTAATATGCTTACCTTCTTTGGGAAAAACATTTTCGGTTTCCCCGTGTATGTAGAGTACGAGGCCATGTTATCGACTTTAGTAACAACCATAATTTGGTGGAGAATTACTCCGGCTCTTGTGAACACCACCGAGCGAATACTACGCAAAACGTGCGTGTTTCCTTCTGTTTTTCTAGAATTTTCGGTAGCAACGTGCCTTGTAGTGATAGCGATCTTAAACTGACGCTCTACAACGATTGTTCCGCGAGTATCGTGATCGCGACGAAAGTTTTTGTACCGTCTGATCTCCGTCGCATTAAACTTTTAATCCTTCGACGCGTCCACGTCACCTACGCGCCGATAAAAAACACTTTGATACAAAAAAACAGACGGAACGTTCGTTCACTATTATAACTAGTTGTCATAAAACATCCAAAACACTCATGTAAGACGAAGTCACATTTTAACCTCGGCGCGAATATCGCGAGCGACGCGGCATGACCCCGCGTTGTTACAATTCAAACTGAATTTCGTTGTGTTCAACTGTTGCTTTTATCAATTCAGACCTGTCTCCCCCCGCAAGCCTGGCTGTCCCTTTCTAGCAGTATGTTCGTGGAAAGTGATAGCACATGTTTCGTATACGCATCCATGATGCGAATGTGTGTATGTGTATACATCTGTGTGTCAGACGTTACGTAGATGGCATGCTAATAACATCTACATAGCCATCATGTGCTACGAATTCGGCAGAATTTGTAGCGACGTAACAATTTAATGATAAAAGTGCTAATGAATGATCATAATGTTATGCTATGTTATAATGTTGGATGACAAAACTTAAATATCATTAAGATAACAGTCTCACTAAACGGGAAATGGTTGGGTGACTAAATGATAAAGATGTTTCGTCGTAATTGACCAAATATACCACTTTTACACATCACGTTCAAACATTTATTATCCGATAAGTAGTACTAATGTATTTTATTGAATAAACTGTTTTTAGTCAAAACTTTTACCTAGATAAGTATATTTTTTTTTGTACCAATCACTGCAGCATTTTAGTCGATACTCGGTTTATTCACAAAGATTTTTGGGTAATGGAACAATTACTAGCATGCCTTATTTTGGTAGCATAGAAGAGGCTTTAACTAATAAAATATTAAAGGAACATGATATTTTCTTTAATATCATGTATAATATCACGTACACGATACGCAAAGAGAATTGATTGTTTTTGTTAAAAAAATAAACTCTCCTGAAGTTCCTTTCAAATCAGAAAGTGAGTTATATTTAAATACTGCACCGGGCGGGCATGCCATAAATCTGTTCAAATGTGACATCGATGTCTTTTTTGGCGGCAGCGATGCGCAAAAGGGGATCTTTGCCCAATCTCCCCTTTGCAACGGAATTGACAATAACGCGCGTTTTGTGGTTTTAGTATCGAAGTTTTGCTTTACGACTTAATTTGATATCTTTTGTTTGAAGTTCTTTTGTTTTGTGAAGAAATTAGTTTTATATTTTAATGGTTTATTTTTGTAGTAGCATCGTTTTAGATTGGTTCAGAAATTGTATTTCTCGATTTCCATTTCGAATCTTAATGTTTTATGTACGTACATACTGTTTGTCTGTAACGTTTCTTTAGCACAGCTCATTAGTGATTATTCATCAGTCAAGTATTAGAAGAAAAACTAGCTATTTCTATATCCTTGTGATTGGAAACGACACGGGTAGGGTTATACCGTTTGTATCACATTATCTTTTTATTTAATTGACTTCATTCGACGTTAAAAGTGTAGTTACCAAAATATAGTAACAAGTATCTTGACAGTATGTAAAAAAACTCGTCTAAAAAACACTAAAATTGTATTCTTCTAAATTCAAATAAATATGTACACAATATTGGAAACATAAATATGTACTTATACCATGGGCATTAATATATGTACTTATAAGCAATCGAAAACACAAATCTATGTATTCACTTTATAGTAAGTACTTACATTAATTTGTAAACACAGTATTAACTCGACTTTCAATCAAAACATGTTCGAAACGTGAATTTGACAATCATCGAAAACAGTGCCATGCCTACCTGTCAATGATGTTTGTATAATGGATTTGACGTCATCAGTCAAGCCAAAAAAATCTTTCTAATAACTGTTTTACATTTTTTTTAATAAGGCTATGCGCGCTCTACGAATTTTAAATTGTTGCGATGCGAATTAAATTAAATACTAAGGGCTGGTTTTGCCACCTACTGTCAAATCATCTGCCACTTAAACCTCTCCATAACATATCAGTAGGTGATGAAAGTAAAAGGTGGTTTGAATGAAACCGGTACTAAAACGCCATCTAGCGGATTACGCCACGGACTACACAAACGCCATACAAAAACCTAACGCGCTCACTATCGACCGTGAGTAGAAAAATCTATCACTACATACACAGTAAACTTCAAAAATTGAAACATACACAATATGATTGGCCACGTCCCTAAAAAGTAATTTTTTATGTTAATTCAAGCACACTTTAATCCTTTTATCAAAATTCCTGGACTAGACAAAGCTCACTTGAATTCTTGGAAATGTTACGTTGCCTTTAATGCAGTCAAAGAAATAATAAAGTAAATGATTCTAATGCTTTCGACAGCGATCAGATTAATTTTCCAAAAGACAAAAGAAAATGTTTTGTTTACAACTCTGTTAATAAAGTAATAGGAACCTTAGCACGAATCATCAAACCGTCTAGACATGAAAGCTGAATAATAGTGCGCTAATTATCCTTAGCTTGGTCACTCCTAAATGACGAGTGAAAATACATTTATTTTTGATTTTCAATTATAGGGTTAACAAATTGCAATTTTTTTCTTAAAAAGAAGATAATTGTTGAATTCTAGTCTGAGTAAGAACGAGGGTTTCATTCCTTATTATCTATTTATCAAAGGAAAAGATCGGTCTAACAAAAACCTAGGTGTAGGCTTAAATATTTATTGCGTAATACATAGAGTTTTGATGTGCAATTCGTTGAAAATTCGTTATCAAATCGTTGTTGTCGTGTGCATTTCAGATTTTTTTTATGAGCTATTAGTATTTCTGCAGGTAAGGTTAGATTGCTGATCTGTTAACTATTAAACCTTTGCCTTTGTTCTAATAAACGAAACGAAAACGAAAAAAACTTATAAATGGTGAGGTTGAGTTAAAAGATATGAATCAGATTACATTTTTATCTGAAAATCTAACATTTTCTGTCCTTTTTTCAGTCTACTGCTGCTAAAAGTGGTTTGCTATTAAGTCTCTGTATTTATTTCGGGAATACCTACTCTGCGTTTATAATATAGTGAATTAGTTATGGCAAATTTGTATCATATTTTAATTTTGTTTTCTAATTTCAAAGTGACAAGAAATTCTATTCCATACCTACATTATAACCTCTTTAAAAATGTAGCTTTTTTTATAAATATTATAATAATAAGTGGTAGCCCTCGTTGAGGACGTAGGTCCGTCACGTAGGAGACGGCGCCCGTTCGAAATAGAAAGATGTGACACATCCGCGTCCATAAGCTCGGGATGCGCAAGCGCCGATATTCCTGGCGCCACTGGATGCACCGCCGTTTGTACACTAGTGTTTTTGTGGCCGTCTACTTTATAGTTATGACCATGGTTGTAGAACTGGTCAGATGCTTGGGGCTTATTGACGACAGCATATTGTTAAGATTATGCTAAGTAAAATACTGAAAAAATTACGAAAGAACTGAGTTTTACATGTAATCTGTGGTTTATTAAAGTAAAAGAAAGAAAATATTTTCTTTCGTTGTTTTGAGTTATATGTTTCAGTATTTTTTTAGCTTAGCACTTGCAATATTATTATGTAGAAGATAAAGGTGCGTTTAAAATCAAGGACTAGAATGATAATTTAGATTTTAGCCCTATCTCCTCTTTTAAAACTAATTTGGATTTGAATTATAAAAATATAACTCAAACTAAACATGAAAAATTCGTTCCACTACCGATACAATGTGTGAGTCGGGAATAAAAAATTAATGTGTTTTAAAATTAAATATTTTTGCTTTATATGATGGTATGGTTCTTTGCAGAAACTCTTGAGTTATGAAACGACTAGCTTCTGCTCGCGGTTTCACGCGCGTGGTTCCCGTTCCCGTGGGAATATCGGGATAAGAAGTAGCCTATGTTACTTTCCGTCCTTTCAACTAACTCTATGCCAAAAATCAAGTCGATTAGTTGCTTAGTTAGGGAGTCAAGGAAGGACATACAAACACACTTTCGCATGTATAATATTAGTTATATTATTAGTCAAAGTCAAAGATTTTTATTCAAATAGACTTATAGATAAGTACTTTCGAATCGTCCAATTTTTTTTTTCCTACCAGCCATTCAAGACATTTTTTAACTGATAAGAAGAACGGCCGCAAGAAACTTATCAGCTTCAACAGAAGCAAAAACATTTACAAAGGAACATGTCGTTGCCAAATACAAATCTACAATCTTGAAACATATTTAATATAAGAGGAAAATTTTCTTATACTCAGTTATTAGAATAATTTCCTTTTATACAATTACAATAGTCATGTTTTATGTTAGTGTCACTTCCATGTATTTTGGTCTTTCAAATAATCATCTACCTTGTAATAACCTTCGCTTACGAGCGTTTTTAACATATATTTTGTTGTGGAACTTTATTAAAAAAGGGTAGGCCTTTCCCCAAAAACGAGCGACTGCATTTTTCAAGCCGAAATCTTGGAACGGCAAGCTTATTCTTGTTTCTAGTATTAAAATTATGAACATCGCTATGCTTAATAAATAAATCGTGATGTTTCCTTACATATACTATATTATCATAAATGTATTGTTCCGCCAAAGTTAGTATATTAATCTCTTTAAATAAATCTTTTAGAGTATCTCTCCATCGAAGGTTCGTCGTCGCACAGCTCTTTTTTGAAATATAAAAACATTTTCTACATTGGCTGCTGAGCCCCACAACAACAGGCCCTAGGACATTACACTACGAAAATAACTTAAGTAAACTAGTCTTGCCATTTCAATATCAGTTAGGAGCCTTATTTTCCTTATTGCGAAAGCCGCAGAACTAAGTCTACTCGACAAGGTTTCAATATGTGGATCCCATTGTAGTTTTGAATCTAATGTAATGCCAAGAAACTAGTAGTTAGTACTCTCAACTAACTCTACTACATCCCCATTCAAATTGATATGCATGTCGACCTGCCCTACATTAACGGTAATGTGAATTTAACAAATTTCGTTTTGGTAGGGTTGAGAGACAAATTATTACTGTTGAACCAGTGTGCGACTTGAGAGAGAGCACTATTTACTTCGTCAGAACAATTGTTTCCTCTATCAATTTTAAAAATTAAAGATGTATCATCTAGAACTAGAAGTAAAGAAACCCTTAACTTCTATAACGGATTCGTAGCATACAATTTACTTAATGAACTAGACTTAAAATTGATGTACCTATGTATGTAGGTAACTAACCATGGTCGTGCGGCAAAAAGTAATGAGCTATAAGGTTTTACCCATTTCAAGAAAATACTAAGTGAATTTGCTTTATTATTTTATAAACACGTGACCGCAAACGTTTCCAGCGGTTTTAATTTCATTCATAATATTACTGTCGCCAAGTAATTAGTGACGCAAATACAGTCTAAATACGTACTTGTATTGTTTAATTAGCTTTCATTATTTTGGGCACTACGCACCTGTACAGTTGTCGCGTCAGTTCTTCAGTGACATAAAAGTACAGATGCGATGTGCAAATAAATGTACATATTTTATTTCTTCCTTTCATATTCTGGCGGCTTGTCGGTCAGATCGGAGAGTAGCGGAGTTTTCATACATTTGCCTGATGCCGAGCAATGATAAGGCTGAAGGTGGCAGCGTGCATCTCCCGGAACCCTCAACCACTGAGGCACCTTATATCTCATTTCCGGAACACAACAATGCGGAAAACATTGTAGTTATGCCGTCAGACTCAGTTAAGGCGATACTCGAAAAAAATATGCTGAAGCGAGATAGCAATGAGAAAACGACGCGCACGGGAGCGCGACCGCTTTTGCAGATTAGGCAAAAAAAACACAAAATCACTTCTTAATAAAAAACAACAACGATCTTTAAAAAATGCTTCTGTACGATCCTAAATATTATTGGTGTCCACTTATTAAACCAATTTCCAATAGTGTAAGTAACCCCATTTAAGAATAATCTTGAATTTTCGTATGTTTTAGAGGTCTTTTCGAAAAGAAAAAGTTTTGAGCCAAAATCATAAAATCGTGTTTTTAAAACTATACGAATCTAGATAAAGGTATGATGAAATATATAAATTATTACCAGATTTGTAACAACTGTAACCGTGCTATAGTTTTATATCAAAAAGTCCAGGACCTACCTCCAATCAAACTGAATACAATATGTACCCCCACTGGAAATTGGGCCTGGAGCACAGCTTTTATCGACTCGTTAACTCGATAACGTGTCACTGTCGCCCACATTATAACGGGCTAAGCAAGGCAGCATCATGCGCTACTAGTGGTGTTCATTCAATGTGGGCTGGGAACTCTGGGTCTGATACCGGCGGTGTTACCTCTAGATCCAGTGGCGATTGAATTTGGCAGTAGAGCTGACCTGACTCTGCTTATTGTACCAAATGTACGAAAATTCGTCTCCTCTCCGCATTGGACATTCTAGCTTTATACAACGTTTATTTATTTATTTTATTTATTTATTCAATTCAATAACTTACAGGCTGACAGAATACTCCAAAACGCCAGTAAGCTTAATCTAACAATAATATAGATGGATACATTAGAATTTATGTTAATTACAAATACAATACAATAAATAAAAAATAAAACAAATGTCAAATAATAATCATGCAATGCAAAATAAAATTCAAAATAATGTCCAAAGAATATAGAATAAAAATTAGAAGCAAAAATGTCAAATTAAAAATAAACTATGTAACTAAGAGTATAATACTCAGTCGAATTAGAATTTATAATGTCATCAACTAAAATTAAGTTCCTAAACGTTATAAACTAATGCTGGATTGTGATGATACATAGTAACCGCAATAGGAATAAAATGTCTCCCGTGTCCTATCATGGTCTATCTTTACGTTACATTTAATCTAAATCCATTTAGCCGTTATAATATTAGTTAGGTATTATTTGTGAAAATTATGAAATAATGCCAAAATCTCCATTTAATTTTATGATTAAATTTTTTTTGCATTAAATGTGTGATTTTTGCAGGTTCGAATCCCACCTGGGAAAGTTGTGAGATAGATCGATTTTTTCTATTTGTTCTATTAAAAATGTTTGGATAAGGATTCAGATAGGTTATTTTCTTAAGCACACATCCTTCATATTGACGGCTGAAACAGCGGAAACCGCTACATTTTCAATACTATTTGGCAGCTGATGTGACGTTCATGACAACAGCCTCGAAGTTTGCTTAAAGAATAACCCATTAGGATATAAAAAGGTTCTTGCATATTCTTGTATGTTATTATCACAGACAAACAAAACGTAAACATAGATGGGCAATTGTAATTCTATAGAGGATGCTCATTAGTCTACAAAGCAAACATTAAAAGGTACGTATATAGAGTATGATTATAATAATAACTACACTTGTTGTAATAACACGTCCATCGTTATTACAATAGTCATTTACAAAGCTGCTTGGTAATTAAGGTATTTTTCAAATAACCACATAATTTCGTCTTTTATTGTAGGTAAGTCTTAAAAAAAGTCAAAAATAAATTGAAATTTTGTTTATTCTTTTTGAAAGCTCAACTACCTAGTACCCAACAAAAACAAAGTAGTTATTAGGAATTTTAACTAAGTATAATGTGTTTGTTTTGACCCACACATTAGTTATTTTACTACTACCGAATACCTACACATAATTCCGCCATTCATTGAACGTCTGTAAAAAAAAAATATTAGAAATCTAAAAATCAAGATTATTCTTTTTAAAAGCTCAACAAGAAAAAAAGTAGATATTAAGGTTTTTGAATTAGTATAAAGTGTTTGTTTTTACCCATAACTTAGTTACTTTACTACTACCGAATATATTTATGTACCAAATGAATTATTTGCATGTTTAGAAGAAGAAAAAAATTACCACGGTATGTTAGAAAAAGCTTGAAAATTGATTTTTCAATGAACATTGGACATTTATTGTAATTGCACATTGAATCATTCGGTAGAATATGCGGAAACTAAGTACTTAAAATCTATACTGTACCATATTCTAGCAAATAAATGATTTATGATTATGATTAAAGGTTTTTTAGGAAACGTTGTTTCAAAATGTAATAGATTTACAAGAAAAGTTTATACCACAAATATAGGGCATTAATAGGTATTACATTTGAATAATAAATTATTTATTTCACCTTATTACTTTTCGAAAACACATTTTCCGAAAAAACTCTACTGGTAGGCCGATAACTGCCTCCATAGTACCTATACGGGTGATGTTTATATTTTTACGTAGAAAATATTTTAAAACCTCTATACGATTTAAATGTGTAATCAAGATAAAAAACCAAATTATCTCGGTAGCCTCGCACATCCGCCATACTTATTAATGACTTAGGTTTTTTTGTAAATTAACTTAATGAGACTTTGGGTTTGGATCTAATTCTGAAACTTTGCTTTTATAATTTTAAATGTTTGCATTTACGATGCTATTTTATAATTCAAAAGAAGAAATATACAAAACTTGGGTCACTTTTAAGGATATTTTGTTTACTAAATTTTTATAGTTAAATTTCTACAAATTTGGGTATTTAAGGTATGACTATATTATTTCAAATCGGGCCAGTCACTTTTTAAGTAGATTTTGAAATGTTTAGATTTTTCAGAATTTTACTGCCATAGGACTAATAAAATACACAAATTCATAAAAAATATTACCTTTATTAGAAACTAATGATGGCACAATAATTATTTTTAAGTATTAAATACTCTGTAAATTAAAAATAAGAAATAATATTGTAATACTGTAAGAAATAACCTATCTGAGCCTTCATAACAGTCTTGACATTTTTAATAACATTATCTTACTTTTGGGTAGTTTTACTTAACAGTTACCCTTTTATAAATAATTAACAAGCAAAAGAAATTAAAGTATGGCTATCTTCGTTAATGGCGTCTTTTGGCGCGATATCCGACAAAGAACTGACGCCAACGGACTGACGAGAAAATCATTAATTTGAAGTTATAACTACAGCTAATGTTTCTTTTGGTATTTTCGAATATCAACAAGTTACATTTTAACAAATCATAGTAAACTATATGAAAATCAAACTAAAACTGAGATTTACATAGAAATAACAACTCGCCACACTACTGAAGATTTGACTGGATCGACACACGAGTATAGTGATAACAGTCGCGCTAGCATTGACACTGTGATGGCGGCCGGCAAATAGCGCGGTTCTCAGTTAAAATTACTATCAACATTATAATTTTAAGAGGTATTTGCCCCCTCATTCATGTAAGTTGGCGGAAATTTCAAATTTGAACAATACACATCGGACTGACGAATGAAACTGAACACATTTTTTTTTTGTAGATTGTACAATCTAGATATTATTACCTTATTTGAGCGACCAAATAAAAGAGTTTTCATAATTTTAGAATAAAATAAAATATCTATAAATATAACATAACTTCATATCTATCATTCTATTCATATTTCATCTATCAGCCATTGAGTTACCCATTTTTTGTAGAATCACCCAGATACATTTTAATAGAAAAAAAAGAACAACTACTGAGTATACAAAGGACTAATTTGAAAAAAAAATTAACTGCTTTAACTGTATTTTACTGTATTACTACGGCCATTGGCGTAAAATATATGTAGGTATTATTGATATTGTAAAAGTTGTTTTTTTTTGTGTTAACACTACTCCTTCCCTCCACTTCGTCAACTTTGTCTCATCTAAGAAGAAAATTTATTAAAACCATTCTAATTCTAATAATTATCAATTTTAAGGATATTTATATACTAGGATTTGCTTATTATTAAAATTGTTCCATGATAAGACAATTCACTTACCTACGCATCAATCGCCTTAAGCAAACTCGGTTTGTCTTGTTGTCGTGTACTTTTGTTTGAAAACCTTCGAGTCAGCATGAAGTGAGATTTGAACTTTGTATTTAAACATCTCGTGCGTGTTCAACAACGTTTTACAAATTGCTTTTTTTAATTATAACTTTTGTGACAAGTTCTAGATACAAAATCTTCTACAGTTATAAAACAATACCGTGACTGACTGACTGACAGACAACGCACAGCCCAAACGGCTGGATCGATTAAGCTGAAATTTTGCATACATAATCATTTAACGATGCAAGCGAGCACTAAAATTTTTTGATATTCCCACGGGATAGGGAATAAAACGGGACTGTATTGTAACCTGATTTCTGGCGGATAATTACCTTTATAAGTAATGCACTGATGAAAAACAATACATTTATTTTCATGGGTACTTAAAATGACGATTGATACTTCGTAAAGTCCAGAAACCTTAATTAAAACAAAAATATACTAAAAACGAGTAAGATTTAGTTTACACACGTTAAATCTTTATTTAATGTTACATTTATGGTCTTTTTGAACTTTTTAGGCTAGAAAAGCAAAAAAAATGCGTTGTGCTAGTGACTAATCATTATTATTGCTCAGATTTAAAGACAGCTAGGGGTTTGCTTATGTTTTCTTCAATGAGACGAGAAATGCAATTGCCTGGTAACTGATGCTTTTCAGATCTTTATCTCAGTGAAAAAGGTATAATTGCGGGAATGGGCGTAATATAAATATAGATAAAATATAGATATATATAAATAAGGAAACACTATTACATACCTGTGACATAAATTTTGTGGAGTACTTAATGCTCAGCGAATTTCCATTAAAGCAGTAAGTAACTGTCTTCTTAAGCTTCATGTCTCACTCATTAAAGTTTACGATTGAACACACACTTCGACAGTTCAAAAAGATAACACGTTTGTATGTGGCGATAGATGCCAACCAACTAAGCTGGCTAATAATGAAAATAGCTTATTCTTAGCGATTTCAGAGCGACCGATATTTTTCGCGGGTTAAGCGTTTTCATAGAATGCGTTATGCAATTTGAATAAGTACACGATCGTAAATACGCTTCAAGAGGAAACGTGCTGCGGGGCAGATACAGCTACAGATTTTCTGTTAAATGATCAATCATGTTTTCATCACCAAAACAAAACAGCAATAGAAAGCGCAGTTGGGCAGTTGCTTTTGCAATGCATGATATAAATAAAAGATTAAGATATAACACAAAACACATTGCCTTTATTTGTTCAATATTAAGTGTTTTTCATTTTCTTTTTTCCATTTTCTTTCTTTTTCATTATCTTCTGTACAATTAAAGAAAACATCTAAATGTTTGTAAACCTTGCAATGGCACTGAACTATGTAGTTTACTTGCAAATCTCATACTCAAGTCCCAGAGATACAGGATTACCTAGTTTGGGGACTTATTTGTAATTCACCACGCTGTAATATCTTTCTGTTAATAAATGTTTTTATGTTTTTTTTTAAAATAAAAGAGCCTATATTTAGAAAGGGGTTTTCCAATAAGGACGGGTCGATGTTGAAGTGGAATAAAATTAGCTGTGTGTGAGGTATTAATGAATTTCTATGCCAGTTTGTGTGGAATAAGACATCTCTCAAATTTCCGCCGAGGCTTCTCACGGGTGGTATAGATCCGAGAGGTCTTATTTTCGATGACTTTGCCGCATAAATCTGGCTACCCAATATAACGCGTACTTTTATTCTAATAACACGAAAGTAAATAACATTTTTTTTCGTACACAACAGTGAATCGTTAATTTAAATTTCTACCTACCATCATGAGTGATTAAGGCTGATGGGGTGTCGCCCAGAATCTTCTACCACTGAGGAACTGACAATGCTGAAAACGTTTTTGTTATGTCAACTGTTTTAGTTAGGATGGTGGTAAGTAAGTAGCTAGGACTTAAAATAAGTTCTGCCACCAAATAAAACGAATTGATTTACTTAAAAGATATCGTCAACTCATCCCTTCTGTTTTAGGTAGTCAAGTAAGTACTTCAGAATTAAAAAGATCGATGCGTACTATTAGTACCTACATGATATCAATTTACAAATATACCGGTCATTGCACCTGCGGCAATTTACTAAACGATTTTTTTACAATAGTAAACATTATTTCACCTCAGGTGTAAAGTCAGGCCTGTTTCACTCCCCGTGTATGCTCGAAAACATACCTACGCGCGGCGGCCCCTCCGGCGGGGCCAATCTAGTAGGGACTCACGAGCGAGCAGTGACGCACGCGCGAGTTTTGTTTGTCACCTACTTTCCGTAGTTAACTACCTTAAAATAAGTTAAATTTAAAATGGCAACACGTAAAAAAAAGCTCGTAAATATTGTGCAGTGTTTAACTGTTTAAACACGAATCGCGATCCAAAGTTAACTTTTTTTACGCTCCCTAAGAACGATGAAAGGCAAGTTCTACTTTAAAGTGGTTATTATTATTACGAAATTCTCATTCATGTTAGGTTTATTACGTAGGTTTAATATTTAAATAGGTAGGTACCTACCTACTTAGGTTACGAAAATAAGTAGGAACGTAGGTTGGTGTAATAATCTTTCACGAGTTTGATAGAATTAAACGAATTTCTGATGTTTGAGACTTACGCTCTGTTTTGTCGTTATAGGTTATAGGTAGGTTTGTTATTTTTTTTAACTTTTGGTAGGTACCTATTAACCTTTAATATATCTACCTTTTGATTATACTATGCATATGCCGACACAAAGTCTACCTATAAATAAATGAATCACAAAGAGGCAACCCTAGCTGCGTCAGAAAGAATACGAGTTACGCGATAGAAAGAGACGCAGAATGTAGGTGAATATAATGCTAGGCATTTAGCGCAGCGCGACGTGAATTGGACTTTATTGCGTCGTGAGCTAGACTAGCAATTTATTTGATTGGAGTTGCGAAGTGAACCTTCTGTACTTGTACTATTAAGTATTCTGTGGTAAAGTACACGTCGACATTTAACATTAATGCTAGGAATTGGCAACTGACATGGTGACAAACACTTACTTAAAGTTTCGCTGGCAAAGAATGAGAACGAACTTACATAAAAAAAAGAGATTTCCAACCTTTGATTGTAGGATGACTTTTGTAAGATTTTGTTAGGTACGTACCTGAAAGTAATCATTGGCACAGTTAATATGTCACTATTCTTTTTCTTATCCTACTAACACGAGTAGGTATTATATAGGTAAGTTTGGATGTTTGTTTGTTCCTCTATCACGCAAAAACTATTATAAATTGTGGTAGGTACAATCGGGGAACTTCCCGGTTCACCAGTGGAGTTTTTATGGGAAACGTTTTCTCGGAAAGTATTAAAGAAATAATTTATTATTTAAATGAAACAATAAATAATAAATATTCGCATACAATCACACCAATTATCTAGTCCCACGTTAAGTTTCATGAAGAACTTGTGTTATGGATACTAGATAACGGATACACATACTTATATACTTTTTTTATTGTAAATACATATTTAATATACATATTAAACACCCAGAGCAAGACAAATAGACATGTTCATGCACACAAATATTTGTCTTGTCCGGGGATCGAACCCGGGACCTCTGGCGCAGAAGGCGGGGTTAGTACACCTGATAATGTTCTATTATTTATGATATAAACGTATTCTTTCTGAAATAAAGCTCCCTAAAATAAACTCTACTGGTCAAACGAGAAGGTCCCCCGGGAAGTTCCCCCGACTGTACTTATTAAAAAAAGGGTGTCTAGCTAACGAAACGAAGTATTGCCTATTGGCAAGTTTTATCGTTCGTTTCGTTTTTCGCTTGTTTCGTTTATTTTATATATCATTTTGGAAGCGGTTGAAATCGGGGATGTATGTTTGAAACTCAAATAATATAAACAACTAGTGGCCGTCCGCAGTTTCATCTGCTTGGTTCCCGTTTCCGTAGAAAAATCGAATAGTGAAGCCTATGTTTCATTTTGGCTAATAAACTATTTGTGTTCTAATTTCATCCAAATCCGATCAGTAATAAAAATCCAAACATCTAAACATACAAACGGTTTTCGCGTGATTGAATAACAAAAATCTGAACATCCAAACTTCCCATTTATAAATATTAGTACGATCGCAGGATAGTGCAAACATTTCGGGAAAATGAATGTTCAAATTGAGACAAAGCTACACAAGAAAATGGATGGAAATGCAGTTAGCATGATTTATAGCAAATCTACTGCTGCTATGTAATGAAATAAGTACACTGGACTGCAAAGAAAAAGAATCGGTTAGAAAACCTTCAACATCTTCAAACCTCGCCTTTTCATTTATTTTACATTTATTAAAAATAGAAGCTTTTTTTATTTCATTTATTTACATTAAAATATTCTCATATTTAGTTTTATTTCATAAAGCTAGTTCAGGTACTTTTGAAGATATTGAAGATTTTATAACCGACCCTTTTTCTCTGCGGTCTAGTGTTTCTCCAATCTTACTTATAAACTTTGCACATCGATGATTAAATTAACCAGATACTCTATCCGTTGTTACACGCGTCTCGGTGTTTATGCCAAAGTCACGTTGCTTTTGAGATGCAAAATAGCTAACTGTGCTACCAGTTGTCAATGAAACCGATATAGAACAAAAATATCCTCACGAGGTCGCTCTGCGTTTGATAATAACTGAATTGAAACAAGTTGTTTTTTTAAATACTAAATGAGTGGAAATTTTCGTTCGGTTATTGTACAATTTGAAGTTAATTCACGTGATTGTATGTAGGCATGATGTTTAAGTTGATACAAGAAGTCTTCTGCACATAAATATTAGATAAAAGTACATACACAAAACTTAAATTTAAATGTCTAAAAACATCTTAAAATACGTATCAGACTATATAAAAGTGATCCTGGAGAAAACTGATTTCAGCACCTGTGTTACTAATGTAAAAAATATGAACACAAAATTTTCTGCTGATTAATATTTGTTTACACTTTTTGTGTAAACTACAACTGTTATTTAATTCGATTTTTATACTAAAGAAAACTAGTTAGGTAGTCTCCAAAATCCCATCTGAGTATTTTGGAGTGTAGTGGCATTTTTGTATAAAATTTATAGTTTTGCTTTGTAAGTTGTTGTGTAGGTATAAGAAGAAAAAAAAATGTAATGTACCTAACCATAAAAATATATTTAAAATTATTTTGTGTACAAATAACTCTACATAGAATCATCTGTTTAACCGTAATGTATTAAAATTATATAAATATACGTCTTATGATAAGTCAACTGATCAAAAAAAATTGTGTAGAAAAAAAAATCGTAGAGGGATTATTATAGTAAATCTTGACTGTAATTTTTTTCAATTTGGTAGGTACTTTTCAAAAGCTAGAATGTTCATCATTTCGACTGTGTATTTCATTTGTTTGTGAATTGTTTTGTTTTAACTATGCGGGTTTTTAAACTACTTACTTAAAAATTTCATACATTATTAGCCAAAGGTGCTTGAACCTTTTGTCCTCGTCACCGGTCCGCCATTTTGATTTTCTTTGAAAATCGCGCCGCACGATTTTTCCTATATAAATGGATAGGGAACGTAAAGATGAAAAAAAATATTATGCAACATATAGCATTAAAGTGTCAGGTTAGTGAGATAATTGCGGCATTAGGAATTAATTTTAACTTTAATTATCTGGCTAACGTGACACTTAAGGGCATTATATATCATTACATTTTTTTTCCTCTGTGTGTCCCCTGTTCATTTATAAACGTATTATCGCGCGACGACATTTTGAAAAAACAAAATGTCCCATACTACGGATTTGGACGAGGCCAGCCTCCATACAAAAAAATTCAAACCCCTTTACAACTTTTTTCTTTTTTCGAACCTCCTCCTTTTTTAAAGTCGGTTAAAAATAAAAAGAACACCGTCATAATGTTAAACATTCTAGCTTTTGAATGGTACCAAATTGAAAAAAAATATCGGTCAAGATTTATTATAATAATCCCTCTACGAAAACAGGTATTTCGTACTTATGGAAATCATTAAGTGATCGCAGACTTTTGTTGATGAGTATACGTAAGCAAGATATAGATATTTTTGCAAATATCGTTTTACAATCATGAAATTGGAAACAAATCGGTTTTAAGAAGCGTGGGAAATTATTAAAATGTAATAGAAAACAAAACATGATGCAATCTGAGAAAGGCAAATAATTTTGTTGATTGATTTAAGTAAAAATACAAAGCTACTCGTTGTTACTTTTGCGATCATTGATGACTTAAAAGTTACAGTTACTAACAGACCGTTACATTGCAATGAAACTAATGATGTGATAAATATTAAACAAGAAAATATACTAGAAAAAAGCAACTAGTCTCATGTCATCCCGTCAGGGCGACATGAGACTAGTTGCTTTTTTCTACCATTCTAAAAATAGCATTGTAAAATGTAAAATTAAAAAGTTATAAACTAATGATGTTTTTAATATGTTACCTTCATATTAATTTGCTTTGAAATCTGTGACGAAGACAGCACACATTGACAATTGACAATAAGGACAAAAGACAATTAAAGAGATAGCAAATTGAATTGGACCCAAATAGAGTCTTCCCAATTTTCACAATCCGAGCTCGTATGATATATCTGTTTTAAGTACACATGTATAATATCATTGAATGACACTGACTAGTTAATCGATAATCATACATCAGCAATCAATCTAACAATCGGCAATGATAGCAAAGTAAAAAAAAAACATTATTTCAAACGAGCAACAGCGTTACGAAGTCAGGGGGCGGGTTTATACAAATTAAGTAAGAAAATACACTCAACCTCAAAAGAATCGCACCTTATTATTTTGCCTTATTAACACTTATCAAAGGCGCGCGTACGGCGTGTACTCTCAACAATATTGGCCCCGTTTGAATGCCCAATAAATAAACTTAATAAACAACATTACATTGCATAAAAAAGCACAATAACACAAAATGAGACATTAAAAAAAAATTGTTCCATAGAAGGGCCGCAAGTTGGGCAATGGCGCTACAATTTGTGGGTGTTAAAGGGTCAATGCAGGTTCAATAGGGGTTGCTTCGTTATCTAACCTTAAAAAAAATAAGTATTTAGTAAATAGTTTTAATACAAATAACATAATTAAGGAGTGTAATTGTTTCGTAAACTCTATATTATATATTATTATAATTTTAGGATTTTTGAATTTTTGCATTTTTCAATGCTGTTTTTATACTTATGATAAAATTTTAATAGAAAAATATTGAAATAAATCAACTCAGATTTAAGTTTGAGTTGATTATTATATCTATATTTCTTTTTATAAAAAAAAAGTTAAATTGTTTTGGGTACCTACTCCTTTTCGTTACCTTTCAAATAACATCCAACATTCCCCTCATAAATTGATTCCAAATAACATTTAACTATGTTCAAAAATGGATTTTTCTGATGGTGATTGTATTACAAGCAAAAACGTAAAACGAACCGAGTGTGTACGGAAGATTTTTCATCAAACGACAGCAGAAGGTACCAATATTTTTATACTGCTCTATCAAAGGTAACTATAAATTAACCTCATATGAGGTCACGTGACTACTGGTGGTTTTGTAATAAAGTGACCGACCTCTCGCCTTTAGCCGAACCTTGGCAACGGCCATATTATATTAACAGAGAGGTTATTTTTAAACAATAATATTTTTATCGTACTTATGCACCTACCTTTATTTCTTTTTTATATTATTGTCTTGACCTCAACTAATACTATTTACCGTGTACCCACAGCTGTATTGTGCTGAAATTTCGCTTACATAAAATATGTTTTCGCTAGTTTGATACGAAATCTTTGACCGCTATTTGCTTGCTCGCTAGACTCGAACCGAAGGTTTTGTATCCAATATGCATAACTAGAAAACATTACTATAATATTAATAATAATAAAAAATTATTTCACACCACAATCAATATTAAATAAAGTATAGTACAATGAAATACTTATTAAAAATAGACTGTGGCGGGCTGATACCTGGAACTAGGAAGATTCCTGTATCTCATCCTATTTCTCTATCTAAATAATATCAATAAACAAAATACATACGTAGGCATGTTTAATACCGAAGCGAATAAAAACTAGATTATTTACTAGATGTCGTCTTTGTTAGGTTAGGGTTAGGTTAGTAGAAAAAGGTGGTGGCACGGAAAACGCCAAATCAAACAAAATTCATTTGATTTCTCTGCATCAAAACAGTGCAAGTCGAAGTGCATACCTTGTCACTAGATTATTTACTGGAAAATAGGTAAATTATATGAAAAAAAAATTGTTGTCCTATATTGCTACTGTGATTCTATTTATATTTATTGTTATGATTGCTTCATTGCCAATTATTAATTAAGTTGAGACTAGTAAGTACACCGCGCCGCCGCTGTTGATATTCACATTTTTTTATTTGTTAGGTAAACTTATATTACAGCTTTGATAACTAACTAAAAAGTAAAAATAGATTTTTTAAAAGCCATTGACAAGTTTTTACAGATAAAAAGTAAAAGAGTGAGCGAAGTAAACACTGAAATATAATAAATACTAGCGGCCGCCCGCGGTTTCATTCGCGGTTCCGTTCCCGTAGGAATATCGGGACAAAAAGTATCCTTTGCTTTAATTCAGGTTATTAAATTAGCGTGAAAGAGTAACAAACAAACTGACATACTTTCGCATTCAAAATATTAGTAGGATAGTCTCTCTATAGGATAGTTATTTTATTATTCACAATACACCTGCTCCAATCGGACTAATGAGACCGCTAATATATCTGAACTAAGGAGGACAGATAATACTGCTGACTCATTCTTCATTGAAAAATATTAATGACAAAATTTACTGCTTATTGTATACTAAATCGGCCACGTGAGTGGCTGTATGTGTGCTGTATCTAGGTTATATAGCGCCTTATTTGTGTGACTTCTGCTGTATAAGAGCTTCATCTTAGTAGCACGTGCTTAAATCAACAACAGTTCATCACTGAAACTTGACACCTAATAAAGCTATTATGTTACAAACGGATGGACAGGACATGCAGATTTTATAATAAGTAGGTACCCAATTGTAGGTACTTATAGGGCTTTTTTATTTTTCAAACAACTTGGGAGATGAATAGTTTTTTAATCACGTTACATAATAATTTTATTTGACAGCAAGTTTAAAGGTCAGGGGGGGGGGGGGGGTCAACTTTGTATGGGCAGTTGGTAACATACCTACTGGGGATTGTACCAGTGTTGCTAGTTATGAATCCACTATTTGTACCCTATGTTTTAGTAATATTAAATGCTTGTATGTTGGCAATACACACTATGGCGTCCTATACATTACGTATCTAATTTCTGCTAGAAAAATAACAATTTATTGGCTTTTAACTTATTGATGTTGATTTGTTGAACCTTTTGTGAGAAATTTATTCTTTTATGTTGTCGTCTTTTCATTTTAATATTATGGCTGATAAATTTAAGACGAAAATGTGGGCGATCACCGAAGGAAAGCCCTGATTGTAAGCTACTGTTTCCCCTAAATAGAAAAAGGTTTAAATACAATGCGCTAAGTTTAGCATGTCATGTCAGTCAATTAACAATTTTATCAGAAACTAAAAGACCACAGTATTTGGAAAAGTGCTGGAACGTACCTATAAACTATAATGTAAATTGTGATGTTTAGCCATCATGTTCATTGAATTGAAATTAAATGTGAAACATATAATAGACAGATAATAAATAATAGTTTTTTATATTTGTTTGCAGATATGAAAATTTGGCTAAGTTTTGTCTTTCTGACAACGAGTGGCAATCTGCTGATTTTAGCTAAACATCAAATATTACCTAAGTTCCAAACATTTTAAAGAAGAATTTAATGATTTTGATAAGAAAGCCCTTCACAGACATGCTGCTCCTGATGTTGAATTTTGTGAGGTAATTTCATTATTGTTTAGTAGCGTATGAAACTGTAATAAAAGACAAATGTGTGTTTAAAAACTGAGCCATATGCGAACAGGATAGTTATAGTTGAGTAGTGTAGATGTGAAAATGAACTCATTTATTTATAAAATAATAATAAAAAAAGAAAAAGTATTCAGTAACATCAAATTTTTACAAAACATATTAAACTGAGATCTCCTTTTAAGTATTAATAATACTTGTGCAAAGAGACCTCGCTCTTCCACATCGTACAATACAATTGAGTATAAAGAATAAACACTTTTGGAGTTGCATTTTTGCATAATTACATCAATACTTAGGATTGCAAAAGAACTAATTACTTAACTACTTTCATTGTTTACCCATGTCCATGAATAAGTTAGTGTCTTATTATAATTTTTAAACAAGTACCTATCTATTAACATAGTTCTATGATTTCAGCTAGCACCTGTACCAACGCTTCACACAATGGACCTTATTTCAGGTCCTTCAAAATATGTGATAGACTTGCAACCAGGCCTCTCGTACATACTTAAGGACATAACAAATACAAAACCAGCTACCAAGGTAATGATAGAGATTTTAATAACTTTGGATATAAGATATTTACTTATCTACTTTCATTCCATATTCCGTGAAAGTATAGCTTTTGTACTTTCACAGAGACAATATGATTTACTTTTTTTTATTTTGCATTTTACCATGCTATTTTTATATACTAGAAAAAAGCAATTTGTCTCATGCTGGGTGAATTTTGTCTAATCACCGTATGAAGTTAGCATTCTTCTCCGCTAGGACTACCTAATAGTATTCTGTGTTGAAGGTGTGTCATAAAATATTATTACAAACTAGGTAAGACAGATAAGAATAACTGTATTTTTTAACTTTTGTTTTAAAAAATACGAGAATCTTGATTATTTAGTTGCTTTTTTCACAATATATAATATTTAGTTAATTTAATACTAATAAGTTATTATTCAACAGAAACAAAGTTTTCAGTCATCTAGAGATCCTAAATTATTCTTATTATGTCCCTATTATTTTTTATTAACTGTATTCAATTGAGTTTGTGACAAAAATCACGTAGCAATCCTTGGTTCGTAGTTCCGTTATGAGTAGGCAGGTGTGAAATATCAAATTACTAGAAAAGTAGTTTAAAGATATTATTATGTATTGTTTGTAATATTTGAGATGATGATGGAGTTTGTACTCAGCTATTAATTATGCTGAATTCATAAAATTTATTTCATAACCCATAACAGTTATTTAATGATACTCTTCATTATAGCTGAGAATAAACTCCATCTTCGCGGATGAAAATTAAACTCCAGATCAAAAATATATCGATTTCGTGAGATACCTATCCGTTTCTCTTTTAAGAGTTGTATTAACATAAGGACATGTAATAAGATATAGACTTGCTAGAGCTTTGTTGCCTTGATATTTTTGTTAACCAGTCCAAAATAACAGCAGTTGCTTATTACTAGGGATATTTTATTGAAACTTGCCGTTAGTGTGTCTTCAGACTCCAGATTCGCGGGACAATCCTTCATAAACAACCCGCCATGCCTACATACATAACATAGCACACACAGCCATTATCCTTTAATTAAAAGGTCACAACACATCGATATTGTTACACAATAGAAGATGCAATAAGGGGTCGCGCATATATACAACTTTCCATCGACTAAACCGTTTTGTCGAGTTGTGTACTTCTCGCGATTTCAACACGACCAAACAGTAGTCGGTGAAAAAGTCGATATCGACTTTTTCGTCGAACAACTATGGAGTTGACCCATATATTCCTTTAAAAATATGATTCATAACTAAATAGTTGTTCAACTAAAAGTTGTATATAGGTATGCGCTAGCCCAAAGTACATAAATGATACAACATACGTTGTCACTAGTCAAAATATTTTTATTCTATGAACAGCAAACGAAAGGAGCTCCGAACCAAAACAAGTCTTATACAATAACTATAGCTATCCTATTAGTAAATCTAAAGAGGTCTAATACAAAACACAAAAGGGTTCCACGGTACGCTCCCATAGATGAAAGAATCAGTTAAACAATATAGGATTGTTTGAAAAAACAAGTTAGACAATACAGTCAACAGTAGGAGCTACACGTGATAAATATGATAACATAAAATTATTAAGTTCTAGTTACTTACCTCTTTATGTATAAAAAATAAAATGTCTTTTATTTATCAAACAAACCCGAACCGGACACCGGTGTCCAGAATAATAGAATATCTATTGTCTCATAATTCGGGGCCTAAAAAGTTAAACAAGCATGTTTTGTCATTTTCGTTCAAACTCAATTCACAATTTTCAACAGAAGAGAAAAAAGAGAAGAATTTTGCGTTTGATAGTACACAGTAAGTTATTTAAAAGATTGTGTACTATTTTTATAAAAAAAAAATCTTTTTAAATTTTAGGTGGTCAATATAATTTACATTCAAACACGTCCTAGGTTTGCTATTTTAATTAAAACATTAGTTTCTTATATCTAAGGCATGTTCATAAGCAAATCGTTAATTTGAAGTTAGGATAGAAGTTCAAAAAAATTTCGTAGCTCGTAGTCTCGTAGCTTAATTTTTTTTTATTTCACTAGTTTTTAAGTCATCTGCGGGTTTTCGTTAAGATCATTGTTTTATTAAGTATAACTTTAGTACTATTGTATCATGTCGAAATACTCTCGCGTACAAATAAAGCGGCCACTGTGTTATTTTCATACAAACAATTTACAGTCCTATTATTCAAAAAGTATCAACAGTTATGTAAACATTTTTATGTCAATGTACGAGTCGAATACTCGACTTACGAATAAAAGTTCAAGAAAACCTACAGTTTTGTGCAAAGTAAGAAAAACAAAATCACTTAATACGGTTTCCTACAACTTTATAAGAAAGCAAAATTAAACATTTGTTTCTCTGGACGTTTAGGCAATCAAGAAATGTTTTCAGTTGTTTCAAATTGTAATTGCTTACTTGAACATTTGACCTCGCCATCGAGAGATAAATCTTTTCAGAAGTACACATACTTTTTTATTTATTAGACCACGAAGTTGGCATGTTTGAATATAACGCAGTGACTCGCTTTACTTGTCCGCGGGAGTATAAGGTTATGTATCTTATATGATCTTAGGTAAGTATTAAAAAAAAAACTATACTAACTTGTTATTGTATTTTTTTTTTGGAATAAGTACTTATTATTTTTAATAAGTACCTAGTTTGATATAACGTCTGTCAATCGGAACTCACGGAAGTATATCATTTATTGCCGATCGATAATAATACTACAAGATAACGAACGGAAACGAATACAGTTATATTTTAGCCAGAACTGAAACTATTATCTTGTATTTGCCTTTAAAGTGAATTACAATACGCATTCGTTTCTTAGGAACAGACGGATAATGTATCTATGAGGAAAGCACCTCGGCACATTGTTCTAATACGATTTTCCCGGTTTCTAAATACAATAACTAGAGTATTAAAAATATCTACAATACAAAAATTTCATAAGCTTATGCTTGAAGGCCTGTACAATATTATATAGCCTTATTATTAATATGAGAACAAAGCATGATTGTTTTTACATATTAAATTTATTATACAATAACCGAACAATTCATTAGTAGGCGGTAAATATATTAAATAGCTTGGGCGTTTTCCACCTAGATAACTGAGCTTCGTTTATGAGAAATTTTGATAATAATAAATAATTGCATACAAACACACCAATTATCTAGCCCACGTAAAGTATCATGAAGAACTTGTGTTATGGATACTAGATAACGGATAAACCTACATAAATACTTTTTTTGTAAAACAAACAAATAATACATATTAAACACCCAGACCAAGACAAATAGACATGTTCATGCACACACATATTTGTCTTGTCCGAGGATCGAACCCGGGACCTCTGGCGCACAAGGCGGGCTTAGTACCCTTGCGCTAAACAGGTCGTTAAAAGTATACTAATATTGATAAAAGTATACTTTCCTACGTGAAGTAATTCCTATAGTCACAAAGTACGAAATGCGAGGATAACGAGTGCCCGAGCAAAGAGACCACTTTGAACTAAGTGCCATTTCTCGCATGTACAACACAAGTTATCACAGACCTATATCGAGATAGACAAAAAGAGTGCTTCAAACTGTATGAGAACCTAGCATGTCAAATTTTTCGTACCTACGATGATGACGTCACGAGCGAGATTTATTGACGTGTAAATGTTATTGACGAGCTCTTGCAAGAAAGCACTGCACAATTAACCATTTTCGTTTTTGAGTGACGCGTGTTTTCATGACAATGGTCTCAAGAGGAACGAGTTAGGTCGTCAAACTTTTGACACGCAAGGTGATACATTTTTACAGTCTATCTCGAAATAGGTCTGTGCAAATTATATTAACTGTGCGTGCGTACACATTAAAACGTAGTAGTATTTACAAGCGAAATTCCGATGCACGCAACTATAGCGACACGTATTGTCGAAATGAAGAAGCGGCATATTATCAATTTTTGAGGGTGTCGGGAGCAGTTCATTTGGTAAGTTTTCTATTTTGCGCTATAGTGTTCTATGCGTGTTGAACACAGTGTCATGTTTCGTCGGGGTAATTTCGTAAGGACAGGACATCCCAATAGAGTGGACATAAAGTTATTTGTTTAAGTTTAGTGCCTGCCCACGTTCTGGCATTACAATATTATGGTTTTATTGTTGGAGATCATTGGACGCTTCCACTGGTTTTGATGACAATGTTGCTCTAGGTATTGACAAGGCCTACTTACTTTGTAATCGTTGTTTATATCACAATGGATAAGTTACCATTTTTTTTCTATTAATTAGATTTGAAGTAAAATTAAAAATAAGTGTGAAAGAATACTGAAAATATCTCTACAAATAGAAAATTGATGGGTCCTTAAAGTTGTGCTTAACTGTTCAGCGTGTGACGTCATGCCACATCGGCCCTTAGGTAATATGTTGAGCGGTCGGTTCACCGACGTCACGACACGTGAGGAAGTGGCGTGACGTCACCGGCATATTTGAGGCCCCAGTCAATTTCGCGCAAAAATATGTAATTTAAATAATTAATTTCTCAGCCATTTCTTGATGGATTTAAAAATCATTGTTTTATTAGTTTTCATCTATATTGTAATCCCATTCAGTGAATTATAATGTTTTCAATATTAGGAAACTTCTCCATTGTACACTCACCGGCACATCTAAACGCCCCGGTAAAAATAACCCCGTTATTTTTATACAAAAATGCTCACTTTGCGACTCTATACACAAAAATGACAATAAATTTCTATAAAGATCTATATGCTAATGTTTAGGTTAAGCATTCGACTTTCCAATGAGCACTTTAAAGAGTTTTAGAAACCTCTTCCTGTTTCCTTACCTTTGGTTAAGCAAAGCATTACTTTATGGCCATATCACATTGTATGGAATTATAAGTAAAAGAACATTATTTTTTTTATTGTAATTTTATCTATTTATTCATCAATAGTACATCAATTAAACAATTGGGAAATAAAAATTACATGGAAGACGTGAGTTCCATGAACGAAAATTATGAATCATGTATAAATTTTTTTTTGAGTAATACCAATACATAGAAAGTTTACACAATGAAATTAGTCATTTATTATGCATATCTAAGGGTTATGTATTATAGTTATGCATTAATTATTATCATTAAAAGGAAATTGTTACGGCGGGTACAGTCAAGGAAAAAAGCTAATGGCGATTTAAAAATTCAATTATTTTTTGCACAGAGGTACAATAGGTAATTCGTTATCATGAGTTCTAAAAATGGTTTTGAGTAAAGATTTCGTTGTAAGTACTTATATATCTTTGTTGTAGAGATTATCTTTTGATATATAGTATATGGGCTAATATTTTCATGTTTTTATCTTATTCTTACACCTAGGTATATGATAAAGTAACATCAAGACTGGCGCTTACGTTTTTATATTTTTTTCCAGATAATTCTTATAAATTTTTGGAATATAATTTCAATATCCAGTCACTTTATATTACGAAAAAAATATTGTAGCAATATTTATGTTATACATGAAAAATGTCTACAAGGAATTTAACCGAATCCCTAGTCTATTAAGGGCCGGTTTCACCACCTACTGATAAGTTCTGCATAACCTAAGTGGCAGATCATTTGACAGTTGTAATAGGAAGAAGATGTCAAATTATCTGATAAATAAGCTATCCAGAACTTATCAATAGGTGGTGATATCCTAACACTATCGGTATCAGATCCAGGGGTTCCGATTCCCTCATAAAATTTATTTTAAGTGCGCCTGGCTAGCTATCGCCATCTTATCTCGGAATTAAGAAATAAGACGCCAGTACCTCATGGAAGTTGAAGTTTCGGGAGAAGCGTGATTAACAATCAATGCTAAATGTGGCGTCGTTGAAGTATGGCAGAGGGATGTTTATACATTTCACCCTCACGCTCTACCATGAGGTATGGCAGAGGGATGTTTATACATTTCACCCTTACGCTCTACCATGAGGTATGGCAGAGGGATGTTTATACATTGCACCCTCACGCTCTGACATGAGGTATGGCACAGGGATGTTTATACATTTCACCCTCACGCTTTGCCATGAGGTATGGCAGAGGGATGTTTATACATTTCACCCTCACACTCTACTATGAGGTATTTTTATACATTGCACCCTAACGCTCTGCCATGAGGTATGGCAGAGGGATGTGCATACATTTCACCCTCACACTCTGCCATGAGGTATGGCAGAGGGATGTTTATACGTTTCACCCTCACGCTCTGTCATGAGGTATGGCAGAGGGATGTTTATACATTTCACCCTCACGCTCTGCCAACCGCGCAAGGGATTTATGGCGTAAGTGTTTGTATGTAGTCAATTTACAGTGATTTACAAAACTTTAGCAATTCTTTTGAATGCGTAAAGCAATAATGCAGTTTTCAGAATTACATGACGTTTTGGCGTATACGTTATGCGTCGCATATCGATGAGTACATCGGCTTTTACCGTTGGATCACAGGTGTTTGTGTGTGACTCACTATATCTTACTACTCACCCGAATCAGCATACATTCGGAATGAACTTACCTATAAAGAGAAAAGATTTTGTTAGATTTGACTGAATAATTTGCTAAGATACAAACGCGCACTGTTTTTATCGCATAAGGGCAACTTTTTACCCTCAGAAAAAATGACAGTCAGTCCGTTTAATTCATAACCGACTAGTATAACTTTTTATACTAGAATAAGTATAAATAAAAACATATGATTGTCCATAAATAAATAATTAAGGGTGCCCTTCGACACGCCTAAAATCATTAGTCCCAATTTCATCTCGCCGTATTTTTTTGGCCTAGAATTCTTACACAATTATTGTTTAGTATAATAGATTAATTTGCATTGTTATAACATCTTGGGCTAACGTAATAATCATAACCACTAATATTCAGTGTCCTACAATTTATTATTATACATATCTTTTGACATAATAACTTGTGTAACATTACTGGTGTTGTTTATAACCTGGATTTTGTTTTGCAAAATTTAGCGTAAGTATTCAGTTTTCGAAACAACAACAGTTATATTATATTATTCCAAGTTTCAAGAAATGGTCATACGAGAGCCTAGTTAGTGAATAACCAATTACCGATTACCATAATTGGTAAATCATGTAAAATAATGTCACGGTGTCAGTCATACAGACAAGTCAGTACTTATACAAAACATAATATAATGCGTTACGTACGTTGCGTTATAGTAACTATGCTTTAGAAATCGTGATAAGATAAGGTAAAGGGATTGTACACTTTAAAAGTAGGAAATACTTTTCAGTTCCATTATGTCTTCTTCTTAAATATTTTTCTGTGAGTCCAATCCCGTAATAAAAAAAAGTCGCTATCAATATCCGATCATGGACATCCATCATCACTGGATTTTATAGGGACAGTATCACGCGTAGTTGGAGATGTTACAAGTCTGGTAATAAGATATATTTTTTTTTATACCTTCATCTAGATTTCTAATGTTTCAGAAACAAGATTTTAAGATTTTGCCTTGACACTTTTTCTTTCGAAAAGACCCCTTAAAAATACAATTTCAAGTTATTCACAAATGGGGTTACATATAATATTCGAAATTGATTTAATTAGTGGACAACAATAATATTTAGAATCGCGTAGTTTCATTTCTCTTTAATCGCGATAGTTTTTTATTAAATAATCTAATCTGTAAAATCGGTCTCGCTCCCGCGCCCGTCCTTCTCTCATTGCTATCTCGCTTCAGACGTATAGCGCCTTAAGATACAATCTTATTTAAAATTGATACATAATAAGGCAAAAGTTTGTTGACCAAATAAGAAAGAAAGAACAAACAATTATTGGCGACATTAGGTACACGCATTAGGTACAATTTCCCCATCGTCCCCTATATCTTAATATAGGGGACGATGGGGAAATTCCGGACGCGGGGTAAATACGGACTTTAAAAATCTACACATCCCTTTCCTTCCGCGCCCGGCTGGTGCAGTCACGTGGTATATTTCGCCTGCTTTAGTGTCGCACAAACATTCACGACACACGGCTGCGCACGATTTTCAAGGTGAGTAAAATTTTAACTTTTGGTAAATTTTGATCACGTTTTGAGTGACTACTAATTTGAGTAACAAATCTATAAAGTAAGCGATAACAAAAGGTTTTTTTTTTCTAAGGATTTTTACGCCATGGGGGTATGAATTGCAAATAATTGTTTTGATGAAGCGTTGTAATAGACTAAAAATTTAAGTTGTTAAACTTTTAAAAACCATTTGGGGTAAATGCGGACAGACCCACTGGAGTATTTACGGACATCCGTATCTACCCCTGGCTTGATTACTGTACTGTTTACTATGATAACGCTGACCAATCACTGGTTACCTCGAAATATATCAGAAAAACGCACAAGCACCCACCCACATAAATACCCCATGGTGGCCGCAATTAACCCATCACCCGACCGGTTTTACTCCAAGAGCTACGGGTAATTACGGACACACAATGTTTTGCTTTTTATTAAAAATATATAATTTTTGATTAATCTCGTAAAATAATGAATGTTGATTTTGTAGATGTATAATTATAGTTTTATGATAAATAAAGTCTGACTGATTATTTTTAATAATATAGATTTTATACATTATTTTACTGAAGCGTCCGCAATTCCCCCACCCTCCCCTACACATATAAATAAGGTAATTACTTACATAATTTGTATTAGAATTGCAAGTACATTTTCAACTATTTTATAGGTTTATGTGGTAGTTAATATAGAATACTTAGATGCAATCTTGCGAGTTTGCCGAACATGGCGTTTACAGGACACGTTTGCGTGACTATCGGATACGCTGCTTATGTCGGTAACACAGTCGCTTCTTCAGTACTAACTACATTTTATGTTAACTGTAACGTCAAGTTTGCCAGACTCGTATAAGCCTACTGTACGTATTATCTTACAAACCTTTTAAAGTCAAATGCGGTACAAGCGGAATATTTTTCCAACTATCACCTTTATCAGATAAAAAATATATTGAGAAATGTATCTATTAATAAACAATGGTGTGTCAACGATATGATAATAATAGTGTAACAAATAAGTTTTGGAAAACTTTATAAAAATAGAAACTTTTTTTCTAGTTATTATTTTTCAATTCTATTTAGAATTGAAATGTAAAATTCAAAAATTGTATAACGAACTAATATTTTAGTTGCAAATAAAGAAATTCCTATTAATATAATAAGTGCGAAAGTATGTAATTTTGTTTGTTTATTAGTTACACTTTCACGCTAAAACTACTGAACGGACTTAAATGAAATTTGGCACAGAAATATAAAAAAAGCCTGGATTAAAACATATGATACTTTTTATCCAAATATACCCATGAAAATGGGAATCACGCGGGTTTTCACTCGCGGTTTCCCGCGGGCGGCGGCTAGTAATATGTTAAACGATTGCCACTAATAGTCTTTTTCATCTGAGCTGATTCCTGTGACGTTTCAAGTTTGATAGTGCTAGAGATGTACCATCTTGAAATCTATTGAGAAACTATTAACTATTAAACTATTTGAGAAATTGCACCGGCACATATAATGGCCCACCCGTTATTTTCATACAAACACGCTCACTTTGCGACTCTATATTGTAATGATATTTATTGTTAGTTTAAAAGTAACTTTCTGCTAGGACAAACAATGGTGAACTAAATGTGACAAAATACTATTTAGTGACAAATAAATGGATTTTTATTAGCTAATGGATTATATATAAACCAAAGCAGAAAGTAACACCAAATCATAATCAAATGCACTGTTATGATAACAATTAAAACAGTTTTAGTAATATTAATATAAAATAAACTTAGGTTTCAATGATGCCTACCCAATGATATATACCAGAAATGGACTAATCTAATAGAATGTTATGAAAAATTTTGATGATAATAAAATAAGGATGAACGATGAACTTCTAAACTTGATGATGTGAATGAATGGTGATGTTGTAGGTGTTTATAAAAATATAAATATAAATGTTGTTTTTTTGGTTAATTTAATAGATGAATCCCCATTCATAACCATCTCTTAGAATATACACTTTTAAACTTTCGCGTTGCATTATAAATATTGAAAATTGAAACGGGTATTAAACGCGTAGAAACGTGATAGATATTTCACCTACCTAATTTTCCCGACGTTTCGGCCAAGTTACATCGGCCGTGGTCACGGGCTGACCCGCCGGTGGTCAGCCCGTTTAATACCCGTTTCAATTTTCAATATCATCTCTTAGAATGTTGATCAGATCAGTTAGGTGTGTATAGCAATGTGGATCTCCTCCATTCACTCCCTGGATTGCCATCAGCAGATCACAGCTCGGTCAATCCTTGGCAGAGAACCAAGGCTCCAAAGTTACTTCGATTGTATGAAAATCGACTAATAATGTCGTTAATTATGTGACCACAACTGTCTATATATATGTTAATGAAAGGAATTTCAAAAATGACCGACTTCGAAAGACATACGGCCATCAAAAAACACGGCATGTCAATAGGTTGGGCCTTTAAATGTGCCGGTGGGTGTATTAAGGATAAAACGTATTGTAAGTGCTTATTTATGTGGTGAAATAAAACATTAAACTGTCAATGTAAATTGTCAGAGAAAACATGTAATTTGTAGCATCAAAAAACTCGCTAAGTTTTGTTTTGTTAAAATTTGAAGTAGTTATCTTCTTTTTCACTGTTATCGAATAATGAACAGCGGTAGTTGTCGATTCTGTCTCATCTCTGTTCTGTTCTGAATCGTTAATTGCACTACAAAAATAATATTAAGGAAACGGAAAGGATTAAGAAAGGATGTCACTTGTGTTCGTTCTGATTCAACCTTTCAGGCAAACCCTAAGCACAGCTAAAGCTTTGCGCAGTATCTTAGGCAATACTTTTAGATGCGGTGCGTTAAGATTTTTATTTAATCTATGATTGCCATGCTATTTAATCTAAATACCACTCCGATATTTCTATATGTCTTTTATTATATAGTATCTTGTATTTCGCGGGATGACTAACTACTAAAATAGTCTTCCATGCCATGACCAACCAGTGACAAGAGTTCCTGTAGGAACTGGGAGTTTGGTTATGCGTAAATAATATCTTTTTTTTGCAATACAACAAACTTTTTATAAAAATAAAAACCGACTGCATAAAGTGTATACGCCTTTCGAAGTGGGTGCCAAACAAAATAGGTGTAAAGACAGGCAATGTTTTTTTTTATTATTTCCCTTTCTTACATCACTAGGTCCTGTCAGAATACTAGCAACACAAGCCTAAATTGGCCATTGTTTATTTTCGTATTCCTGTTTTGTTTGTAATGTCTTTGATCAATAAAAATTGTTCTCTCTCTCTCTCTCTCTCTCTCTCTGTTACGAAAACGACGGTATTATTAAGATTTCCTAAAATCCACTGATCCGACTAATGTACCGTAAAACCGTAATGATCTGCGTGTGTAATTAAATATAGTCGCGTTACTGCTTTAGCAATGCACTGTGCCATAAACTTCTGTTTACTTAGTTACTAATATTAGACTTTAGACTTCCAACTATGTTGCTTTGGTTGATAAGATTGTCGAGCGTGCTTTTAGCGTTAGTTCATGATTTATAGGCCTTTACTAGAATTAGCAATGGTCTATCATATTATGGTACTACCGATTAATAGTAGGTAACTTATATAAATAATCTTTGCATTTGTTTATTTATAGACTGTAACAAATTAGTCTGGATTTATCTATTTTACTTTAGTTCTAGTTCCCAAACACAATTAACCTCTCAGTCCCCAGGTTATGAGACACAATTGATACTCTATTGTTCCCTAGCACCGGTGCCCAGCTAGCAAATTACGAATTAAACAATGTTGCTGTCACCTTTTATATAATTATAACAAAAGCAAGGAGATCGAAAGCACAACAAACATCACTACATAAAAGTGACTTAGTTATTTTTATGAATAATGCTTACTGAGTAACATTATTGTTTCGCGTTCCCCAGTTTACTTCAGTATTAAGTAGTAAGTTAAGTAGGTATGCGTGTCATACATTTAACTATTTATTGTGCAGTAAATCTTGCGTAGTGATAATAACAAGCGCGTTGATCTGACTTGACCAACATTAATAAATAATTGAGCAAATCTATGCCAAGGATAAGGTTAACTGAGTTAAATCCTCTTATTTGCTATTAGATATACATATGTGATATCACCAATGGGCACGGCTTTGTAGTACGAAGTACCTACACACAAGTCATGATTATAAAACTGACCAGCCGACCTTGAAATTGATTGAACTTTGACAGTTTTGTAAATTCTGAAATTTTGTTGTCCATTTGTTTAAAACAGAAGAAAAATGTATGGAGATAATATAAATGAATACCAGATATGTATTGTCGACGATAGAAAAATTAATATATAATGCATGTGAGTTTTTTTTGCAATGCAATGTCGTATTTTGCTAACGTAAATGTTCTCATAATTCACATTAAAAAAAATGAAATATAAACAGCGCATAGAATTTTCGTATTTTAGGCAAAAGATGTATCACGAACTGTGTTTGGTGACCGATTACTGAAGTTACTTCTTGAATGCATTAAAACAGACTTACTTTCTTATTTTTCTCAACTCTTAAAATCATAATATACCTACCTCATAACGTTATTGCAATGTGTTGAATGCCATACATCTAAGCTTTTTTGCTTTAAATTGTTTAAGTATTTAATCTTATTATTATGAAACAGTTTCAACAAATCGACACTTCAACTTATTTTCAATTCGCCATTAGTTTTCCATGTAATCTTAAAAGGGCGTGGACAGTATTACTAGTCACTTAAGATAACATATTTAGTTGTCAGGCAAAGGTCTTTAGTAGAAACGTGACTGTCTATCGTGTCTATCTTGAACAGATTGACCAATATTCAGAAACATAAAAAATTTTTTTCACTGGCGGTCGCCTGTGGATTCCCCGCGTGGTTCCCGTTACCTTAGAAATATCGGGATAAAAAGTATCCTATGTGGTAATCCAGGCTATATACTATGTCTGTGCCTAATTTCATTCAATTCTGTTTAGTAGTTTTAGCGTGAAAGAGTAACATAGAAGCAATTTTCTGTGTTCTGTGATACACAATCTCTTCAATATCTTCAAAAGAGTCAGTTGTTTGAAAATTGTTAATGTTTATGACATAGGGCTTGACTTTTAAATAAATAAAAAGGCCTTCAGCTATTGTCGATTATGTACAAGTAAACAAAAGTAATTTAGTTGAAAAATATATTAATTTCGTACAATTTATAAAAGAACGTTTTGGATTTTGGACAAGAACAATTTATTCCCAATATAAGAGTCCTACTTACTTGTAAACAAAAAAAAGGGAGGTACGCGACGCCCCATACCCTCTTTTTTAAGAAGTAAAAAATTTTCTTTTTTTTTATTTCATTTAATATATTGAATTATTACATGAAATTATGACTTAGCCATCGTTTAAATTAACTGTTCAAAATTAACGGTTCATTTAAATTAGTTCTTGTATTGTTTGTCTATATTAATATTATAAAAAGGAATCGTTTAAATAATTAACTGTTCAAAATTAACGGTTCATTTAAATTAGTTCTTGTATTGTTTGTCTATATTAATATTATAAAAAGGAAAGATTTGATTATTTGTTTGTATGCATTGAATGGGCTCCGAAAGTACTGGACAGATTTGGATGAAATTTGGTACACAGATAGTAGATAGCCTGGTTATGAACATAGGATATTCCCACAGGATCGGGTACCACGCGGGTAAAACCGCGAGCGACTGCTAGTAGTTTTATAATGCTCAAAATTAAAAGAATCCAAAGAAATGGAAATATCAAAATTTCGAGAAATCTAATATTGCCAATCAACTGAGCCAACTAAGTATGTCTTATCAAACTATTTTTTTGTAAATGATAAACATATTCCTAGTAAAACACAAATTCTTATCGGTTGTGTATTATGTAGATGCACATTGTGTATGTGTATTAGGTACACATTCAGTATAGAAATCACTGTTTTAAAACCGTCTTTGTTGCTAGTAATAGATTTGCAACAAATAAATTCTGCTGCTGTAGATTGATTTTACTTATCTTTTTACTTTTTTCAAATACTTAAATAAATAATTATATGTTTTCCTTCAAAAAATCATTATTTTACATAGACATAGATTAACGTCAATAATTTGTAGCGGACTGGCGCCTAAAATAGTTTTTTAGAAACCTGTACCACAGGTCACCAGCCTCTTCCCACAGGAAGGACTAAAACTATTACGCAAACTAGGTGGAAGCTGATACATACCTACAAAGATTTGCTAGCAGACAAGACGATAACGAAAGTATGAGAAAAGTAAGAAAAAAGTAAAATGAACAAATTAATTATAACATAACCTAGTTAAGTAGTAACATAAACTAGATAATAACTAAGTAGGTTAAAGAGAACATGATGAATGTTGTAGTGATTGTGTGAGTGTGTGTATGTTAAAATTCTATTTTAAGGTTTGCATTGTTAAGACGACATCAAAAAAACATATTATAAAAAACAATTCAAACCGACTTCAAAAAATAAAACTTTTGGAGTCGGTCCCAGCCAGGGCATTCTACATTGCACTTCTATTAACTATATATTTTTTTGGCCTTAGCTAGCTAGCACCGACTCCAAAAGTTTTATTTTTTACTTTTTGAAGTCGGTTTGAATTTTTTTTATAAAATGTTTTTATTTCAGACTTTTTAGTTACATCATGTGCCGTTACTTACACAAAAAATCAGCCCATACACAACAATGTCATCTAGGTAAACGACAACTTGCCAAAAGGTGATTGATATTTTTCAAGATTATGAAAAAACTACTAGCCAGATCTTCGTAAAAATAATATGGGACCACACATAAACCATTTTCTTTCAGATAAAAAAAGAATTATAAAAATCTGTTAACAACTGGCGAAGTTATGGTAGAACATACATAAAAAAATAAAAAAAAAATACAGTCGAATTGAGAACCTCCTCCTTTTTTGAAGTCGGTTGAAAAAAGAACGATATTATCAATTCGTCGCGTTTATTTTAGGTATAAATTTAGCTTGTTTTTCTTATAATTAATAAGAAGCTCTTCAAGAATGCATATTATTATGTAATTTTCAGTGTAAATTCGTAAATCTTTTAAATTAGAAACTTTGTACTTTTTGCAGATTTTATACGCTAGTTTATTGCTATTGTTAATACCAAACAAAATAATACCAAAACAAAAATGAATGTCTTTATTCTGACGACAAAATTGTACGTTTGTTCGTTTGTCCTAAATACCGATCCGAAAATAATGCGAGTTGCGGCCGTTCTGTTGTACGGTCAATAAGCAATTCTTCTAAAATGCATTAAGAATCTTGTGATTTATGTTTATGATGCAGTTATTACATTAATGCAGAAATAGCTGACATTGTTTTTTCAGTATTTTTAAAATGAAGCAAATACTTCACAAAGAGTCGCTACTCGTCTATAAACTAAGCATTTTTTTGTTAGTATTTTTAGGAGTTTATAAAGTAAACTTATTTCATTTCAATAGAAATCAACAATACGGAACCCAATCCTAAAAAGCTATATCTACCTTTTGAAATATGTATGTGGAAAATAAACTAAGAATTTAATAAATAATGGTCTTGAAATTGCCGATTTTTTTCTTACACTTCAGAGAACCTCACTACTTCTATGTAAAAAAATACATCATTCGAGCTTGATTTTATATTAAATTAAGATCATCACGATCAAGAATCAAGAATCAGTACCTACCTAACCATAAGTTTATTATAGTCGTTTCTATATCGATAAAATATACCTCAAAATATACTCATATTTTTGTTAGCAAAAATGAGTATATATATAATTTCTCTATATATATATATATAATTTCTAAGATAAGTATTTATTATTTTTTAAATAAAAATATATAGTTAAATATATTTTTTTAGTAGAAAAATATTGAAAAAAATCAACTCGGCCACAAGTGAATTTTCAGATGAGACTCGAACCCACGACCTTGGTTTTTGTCGACGAGTTGATTTTACCAATATTTTTCTATTTAAAATTTATCATAAGTATAAAAATAGCATTGGAAAGTGCATAAAATCTTGAATCATAAATATCATTATTAGATTTCTCATTCTTCATACAATACATAAAAAAGTTGTGGCATTAACATTTTCGTTAGAGTAACTATAGCAAAAATTAGTATAGAAAACTAACTTTCTCAGAAATTCTTCATATAAATCGGCCATTTCGCAGGTAAAGAACTGATATTAAGTTATGCACCTTTTCCTTGTGAACAGTCATTGATGCGACAATTTGGCGCCGGCGGCGGCGCATCATATTATGAAGAGATCATTGTCGTCGACTTAATGAATGGATCCGTCTTTCGGCATTATGTTGATCGGTTGGGAAAAACAAGAAATTACTTATTAATTATCTGTCTATATCACTGAACACAAGGAAAGGTTAGAGAAGAATTGCATGTAAATATCAAAGAAAATTTTGGTGATACCTACTGAAAGAAATCAGCTGTAGCCTACGTTGCCACAACCACGTGAAAATATTCAAATACTAGCTTCCGCCTGCGGTGTCACCCGCATGGTTCCCGTTCCCGTGGTAATATCGGTATTAAAAGCAGCCTATGTTACTGTAGGGCAAGCACGAACAACTATCGAAATAGTATCGAGTAAGTATCGAGCACGTAATGTCAAAAAATGTATAGGAAAATGTAGTTTCGTTTAAGTCCGGTATAGGAACGCTGCTCAATATGTCATATATTTTTTACTTTCCTTACTCGATACTTACTCGAAAGTTATTCGTGCTACGCCTCCTGTCCGTCCTTCCAACTAACTCTATGAAAAAAATCAAGTCGATTGGTTGCTTAGTTAAGGCGTGAAGGAATGACAAACAAACATACTTTCGCGTTTATAATATTAGTTAGGATTAGGATGGATGTTTCTGTGTAAGTATCGCGTGGTTTTGCGCAAAAGGAACGGGTGACAGCCTTACGTTTCCCAAACGTGTATTCGTAGACTAACTTAATTATGATTCGTTCAAGTTTAAAATCTGTCAAACAATTAAACATTTTAACCGCCTCTGTGGTCTAGTGGTAACAACCACCGGTATCAGACCCAGGGGTCCCGGGTTCGATTCCCAGCGGGGGATACATATTGTATTCGGTTTGTTTGGTGGTAGGACTTGTAGCGAGTCCGCCTGGCTAGCTACCATCTTATCTAAGTCTGACGCCATAACAACAATGTTTTCAGCGTTGTTGTGTTCCGGCAGTTAGTGATAAGACAGTAGTTGAGGATTCCGGGAGAGGCTCGCTTCCATCTTCAGCTTTATCAATACTTAACAGTAGAGAAGCGATCATTTTCGCGCTTGACAGACTGATCATATTCGATCACGTTCGTAAGCAAAGTTCGGCCCGATCAGGTGTCGGATGGGTGACCGTAATAAAGTGGAATTATAACTGAACGCTTCTGAATTTTAACGTGCCCTCCGAAGCACGTTAAACCGTCGGTCCCGGCTGTTGTCATTTGATTACAGTCGTTAAGCCAAGTCAGAGGCCTTATTGGCGGCTTGATAAACTCTGACACCAGAGGTGGCCACTAATCCTCACTTGATAAGAAGAAGACGAATACTTAACATCAGGTATGATGTATGTATGTATATGATCGGTGTCGTGAAAAAAAAACATATACTCCTTTTATTATATAAATGCTTAAATGTAACTAAACTACTCTCATTAAGAACGCCTACTTCGTAGTATACGATTACACAGACGTCTGTATGCACGTTTGCCAAGAGAGAACCGAGTGGCGCTTAGCTCGCATGTATTTTAGGTCCCAGTGCCTACAATTGCCACCTATCACAAGCTACTTTTTTCAACAGGATGGAAAAAAGGATCTTTAAACTTAAAATACAACGCTTTTGCGATTTCTTAAATCTGTGTTCAAAATGGTATGAAATTAGTTTTACCAATAATACTACCTACTACTGCGACATAAATATTCTAATAGTGAATATTATAATTCATTATAATTACCCTGCAGTGATATGAAACTTATACGAGAAATAAACATCATTGTATAATAACAGCGTTTGCCAATAATTACAAGTAGCAGCACATTTATTAAACAAGTAAACATTTCGAAAAATATACAGTCGACTTGAGAACCTACTCCTTTTTTTGTAGTCCGTTTAAAATGCAATACCAAGTTATGGAGATCACACTCACGTCAAGTGAAAGTGAAAAGTGTAAACATCACTCCTATTGCCACTCCTTAACGTCGCTACTTCTGGCATTGGTTGTGTTTAAGATGATAAGAATAAGAATACTTCACCATTATTAAAAAAAAACTCTTAAAACGTTATCTGTACAAAAACGTATTGAAGTAACTTCTCGCGCTTCTTCTTCTTCCGCTTGTAATGAGTTTTTTTTCTCAATACCCCAATATATTTATTACTAGCGGCCGCCCGCGGTTTCACCCGCGTGGTTCTCGTTCCCGTGGGAATATCGGAATAAAAAGTAGCCTTGACATCCCTACATACCCTACTACTACCCTACTTGAAATCCCTACATATCAAATTTCATCCAAATCCGTTAAGTAGTTTTTGCGTGAAAGAGAAACAATCGAACAAACGGACATACTTTCGCATTTATAATATTAGCATCAGTAAGATACAGTGCGACAAGGTGTTTAATGAACGTGGACAGGGGCGCTGTAACTGTCAAAATTGACGTAAAAACAAGATGGCGGTGTGAGTTCTTTTTTTACCACGTTCATTAAAGGCTCTAGCGCACATGCGTACTGTTAACATTACCCTACCAGCACGTGCCGTAGACACTGTAATTCGGTTCGATGATTGCCCACGCTTGACCAAGCGGACGCGTCACTCTTGCGCACGCGTGGAAATTGAATAAACAAGAAATATGACACTGACTTGCGAAGACGCACCACAGTGTAGCAGATGTTTAGCCAGGGTGGAAAAGGAAAAAAAATAAAAACAATGCGCAATTTTGTCCGGTAAAGTTGTTTTTTAGTTATCAGTACGCGTTAAAATTTAAGCTGCTTTTAGTCAGAAAAAAAGTTACTTGAATTAAAATTACCTAACTACGGCAAAAAAAAAATTTTTTTTTGAAATCGTTCCCACTCTGTATATAGGAGGCTTTGATATTTCCAATATTTGAATATTATAAACAGTACGATGATGCTATGTAATGAAAATTCAAGTAAAATAGTGAGGTCTTATAATGCCTTACAAAATCTCTTTTCTTTTCTCTCTCAATTTTCAAATCTCTAAGAGGTTAGAGATTAATTTTTTTTTTCAAGCAATTTTCATATTTTCATATGTCAGTATATAGGATAAAAATCAATACAATAAATTATGACAATTTTAAACAAAAGAGTAAACTTAAAAAATCTTAAAAATTACAGCGAAGAAATAAAAACTTTTTGGTGGAATTAAAAGTATGTATAAAAACTCCTTGGTGGCCGGTGAGCGTGCGTTGGAAACGCACGCTAGGGTTCAACAGTCCTATTAGTGTTTGAAAATCCTAAAAGCGGGCAGCTTGCCATGTTGTAGGTATCTAACGTTAGACTAAGTTTTGTGACAAGATCATAAATGTTTCATGAAAGTTTGTGAACTGTGGTAAGTATACAAGGCGGCGCCGGCCGGTGTAGACGACTGTTGCGGCTAATCAAAGGGGCAACGATCTAGACTAGACATCTAGACAATCTCCGCTTCCGCCCGACATTTGAAAAATAGTGCTAAATTAAATAATGGTCGAATTTTCTATGTCCCCACTGTGCCATGACCCAACACGAGGCCCCTATGCAGTTTGATGGGTGTTAAAACGTCTGAAACGCAGCGGGGATTAATAGATAAACGATAAACGCGCCTCTCGAAGCACGGATGAGCACCTGATAATACATTTTTGGACACCCGTCCCGTGACTGACCACTACGAAAGTTGCTTAACCTGCCATAATCGGAGACCAAGCGCGCTAACCGCTGTACTACATAAACTTTTCGTGTACCTACATGATTGAGCGAAAATTAAATCAAATTCATTTTTAACCGACTTAAAAAAAAAAGAATTAGGTTATCAATTCGTCGCTATTTCAATATTTTTATATTTTCTGTATGTTCACCGATTATTCGAAGACGGCTGGACCGATTGGAATGATTCAAACAAGTTTGTTCCCAAGTTATTCCCATTATTTGAAATTGGTTTCAGGAAATCTTGAAAATAGTGTCGTTTTCGTCACTAATTTACCTAGATGACATAATCATAGATGACAAGTTCATAGTTCTGATTATTAGCGTGCGCAACTTGTTCTAACTTAAAAATAGTGATATAAAAACCGACTTCAAAAAGTTAAAAATAAACTTTTTTGAGTCGGTGCCATCTGAGGCAAGAAAAGTAAATGTTAATAGGTGCAATGTAGAATGATTTAGCTGGCGCAGACTCAAAAAAGTAATTTTTTTACTTTTTGAAGACGGTTTTTCTATATAATATTATTGTATTGTGTCAGCAATATCTAGATAAACTTACTTTAACGACTGCTGACACAACAATTTTAATCCAAATAATTGAACAGTTGGAAATCAGTTGTCTAATGGTTACGTTACTAAAAAAATACTGATCTATCGTTCAGTAATATCAAAATATGTTTATTAAAAGATAAGCGTCGACACTATTCAATTTATTTACTCAGAGTATTTTGATACCGTTTAAAACATATAAGCTGTTTATTTTAAATAAGCACAGACTTTTAAACTAATGGTAATCAAAAGGGCTTTTATAGAAAAATCAAACAACATCAGCGTGAGCTTCTTGGGCACGAGCCAAAGTGATTTCAATGACCTCATATTTGAAAACCATTTTTATTTTTCTTGTGATCCCAAAACACGTGGCCAGTGCCGCTGTGCCACTTAAATTGCAGATAAATTCCGTGAAAATGATCTTTCAAAGATGGCAGACTTTTATTTTAATTAATGTCATTTTCGTTTATGTTTTAATAAAATATTGTTTAGTGAGAATAATAAACTATTAATTACTTATGCTTTCACTTTTCATCTTCTTTCAATAGTTTTAAATAATACAAAAAAACGAGGAAAGAATAAAGCAATAATATACAAGACAATGTTTTGATGATGGATATTTATGGGAAAATTTACGTGGAGCCCGTGGCGCAACGGTACGCGCGCTCTGCCTGCGATTGTTGAGGTTAAGCAACTTTCGGAATGGTCGGTCACGGGATGTGTGACCAAATATTTACTAACTCGAGCTCTTCGGAAGACACCGTTAAGCCATTGGTCCTAGCTGTTAAAACCCACCAATGCGCAATGGGCCCGTATGGTCGGTCATAGCCTTTTATCCTTATCCATCCATAAGGAAGGCCAGTGTTCCGGCATTGGGGACATTCAAAATGGCTGATGACAATTTATAGGAAAGTTATTAGTTGCTTAAAGTTTGCAGTAGGTATCGTTAAAACGTTCCAACATAGAAGGTCAGTCGGAACAAAACCTTTTTGGCCACCCATCACTTGACCGACCATTAATAAGTAGCTAAACCCTCGTAACCGCAGTCCGAAAGCTCTAAGCTATCAAGCTCCTCAATAAAGCAACATCTAAGATAACAAGTGAGGTCAATTAAAATTATATCTCATTGATGCCAGTCACTTTAAGCCATGAATGAAGTTATTTTTAGACACAATAATAATTAACACAATTTCTCAACTAGGAACTATTTCGATCACCTATTTATTTTATAATTTTTGCGACAACACAACGTCAGTCATAATTTTCTATTTGTAGTCTTGACTGTAATGTACTTTAAAAATAATAGAAATAATCGGCTCGACTGACAAGTTGTTCTCAGGCGACTCAACAAATTGTGAGTCGTTTCGATTTTTTCTAGTATTTTTCTATTTTAATCAATCATATAAAATAGCATTTAAAATACATAATTTCAAAAAGCAGTAAGTATTACTTAATGAATAGATTGATATTTCTTTAGTTTTTGTTTTATTTTATTTTTTTAAACAATTATTTTTTTCAGTGATTAAGCATTTGATCTCCAAATGTGGCTAGTATTCTTTTGTCATCACCTTCAATGAGCTTTAACCTACGAATAATTGATTTGATGGTTCTACGATTTGATTAGCGCATGTCATAAACGCAGGCGCCATGTCAATATTTACAACAACCATATTATTAATACGAACTCGACTCGTTTATTAAGAAGTGTCAGTGGCAGCCCTATTGAACCTAACGCGGACCACACGCGTGCACAAGTGAAAAGTCAACGGAGTAATTGGGTGTCAACGCGTAATTGTGTCCAAGGATGCCACCGTCACGTTCTGTCAGTAATAGAACACAGTACAGTTCCATTGACCGACGTTTATTTTAGTTGTAAAGCACTTTAGGAGAATGAAAATTTTACAACGTTGTAAAAACATTACAAACTTACATATTTTAAATCTAATGTGTAAATAAATTGTGCCCTAAAATCCGGAAAAGTTTAATGCAACTTTGTGAAACCTATCATCTGGGGCTCTAAAAAGGGCGCTAAAGCAATATTGCTAAGGAAATCCCTGAGAATTCCTTCATTTCTTTATTTTCTTTGGAATTTGCTTTTAGTAAGTTTTCTTGCTTTCAAAAAATTTTAAGCAAATTCTGCTACACTGACACTGACACAGTTCTAAACTCCATAGAAAATAAACAATTAAATGAATTGTTAGGGAATTCACTGAAAAATATTGCGATACCGCCCTTTAAACCCGACTTAAAAAAAAATAAGGTTCTCAGTTTGACCTGTATGTAGGTACGTATGTATGTATGTTCGTCCGCGATTATCTCGCGTTTGGCTGAACTGATGTATTACGTTTGGCAAATAGTCGTTTACCTAGCTAGATAATATTGTTGTGTCTGATTTTAAAAGACTTAAAAAAAAGACCGGCCAAGTGCGAGTCGGACTCGCGCACCGAGGGTTCCGTTTAAAATTTAAAAAAATATTTTTTATTATATGATGTAACAAAAAATTTACGGTTTTCGCAATTATTCCTACATCTGTACTATAAGACGTCTAAGTTCACGGGAAGTACCCTGTAGGTTTTGATTAACGTGCGAGTTTCTAAAATTTGCGGAAATTTGCATATACGGCTGTATCTTTTGATTGCTTTTGCTTAGAAGTTTGATTTTTTCATAGCTCCAAGGGACAGTAGACCTGAGTATTAGATACTAGCGGATCCTCGCGGTTTTACCCGCGTGTTGCCCGTCCCCGTGGGAATATCGGGATAAAATATAGCCTATGTCACTCGGGAGAAATGTAGCTTTCTAATGGTCTAAGAATTTTCTAAATCGGTCCAGTAGTTCCTGAGATTAGCGCATTCAAACAAACAAACTCTTCAGCTTTATAATATAATAAGTATAGATAAATTTCAGTTTGATAACTCCACGCGTTCATGAGAAAAACGGTCTTGACAGACGGACGGACGGACAACGAAGTGATCTTATAAGGGTTCCGTTTTTCCGTTTGAGGTAAGGAACCCTAAAAATTTAGGTTCTCAGTTTGACCTGTATGTATGTATGTTTGTTCGCAACACAATTACAGACACTAAAAAGTAAAAAAAAACTACGTTTAAAAGAACCGACTTCAAAAACTAAAAAGATGAAATGAAATGCATACAATATCAAAATCTATTTAATTATATCACTAAAAAGGCAAGAATAGTTATTTGTTATGCAAGGCTGGAAAGATGGTTATTTAGCGGCGAGTTGCCTCTATTGAAATCTGAGCAAGTGAAGGTTTCTAGGATTGAACCACGAGCGTAGCGAGTGGTTCAAAGATTGGATCCTGAGCGAAGCGAGGATTTCAAAGGTACAAGACGCTAAAAACTTTTCTGCCGAGCGCAACACACAATTTTTCACCTCAACATTTTATGGTTGTTTCCGCGGTCAACTTCCGGTAAAAAATTCTTTAAACATAAAGTTTAATCTAAATATACCTTATTCTCGTTGTTTTAATGATATAAAAAACTAAAATAATAAAAAAGGAGTATTATAGTTAATACAAAGTTATTTAGATTAGGAATATATTGTTACTTAAAAATAAGAATAAAAACGATTCCGTAAATGTTGACACTGACATGAGGTACAAGATACAGACAATTTAAAAATAAAGATTTATGTCACAGTCCGAAATCCAATTATAGGTTGTGAAATCTCACCCAGCCTAATATAAAATTCTTATAACAAACAGTTTAATCTTATTGTTATTGTTTTTATGATTCAATGAACTAAAATAATATAATTAAACCAAAACGGAGTATTATAATTAATTTAAAGCTATTTAAAATAAGAATCAAATATAACAAAACAGTCAATAGTGCGATTCGGAACGCTAATTTTAGGTATGAAATTAAAAAAAGTACTTTGCCGCACTAGGCCGCAAAAAGCGATTTTCTACGCCTAATCTGATTGACAAAACCTCCTTTTCAGTGCGTGTGAGGTGAAAAATATATTGGCAGCATATTGGCACAGATAGCCTTCAAACAAGTCGGAAAATTGATGTAGAATTGTCTGTTTACTATTATACCTTTGACCATGTTGCGCTATAATGTTAGTAATAAACGTATGAGTGTAATGGACTCGAGTCACACAATCGAATTACGCAAACAGGGGCCGTACCGCGCAAGTGGCGTCGGCATCGAAAACGGCTTCATTTGACAGATGAATGTGACACATTGCTGCTTCTTTTTGATACAAATATGTCACATCTGTCAAATGAAGTCGATGTCGATGCCAACGACACTTGCGCGGTAGAGGCCGGTCGATAAACAACTCATCATCAGAACCTAATTGACAATAGACCTTAATGAGATAGAGTGTAAGAGTATGATAACGATAGTGGTTCTAGATTTATTTAGTACTTAAACTTTGTATCATTAATTCAGTGGTTCAGAATATTTAGTTTGTACACACATTCAGACGCAAATTGTATACAGAAGAATGGACAAATCAAATCATAAATACTCTGAAATCCTTCAAGCAGGTACGTTACATTGGCCTTTTTGGTCTTTAATTTTTTATTTATATTGAAAAATTACAAGTGATTCACCTGTATTTCCTCGTTAACTATGGTATTTAGATTTTTAAGACGGGAGTAAACTACGTTAGTTATATTCTCTCAAAGTAGAGCTAAAACGTGTGGGCAACGTTAGTGAATCATTGGTCTAGATTTAAACTATTTAAGCCCGATCTACATTATAACAACGCTGACTCACACATACGTTGATAAACTAGTTTCCTGAAACTTCTGTTCAATCAAATATACATTATATTTTGTATTAGGTAGGTAATAAAACAGCATCTAACTATTAAATGTACTATGTTGAATGAAAAGCGCGATTACATCCGGAAAAGTTGATTTATTCAAAGAATTAATATTTAGACAGAACGAACAGAAACGATCAGATACATGACTCATTTTTTGTGAGACTTGTACCAATAGACCCAGGGGGTCTATCGCTATCTCTTAGCGCAGTATTGTTTCAATCTTATCATGCTATTTAATCTACGAATCTCTTAAAGGAAGCTTGTTTTGTGACGGAAGTTTTGTGACGCCTTCGCTTAATTGCGCAAGTGTTTCAAAATGTGCCAACTTCAATAAAAACAAAACGTTCTTATGACGTGGTGGTTTCAAATAGATGATGGTAGACCCGCAGTTATACATATGTTACATACGAAATTGCAATAGTTGCTGTAAGCCTGACGCACCTAGAGGTGCGTATTAAAATGTAAGTGTAGTCAAAGCTACAACTTCATTTCCCATTAATTTCCCCGTTGATACCTTATTATACCTGATATTTTGTTCGAAAATTTGCCATTTGCCATAAATCAGCGCGCTTACATTTTAGAATGCTGCAAATCTGGATGAATACTATCTAAGTGGACCTAACATACCAAAAATGCAGGTTTATCGGAATAAATTGCAATTTCAGCGTTTATTTTTGTACGATATGACTGGCCTACAAAATAAGCTTTTAGAACTCTCTTGTGATAGTTGTAGTTTCCCATATTACTTATCATAAGCCTTTGCGATCGCATTCCAAATATCTAATAGTATAACATAAACTCCAATTAGTGGCCGAAACGAATTAAAATCACATCCGAAATAGCGGCTTCACTGTTTGGTAACGGAAACAATTCGTTGTGACGTCATAATCGTTAAACGTTCGGTCGAAACGACTACAAATAAACCTGCTTTTAACACGTTCGCTGCGGAGACATTTTTGATGGATTTCCAACCAGTACGTATGAGGTCTATTCGACGCAAAGTTTAACTTCTTTACAGTGCGAATGAGACCGTTTCCGACCGAGAAACTTTACCGTTATAAATTTAAATAGTTGTCATGGTATTATATTTCAGTATTGATTAAATGAAAAAAATATATATGACATCGGTTCTGCCTCATATCGCACTAAATGAGAGTTCGATTTACGTCTCGACTAGTGATGGGAATAAAAGAAAGTTGCTGTAACAATATATATTTTTTTTATAAATGATGAATCAGAATTCTATTCACTTAGTTGCCTAAAAGCGCCATACCTACCATTTTTAGTGTTAAGTATGCGAGTGTGTTTATATATGTATGTGTGTGAATAAGTGCGTGTTTGAGTGTGTGTGTGTGTGCGTGAGTGTTTGTTTTAATAGGTAGATGTGTGGGTGTACTCTTACTCATTGAGTATAACAACTGTGACCACTACAGAAACGAACTTGAATTCGCCAAAAGAGAAGATAGATTTCCTAGCTTAAAGGAATCTGGCATTCCGGGCTTTTGTATCGAGACTTGTCACATCACTAAGCTAGGATGCGCAGCGCCCACGCCGGGAGCGCTTCATTCCGTGCGGCCTACAACTTTTGAGGCAGATTAGACCTCATTCCGCACTGTACCTAATTTTTTCCATTCAGTGCGTTTGCGGGCACTGAATACGCATTATTCAACCTCATTTCTTATTAACTACGCCGTTGGGCTAGAGTTCGTAAGAGAAAAAATTTAATATATTTGTCTCTGCCATACTCATAGAAATGTTGATTTGGCGACCCACCGCACAGAGTGAAGGAACGCGATTAGGACAGCCGCAACAGCGAGAAGTCACGCATGTGGCCTAATAGACCTCATGATGCCGTGTAAAGGGTTAATCGATTTAAGAGTTTATAATTAAACCTACTAATTACATGATTAATTGACCAAACTGGGTAACCCTTTAACGGGGTAACCCTTTTTTTAGAAGTCCTTAATTTTTTATTTTATTTAGCATAATAATAATAATTAAGTATTATTATGTTTAATCTTAGTACAGAGATACTTTATTTAGTATCTCTATACTAAGTGTAGATTAGTCATCGAAATCAGTTAATATACGATGATCGATAATTCTTATGTTTAAGATCATTTGCATGGCATGAGTCACCTGCTTTAATAGTATGTATCATGTATAATCCTCAATCACATTTTTTTTCTGAATTTAGAACAACAATTCAAATTATAACTTTTTAATTTTGCATTTTATAATGCTATTTTTATGTGATAAATATTAAAAAAGAAAATATACTAGAAAAAAAGCAACTAGTCTCATGTCGCCCTGGCGAAATGAGACTAACAATTCAAATCTTTCGACATGGGGAACTAAAAAGAAAAGATTCCTCATAAATTATACCTGTACAAAACATAAAAAGTTTCGACTACGGAATCTATTTTTTTTCTGGCGTGCATTTTAAACACCATGTCAAAAGAAGTCACGACTGGGTGCGGTCGTCCTCGTGGCATACCAATCACACACGCGTCACAGTTCAAAAATATATAAGTAGGTAACTCTTGGCAAATCATAAAAACTATCCAGACACTCCCGAATTGATTGCAACTTCCATTAGCCTTTGATAATCTTATCGTAATATAGGTACTATCGGGGATATTCCCGGCCGACCAGTAGATTAATTTTGGGAAACGTTTTCTCAAAAAGAACTTAGGTTAAAAAAATAATTTATAACTGAAATGAAATACCTGTTAATGTTCTATTATTTGTGAAATGAAACTTTTCTATATATCTATTACTTTTTAAATAAAGCTCCCTAATAAAACCCCAAAAAAAATTGATATGTGCATGTTTCATAATAAGATTGACATTTATTTTAATAATGTAACTTTGAACTTTAATAAATTCCGACCTGAGTTCAGAGCTTTCTGAGAAAAGTGTTTCATTGCCAGCTGTCGTGAAGGAAAATCGTTCGTAGCTATTTTCTTAGAATGTTTTGACAAAAATAGAGAAATCGTCATCATACTACGACTTTCCTCGAACAGTGTTTACAGCTACAAAATCAGGTGGACCCGTGAGATTATCAATTACCTTGTTTTATTTACAAGTTAACTAAGCGTTTGCACTTTTATTTGAAACATTCCCATGGGTGGTAAGGGAATACTGAACTGGTAGCAAATCATAGAATGTGCCAGCTGTCAACGTTCCAGTGCAGATAGTGAAAGTCTATCAACGGGCAGGGGATTTATTTTATTTTGTTAATTGGAAACCAACAGTGTTACAAATATATTTTAAAAAAAAATGTGTACACTATTATAAGACCAATAACAGGTTTCCTTAAAAATTTAAATCAATAAGAACAAAAAACAACGTCAAAAAATAATAGCCTAGCTAGTAAACATTGTGTGTATGTGTTAGTGTGTGTGTGTGTTGTGTGCATGTGTGTGTCAATCAAAATTGAAAAAAAAACAATTACATTCTTATATTTTTTTAAGGTTTGTTCTTTAAATATTTCTTATATTTTTGTGGGAGTTATCACTATATCACTATGATTTTAAAGTCACGTGCAATAACAAAGAAACACTTAGCAACCTTGTCACATTACAAGATTGAATGAAATTTGTGGACAGAGAGAGCTTTGTTTCGGTGTGTGTTAAGGTTGTATTTGTATGTATTGTACACTAGCGGCCGCTCGCGGTTTCACCCGCGTGGTTCCCGTTCCCGTGGGAATATCAGGACAAAAAGTATCCTATGTTCACAGCCAAGCTCTCTACTACCTATGTACCAAATTTTATCCAAATCCGTTCAGTAGTTTCGGAGCCTACTCAATGCAAACAAACAAACTAACTAACAATCAATCAAATCTTTCCTCTTCATAATATTAGTATAGATATCATTGCTCGTAACTGTACTTTACAGATTTTCATTGAATTTGACGCAAAAGGGAAGGCTAAAGGTAGGTCTAAGGTTCACGATGTGATCAAAACTAAACGATTTTGAATATACTAGTGACATAAAAAGAATGCGATGAGCAGTCTTAATACTTTTTCCTTCTTATTAATCTAAGGTACCGTTTTTCACTTTTGTAGTATTGTGAAAACACATAGCACTCCTGACATAGGGACAGAAAAAACAGAGTAGCTTTTATCACGTAAAATCGGGGTGAAAAACGAAAAAGGTCCTATCTCGTGCTTCATCAACTACAGATAAAAAAATAATGCTACTACACTTTTACGATTAAAAATTGCCGTAATGTTATTTTATGTTACTGGTATACAATTTGGTTAGATAACACATCACCGTAAGATTTATGTGAGATGTGACGTCATGCGCCATTGAACCGTCGGTCGCCGCCTGCCTGCGTCTAATACAACTTACTTACAAAAACAATTCGTATTAAAACTGCTACCCAATATGAATTATGTATTGTTTGCTTTTGTTTTACAGGATTCACAAAATTGGATTTTTATAAAAAGCTCGTTTCAGATATAAATAAAAAAATATTTCTTACACTCACACCAATCAACCTAGCCCCAAAATAAGCACTGTATGGCTTGTGTTATGGGCTACAAGGGTAACGGATAAAAATACATATAATTATACATATATAATAATATATATTTATGTGTAGAAATACATATAAACGTCCATGACTCAGGTAAAAATACTCGTATTGATCATACCCCGATTCGAACCCGGGACCTCAGAGTAGGCGACACCTTGAAATGTGTACGTACCACTCTACCATGGAGGTCGTCAAAATATATATTTATCTGAATGTAACTAATTTTTCACGTCTCTACTCTCATGTTAAATGTCATTTTATCTTCTTTAGGATATTTTTTATTAGTTCGTCATTTGCTAGCAGTACACCGGTGTCCAGAGAACAATGGAATATCTATTGTGTCTCATAACTCCGGGCCTGACAGGTTAATCACTAATCTTTGTGTACCTACTCTATTATTGGTAGCATTAATTAACGTGAATCGAATGAGAGCTAGCGCAGACGACGGATAACGGAGGACTTTTTGTGCGCGACACGTCTTTATTGTTAACCAAATAAGATTCAACTTAGACCGCGTATATCCGCGAAAAGTACGCGATAGTCCTCGTTATTTATTCAACTTTATGTTCTTAGTAATAAGGTCGTGTCGCGGACAAAAAGTCCTTCAATGTCCGTCGTCTGCGCAGGCCATGATAGATAGAAAGAAAGATAACAAAAAAAACATAAACAACATTTTCACTAGAAACTAAGGCGAATTATTTTGCTTTAGCATTATTTAGATTTTTACCTCTTTTACGGATTTTTCAAGAAGTAGATTTATAAATATGTAAAGAAATGTTTCATGTTTCTACTGCCTTATTTGTTATTTTATCAAAATAACTTAAAAGCTTATTAACTTTTATTCAGAGGGGCAACAGCGCCAGTGTTCTCGGTACTATGCCACGCAGCTGCGAGTTGGACAGCGTTTTCTTGTTATATTTAGTATAAGGTAGTGTAGTATGCTTATATGTTTATTATTTTGAATATTTATGTTACAAACAAAGTTAAGAAGGTGATGGAATAAAACTTAAAAAACAAATTAGGTTTTTTTAATGTTTATATTATTTCTTTACAAGATATCTGTATTCACTCAATTTTCTGTTGATAATATTTTTTGGCTTAATGTGATGACCAATACAAAATAAACAACACTTTAATCAGAACTAAAACAGATCCATTATCTTGAAGAGGATTACAACAAATTTTGACATCAGCATAATGAGTCCCTTCTTTTTTTCTGGATTATCAAGCGATTTTTAACCGGTGTAAATAGACTTAAGGGCTAAGAATGATTATAGAATTGCTTTAAGGCGATACTCGAAAAAAATATGCTGAAGCGAGATAGCAATGAGAAAACGACGCGCACGGGAGCGAGACCAATTTTGCAGATTAGGCAAAAAAACACAAAATTACTTCGTATTAAAAAAACTACAGCGATTTTCAAAAAATGCTTCTATACGATCCTAAATATTATTGGTGTCCACTTATTAAACCAATTTCCAATAGTCTAAGTAACCCCATTTAAGAATAATCTTGAATTTTCCTATTTTTAGAGGTCTTTTCGAAAAGAAAAAGTGTCGAGGCAAATTCATAAAACCTAGATAAAGGTATGAAAAAATATAGGTATATGCTATTACCAGATTTGTAACAACTGTAACCATGCTAAAGTTTTATATCAAAATGTCCATACTTTTTCCGAGTAGCGCCTACTATGAATGGTTGTTACTTGTTTATGATGATGCTGTTAAAAATATGTGATATTATTAGGTATTTCATTTGAACCATAAATTATTTCTTTAACTATTACTTTTTGAACGTTTCCCAAAAAAACTCTACTTGTCAACCTGGAAGTTCTCCGTTTTTTTTTTTTTCTTAATTATGGTAGATTGAGTTAAAAATGGAGCCTCACAACACGTGTTATTACGAAAAGAACTCGGGTGAAACTCCTTCTCCGTGTTGGATTTATAAACGAAGACTCAAATTGTCAAAGTGACTTTTGGCCTGTCATCTGTCACAACTGTCATGCGCTATCTTCGCTGTCTGTGCTCGCCTCGAATGTTGTGTGGTTCTTGCGTTTGAAATAAATCTTTTATAATTTAAAGTCTGCATATGATTTTTCGCCCTAATTCTTCACTCCGATTGTGCCTAGTATTATATCAAACGATACCAATGGTCTAGTGTTTCTCCATGTCAAACTTCATTTAAATTGGTTCAGTGCACGGACAGACAGAGTTAATTTGGCATTTATAATATTTATATATATAGATGATAATTTTAAACAAACTAAGCTTGGTTTCCAGATTAAACAGTGTTAATCCCGAGGCTCAAGGCTGCATCATTGTTGCAGGAGTGCTAAAAGGCAGAGTAAACATCCTTGAGTGGTCAGACGTGCCTAGCCGACGTTTTAGAGGTTCGAGATCTAATCGAGGCAAATAATGCATCGCCGAGATTCAGAACTGTGTTGTAATTTCTTGATATTTACCTTTTTGTGCTGATTTTTAAGTTTTGAAGATACCTTTCGAAAATTAGTCGTACAAGTCCGAGTCGGAACGCGCACGAAGTGTTCCGTACCATTATCTATAAAAGCGCCAAAATAACATGTCTGTTGTATGGGAGCCCCCTTAAATATTTGTTTTATTTTAATTTAATTATTTATTTTTGAAGTGAATATATAGGTTACTAAATATTCTGTGAATATTTCAAGCGTCTACCTGTTGACGTTATCAATATGGAGCAAAATTGTTTGTTGTATCGGAGCCCATAATTTTTTTTCCGTTTTTTAGTATGTGTTGTTATAGCGGCTACAGAAATACATCATCTCTGAAAATTTCAACTGTCTAACTATCACGGTTCATGACATACAGCCTGGTGACAGACGGACAAACAGACAGACGGACGGACAGCGGAGTCTTAATAATAGGGTTCCGTTTGGGTACCGAACCCAAAAAACGGCACATATTCCAATTAAATAATTATTATTTTAATAACATTTTATATCCGGAATTAAAACCGACTCCAAAAAAAACGAAATTATCCTTTTGGAGTCGGTGCCAGCCAAGACATCAGGCGTTCTGAATTGCACTATTACTTTTTTGAATGCAAAACTTTTTCTTATTAAACAAACTACGAACATTCGGGAATACATGCGGGAATATATGAGTATTAAGTATATATAGATTTCTTACTAGTAGTAACGAGAAATGAGGTCATTTGGCTATTCCCACTCATCTTTCACTACTCCAAATTTCTACGTTATATTAAACTGATTCGTATTTCTATATCTGATAAGTGAGTCAGGTGTATATAGGCCATACTATCAACATCAAACATCATAAACGCATCGCAAGCGCATGTTTCTACGATATTTGTATATTATGTTGTGACGTCCCCTGAGAGTAATTTGCAAGCTGCAAAAATATAAAAAATTGCAACCCTGAAAACCTTGTGCTTTCACCGTGGTGCTCGATAAACTGCGAGATTCTGGTTCTTGTTTCAGTTTTTTTTTAAGTATCTTATGGAAAAGTATACAGGTATATTTGTACTATACTTTTGTTAAGCAAACTTTTGATACAATTTGAGCCCAACCTGAGCAGTGAGCACTATGGGTCTATTGGTTGCGGAGATAAAGCTAGTCAAAAATGTTTTTTTTTACAAAATGGAAAAATTATAGGTAGCGTCATTTGCCAGGACGCCTACCGACTAAACGAACAGTCCTAGAGAAAGTTCATAACAAAATAAATTGTAGATTTAATTAGCTTCAAATTAATTAAAAATAAAAAGCAAGATATTGGATTTCGGGTAAATGATGAAAATATTGTACTAATTGAAATGTTGGTATGTATTTCTTTAAGAAAGAACGTGCAGATACATGCGCGTTTGCGATGTTTGCCTTTTTTTGTGTCGATAATGACTGGCCTATACCTAACAGTCTACATGAGAAACAGGCCAGCAATTGTGGCCAACGTTTGAGGCGTAGGATAACACTATATCAACTACACACTGCCTCCAAACTTTTTATGTTCTAGTATTACCATACCCCTGACTGACTGTAATCGTTAGTGAACCAAAGATAAATGTGAACCTTAAGAAATAAAAACTCGTGCAATGGTTACCTAAAAATACAGTATTTTCAGTATTAAGTACTTGAAAACTACTTAACCAATTTAAATCTCAAAAATGGGACAAAATGTTCATCTTGGCAATTTTAACCTGATGTAGTACCGTTGGGATAATTTCTATCGGTTCAGACGCTTTCGAATAATCGGTGGACATGTCACTCCCATATACTATATCCCTAGGCATATGATCATATACTGGAACATAGTTCTACCCACAGAACACAGAATTTATTTTCTACCAAAACGATTCATTACTAAGTTAAGCTAGGAATATAATTATAAGACGGTTGCGATCTTATGATATGATTACCTAACAAAACTAATCTAGTAAAATAGTTATTAATATATCAAGGAATCAAATAAAACAAAATATTGGTTTCTATTCTAATCACAAAATCAAGTTATTGTAATATTCATTAAGTTTACTCTTTAGCAACAATGCGTATTGTAAGTAGTTATCGACGTATTAACAAAATAAAAACCGGTCAAGTGCGAACCGGACTCGCTCCGAGGGTTGCGCACAAATTTGAAAGTACTCTAGGTACCTACATTACATAATATTATATTATATATATATATATACCTACATAATAATATTATAAATAGTTCAGGAATCGAGTCTCGCGGTTTTTTCTGATTTTTTCCCGAAATTCAGTTTCCAAAACGAAAGACTATATTTTTTTAAGATTTTATTACAATTTTTTTTTTTTTTTATAACTTGTATTAAGAGACGATATTACTGGGCACATTTTATAGTTCTTTGATTCCCTTGAGAGTGTCGAAATATACGTTTTTGCGGCATGAATGGCCCTACCTTTTTTACGTTAATTTAGAAGTTTGATTTTTCACAGCTTGAAGGGATTGTTGACCTAAATATAAGTATGGTTTTAATTTCAACTCGATATCTCCACGCCTTTTCGAGTTTATCCCGAAACTCAGGTAAAACTTAAGACTATATTTTTATGATTTAATTGCAAATGTATAGTTTTCAGATTTTTTCCTGTATTCGTAGTAAAAAGGAATATTACTGTGACTGCCACTTCTTGTCGTGAGCGTTTTCAATAGACCTAAACACAAATTTCGCGATGCGGATATTTTACAGTGACCACAACGCGATGTGAGCCGTTTTTTCGCTCAATGAGCGATGGCGAGCGATTGCTATAAATTCTGTATTTTTTTCTGAAATTATTTCAGTACAGTTTTCTAACAGTTATGTGAGTCATCTTGTACAATTTTATATGAAAATAAACAGTTCCGAAAATGCGTCCAAACCTCCGAATCTCTGTCCAGGGAGTTGTTACTCATGTGTCATTGACTTACTGTAGAAAGTGACTGAATGATTTTAATTCCGCCCGCACCGTTGGAGTAAGTCCAGGCGATTTCCCGAAATAACATCGTAGTTCCAACATCATGCGATATTTCGCCTTTGCTTGATGTGCTTTGTTCCCTTTGCACATGAGTTTTATATATTAATTTTGTAAATAGTAGTTAACCAAACACTTATAATAATACCTATGCAGATTTTGATCTAGGACACAAAAAGTTTCTACATGAAAAGAAAACGGAAATTAATAATGATTTTGAATAATTACGTAAGTAGTTAAGGTAGTAAGTGTTAAAATTAAAATTGCATTAGATAATAAATACTTCTTTCAATATACGTTTACTGTGTAATGACGAGAAGAGTGACTTGTTTTTATACATAAGGTTTAGTTTGAAGACATTTTCCCAACACATCGATGTTTCTTGAGAATACCGTGACAGATAAATGCGTCGTAATCGTAAACTATTTGTTCTTGAAAGCAGTCGCATCAGTTTTTAATAGAAACAAAGCCAACTATACAACTAAAGATACCTTAAGTTCTAAAACATAAAGTCGATTATTGAATAACTACTTTTAAGTGAAGGTGCTATAAAATTGTATACGGACTTAACATTTGAATTTTATTGATAAAGACATATAGTGCCTACTAATGAGGACCTGGAATTCTAGATCAGTATTTAAGTGTACATTCGTGTGTTCTAACCGAAAAGCATACAAAAATGTACCAACTATGTTATGAATTATATGCTATAGCAGAGAATGCTTTACTATGACGCGTTTTCAATAATTTGCTTTGCTATTGACACATTAACATAACGTTTTGAGGCATTCTCGCACAAAGGTTTCGAGCAGTTTTCAGTCCTAGCGACACGTGTTGTTAAAATTTAGAAGCGACAACAACAACAATAACAAGTTATGTAACATTTTTTTTGTATGACGAAAACAATCCTTTTGGCACTGTGGAGTCCTTGTCTGGTGTCTTTCTGGAACTTTTATGCTTCGACAGTTAGATTGACAAATAAATAAATATGATTACGGATTTAAGTTCACATAATGTGTGACAGGTATCATGCAGAAAACTACTGTCCTTAAAAGCTGAAATTACGGGAAATCAAAACAATATCTGTACTTAGTATTAACATTAACTCTGAAGAAAATGTTAAAACATTTTATTTTTTGTCGCTAAGCAGTGTAAGTGCAATAAAAAAAGGGTTGCCACAGACTATGTTGATATAAAAGAAAATAATTTAAAATACGCGTTGTTACAAGTCCGCGAGGTCTAAATGAGCTTTGCATTTGTGTGAGTGCACATGATGTACTAGTATAGTAGCAACACCTGATGCTTTTTTGTTTTTTGTTTTTTTACACGATACCTACAAACTATCTATGTGCACTTACACAAATGCTAAGGTCAGCTTAGACCTCGCGGACTTGTACGCCTGTAATTCCTAGCTTTATTTACCTGTTATGACACTTTACTATTAACCTCACATTGATAATTTCAAATAAATATTGTTGTTTATCATCGACACGTTGTGTAAACCAATAAAATTATTAATTTACTTACAATAGTAGGTACTTGCTTTCAGTAACTAGGTACCTATAACATTTAGTAATAACTATACCTACCTCGTAGTTTTTAACCCCCAAAAAGAGGGGGTGTTATAAGTTTGACGTGTAAGTGTGTATCCGTCCGTCTAGGGGCAACGTAGCTCTTAAATGACTGGACCGATTTTGATGCTTTTTATGATGGATAAGTAGTTCTATTGAAAAATGATGTATTCCAGTAATACTTTTATGTGTTTTATGATTAATTACCTATAACATTGATACTGACAACGGTATTTTATGTTAGCTCATAATCATTATTATTACGAACAACTTTTTGCAACAACCCTGAAATTGGGAAAAAAACAGCTGTTTCATACATTTTAGCAGAGTTCAAGTGATATAGATTATAAACAGACTAATTTAGCTTTTTAATTTAGGTAGCGTTTTAAAATGCTATTTTTATGTGATAAATATTAAACAAGAAAAATATACTAGAAAAAAGCCACTTGAAACACAAGTTGCTTTTTCAAGTTTATTTTTCTTGGTTTTATATTTATCAGACTAATTAAGTTATATATTTATAATAGTAGTATGGACTTTCTTGACTTTTTACATGTTTGACGTTTTTCTCCTTACTATTTAACTCGTATTCTAACTCAACTCTAAGTAGAGACTCAATTTATAAACTCGAGTCTCGAACTCAAAAAAACTCAATTAAAAATGTTCATGAATAGGTTATTTTAATGATCTTTAGATTTTGTGGTTTTTCAAACGTCAGTACCTACCACAACCACAGTCATAACTGTTACATAATTGACAAAAAAAAGAACGTAAGTAAACTGATAGTATTTAGGTAAATAAGCATTTTAAAGTAATATTACTTTTACAATATAAAACCGACAACACAAACTTGTTCGAAATGTATGTTAATATTTGCCTGTTTCATACACGACATGAAGACTTATAGGAATGATATTCCGTAGTTTGTTTACCCAGTTTTGAATAAACAGTAAAGTCGAAGCTATTTGATTAGTTATTTTTTAATTCGTCGAGAGTACACATTAGATCATCATTTGATATGGACGTCAACTTATTTCATACAATGTCTTTTGTGCTGTAACTTGTTGTGGTTGTAAAATTTTATAGTTTGTTGCTTATTATTTAGTATAGGGGATTCTATTTAATAATCGTGTTATACGTGTTATCTATCGGATAAAAAATGTAAACTTTTGTTGAAGATATAGTTGAGGTTAATAAATTATTATATTCTTGTACTGCTACTTTTAATAATTTGCTGCAAAATCTGATGTTGAGAAAGAATAAACGCTTTAGCTACTCGTTTTTGAGAAAAACAGGCAATAAAACAAATCTGCCGCACCTAACAGGTTTCTTGGGTTCGATGGCAACAAAGATAAAAAGTATGAGGATTTAAACAGACCACTGAATTGCTATCAGCCGTACATAATTAGATGATGCAAAGCAGAACAAATTCGCTGCCAGATTCGTTCCGCGCGATAAAGGGACTAGCCCGTCACGCGCACTACATAGCACTTAAGAAACTCTTGTTGCTACTGTCGAATAAACAAACGACTAAAAGCGTACCTGACTAAAGAAACGTTCCCTAGCTTCCGCCATAGATTCCCCCCTAGATGTGTTGTCACCAACGTCTTTCTCGTTCTCGCTCTTCTGCAAGGGTTCATCGGTAGGAGCAGCCGCGGGGGCTTCTTCCACGGGAGCGGTCTGCGCCTGCGCCGGGGCCGTCTCGGGCGCAGCACGCTCGGACTTGTCCTCAGCCACGGTTACCACTTTCACACTCCCGTTACCCTTACCATTACCCACACCGTTAGTTTTTTTACTGATTCCTTTCAACTTGTTCTTCTTGATTTTCGGCTTTTTAGGCGGTTTGCCTTCGTGGAAGCGGCCGCTGGCGCAGCACTGCACGTTACCCATGACGGTGCGCGCGCATGTCGCGGTACACTCGGGCGGCGGGAGTCGGCTCGGTCGGTCGGTCGTTCGAGGCGCGTCGGCGTCGGCGCCGGCTCGCGGAATGAGAGCGACGAGAGTCCCCGGCGTCGCGGTGCCGCCCACCCGCCCCGGTATTTTCGACACTACTCCGGAATCGCGCTGACCGCTTATTACGCGGATGCTGTCCGCGGAGGATCGCACCCGAAAGCCGAGCCGCGTGCCGGCCGCGCTGGCGTCATCGCGCGCCGCCCCCCCGCGCCGCAAGGTCAAGGCGCGCTCATTGTTCCCTGGTGCTGGTAGACGCGCATCGCTCCACTCGGATGCGGGGCGACTAGGCGACAGAAGCGGCCGCCGACAGCACGCGAAGCTATCGATCACGCGATGTTTACTGTTGGCTACCACGGGAACGGCTACCCGAGCGTGACGCTCTCGACACCCCTCGGCTATCGAGGTGTAACACGATAACGATAATCGATTCGTGATTTACAAGAGTAGCTAAATACCACTTTGAGGTCGAGTATATTCGCAGCGGGTACTTATCACGCGGTCGAAAGGAGCCGATATTGTAGCGCACGTGTTACGTCGCGCACACGCCGTAGTAAATAAAACGCTTGCTCGTAAACGAGACAGTGTCGAGGAAAACGATTGGCTATAATTAATAGGCCACTCATTTGTTGTCGATACGTGCTATACTCGAGTCTGTTTAAATATTCAAACGCGGAAATTCTGTTTTATTATAATTTGGTGTTGCAGCCTTCAGACGTAAAATGTCTTTCCAATTATCATGTTATTCAAAAACAAAATCATGCACAAATGTAGTTACAATTTAAATAATCAGTCACTATTTCGGAAAAAACTAAGCCACTGGTCGTCGATAAAATGCGAGATTTGTGGCACCTATACGCATAGATGTGTTATCTGGGGTTAAGTTGCACAATCCTGCCTCTAGAGCACGCGCGACACACATTTTTGTGTTTTATTTGGTCCATGACTTCATAGAAAATTCCATGTCTTTTATATGTAATTTTACATGATTTTCGTAAGAGTTAGATAAACATACTATTGGGTTAAAGTAGCAAAAACAGTATCATAAAGTGGATATTTTATCATCATTAGCACAAATTAGCCGATAAGACTAAACCGTGTGAGATTACACTAAACGTATGTCATCTCTGAAATTGAGTATTTTATAATAGTTATTAATTAAAAAGAAACAGGAAAATAGGAGACTAATGATTTTTTATGATACTATTATTATTTTTTGTCGAGAGTTGTCTGTTCAATTCGATGACATCACGTTTAAAAATAATCTATACCTACATGTTATAAAATTGTAAGAAAGACAAATCTGTACATTTTTTTTTGTTGTAAAAAGTAAGTGATTAATTTTGTACTATATAGTTGTACAGTCAAGCTGTTTTTAGAATTTTTGTCGGTTTGTCTGTTTAAGTATCACTCGAAAACGCGTCTTTACTGAATGTACATTGTGTAGACTCCCCATTGGGTTTTGATCGGGTATAGTTAGGAGTAAGCTGAAAATATAACTAACTACTAAACATACCGGATTTGAGGTGTCGTAATCGGGTATATTTAGGAGCTAACGATGTATTATTACTTACTACTAAATATATCTGGACACAGAGCCTCGACTGACTGTTTCATCATAGAGACTAAACTACTATAGCTGAAAAATATCAATTTTAACAGTAGGTTTCTTTATAACGCTAGAAAATATGCGTTGCGACCTATAAGTGGAACATGGCTTAGTTGAAGACTCAATTCGCATGTTAATAACCTTAGTATGAATCCAGTCTATGTCTCGTTGGTTGTCCTATTTATTAAAATAAAAATAATAATAAAAGACATTGAATATAATACTAAATTTATTTTGATCATAAATCAAATAAAAATTGTTATTTAGCATTTGGCACATTCATACTTATATTAGCATTTACAACCATCTAAATCTTTAAAAAATGCTTTGCACTAACCATATGACGTTCTTAAAATCCAATGGCTATTTTTACCTTACGAGCTCAATATCGAGCGCCTCAAGCTTAAGCTATTCTTAATATTAATGTTTTAAAATTGATAAGAATAGCCTTAGGCGAATTCTTAAGTTTAGTGCAAATGGGCGTAAGACTATGTTGCCTTTTACATTTTTTTTATTTTTCCGATTTAGAGGGATTGGATCCGATTTTTGGTTTTCACCAGACCTCCCGACGACGACATTAACGACAACGTGGGCTCAATTGTTTTTTTTTTGCAAACGCTTTCTATGTTAAACTTTGGAAATTATAATGTTGCACTTCGGATATTGTATTTATATTTTGTATGGAGCCGGTAAATTTTAGTTTTGCCTTCATATTAAAAGGGGATGGTATTAAAACTCAACTCAACTAACTATACCCGATTCGGTTTCGGCCAACCAAGTTATTGTGTCGAAATCGAGTATATTTAGTGAGCGCTTTATTTTAAAATGGTGCTCCGAAATATACCCGAGCTCTGGGTGGTACTAGTGTTTTGGGTGGTCTTGGTGAGGTACATTTAGCAGAGTCACTTGACAAATAGGATCTCCAAACTATACTCGACGACGGCCGGCCAGCTTCATGACGTCACCGGCGTCCCCACAAGGTACACTTACTAAAGACGCCTCGAGAACCACTGAACGGATCTTTATGAAATTTGATAGTTTAACCATAAAGAGTTAAATTCATCTACTTACTTATAATAATATGATAGTTATATTTATTACCACTGAGCAAAACTGACTCTTTCCCTCGAAAGAAAAATACTAATGTTCTTTAAGGTTAAGTGTGCTAAAGTTGTTACACCTTCTTCTTATATATATATTCTTGTATAGCGTAATAGTGTAAGTTAAAGGAAGTGGCATTCCACTCCACTAATAAAATAAGTTTCTAAAATAACTTCGTTTCCTATTCACGTCGGAACTAATAAGAAATGAGAAATGATTATTGTCCAATATCAGCATACAAAAAGCATTGTTTCTTAGAATTAAGTTTATAGAGTATGGAGTTGGAGCTTAATGTTACAATTTTGTTTAGGTTTACCTGTATACAAGGAGACAGATCCTTCCCTTTAAAAGAACATTAAACACTATTTGTATCTATATTGTACGTTAACTCAAATTGGACGTGAGCGTGTGTGTGAATCTGTGTGTGATTGTGAGTCTGTTTGATAAGATAATTATTTTGGTTGTATAAGTTTGTTAATTATATGTGACATAAGTTTAGAATAATTTTGATACTAAGTTATAAAATTTTCAGTTTTATTGTAATCTAGCTCTTGAAACCAATCACGATCTCTCTTTTACATATTTTTTGTGTAGCTTTAAAACTCCATTTTTTTAATTAATTTTGTGATTATGGTAAATTTTAAATAGAAAAATATTGGAAAAAATTAACTCTTCCACAAGTAAATTCTCAGACGGGAATCGAACCCGCGACCTTTGGAAATCCGGTCCAATGCTCTTTGAACCGGAATGGACCGGATTTCCAAAGGTCGCGGGTTCGATTCCCGTCTGAGAATTCACTTGTGGCCGAGTTAATGTTTTCCAATATTTTTCTATTTAAAATTTACCATTTAAAATAGCATTGAAAAATGCAAAAATTACAAAATCATAATTTTGTGATATTAATGTATACTTATCTATCCTACACATTGGTTTAGGTCTTCTTCTGCCAGTATTCAATATAGTGTTTAATACTTAGACCAATATGTCTCATTATAAAAAACATATGTTTTATACTGGATATTGGATTTTTACCAAATTATTTGGACCTGGGAGAGGACAAAGGCAGACAAACGTCGAGAAAATTCTTTAAATGGTGACCTTTTTGCCGGACTGTATGGTGCAGTGGTATGATGGTGCATGCATTGTACCAGAGTTGTGGGTTTGATCCCCGCCCGGGACAAACATTATTGTCAGGACTATTTTTGTGGTTCCGTGGGGTGTTAATATTACTTATCTATATTACAATCGAGGAATTGAGAAAAGTAGACCAGAAGAATTTATTAAAAACAAAAAACTTTACTTCACAAATTCCACTGGTCGACTGGGAACTTCCCCGAATGTAAAATAAGGTACATATTCGTACCATTCTACCACGGAGGCCCTCCAACGAGATGTTTATTCATTATTATTTATTTATTGAAACTGGAACAAGTCCATAAGAATTCCCTATGAACTCGTTAGGTAATAAAATTAATAGGTAGGTACTTATTGCATCACATCCTTCTGCAGTTGTAAGTTAAATGTTCTGTGGTTAAAATAGTCCCAAAGAGTCGGGAATGTAGGGCGGTTTTGCAATCGCGGCGGCAGGTGCCGACTGGAGCGCGACACAGTTTTAGCAAAGAATACTATTAGTTCCGGAATTAATCGTAACATATATCCCATGTGACGTCCCACACATAAATTGTCCGGACGCAAAATAGGCGCAAAAAGTCGTCGAGTTGCGCTATTGAAAGAAGAAAAAGAAGAACATCCCATGTTTAATCTGCACTAACAATATTTAAATCTTATCTATCGCTTATCCATTCGTAAGGTAGGCCAGTACCCCACTGCTGGGGCACTGGCCTACCTTACCTTACATTAAACATGGCTGAAGATGATGGTAATTATATTATCACAAAACTGAAGAGTTTATCTTACGCGAGGCGGTAGCCACAAAATTAAATAGATAAATATAGCTACATATTCCTTGCATTACAAATAACTATTAAAATGTATCTTTTTAATTTTTTCTATTTAAAATTTTATCATAAATAACTTTTATTTATTGAAATAAAACAACTTTTACGGATATCAAACGCACTATATTTCTACGAACTAACTAATAAGATGTACGTATGTGAACCAGTACGGACTGGAAACCGCGAGTCATCCCGTGACCACGGCAGCTGTAAAGGTGCCGAAACGTCGGGAAAATCAAAAAACCAATAAAAAACCTAAAAATACAGACAATTACAACTTAGTTCGTAGAAATATAGTGCGTTTGATATCCGTAAAAGTTGTTTTATTTCAATGAACAGTGCGCGCCAAAACTTTTATTTATTAAAGTAAATTCAGAAGAAATAATAGAACGTCAAGAATACTTATATATTTTTTCCTTAGTATTACTACTCTACCACGATACGTTAAAAAGTTTTTCTTTTTGCTCAAATGTTAAAACATAATAAATTTTCATCACTAACAAAGTCTTCGAAATAATGCAAGTCGAATTTAATTTAAAAGCTTATACATATTTATCGAAACAGCTGGACATGGACCATAAGCTTAATGTGAGCGTCGATTAAATTACTGGTCGAGCGAAATATACGTCACAGTTATAAATATCGGAGTGATCATGAGTATCGTACATTATCTGACGGCGTATGCGCTGACTCATGTACTCACTAACATTAGTGACGTGACGTGGATAAAGTATGAATGCCGAAATTATTTTTGCCAATGCCTCTTTTAGGTATACCGATAATTGGGTAAAAACTTATATTTAAAACTTTTTTAGAAATAAATATTTTAAACAAGTATTATCAAATAAAAATAGCATTGCAAAATGCAAAATTAAAAAGATATAATTATGATAAATTTTAAATAGAAAAATATTGGAAAAAATCAACTCGGCCACAAGTGAATTCTCAGATGGGACTTGTGGATTCACTTGTTGCCGAGTTGATTTTTTCCAATATTCTTCTATTTATTTATATAAAATTTATCATACGTATAAAAATAGCATTGAAAAATGCAAAAAATCAAAAATCATAAAAGATATAAATAAATATTTTGATCGGCAGAGTATCTTTATGATCTTCAACTCTCTTTGGCTAACCTTTTTTTTTGTTTTATACTACGAGAAATGCTTTTACGCATCCCCGCCCCCTGGTGTAGGGGCGATTCGTATGTTTGGACTCTTGGGTACTACCAACTAAAACTCCTAGTACTTGCCCTCCTGGCCGCCATTGGTCACAGGGGGTAGGGTTCGCAATCACCCCTAACTCTTTGGCTAACCTAGTAAGTATTTGTGGTCTTTTTGCTGATCAATCAATTATTTAGGTTTGTGATTTTTTTTGCTGATTAATTAAATCGTATCTTATTGTTTTTGTTTTTTTTTATGAAGGACGGGGAGACTCTTAGCCTTTATCATACCTGATGTTAAGTATTGATAAGCCTGAAGATGGAAGCAAGCCGAATCCTCAATCACTGAGGTATCTTATCTCTAATTGCCGGAACACAACGATGCTGAAAACATTGTTGTTATGACGTCAGACTTAGATAAGATGGTGGTAGCTAGCCAGGCGGACTTACAGCAAGTCCTAGCACCAACCAAACCGCATACAAAATGTACCCCCGCTTTCGAACAAAAAAGGAATTACTCAAATCAGTCCAGCCGTCTTCGAGTAATCGAGTAACATACATAAAAACGATTCCAATGAATTAAGAACCTTCTCCTTTTTTTGAAATCGGTAAAAATATCCTAATTCTAATTAAGCCAATTTCTGCAGTGTCGTTAGGGCTAGGTGATGTACACGTAGATTAAGTTTGATGATAGTTTATCGCTAATGACATGATTCTCCAAGGTCTGAATTAATATTATATATCGTATTTTCGTCATCCTTCTTCATGTCCTTCAGGTCTTTTTAGGGTTCCGTAGCCTTATGGCAAAAAACGGAACCCTATAGATTCGTCATGTCTGTCTGTCTCTCCGTCCGTCCGTATGTCACAGCTACTATATTCTGAAACTATTAGGATTACACAATTGAAGCTTGGTAGGTATATGTATTCTGTAAACTTCTTTACGATTTTCACACAACGTTTTTTGTTCAAAGTCAACCGTTTGAAAGATGTACACTTCCAAATTGGTAAAATGTGTATATTTCTAACATTTAAATAAGAAAGTGAAAACAATAGATCTTAACAAAAGATGGTTTGAATGAAATATAGTTAGCAGTTTTAGAGATATTGAACATTTTCCGCAACCGCAAATTATTTATTAGTTATTTATACAAACACTATGAAAAAACAAAGTTATTTTTGCAGACGAAAAATATAAGTGGCATTTTGACTACGGAACCCTACACTGCGCGTGGCCCTACACGCACTTGGCTGATTTTTTACTTTATATACATTGAAACTAACGTCTCGTAAAAAAGGTCGAAATATATTACATAAAACATTCGTCGAATGTCTCGTAAAAAGGCCAATAGTATGTACCTATTCTAATTGGTACTTACTTACCGTATCAGCATCACTTTCTTGGCAGCCATGGCAATGGCTCTATCCAGGTTGTCCTCCGCGTTGTCCATGTGTCTGTCCAGATCTGCGGCTTCCATCTCCAGTGAAGCTTGTAGCTCCTCCACTCCTGACTCCGACTCCTGCTCAGGGTCTGTGTGGACGATGTTGTCCAGGGTTAAAACTGGGTATTCGAATGGTACTTACCGTATCAGCATCACTTTCTTCAGTAGCCATGGCAACGGCTCTATCCAGGTGCTGCTCAGCGTTGTCCATCTGTCTGTCGAGCTCTGCGGCTTCCATCTCCAGCTGCGGTGAAGCCTGCAGCTCCTCCACTCCTGTCTCCGACTCCTGCTCAGGGTCTGAGTGAACTATGTGGCGAGCGGGCATCTTCACAAATAGAGGACGAAAGTTCTGACGATTTGCACCTGGGCAACAAAATAATAAATAAATAAATTCCATACCATCACACCTATTATCTAGCCCACGCTAAGTTCCAGGAACTTGTGTTATGGATACTAGATAACGGATAAACATACTTATATACTTTTTTTTTGTAAGTACATACATAATATACATATTAAATACCCAGACCAAGACAAATAGACATGTTCATGCACACAAACATTTATCCCGTCCGGGGATCGAACCCGGGACCTCTGGCGTAGAAGGCGGGTTTAGTACCCCTGCGCCAAACAGGTCGTCATAGTCTGTCTGGTCTGGTTTGTGTCTGGTTATATGGTTATATCCCTGATGTTTCTTTGAGGTCAGTGTAACATGTCTTTCATGGGTTAGAAAATAATTGATAGGTTTTTATTTTAAGTTAGTTTTAATAAGGTTTAAATGCATGATTAAGCAGTAGCATGCTTATCCCCAGCCCCTGCTTGTCAAAGAGCATAAGATCTATGAAATGTGGCAAGTAGTATCATCATTTACTACGAATTCAGGGGAAAAAGCTAAAAACTATAAATTTGTTATTAAATCATAAAAATATAGTCTATGGTTTCGAAAACTGAATTTCGGGAAAAACTCGGGAACGCGTGGAGGTATCGAGTTGAAATTAAAACCATAAATTCACCTTAAAACTCTCTTGAAGCTTTGATAAAATCAAACTTCAAAATTAACGTTAAAAAAGGTAAGGCCATTTATGCCGCAAAACGTATAGGTACTTCGACACTCTCAAGGGAACTATGAAATTTGGCAAGTAATATCGTCTTTTACTATAAGTACAGGAAGAAAATCTGAAAACTATGCATCTGTAATTAAATCGTGAAACATTTAGTCTTAATTAAGTTTTGTAAACTGAATTTATTTATAACTATTTATAATATTATGTCCCTAGACTCCCTGTAAAACCAATTTGTGCGGAGACGTCTCGGTGGGGTCCTACTCGCACTTAAATCAAATCTCTCATTAGGTATGTCATTAAAATTCTTCAGACTCCTTACTTTATATTAACTAGCAGCCGCCCGCTGTTTCACTCGCGGGGTTCCCGTTCCTGTTGGAATATCGGGATAAAAAGCCTATGTTTTAATTCAGGCTATCTTCTATCTGTGTGCCAAATTTCATGCAAATCGGTTCAGTAGTTTTTGCGTTAAAGAGTAACAAACTAACATACTTTGTGCATTTATAATATTTTATTTATAGGATATTAAATAATTTTGAATGTCGTCTATACCTACCTTTGATAAAGCTTTCATACAGTCTGAATGATATACAGTCAACAGCTGCTACGGCTTTATACACTCCTTACATTTCTCCCTTACATCTCTCGTATCAGCGACGGTTTTCTTAGTGCAAATATAAAGCCGTAGCTGCTGTTGACTGTACAAGTTGAAGCTAATTATTGACCGCATGTACTATCCCAACAAGCAAAGTAATCCTATAAAGAAAGATTCTAAGCATATCTCTACTAATAACGTTCTTATAAAGGCATTGTTGTAAATTTCTTACTTATAATAGCATTCTACAAGCGGTAAAATGCTCAAGAGCATTAGTTTTCATATATCAGTCTTATAGTTTTCTACAAAACTAACGAACAGAACAGTTACTAATAGTAACATTTCACAAGCGTATATACTCTCAAGAGCATTGGATTTATTTCATAGTCTTCTAGTTAGCTACAACACTATCTTATAAGATAATTATAAGAATAAATGTCCTATAATTGTTTACAGAAATATTAAATAGTCTAGAATCATCTTTTGACCCTATACTAGTATATTGTAAGAGAACAAGGTATTATAATACACTAAGCTGAGATTATTATGAGTTTGCATATGATTAGTCTTGTTTGAGATTCTTATAAATGCAATTCTACTTAATAAGAGCGATATTAGATCAAACAACCGTATAAGCTACTAAATCAATCACTTTATTAGTATGTTAATCTCGGACATTTTTTTCTGATTCAATTGGCCTAATTCGACGTGAGAAAATTGTTTAATATGAATTTTCTTTGTCATGACATAGACATTTATAGGTTAGTCACAAAACATGGCGACTGTTCCTAAGAATTGTCGAACCTTTTGTCTAACCATAAATATACAATGCGCTATTTTTGGAAGAGCGTTGTGAAATTAATCAACTTTTTGTAGACATTTACAATAAAAATTACTTCCCCGGCGATTTCACACACTACATTCACAATATTTTGTGATACTAATGTTGTACAAATACCAAATTATTTTAATGTTTATTTAATAGGAATCATGCGAGCGTTTTTTAAATATATTTTTTTTATTACAAAACGACTGCATCAACCAGCCGAAACATCAAAAACGTACTTATAACTTATAACTAAGTTCAATACAAGTGCACATGATTACTTTAGTAGGATACTTATGTTTGTTACTAATAAGAGTGTTTGTGTTTAAAAATGTGTAGTCCACGAACATTATAGAAACAATTGTACTTCTCTAAGTATGTTATAGAGCTTAGTAACATTCTTTAAGTAGGTTATAAGTTCTTCTTATCAGTTAAAAGATGTCCTGAATGGCTGGTAGGGAAAAAAAATTTTAGGACTATTCGAAAGTACTTATCTATAAGTCTATTTGAATAAAAATCTTTGACTTTGACTTTAAGATAAATACAGAAATAATAGCTCCTATAACTGCGCCCAAATCCATGTTTGTAACATGCTAAGAGTTTCTTTAAAGAGAGTATAGAAGTAGTCTTGAAGATAGTTATTAGAACTGATTTTGCTAGTTGGGATGTAGCTAAGAAACATAATTCTATATAACAAGTTCTTCACAATTTAATACCCAAGTAATAAATGAAGGCTTATTTTGAAACCAGCTGCTTGCTTATATTATCGTAGCTTAGTTTGCGCCCATACGGTCAAAATTAAATTTGTTTAGTGTGCCCATACATCTAATGTGTTAATTTACATAATCCCGCAAATAAGCTGCGCAGTTACGTGTTTAGCGAGCACACGCAAATGCTTTAAAGCAATTGAATCATACCTTTCTCGACATTTTGTAGTTTTTTCATTGCATCACGGGCGCCTTGTAACGTGTGGGTCGAAGTTCCCGACATTGGTCTAATCGTTACCCGTTGGATTCCGCTACCGGGAAGCAGAGTGGTGTATACCCTCTTTGGTTCCTCCCTTTCAGGGCTCCTCGAGTAAGACCTCATTAGAGTCTCATCCTGGTCATCGTCTATGTCAATAAAACATTCTTCGAACTGTTCGAAGTCGGAATCCAGCTCTGTTCGTGAACCGTGAGTCTTCGGCCGACAGAAAGAGTCCGAATTGCGTCTGTACTCCAAACTTTTCGGCTCTGGGCTGGAAAAGCTTCGCATTACGTAGCCTTTTATCGGGCTTAGGTGCGTTATATTGGCCTCCGATTCGCAATGAGTTGGCGGCGAAGAATAGCTTCTCGGCAGAAGGCTTTTCGGTTGCATTTTCCTCTGTTGTTGCTGATTCGTCCTGATGGAGATCAGGCTCTTTCCTCGCCCTGTAGCACTGAGGTGTGGGGGATCTTTCCGCCGCATGTTGTTGGAGCGTGTGCACCGTCGTGGATGTTGTCCCGAACTGAGATTGGAAGTCGTAGAAACGCACCACTTTACAATATCCTGTGCTTTATACGTGTCCAGTTCAAGATAGAATTACAGTGTCGTATAACAAGGTTGCAACAGATGATATATCATATGGTAAGCAACGGTGAACACGACCGACTGATTTGGTACACTGGGCCCGACATAACGACTTAATTTCATTAACAGGTTCGCCCACACCGCTCAGCGATCTTCGATAAAGCAATTTAATCTTTGGTTCACGCTCAAAGTACTTACATTCTATTGTCGAGCCTCAGATCCGAAAATGCACACGTTTCTCATTCCGTCACAAAAGTATAACTGAGTGCAACCTAAACCAATTCACTCTATAGGTAGGTACTATAAGGTTATAATAACAGCGGTCGTCTTGGTGGAAAATTACTCTCAAGTTTGAAGGTTTCAAACCTACACGGGTCGGAGTTAAAAGTTAAATTACGAAGTGACTGCGTCTGCGCATCATATTGGACAACTTTCTCTATCCGTATTGATTGATCGCTTTTACTCATTTATGAGAACCTGTTTATTGGACATCGCTTATGGCTCTTATGGTCTAGCGGTCAGTTTATAAGCAAACGAGATCAGCAGCGTTTAATTGTGAACGATCCCGTATCAAATACACAAATCGCGGCACGGTGTACAATTACCCGTAGTTCCGTATACGCGTTATTGTACGCAGTCATCTGATTGGCCCATTGATTGCTAGCACGGGTGTAAAATAGTTCATCAACAAATTCAGAGTTATTTAGCACTGGTTGGTCATTTATTTCTTCGCCCGCAGGCTCCGTTTCACTGATTTTTAATGAATTTTCACTTTTTATGTTAAACAAACCGATTAAAACTGGTATTCTGCACTCAAAACACTCTCGAGCACACGTTGTTTACGTTATTACATATTTCAACCTTTCGGCGTACACACTGATTATTTATAAATCATCGTAATTCATCCGTTATATTGCATATCCAATTGTTCGTTTACAGTCATTCGACGGTTTAATACCCTCGATTATTTACAAACAATCTGTTCTTGCAAAATGACGGTGACAGTAATAAAGTTTTTGCGTTTTCTAGTTGTAATGCTTAGAATAATTATTCTAAGTTGTAATGATATGAAAGGCAAGCAAAATATACCCTTTAAGAAAATCAAGCCTCGTTTTACTTTTTGCTCTGGCATTTGGTAGCTTGTCAGGCCTACAAAAACGCATCAGTCTGCCGTAGTGGCCGTAAGATTGTTAAAAGAAGTTGGTTCTTTAGAATTTTAACACTAGAGCGCTCACGCGGGCTACATAATAACTTAAAAATGTAAGCGCAGTGCATTTTTATAGTAGGGCGGGACCGGCTTTGGGACAGATCAAAAAATTCAAAATGCTAGACTGTGACGAAAACGCTATTGCATAAGAACAACTATTTAGTATACATCATAATAAAATGATTCACTTAACAAGTTAAAAGAGTTGAACGAATAAAAAAATATTGATCTGAATAGGTCCGGAATATTTAATTTTTGGTATTTTTTCTAAAGTTCATCTTCAGTTCATAAATCAAAAAACTTAAGCAATTGTTGATTGTTGTTGACTTTTGATAATGTATTTAGTAAGACATAAAGTGAAGTCGTCACATTATAACATCTTTACTTTAATTAAATAAGTGTGTTAAATGCAAAATATCTATATCATAATGGGCTACATAGGTATGTACCCCGCGCGAGCATTGCAGAAGAATTTTAGGCGCGTGTACTCTAGTGTTAAGAATTTAGTTTATAGCTGTTCTATAAACTTGAAACGCAGCATTTATATAGTACATCTATTTAAATTTTGCGCCCATTAGTAAATGAACCGGTTCTCAAAGTTTTGTATTTTACATGCCAATATAAATTTTCTTGTATTTTTCTATAGTTTTGTTATTAGTGTCATCTATATACAATCCTTATAATTACTTACTAAGGAAGCAGCCCGCAGTGACAAGGAAGAAAAGCAAAGTTCAGCATGCTGTTTGCTGCAATTTGCTTATATACGACATTGTGGTGTCATTTGTTTCTGCAAGATGGCGTCCTAAGGCCATAATTTCATTTTAAGTAATAAAATTATTATGAAAGCTTAAAAATAGTCATCTATTGGAGCCTGTGATTGAAGCTGTCACAATAGTAATTGCCTTTAAATAATCGATTCTATAACGGTTAATCCTTATTCTGTCATTGCGCTAATCAATCGTGATAACTGTGATGTCTGTGGTAAAGACCTACCTATTTCCATATTAGCTTCATTAAACGTAATATTTTTAATAAATCAATATAATGTTTTGTTCTTTTATAATTCCTATTTTAAATCGTATCCTGGAAACCATACTTTTTTATTTCTTTACCTTGGTTGTGACAAAAAACGAAGACTTATAAACACACTAAAACATACGTTGCCTAAAATACACAAAAACATGGACACGAAAAAATACGTCAATGGCAAGTTCATTAAAATTATATTAACAGGGACGAATTAAGCAGTAATTCGCGAATTAAATATAATATTCATGGTATAACTAAATTGGAAATCCAATACTTATCGTTTAATATAATAAACTAAGAACTGGTGTCATTTTTACAAATTTGCATCAACACTTTATCTCAAATACTCTCTGACTCTAGTTCGACCAAAGTTAACTATGTATAATGCTATACCATGCATGCATTGCTATACCATGCTTCCATCATAGTTCAAGAGCTCAAATCAGTGTAACAAATAAGTAAATATTCAACATTTTGAGAAGATTAGCGATAGGTAAGGTTCTACTCTTGACTAAGTTGCTCCGAAAGATAATTATTGGTGTTAGGAAATGTGTATGAACTACGTCAAGTGTTTTTCTTTTACGTAACGGAATTTGTATTTAGAAAGTTGTATAATATCAAAACTGCATGTCTAAACACTTTGCTACAAAAAAATATTTCAAACTATGTCATCTAGTATTATTTCGTCTGGCAATTGGTACACATGTTTACGTGATGTAATACCGTTTCCCAAATTTGTTGGACACGAAGCCTCCTTATTAACTAGTTATACAATCTGTGCCTGGCACTCGACCGGCGCGCGCGCTTACTGTGTTGCAGACTTGCAGTTAGCTTGTGTTGTGCGATACGTGTTTTTTACTCCACACGGATATAGTTTTCCCGTGATTTTTGTGTAATAGTGACTTGAACGAGTGTGTGAGAAGGTATGTAACTGTATTGCGAAACGATCGGTGTATTATTTGAGAACATTAAATTTGTTTTTTTTAGATTATAATGTTTATCATGGCTATAAGATTGCGCAAAGGAGACATTTTTTTTTTAATTAAAGAGCTAAAAACTAGTGGAACATTATGTAAACAAAACAAACTTGTGGGGCCTTACAATGAAATGTTAGAGTAATTTAGAGTTATTGTGTTAATTTTATAAATGCGACATTCACTTGAAATAGAGCTTAGGACAAACGACATAAGCTAGGTACTTTTAGTCTGAAATGTTTAAGTGATCCCCAAAAAGTGCGATAATTATACCTAACAGTAGTATGAAATCTACGCGGACGAAGTCGGGCGAACGCTAGTTCACAATGCGTAGCTCTGTCTTTTTATCAAAATAAGTAAGTTAATATTGCGTTAAAAGCTCGTTATCGTTTCAATTTGTTTACAACAACAAAATTAAATGTGTTGTTAAGCAGTGCAGTTTATAGTCCTTATGAGTTGTTTTGTGTTAATTATTATTACTTACTTATTAATAGTAGGTACAGTCGGTGTACTTCCCGGTTGATCAGTAGAGTTTTTTTAGAGAGCCTTATTAAAAAAAGTAATAGATATATAGAAAGTTTTTATATCAGAAATAATAGATCATTAACAAGTATATCATTTGAATAATAAATTATTTCGTTAACCTTAGTAGGTTCTTTCTGAGAAAACGAGAAAATTGTTGATGTTACCATATAAAATATAGAAAAGAAACAGGTAAATTTTAAATAGAAAAATATTGGAAAATATTAACTCGGCCACAAGTGAATTCTCAGACGGATTTTCCCGTCTGAGAATTCACTTGTAGCCGAGTTAATTTTTTCCAATATTTTTCAATTTAAAATTTACCATAAGTATAAAAATAGCATTGAATAATTGAATAGCAAAAAATAGCATTAAAATTGAAATTTACAAAAATCATAAAAAACAAACAGGAGCAGACATAATTATATTAAGATCTAATACATGACATAAGAGACAGCAGGAAAGGATGAGAAATATCGCAATGTAAAAATAAGTCAAGTAAAACTCTCATTATCGCTTAAGTAAGTACCTAATTAGATATTGCCAATTGGATTTTCCTCTGTGGAAATAACCGATACTTATCCCGTTCTCTGATCTATTATCAAGATATTGTACCTATGCAGTATGTTTACGAACAGAAGCTGATTCACAAACTATCGGACACGGACTCTTCTTCTTCTTTCTTAATTAATGGCGTGCTCACGTTTAATACGCGAATTTTGCCAATGTCAAGTAAATCTATTTTTTATTATACAGACATTGTACGGTAGATTGAGTTAAAAATGGAGCCTCACAACACGTGTTTTTACGAAAAGAACTCGGGTGAAACTCCGGACACGGACTCGGATTCAAATTCTATATATTGCTTTGTCTATTCCGAAGTGATTGACAGTGACGTTGCAATACATTCCACTGTCGGGAACGTTTTCGACTGTCTGACTGAAATTCAAAGTGGGGTACTAAGGCATTTGGGGTATCATATAAAAGAGCGCTGCTTGCACATTCTCAAACATTATTTTTATTCTAAGTTTTCGACTTTTAATGAAATTAAAAAAAAAACGTTTTCCCCTCCTCTATCTCCGAAGTTGACATAGAGAAAATCTGAAATTGTTCTATGTGATAGAAGTTTATGTAAAGATTACAGGAAAAATAAAACGGTGTCTCTAAATAGCATACTTTGTTTGTACTTTTTTAAATATTTTATACTTATTTGCTTTTGTTTTAGTATGTCGATGTATCGGGACAATTTATGTATACCCTTGGTACGTGAGCCCGACTCGCTCTTGACCATTTTTTTAGGGTTCCGTACCTCAAAAGGAAGCCGTTTATGCCGCAAATTTTCGAAACTCGCACGGGAATTAAAACCTACAGGGTACTTCCCGTGAACTTAGAATCTTGAAGTTTGGTACGAAGTAACGTCTTATAGTACAGATAAAGGAAAAATTGCGAAAACCGACCATTTTTAGTTACATCATATAATAAAAAATATTTTACGGAACCCTCGGTGCGCGAGTCTGACTCCGTTTTTTTTCTCTTTGTGCCCAAATTTAAAGTGGAGGTTATGTTACGTGAAGTAACAAAATTACGATAAACAAATAGAAAAAAAATACTTTTTTTTATCAAGTGAAACAAAAAACAGAAAACAAATCAATAATAACAGTAAAAATAACTATTGAACTCGCACCAAGCAGCGGTGCGGCGATATCGGCAGATCGCGGCACTACGATTTTTTTATTATTATTCTTTATTAAGTACCTCACTTTGTTCTAAACACATAACACAACCTCCCCACAATTTTGGCCACAAAGAAAACAAAAACACCTTATACAGCATTATTTTACATTTTAGCAAGGAATATTTTCTATGAAGCAGCAGATTATTTTTTTTCGCGATTTCACAGTTGTTCGTAATGATGAGTTTTCCAAATGGTTTTGAAATTTTGGATAAACATAAAATAACGTGTAACATAACATACTCGTAGCGCCAATCACCTGTCAGTAAACCCTAATCAATAGATGAGAAAGATCATGAAAAGAATCATCCATACTCACCAGTCACCTGGGCCCGTATTCACTATTAAGACTAAAATTTTTTTTTCGTATTCTCTATTTTTTTTTTTTTTTTAATTCCTTTAAGGACAACCAACAAGATGTACACCACATACAAGATCAAAGATACAGTTGCATTGGAATTTAATCTAGGTACATTGTCACTTTAATTAAAGGTTGCCACGGCATGCAATAAGGAAAAAACAGTCTGCTTCAAACTTAAAATTAACACTTCTAAGTTAAGTATCTAAGATTAATTAAAAATGAGCATTATGTAAACATCTCTTTTTACTAGCTTGTTATAATGTTCAATAATTCCGTTCTGAATTTGTGTAACTTAAGGATGAAAAATATCTATACGGACTTTTTTATTTACACTATTTTGAAATGAAATGAATCTATTAATTGTCGAAAATTTACCTAAATTGCTCTTACTAAATTTAACACTAAACAGGGAAAATTTACCAGGACGGGGTAGTCCACTGATCCTAGAAAGTAGCTGAGGACAATCGTATAGTTTGAAGCAAATATTATGTAGTTATTGTATTAGCAGTAGAATCTCCTATTTTCAAAGTTCAAGCGTATTTTAATGAATTGGTGAGCCCATGTTTACATTGTGCTCAATGCTCAGACGATTCTAGTTATATGTGTAGTAATAACTATGAAGTTTAAATTATGCAGGTGCAATCCGTTTTGCTACACCAAATACCTAGACCAGTTAAACAACTCTTGCGCAACTCCCTGCATTTCGCTGTGGTCCCACCGCAAGCTAGAATAACCAAGCAACTGATTAAAATAACTAAAATTTATAATTGCAAATAAAGTTGTAAAAGTTTGATAGTTACTCAGAAAAAAACAAATACCTTTGACAGCACATTAAAATTGATTGATGCTACGAAAACCAATGTAATGTTGATTTTATTTTAGAGTTTTAGTTATGTTATCTTTGATTTTAACTCTAATGAATTTGAATGTTGTTTTTCTTTCTTTTTTTCTCTTTTCGTTTAAATTTTTTGTCGCTTTTATTTTTGTCATTTGTCATATCTTGCTGTGTACGTTGTTTAAATTTGTATCTAATTTCTATTATTGGATGTTACCTGTTAATGTACTTTTTAAATAAATAAAAAATAAAATAAAAGGGTTGTTTCCAGATGAAAAAAAGTCAAAATGACGTTATACAGAAGTAACAGTACATAATGTTCAAAATCATCAGAGGTTTTACTAGTATGTAACTGTCGAGATGATGACATGCAAAATGTCATCATCTCGAAGTAAAGCGAGAAATAATATTTCTATCTGACATACAAAAAATATTGCGATGACAGTTATTGTTTGAAGATTCTCAAATATAATTCAAATACTTATGAATACATTAGCATGTAACATGTAACAACGTACAACTAGGCTAAACTTGAAAGGTGGCTGTTATATAACGAAAATAAAAATCTATTAATATAAGATACACTATTTGACCACCTACTTTTTAGGGTTCTGTAGCCTAATAGCAAAAAACGGAACCCTTATAGATTCTTCATGTCTGTCTGTACATTGTATGTCACAGCCACTTTATTCCAAAACTATGAAGATTACACAGTTGAAACTTGGTAGGTAGATGATGTATTCTGTTAACCGGTTTACGGTTACACAAAAATTAAAGTATATTTCCTCAAACATGCACGGAAATGTTGTCATTATTTTCGAAAAAATCGGCCAAGTGCAAGTCGAACTCGCACATGAAGGGTTTCGTCTCTCTCCCAAGGTTGCCTGGAAGAGATTGCTATGTAGCAATAAGACCGCCTATTGTGTGTTTTCTCTGTATGCGTTGTTGTTGTTTTTGTATCGTGTGCAATAAAGTTTCTATTTCTATTATATTAAATACACCTACCTACCCAAAATGCCACTATAATTTTTCGCCTGCAAAAATAACATTGTTTTTCATAGTGTCTGTATGAATGACAAAGTTATATTTGCGGTTTTGGCAAATGTGATATAGCTCTTAAACTGTATAATATATTTCGTTCAAACTAATTTTCGTTGAAAGTTTTTATAAAGGTCTACAGCATATATTTTTTTTAGATTATTCACTTTCTTATTTTAAAAGTTAGAAGGGGGACACACATTTTTTCACTTTGAAAGTGTATATCATTGAAAGGGTTGGCTTTGAGAAATACTGTTATAGGTACCTCAATGTAATTTTTAAAGACCTACCTATCTATAGATAACCCACACGTATAGGTTTGATGAAAAAAAAATTTAATTCGTATATTTTTTTTTGTGTAAAAACCGTAAAGCGGTTTACAGAATACATCTACCGACCAAGTTTCAACTGTGTAATCCTCATAGCTTTGGAATAAAGTGGCTGTGACATTTTACAACTTTGGAAGTGATGTAAAATGTGTCCCCCCCCCCCCCCCCCTCTAACTTTTAAAATAAGAAAGTGAAAAATCTAAAAAATATATATGCTGTACCTAGATTTTTATAAAAAACTTTCAACGAAAATTGGTTTGAACGAAATATTAGCAGTTTCAGAGCTATAGCACATTTTCCAAAACCGCAAATATAACTTCATGTCATTCATACAAACACTATGAAAAACAAAGTTATTTATGCAGACGAAAAGTTATAGTGGCATTTTGGGTAGGTGTATGTAATATAATAATAATAATAATAGAAACTTTATTGCACACGATACAAAAACAAACACAGAGATAATGACAAAAAAGACGAACACACAATAGGCGGCCTTATGCTACATAGCAATCTCTACCAGGCAATCTTGTTGATTTGGCTTATCTTCTTTAGTGCCATGATAGCAACTGAACCAAAGAAAGCAAAAGTATTAAGTATTTAAAATTATGTAGAGCAATAAGAGATATAATATTATGATTATGAAATCAACGTAATATTCATGGAAACTTTTTAGTAAGTTTGAAAGATCCACCACAAAGCCCTCCTTCACTTTTTATGTTTTGCCTTAGCTACAGAATCCTTAATACCTAAAGTGTTATGAGGTGTATAGTTTTCATTCAATAAAGGTATAAAAAATACTGGAAAATATAGTTCATAAGAGCCTTGATTGCAAGTTGCAACCTTGGCAAAATTTATTCTATGGGCATAATTATTCTAGATCGTCTTTTGCTTTATGTCTTTAACCAACAATAAAACAGATACTAAAATTCAAATGCAAACGCTTTAAACTATGTTTCATTAAATTATTAGAAAATTTTGATAACTTTATTAGACTAAAATTCTATACTATTTCTATTGTTGTAGAGGTACAGGTGGACATAAAGGGCATGTACCTTAACCGTTGTAGCTACATGAAAACGTTCTTAGGAAACCATCCTTAAATTATTTTGAGAAAGTATCGAGGAGTTGGGTACTCTGCAGACCGTGCTGGAGCTCTATTTTTGATTCACTCGTCTTTTTTGTGTGACGTTTGGTTTCCGTATTCCGTAAAAGTGACCTTGCACGTATATACATAGATTCGCTTTTCGCCTGTTGTACCGCCTCCCAACGAGCGCGCGAGGGACAAAGCGAAAAGCGTGCTATGTCTACGCTTACAAGGTCGCTAATCGCCTGATCGCCTCCTCGTTCGCCTCGCCACTCGCGCGACGAGTGATTCAAAAATAGAGGTCCTGCAGGCGTAGCATGCGCACCGCGACTCTTTGTCGACTCCTGTCTCGCGATATCTATCCCGCTCATATCAGTACGGTGTGAGCGGGACAGACACTGCGCTTACTCGAGAAAAGGGTCGAGAAAACTTTGTCTAGGTGCGCATGCTACGCATGCATGACCTCTATTTTTGAATCAGGCGATTAGCGACCTTGCAAACGTAGACATAGCACGCTTTTCGCTTTGTCCCTCGCGCGCTCGTTGGGAGGCGTTACTACAGGCGAAAAGCGAAGCTATGTATATACGGGCAAGGTCGCTTTTACGGAATACGGAAACTCAAACGTCGCACGAAAATCAGTAGAATCCTCGAGACGAGTGAATCAAAAATAAACCTCCTGGTCGCTTCATTAGGTCAAGGCTACCATATTTTAATTATGGCGCCGGATTTGCTTACAGTTTACAAATTTCAACTTGATCAGTCAAGCGGAAGTATAGTAAATGTCCATGTCCTGTGAAAGTTGATAAATCTGGGACTGTTTGTGGCAACGTAGCTCCTAAACGAATAGAGCAAGTTTGATGCGGCTTTTATTATTTATTTATTTGTTATAATTTATGAAGATCTGCCAAGCCGTTTGAATGCCATCAGTTCATTTAGGTTATTAAAATGAAAATTAAAGTAGGAAATGAGCTGATGATCTTCAAACGGCTGAACGGATCTTCACAAACTATAGCTAAGAACCATCTCGATCACGCCAACTTTCTAATAAAAAACCGCATCATAATCGGTGCAGTCGTTTAGGAGCTACGTTGCCAGACAGACAGATAGACAAACAGACAGATAAATACACACATACGTCAAACTTATAACACCCTTCTTTTTGCGTCGGGGGTTAAAAATAGTAATGATCATTATCTAAGGGTGGATTGCACCATCTACGTTACGATAACATAAACTATAACTTTAACCAACCATAAATCGGTCAAAGTTATCTGGTGCAACTCAGCCTTAGTATCAAAGGCTTTTTCAATTAGTCATAGTAATAATGCGTTGTAAAACCATTGAAGGTTATTTACACAACTAGTGGTAGATTACGATCCGAATGATGATCTCCAGCATCAATGAACGTAAAACTCAAATATTTTGCGGTTTGTGCGAAATTGCTTGCCACCATAGTTCGAATGACGACGCGGTTTCGTAATGGATTACAAAACTATGGCTCAAACCAGCCTGCACACCTTAAGAATGAAGTGGTGGGTAAACTCTTACGGCTTTCGCAATACTTATGTGCTGCATATTATAAGTACCAAACACTTAACTGAAAGGATGTAAACGCAGTTGTTTGACTTTTTAATGCATTTTCCGGTCAAAATTCAACTTTATTATGTACTTAGTACTTACCATGTTTATCGCAATATTATTTTGATTTTTCATCATAGGTCACAGTGAGAATCCTGTTTTTTTGTTTACCTCTGAAGTCAGCAGATGATGATTCCGCAAACTTGTATGCAGCTAGGCTAGGCTTGCTTCTTGTTGTTGGTGGCATTACTTGAAGTTTGCGCGAGAAAAAGTTCTAATATATTCTCCAAGAACTAATCTTACTATCGCTATTTCTGAATCGGTTCAGAAATAATAATAATAATAATAAACACACAATCCCACCAATCATTATTGTAACGGATAAATATACATAGTTTAATACTTTTTTTTAACACCCAGACCAAGACAAATAGACAACATCATGTTCATGCACGAAATGTAAAATGTAAAAATCGTAACGGATAGATTTGGAGCCTCGCCACGCTTTTGATCTCATGAAACCTTACAAACTGGACTACAGAACAGTTTTTTTTATTTTTTTTATGAACGACGCGACGGTGAGACTCTTAGCCTTCGTCATACCTGTGTTAAGTATTGATAAGGCTGAAGATGGAAGTGAGCCTCTCCCGGAATCCTCAGCCACTGAGGAACTGGCTATCTTATCTCTAACTGCCGGAACACAACAATGCTGAAAACATTGTTGTTATGGCATCAGGCTTAGAAAGATGGTGGTAGCTAGCCAGGCGGACTTACAACAACTCCTACCACAAACCAAACCGAATACAATATGTACCCCCGCTGGGAATCGAACCCGGGGTCCCTGGGTCTGATCCCGGTGGTTGTTTTGTTACCACTAGACCACAGAGGCGGTTAAAAATTATTATGATCAACTACTTACCGCGTTGATAACTGATTGTTTGCATCAAACTTAAACAAGACGATAAAATCTTGAGATCTGAAATGATAGGATCGTAGAAGAAGTACCTACTTAGATAGTAAATAATATAGGTACCCTATAAACGTAGTAGTATGCTAGGTATAAAATACAAATGTTTCATTTATAGATCAAAGCTAAAAGTATCTTGGGGTAATAGCATATACAGAAGTAGGTAACCTTTTTGCACCTCCATAAAACAAAAATGTATGCGGTATTTTGAAAGACTTTACTGATTGCCATCTCAAACAAGTTAGTTACTTGTATTACGTGTTACAACTTTAAAATGTTATGTTAGTCTAAACTTTTATGTAACTACGATTATGTCATCATAGACTGGATCGATGCAATTAAAAAAAAAAAGCTACAGCTCTAACGCAAACCTTAGACTAAGGCATACTCCAGCATATCAACGTGTTTTAAAAACGATGAGAAAGTCTGAAACACAAATCGTTTTTTTTTTCAGATGACGTCAGAGGTGAACGAATGGTACCGAGGCCGGAAGGTGTTAGTCACAGGAGCATCTGGTCTCATGGGCAAGGTGCTCATAGAAAAGCTGCTGTACAGTGTACCTGATGTCGGTGCCGTGTACGCTGTGGTTAGATCCAAGCGAGGGAAGACGCCAGAAGCTAGGATTGAAGACATGTGGAAACTTCCGGTAAGATTGAAATATAAATAAAGACATTTATAAGTAAGTAATATAAAGTGCTTAACCTAAGATATAAAGTCCTTGTCAGTTCAGTAAGTCAAATAAATTTATTTTCGTTTTACCGAAAAAGTGAGTATTCGAGAATAAGCTTTCTTTACTTGATTTAAAGTACTGAGAAATGACGCGACGAAAGTTTATTTTTTATTTTTTTATTAACGACGGGGAGACTCTTAGCCTTCATCATACCTGATGTTAAGTATTGATAAGGCTGAAGATGGAACGAGCCTCTCCCGGAATCCTCAACCACTGAGGACCTGGCTATCTTATCTCTAACTGCCGGAACACAACAATGCTGAACACATTGTTATTATGGCGTCAGACTTAGATAAGATGGTGGTAGCTAGCCAGGCGGACTTACAACAAGTCCTACCACCAACCAAACCGAATACAAATTGTACCCCCGCTGGGAATCGAACCCGGGACCCCTGGGTCTGATACCGGTGGTTGTTACCACTAGACCACAGAGGATGTTCGTATTCTCTCAATGACCGGAAATAATTAAAGTATCTAATACTTAAATATAGGACCAATATCGCACATATTTTATCTCACCATCAAAAATAACTTGGAACTTGTGTAACGGGTAACAAAACCAACGCAAGAGATACTCAAACAAAAATCCAAACAACTATTCTAATTTAGAAAAAAATATATATATTACTACGCAATAATAGCAAGCGCAAGAAACCGTCCCGTCTCAAAAGTGATTGGGCAATAAAAAAATCATTCTAACACATTCTTTCAAAATGTTAACGTTCGCTAGCGTGGCCTATTGACACATAATATTGCTAAAACATTTTAAGACTCTTAACTAGTTCATTAGTGTCATATAACGATCCCTTTCACTTTTTTTATTTTCAATGCTATCCAAAATCTAATGAAAAAATTGCTAAAGTAATCAATCAGTCAAAACTGACCACATTTCAAAATCTATTTGTGTGAACGTAGTACTCGCGACATTAGAAGAAGCAAAGCAAAATTTAAGGAGAAATAGGTATGTCAAGTTATTCTGAGTATACAGACTCAAAAATTCTGCGAAACCCTAATAATACCTACCTCAGTGGCGAAACTTAGGTATCGTGTTTAAATAAAGGACGATTTTTCATAAACTAAAAGATAGCTTCTTAGATAAACAAAACATACTTATGTTAAAAAGTTTTATTAAGAACATAAAAATTTGGTATTTACGATGCTATTCTATTATGAGATAACTATAATACAGCAAAAAATACTGGTCCACAAGTTAGGAAAAGTTGGACTTCTTTGCATGTTACTACGTATTAGTCGTTGCTTTGAATTTTTTGACTGAAAAAGAGAGCTTGACTTGACTCAGTAGCTCAATGTGGCTTAACAGCTGGTTCCCTAAAGTGCTTGAAACTTCCTTTACAGTATAGCTTAAACATATAAAACTCTTTTTGTTTTACAAATGTTGAAACTTCACGCTTTGCGCGCTCTTGACGTGACGTCATTCTATATCACTTTCATACAAATTGGTAGAAAATGGTCAAGCGTGAGCCGCAAGCTGCAAGTTTTATAAAGTAAACATAAAATACCGACTCGAAGTTAAAAATTTAAATATCTCTAGAAATATATCACATATGGAAATAAATAAAAACAGCATTTTTTTATTTCATGTACTTAGGCACTACTAAGGCCCGTATTTCGTATTAAGTCCTGTTCATCCCCAATCCAATCTGGGCAATTTGTGGGACGAGTCGTTTTTTTTTCTAGTAACAATCCTACTTCCTACTAATATTATAAATGCGTAAGTATGCCAGTTTGTTTATTTACTTGTTACTCTTTCACGCAAAAACTACTGAACGGATTTGGATGAAATTTCGCACACAGATAGGTACATAGCCTGGATTAGAACATAGAGTACTTTTTATTCCGATATTCCCACGGGAACGGGAACCACGCGGGTGAAACCATGGGCGGCCGCTAGTTTATCATATTTTAGAACATTTATCTACTCGATGTCAATAGTGTCAAAGTGACAACATATTGAAAAATAAACATACAGATGAACATTGAACCTACTCCATTTTGAAGTTGGTTCAAAATACATGTACACATAAGGGCTAAGTAAATGTGACCTATTTTTCCCTATATTCAATCGCACAATACTTCGTACATCATATCAAATTAACGGTATAAACTCACGTTACGCGCAAAAAATGTTGAAATACGCGCAACAAGCGGACATGTTTGGCAATAAAGTGGCCAATGCCAAGTCCCTGTTTCAGTGAAGCGTGGCACGGCGATGTACCTGCTAATTGCCTATAAACAAAAGAATAGTGACGAAAGTATTAGAAAACGATAATGTTGGATTTTGTTTTTAAAAGCGATGTTACTTATGTCATGATTTCTAATAGTTTTAGTACTTTTTGATTATTTTACTCTGGTATCACCGACAACTGGACCATTTTAAATATTTGAATGTGTGCTCTGCAACACTGTGCTCGGTCACGTGGGTGTACGAACAACCAATCAAAGAGCAGATATATTTTGGCGGGGATAATTTATTGTAAAATTCGTTAACATTTTGCAATTAGAAATTATTTTAATTGTTTAATAGAAAAGTAGGGTAATCCAATTTTTTTAGGTAAGTAGGAACGTGGTTAAAAATTTTAAGTAACATGGTATGGGGTTTATCTTTTTAACTGTGACCTTACTATTCCAATATGATCATATTGAGTCTTCACACAGGTATTTGGTCGGGGCCACTCCCTGATAATATCTGGTGACAGCGTTGTGTGATTAATATGATTAACTAGGATATTATATTGGTATTGACATAGTCAGATATATACCTACCACCTTCATGTTCTGAACCGCAGTCTACGGTCTGGGTCACCTACATTCCAATCAGAGCATCGGTCCTCTGGATTCACTGTCGATAAGATGAACTCAAGAGGAACTCGCGAGTAATCTATAAAATACCGGCAACCTCATTTCAACGTCAGGTCAGACTATTTGTTACTTACTTTAAGAGGGAAAGAATTTGTTGTTTGTTTCCCCAGTTTCTTGGTTTTTAGTATTCCATGTAGCCTTAATTTTATTAGGGTTTCGTAGCCTAAAGGCAAAAAACGAAACCCTTATAGATTTAGCCAAACCGATGTATGTCACACTCTTTTTATTCCAAAACTATGAGGATTAGACAGTTGAAACTTGGTAGGTAGATGTATTCTGTAAACCGCTTTACGGTTTTTACACAAAAAAAAAAGAATTACGGTGGGGCTCCCCATACATGGAACTGACACTGAATTATTTTTTTTATCAAACCTATACGTTTGGGGTATCTATTGATAGGTCCTTACAAATTACATTGAGGCTTCTAAAACAGTTTTTTCTCAAAGTCAACCGTTTGAAAGTTATACACTTCCAAAGTGGAAAAATGTCCCCCCCCCCCCCTCTCTAACTTTTGAAATAAGAAAGTGAAAATTCAAAAAAAAAAATTTATGTAGATGTTTATAAAAACTTTTAACGATATTTGGTTTGAACGAAATTTATTTAGTAGTTTCAAATATAACTTTGTCATTGTCATCACATACAAACACTATGAAAAACAAACTTATTTTTGCAGACGAAAAATTATAATGGCATTTTGTAAATAATAATAATAGAAACTTTATTGCACACGATACAAAAACAAACACATACAGAGAAAATGTCAAAAAAGAGGAACACACAATAAGCGGGCATATAGCTACGTAGCAGTCTCTTCCAGGCAACCTTGGGTGAGAGGCGAAACCCTTCGAGGCGAAGAGAAGCGAGAGGCGAGTTCGACTCGCACTTGGCCGATTTTTATTATAGCCTTAGCTTATTTTGCTTTTGATATAAATAGACTACAATAGCGCACACACTCCTAAATATTTAAGAATACAGCCTGACATACCTTATAAAAATTGGGGCTAGGATACACAATCATATAATATTAAATTGTAAACCACCGCTGTACACACTGTTAAAGCACAATAAACAATTTATTTATTTATTATTTATTATTTATTTAATATCATTGGGCAGGAGGTATATTTTTAACCGACTTCAAAAAATGGAGGAGTTTCTCAATTCGACGGAATCTTTTTTTATGTATGTTACTCGATTACTCGAAGACGGCTGAACCGATTTGAGTAATTCTTTTTTCTTTGAAAGGGTATACTTTCCATGTAGTCCCATTGTCATCGTGTCAGGATCTGATGATGGGATCCTGGAGAAATCTAGTGAACTCTTCAAATATTATAGGCACTCCTATAGCGATTTTGGTGTTTTCTATAGTAACTCATGCATATGCCTCCGGAAAGCATCATTTGGTGAAGTGGACCTGATGATGAAGGCCACAAATGGTCATCGGAACTATTAAATACTTAGCATTTCACGAAAGCGATGCGATTACTTTAATGTGGCTCATAAGCAACTTATGCTCGACTCAATCCAAGTGATAAAGTGGAGCTGATGATGAAGTATCAGGAGAACTCATCAATAAGTAACGTCCCTGCACCGGGAAAAGCTGCATTTTGTAAAAGGTGATGAGCAGTTTACATAAGGTTTTTAGCATAGGCACGGGACCTCTTCTACTTTTAAAAGTTGTGAAATAAAAAAAATTAAAACCGGTGTCGGTGCCAGCCAAAGCATTCTACTTTGCGGTCCTACTCTTTTATTTTTCTTGCCTTGGCTGGCACCGACTCCAAAAGACTTATTTTTTGCTTTTTAATTTTTTAAAGTCGGTTTTAATTTTTTATAAAAAGTTTTTTGATGCATAATATTTTATATAATTTCCTTCTTGTATTCGTTCTAGGCCCAATCACTAAAGTTTGTCAATAGTACAATTAGTTTCATTTTGCATAAATGTTTTGCTATAATTGCTTTGACCACACTAAATAAATTGATTCTAATTATCACTAGATTCCAACTGGTAAAAACTGGCAGAGCTCCAATTTTATAAATAATATTATTTCTAGTTGAACCTAAACCAGGCCTGTCTCACTTCCATACAAGCGGCGCAAAATCCCCGAGATGTTTACCTTCTATTCTGGAAAACAACCTAATTTCAACCTTTTACATTGCGTATAACGTTCATAGTACAATAACTGTCTGCCGTCTCGCTTCAATCTGCTAGGGCTGTCAGAGGAGGGATAGTGTGCCTGCTCCTAGGTTTTTACCAGGACGGGTATGCTAGGTGACCCCAGCATATCCTACGCAGGAATCCGTAAAGAGTGGATTCCCCTCACTTAAATAAAAAAAGAAAAAAGAAAAAAAAAGGGCTGTCAGAGGTACTACTTTATCTGTGAAAGTAATACACACGAAGCGAGACAGATGGCGACACATGTTGATACGATTTCCAAACGGGTAATAGTCTAGGAGCTAGACAACCGAGATTGGTACTTAAATAATATGAAATGCCTACCTGTAAAATAATAATAAAAATAGGGATATAATGATAATGAAATACCAAATTATGCAGTAATTATGTTTAATTAAGTAGGTACTAAAATATATAACAACAGACAATACGTTTTCTTATTATTTTTTTATTTTATAGTTGTTTTACTTTTAAATACTGTTTTATTGATTTTGTTCCTGATTAAAATTACATTAAAATTTAACGATTGTTAAATTTTAATGTAGCATAAATGCGTAATCTTGGTGCTTGTACACGGTGCAAGTAGCTTGCGCATGTTGAGGCACTTGCGCGGGTTATATGCATCGTAAACATACATCGTAAAAAACATGTGCGGGTCTAGTGACTCGAGCATGTACCAAAGCGAGCCACCCGCGCAACTAATCCGCGTGCTCTGCGACGCGCGCGGGTCACTCGTCACTCGCGCATGTCACTTGAGCAGGTTCAGACGTGCGCAAGCGGTAGGAACAGACCGATAGGAAGCGGTTTAATTTAATTGTTTTTCTATTACGTGAATTGTTTCTTCTATAATTGTTTAGTTTTTGTTTTAATGTGACCAATAATGAGTAAATTAGATAAGTGGAACGACGAAACGACTTGTCGTTTCGTACTTTTGTACAAATCCTACGATTGTCTGTGGAATATGGAATCGTCAAACTACAAAAATAAACAATCAAGAGATAACGCTTTAGAAGCAATCGAGAAAGAGATTGGCATTGACGGTTTCGAAAAAATTAAATAAAAAATAAAATACGAAGTCTTCGATCTACTTACAATTTAGAAAAGTTGAAAATCGAGAAATCTCAAAAATCTGGTTATCCAGTTACGCATCCATAACTTTTTGCTTCGTAATTGTATTCATTCGTCTTCTAGCATATTTAAAAATTTTGATGTAAAAATTGCATTAATTTTTCCAATTATTAATTTATTTAAAATTTCTAATTTTATTATTTGATCTAAAATTAGATTATTTTTTTAATAATTCTGGTAATATTACATTTTTAACAAATGGTTTTAAAAGAATTTTCGTTCGTCGAGACATTTTGACGCGATTCAACTCATAAAGCTACCGTGCGAATAGCATGCACATGTAGCTCTTGACCACGACTACTTGCGCAAGTAGCCTGTGTCTTAACTTGCTCCAGTTATATGCACCATGTATAAGTACAAAGCGAGTAACTCGAACAAATAGCTTGCGCATATTACTCACGCGTGTAACCCGCATCTTTACATGCTCCAGCTACATGCACCGTGTACAAGCACCCATACAAAAAGCTTCAAGAAGTAATCTTCTATCGGGAAACAAGCACACAAAAGAACCGGTGGTATGTCTTTGAGCAACTCAAATAACGTACTTCCTGGTCTGTTTTCTATACCTACATTTATCAAAATTACTTCTAAATGCATCTTCTAATTTTCCTACATACTGACTGAATTCTGCAGGTGGAACCTTTAGACTCCCGTAAAACGAGGATGTTTTGTTGTATGCTTTGAAATGAGTGAACAATATGCTTTGATAAAAAATTTGCATTGAGTGTAGCTTATTCACCATATTTTCACATGTGTGTTTTCTTGTGCATTTGAATAACGAATAACCTGTCACGTATGTCACAGTATTTTCTTCTGGCAAATCAATTCGGTAATCTGCTTCACCTTGTAAATTAACCAACGACGTCAGGTCCTCATTAGGAACGACAATTCGTTTAGTTTTGATTACATCTTCGGCCTTTAGTAATATATCATAAATACCAGTCTCACAGTTTGCTGTTGGAGAATTTTTTAACATATTTACAAAGAATAATTTTGAAAAAGGCCCTCGAAAACTGAACAGGTGTAGGCTCTGAGCACGATCCACCTTGCTGCCTTACAGCACTAAAAAAATTCTCAACGCTATCATGGTTCAATCTTCTGGTAAACATGTATTTGCAACCCTCTTCTTTTAAATTTTCAAACAACTGTATGATGGATTGTATGGAAATTTGAAAATTAGCAAAAGTTTTAATATGATTCGTGTTGTGCTTGCCTGTGGTGCGATTGATTGATTTAATTCTTGCAAAAATATTTTGAGCTTCCTCCAAAACGATTTTTTGATCATCAGACATTCTAAATGCAGACGGTAACTTTTGACTGTTTTAATTTTGCTGGAGTTAAGAACATCGAACAAATTGACAATTTTTTAAATTAATTCAGCTGTTTTTTTAGCTTCTTCCGGAATTTTGCCAAATTCAATATATGTTTCGAGGGCAGCGTGTACCGTGTGGCTGAAAATTTGCGCTGCATACTTTATTCTCATACGTTAAAAGTTATTCGGATCAATATGAGCATCACTTATTTTCGGTATAAGTCGTAAGTTACGATCCTTTTGGTCATCACATAACATCCTTAAGTAATTCCATGATATTACTTTCTCATTCAGATAGTAGTCACTAGTAAGCATATTATTCCGTACACACCTGAGTAAATGCGGTTCATCGAAAATATATAAAAAAAAAATTGACCATGCACAAATAAATATGGTTTATTTACTGTCACCTGCTTTACAACTTTAGCGTATTTGTCAAAATTGGAGCCCTGGTCTGAAATAATAGCCTTGACTATAATACCCATCCCACAAAGTTTTTTGATAACGGCACTCATCCATGTGTCTAGTTCGACGTAGTGCTTGGTACTAGCGAGAAATGCGTAAGCTATGGGCTGTTTCCAGTTGACAAATATACCTTGCAACATTATTACATATGCATTACTTGCAATGTCAGGTGAAATATTTCCATCAATGTTGTGAAGCCCAATCACTTCATCTGCTTTTATATCATAATACAAATTGCGTTTAAGTACCATTTCATCTACACATATAGTACAATATTTTGCATTATCAAGAAGAGATTTAATTTTCATCGATAAACTTTGTAAAACACTAATTCTGGAGGTATTTAATTTTGTAGGTATTTTTAATTTATACCTGCACAATGTATTTTTGCTGGGAACTTTAAGTACCATTTAAAGACACCTATATGTTTGTGGCCCCGATTAATGTAAGTTAAGAGCAAACACTTTGTAGTCACCTTCATAGCGATTCCTTTGAATTTGTTTCTTAATTTATTTTGCCAATCAACAAGTTTTTGAATCTTTCTTCTAATACGGATCTTTCATTTGGTTGTGTTTTGAATCAATTTCAGTTTTTATCTTATTTAATTCGAACTGTAATTTTCGACGTTTATCTTCTGAATTTTTTAATTTTTCATAGAGTTTTCGTTTTCGAGGAGTTTTTTTAAATAGGGCTTTTGACTTTTGGGTGTTTTTTTCTGTACTTCGATGTTGTTTTAATGATTGCTGGTTGTCCGGTGATTGTTTGCTCGTTGACGGGTCGTTGGATGGGAGGCTGGTGGTAGCGGGGCTGGTGGTTGGTTGGTTGCAGTCGGCAATGTGAGAATCGGTAGTGAATAAATTTTTGGTAGGGACTACTAAGTTACTTGTAAGCTTTTTGAGCGTTGTTGTTATTATGTCAGAATCTTCAAAATGTTTTTCACACACTTCATAGTGCTTGGACTTAAGATTTTCTTTTTGTATTAAATCTTCTCTGTCAATCAAATTCAACCATCTTTGGCGTCTGTAAAGAAAAAAGGCTACTGCTATAACGATTTATTTAATAAAAGCAAGAAAATCGATCATGTCTAGGTACAGGTTGTATGTTTAAACGAAAGGTACGAAATATCAATTAGATCAACCTTAACATTAACAACTGCGCCCCGGGGCTTCGCTCCTGTGTAATTTCGGGATAAAAAATTGTTTACGACCTATTCTCAGACCTACTGAATATACATATAATATTTCATCAAAATTGGTCAAGCTGTTTCGGAGGAGTATAGCAACTAACACTGACACGAGAATTTTATATATTAAACTAGCTGTGCCCCGGGGCTTCGCTCCCGTGTAATTTTGGGGGAAAAAATAGATAACGACCTATTTTCAGACCTACCGAATATACATATAAAATTTCTTCAAAATCGGTCCAGCCGTTTCGGAGGAGTATGGCAACTAACACTGTGACACGAGAATTTTATATACATAAGATTAGATATTAGAAGAAAGAACAAGTACTTAATAAAAAAAATAACCATTATTTTGACTGCAAAATGCTGCAAAGTGGCTGCAAATTGCTCACTTTGCTAATTTCACAATAATGAGTAGTGTAGACATTAGAGGGACGAAGTAGAAATACAATGCGATAGAAAAAATCTACATAATATTACAAAATTATGCAAACATTTTTGTATTGATATATATCACGAAATAGCCTTGGATATATATCCGATATATATCGGATATATATCATGATATATATCCATTGATATATATCCTCGAACCCTGGTTTAAATAGTGATTTATTAAGATGATTAAAATATATTTAAAAATTAAGTAAACTACAGATTCTTCTAAAATTCAATCTATATTTGCGAGAGTACACAAATGTTGTTCTGGCTCCTCGACTATTATTCAAACGATATAATGATAGGTTCGTTCAGTATAAACAGACACTCACCGCCATATTACTTTATTTATTTTTCATTCACGATAATTTTGTTTATATCATAGGGTTTATTTAAGCAAGTGTTTGACCTCATGAGTGTAAACGTGATATGTTTGGCGCCAAGACAAACCTTGCTAGGTTTAGTGATACCTTTATCTTATGGTTTTCATATATTTGTAATTTAAGGTAAATTAATAAATAAAATAAATAATAAATGACGTACCTTTCAGGGTCCTTGGGAAGAGCAAACAGTGACAAACTGGGTATTTTAATTGTGGAGTTCAAACATCCATATGCAATGCAATATCTTTTTGTCTTTTTTGTTTTTTCTGGTGCCTCCATCACTCACGACGTCACGACACAGAACTGATTAGATTTCCAACAGATTAACACCACAGAATACACAATAGTACCTTACGGTATTAACAGTTTACTTTTGTTTCGCGGATGCGTGCGCTGCGCGTGCGACTAGTCAGTCAAGCGAGTGCCAGCCTATTGAGAGTGATTGAGACTAGTCCGGTGACCGGCCGGACGCTTGCGTTTATCATACCTAAACTCGGTAGTGAAATTTCTGTACCGTAAGCGTAAGGTACTAATATATATTCTGTGTCTAACTAAACCCTTTATAGGTCAGTTCTACACATTATTTTACATATAGGACAGACATGACTATGTTCAACAGAAGCTAGTTGTCTACTTTAGTCAGATCTATTACAATTTTAACTGATGTTTTTATAACACCACAGTTTGAAACATCATGTGGGACGTGAGCGTTATTTGTGTAGGTACGCAAATATTTTCTGTAAAATATTGGACTTAAATTGATAAAGCAATAAATTACCTACCAATAAAGTAAAATAATTTATCAAAATCGCTTCTGAAGCTTGGAAACAGTAAGCAGATTTTTGCGAAAAATTACAGGAGATATTTTATCGATCAAAAGTATCAGCAGCAATAAAGAATAAAAACATATAATAAGTACTTATATTGTTGCTAAAATTTTAAGTCTATTACCTACTTTACACGTATGCATTTTAAAATATCTGGACCATCCATCAGGGTAGGCTTAAATTGGGCCTAACTTTTCGCCTTAATAAATAAATGGAACTCTCTAATCTTTGTGAGAAAAACCTATATAAATATTATAGTGTAAAATTCTTAAACAGTTAGACCTTTCCGATGTCAATATATAATAGCTAGACAGTTTGACATCTCTCCAAAGGCCGCGGCCGTGGTCACGGTACTTGTAAATCTACCTTCAAAATATAATTTTATGTTTTCTTCGCATACAGTTAGAATCAAACTAGGTAATATTTTTGTTTTTGTGCGTGGTTTGTTAATTTTTCGTAACTTTGACCTAAAGGTTAGTAACGATATGTGGTTCGTAATTTTGACATTTACTTTACTGACATTTTATTTATTTTCTATACCTAGTGTTTGAAGCTCAAAATAATATAAATACTTGTTTCAATTCCATAATTTAATATTTATTCAATATTTGTAATCAATAATCAGAGATGTGCAATCAAATACTTTCTAAAATGTATTTGATTAGAAAATGCAAATACTTTCTGATTTTTCTATTTCAAATGCAAAATACAAAATAGTTTCTCATTTTGTATTTTAAATATTAAATGCAATAGGTACGTATTTTCAAAATAAAATACTTTTTTAAATAAAATACTTTTATTACCGAAACTCATGAAATTCGAGTTTATAATGACATGCTTTATGAACTCGTCATTAGGCATTTTTAGTGTTCCTACTGGCCCACTGGGGCACTGGCCTTCCTTATGGATGGATATGGAGAATGGGTCATGATGACCCACCTAGCTGCTGGCCCAATGCGGATTGGTGGGTTTTTAACGACTGCAAATGCAGCCGGGACCACAGACATAGATCTAGGGACCAACAGCTTAACGTGCCTTCCGAAGCACGAAGGACCTCGACATAGTTTTTTTTACTATTATTTAGGACTAGTAATTTCTCTTTTTACTAGTTCTGGTCACCCATCCCATGACCAACCATTGCGAAAGTTGCATCGCAGGCCGTGCGCTCGAACAACTGCGCCACGGGCTCCTTATGAACTCAATACCGAAATTTTGAAATAGGTACCGAGATTTTTAACCGCCTCTGTGATCAAGTGGTAACACCACCGATATCATACCCAGAGGTCATATTGTATTCGGTTTAGTTGGTGGTAGGACTTGTTGTACGTCCGCCTGGCTAGCTACCAGCATCTTATCTAAATCTGATACCATAATAACATGATAGATAGGCAATTCCTCAGTGGTTCAGGAATCCGGGAAAGGCGCGCTTTCACCTTCAGCCTTATCATTACTTCAACACGTATGGTGAAATAAGTGTCTTCCCGGTGTTCATAAATTTGTTCAAAGGCACTGTCGGTCATGTTCCTTCAAGGGCCCAAAGGTTCAGTACCTACGAATTTAGTTAGAGCACACACAGCAACACAATAAGGACTTAGTTTCACATTTTTTTTTTTTATTTTGACAAAACTTGTCGAAAAGTATTTTACATTTTGCAAATAAAAAATATGTCCTAATATCAAATAAAATACAAAATGCTTTTCTAAAAAAAGCATTTATATACAAAATCGAAATAGGTATTTTGTATTCAGTATTTTGCATTTTAAATAGTAGTATTTTCTAAATGTCACATCTCTGTCAATAATTAACATTTGACTGCTATTTAACCCTATTTACAAGCAAATTAATTTACATATTTTATCTTAAGACATTTACAATTTTAAAGTTAGTAACTAGCAAAATTATTGTTATTTAAATTAAAATTTAGATTTGCATTGGATAAAAACAATTTATTTATGGTTGTATAGCAAGGAAATAATCATAATATCCCTGGGTTTAAAATAAAAATATGTGGTAACATAACATTGCGTTCGATACTGTTGTTGCTGCTGACCGGCTGACTGATCTTATCATGAGTAAATTGACATTTATACTGCTGAAAACACAGAACAACTGAAAATAACGATGAAGACCTTTTCGGTTTTGTAGTAGCATCAACCCTCGACACCTACCTAATCTTTCGTTCTTTTGTAATGCCCAAACGAATGTCATGATTTTTGTGTGTTACTCAATTCTTGTTTTTATATCGTTAGTTAGTGTAAGAATCATTTCATAGGTCTCTGTAGCATAATTGGTTAGTGCATTGGGCCGGATTTCCAAGGATGCGGGTTCGAATCCCGTCAGGGCGACATGAGGAGACAAGTTGCTTTTTTCTAGTATATTTTCTTGTTTAATATTTATCACATAAAAATAGCATCGTAAAATGCAAAATTAAAAAGTATAATCATTACTTGTGTAAAGACCATGAAATTATCAAAATATCCATTTAAAAAAAAGTAACATAAGTATAAATTTGATTTGAACATGTTTAATTTTCTTTGTTTTGTAATTTCCATAACAACATTATTGTCTATGGAATAAAAGCTAAACTTATCATAATCGCTTAAGTTATTCTTTATTATATTATTTATTATACTCATTATTATAATATTATTATTATTATTATAATTTCCGGAATAGTTGCCATTTTGTCCCATAAAATTTAATTCAGTTTGGCCCAATAGTTTTTATTTTATGAGCATTTTTGTTATCTTGGACGATGTAATTTTCACGATACTTTGTTTATAATGTACATGAAACCTAATCTAATCAAGAAAAATCCTACTGTATTTTACAAAACAACCTATTACAGACACAAAAAAAAATAAAAAACTACGTTAAAAAACCGACTTCAAAACTAAAAAGCAAAAAATAAATCTTTTGGAGTCGGTGCCAACCACAGACATAGATCTAAATCTATGTCTGTGGTGCCAACCAAGGCATTTTATTTTGAGCTCCTATTCTTTTATTTTTTTTTGCCTTGGCTGGCACTAACTCCTAAAGGATTATTTTTTGCCATTTAGTTTTTGAAGCCTGTTTATCGTAACGTAGGTACTTTTTTAACTTCTAAAATATTTAGGTAAGAAGAATATGGGTGTTATTTAACAGATCATTAAAACATTAACCTAAACAAAAAATTATTAATAGACAAAAAATTTGGCCAGCAAGTAGGTACCAGGACAGCCAAAGAAAGTTAAGGGCCCGCTATAGGCCAACGCCTTGGACGAATGGTTAATTCGTCCAAGGCCAACGCAAATCAGATTGCTTTACATGATCGTCAGTAATATCAATATTAATGAAAAACTGAATTTCAAATTAAGATGCAGCAAACTACAGGACTAACACTAGTGACTATGTTACTCAAAAACACGATTGTATAAAATTTTCTCGATAGAAAAAAATTGCGAAGTTGCCTCCAAATCACTATAATTAACACGATAAACTGCTAGTATTCAAGTAATACATTAAAATAAAGCTTGGAACTTTTTATTATAATTACACTATAGATAAGACAGGGCTTATGTTATATATTTTTTGTAAATAACCTTTAAATATCCTTTAAAAAAAGAATTTCCTTCATTTCTTCATTCCGGACCGGCCGAATGGGGCCGGAGAATTATATAGTAAATGCTGCCTTATTTCTCATAGAAATAAGGCAGCATTTACTTTGCAGTTCGCCGTTGCAGTTATTACTTTTGCTTTTGGCCTAGAGCGCGCCCTTAATACTTAATCAAATAGATATTATGCTGATTAAAATATTTATTCTAAAATAGATAATAAAAAAAAACAGAATCTCTCGTATTAAGGATAAAGTTATCGACCTTTACTATTTTACTTTCTATTTTTTAAATTGATACAATGTAGTTCCAAATTATGTGATGCTTTTTTATTTTCGTCATAATAAATCCCTGGGAACTTTGATGCAAATAGATTGCATATTTTAAGAACTTTTTGGTTTACTCATTTTACAGTTATTCGCAAGAATCAGAGAGGAGAAACCACATGTGATGAAAAAGCTGATTCCGGTGGCCGGTGACATAGTTCACGATGACCTTGGCATAGAGGGGAACCTGTTGCAGCGGATTTACGATGAGGTAACATTGACTTGGACGAATTCGTCCAAGAACATTGACGTCACAATATAATATGTACATTTGGAATGCCACAACCTTGTCACAGTACAATATTGAATAACATTTATGGACAGAGAGAGATTTTGCTTCCTTGTGTTTCAAGGCGATAAGGTTGCATAGTGTATATTTATCACTGGTCTTGACTGTACAGATAGAATGCCACACAAGAGCTTTGCCCATTTCGAAACGAAATAAAAATACAATTAAGCGAACCTTCTTTTTGAAGTTTATAAATTGGATTGAGACGTTATGTCGACCTTTTTGTTTGGAGGCAACCTCTAGTTACAACAAGTCCAAATCGGTAACGGAATAATACCAGTCCGTTTACTTATGAATGAGTAATGATAAGTATTGGTATATTTTTTTCATTTAAAAGATGGTGTGCTAAATACTCAAACGAAAGTAGTGTAAAAAAAAAACAAATAATAATATTAAATGAAGTACACACTAATGAAAATTATATTTGAAGAAAGTGTAATGTAAGTATAAAAAAGTATATAAGTCTCAGAATGTGTACAATTAACCGATCGAAGTCGTGGGACTGAAATAAAGAAAGTGACTTCTATTATTCTGCACTATCGAAAAGTTATCGCTATATAATTGAAACTATAAAGCAACGTTACATGTATGTTACGTGTAACGTCTAACCGTCTCTGTGGGTTAACGGTAATATCCACTGGTATCAGAGTGCTTAGTGCAAGTTTTCTCACCCTTCTCGCTTACGCCGAAGTTTGCGAAAAGAGTTTAATTCTCAACCTTATTCCGTTTGCATTAAGGCTATCTGTCAAAAATTTACTCTCACGCAATGGTAAAGTTTGGACATTTGCTAACTCACACTAAGCCCTCAGATCCAGAGGTTCTAAGTTCGATTTCCAAATTCCCAGTGATCGAACCCTCGCCCCAGGCTCCTAAGGCATGATCTGTGACACTGCGCCAACGGGCCCGTTATTTTAACCTTTACAAGTTCACCTTGAGCGCGTCCTTATCTACGTAATAATAAAATTTTTTGTAAACAACAAATTTAAGTAGAAGCTCAGAGAGTCTGGTTTCTCTGCTTGCAAAGTTTCGGACTAAGAAGTTACTTTCGTATCGTTTTTAATACGCTATTTGAATCTTAAATGGAATTCATTAGTATAATAAATTATTTGCATTTTCTTTATAATGAGCATACTACACTACCTTATGTTTTTAGTTTGAAATTTTTACTATTTTCATTATAACGTTAAAGTTTGCGAAAAATATTCGTATCTGTCATTCCAGGTATCAGTGGTATTCCACTTTGCCGCCAGCCTGAGGCTGGAGGCTCCTCTAAAAGAAGGCTTGGAGATGAACACCAAAGGCACACTTCGAGTGCTAAGTTTAGCCAAAAGGATAAAAAATTTAGCTGCTTTCATACACCTGTCTACGGCCTTCTGCTACCCAGACTATGAGAGATTGGCAGAACGGGTAAGTTTGTTTGTTTCACCTCGTTATTTTTAACTTCCGTCCGTTTTTAACTTGCATTGGCAACTACGGTTCATAGAATTATTTTTATTTCATCCTTTTTTAATTACACACAAAATATAAAAAAAACCGCATTGCAATCGCTTAATTCACTACGTTTTCGTAGTTTAGGCACTACGAATATTTATGTACAGAAAGACAAAACATTTTTGCCGCCATTTTGTTTTTTTTTTTGCTGTACCTAAATTCGCCCAGGGTGTACATTATTTTAGTCAAAGCGCCACCTTTGTATCTATTACCGTTTCGGCAGGCAGTTGACCACCTCCATAAATGGCCGGATGGATTTTCATCAAACGTGGCTAAGAACCAACTCGATTAATTTAGCTTTCAATATAAAAAAACCGCATTAAAATCGCTTGATTCGTTTAGGCTCTACGAATATACGTACGTACAGACAGACAGACAGACATAGGCTTCAAACTTATAACACCCCTCTTTGCGCTGCGTCGGGGGTTAAAAAAGAAGAAATTTGACAGATATGTAAAGCCGTAGCTGCTGTTGACTGTACATAACGACATTATAGTCAACAGCAGCTGCTACTGCTACTAATATGTAACTGAAATATTTGAATGGTGCTGAATAAAAAGTAAATAAAGAATCGAAAAAATATAAAATAAGTAGATTGAATAAAAGAATAATTCAAAAGGAAATGAAATGATAGCTGGAAGTGTAAAATTTACCATATACACGAAAGTTTCCAAGGGCATTCAGAAACATACCTCTTGTATACCAAAATGAAACCTAGTCATGATATCACATTTAGTGGCAAAAGTAAAATAATTAAATACATTAGTTTTCTGACCTATACAAAAATTTTAAAATTTGTCATTTCAGGTACATGATCCACCGGCAAACCCTCATGAAGTTCTAAGAGCTGCAAGCTGGCTGACTGATGAACAGATGAATTTGTTGGGGCCGTCTATCCTTGAGAAGCATCCGAACTCTTACACATACTCTAAGAGGCTAGCCGAAGCTTTGGTCAGAGAATGCTACCCCGAATTGCCAGCAGCAGTGGTGAGACCGAGTATTGGTATGTTCTTCTACTTAGTCTTAGATACTAGAACTGGTAGATTTCAAAGAATGTTAAATTATGTGGGAATCGATTTTCTTTCTGTTCGAGTAACACACGAAATTCTGTTATCCGCGGGTGGTACTAGTGTTATGTATGGTGGATTTTCTATCTTTTTCATTCACTATGGCCCGTATTACAGAACGTGACTCAAGCAGTGATCTTATTCTTGAGTACAGTTAGCAAGGGATGCGCTTATACATCGCATGTAGCGACGTCCCTAGTTCGTTGGACTTGGCTTACTTTGCACAACACAAAGCTGGACTTAGTAGAAGCAACAAAACAAGACAATCAAAACACGACTAACTACCATTTTGAATGGTTGCGTAGCTCTGATTGGCTCAATGTTACTTGATGTACTCGCAATTTGATGTCAAAATGCAAGTGAACAGTTCTAGTCACAGAACATTAACCTTGTTCTGTGGTTCTAGTATTATTTTACACGGAAACTAATATTAAAACCGTTGTTCACATGCTTGCAATAAGACTTGATTCAATTTGTTAAAGCACTCGTAATCATAATTACTAGGCTATTATGACTATTCTGTCAAAAGTGGACTTGGTGGGATTTGAAATCTAATTTAATACTTTTTTATACTTTTAATTTAATACTTTTTCGTTATAAACCCGTTTTAAAACGGGTTTATAACGAAAAAGTATTAAATGAGCCGATAGATTTCAAATTAATCCGTTTGTTCCAAATTAGGGGTTAAGTGAGATTTAAATTATTCAACGTGTTGTGCTAATAGAAAAGAAAATCTTTTAATTAATTGAGCCGTCATTCGAGTCACTGTCAAAGTCGCAAGACCACTTGCCAGTCGATTGTACCTATTCCTATTTCGGGTGTCGTATTAACGTAGTTTAAATTTTTTAAGCAGTATGGTATTGTCTTACTTTTTTTCTGAGTCCGCATCATGGTCTATTACTCCTTATCCATATAATAAGGAAGGCCAGTGCCCCAGCAGTGACGTTGACCTTAGCTGGAGACTAAATAGTGATGATAATATTTTCTTGTTTCAGTGACACCTTCCTATAAAGAACCCATGTCAGGCTGGGTGGACAACCTGAACGGTCCCATCGGACTGATGGTCGGCGCTGGTAAGGGAGTCATTCGGTCCATGCATTGCTACGGTCACTACCACGCAGAAGTCATACCAGTTGACATCGCCATCAACAGCATCATTGTCATCGCTAATAAAATCGGCACTATGATGGAAAGGTACCTGAATAAGGAAGGTCGTTAAGCTGTTATTTTACTGAACTAAACTGAGTATTAAATAATGTTTCATGCGATGAATTAATAGGAATTCTATTCATAATACGACCCAGTTTAGTGTAATTAATATGAAATACTATTCTACTATAAATTAAATAAGCTGAGTATGTTATTTTGACATGCCAACCAAAGAGTATATTGATGGTAATTATTCGAAAGTTATTAAGAATAACTAACATTATAACCAGTGTAACCCACAAGAACTGTAAAATTTTCAGGAAACCAGAAATCCCTGTTTACAACCTAACCACAGGAGATGACAGGAACACGACATGGAAACAAGTCCTCGACATCGGCAAAGCCTCTGTCCGTAAATACCCCTTCGAAGGACCGCTGTGGTATCCAGATGGGAACATAAGGCACAACAAGCTCTTCCACAGCCTTTGCGTCTTCTTTTATCATATAGTACCTGCATATCTGATTGACTTTTTGATGTTCATCTTTAGACAGAAACGATTGTAAGTTCTATTTGGAAACCCAATCTTTTATGAAATATTAAAGTATTGATAAGTTCTCTTCAAGATAATGAGTAATCTAAGTATATAGATGTGGCCCAACATTTCTAGAGGTAAGTAGTTATAAGACAATAATGAAGAGTTTACATTAAGGCGGTAGCCCCACCGAAAGTGGCGCCGCGTTGAATTTTATTTAATATCGTAATTCTAATACACAATTTTAATAAAACTTTACGTGGAATTTTTAGAGCCCATAGTCTAGTATTTTTAGACGGTATCATTACATTCCCTCGTAGTCACTGCTAGAAGTAGATAGCAAAACTGCTAAAAGTAGCCATTTTTGACACATTTGCTATCTACTTCTACGAATGACTATGACGAGATGTAGCGATACCTTCTAAAAATACAAGACAATGGGCTCTAAAAATTCCACGTTTAGTTTTATTAAAATTGTAAATTAGAATTACGATATTAAATAAAATTTAACGCGGCGCCACTTTCGGTGGGGGTACCGCCTTAACACCGGCCGTCTAAATATTTAAGGGTATGGGACTCTCGAAACCGCCATCAATTTGAGTGTCAAATACCTCAGACGTTTACAAAAGACGAATCAAATTACGTCACAGTTGCCGCCTTAAGTGTTTTTATTTATAAAAACGAAAACCTGAACTTAGTTATCTTTGGGTAATAAATTAAAATTTATAACGAACCTGAGGTCCAAGAATCACTGAAAATCCAAATCGATCATTCGAAGGCTTAAAGACATCTCTTGATCTTCCCTTGTTGCACAAAACACCACATTTTTCACTTGTTTTAGCTTTCAGACCCCGGATTATGAGACACAATGGATATTCCATATGGATATTCCATTTTTCTCTGGACACCGGTGTCCGGTTCGATTTGATGAATTAAGACACATTTCATACGACTAATATGGCTTTCACGCTCACTCCCGACACTTTGATACATACCAATTCGAAATTATTATTGACCATCGAAGTACGCACACTTCGAACTGATGCGTCAGTCGACGAACTGGGTGTAAGGTTTACTACCCTCACATAAAATAATGTTAAATATTCCGTTCCAATTTATGTATTTGCCAAATACATACTATATTCACACTACACTACTTAGGTACACATTATCACATTGATAAGGAAAAGTTGACTAAAAAATATTAACATGTTTAGATATTTACTTGCAGCATTGACTTATATGCAGCAAAATTTGCAAAATGTAAATTTTATTCAACTAAGCAATGCCAAAATAGGTTTTAAATCTAGAATTAAAACAATTGATATTTCTGTCTTGTGTATAAATGAGGTCTTAATGAGGGCTGTGTTTTGAACGTGTCGCAACAAGAAAAGTATGCGTCAGGCGCACCCTGGGCAATGGTCTGCGGACGGCAAGTCAGTTACGCAGACTAGCCCATCCTTCCACCATGAGTCCCATTACTCAATGGCAAAAACCCTGTGTCAACGGCCCTTTTCAGCGCTTCCAAAAAACATTTATCAAAGCTCCGCCTCCATGAGTCACAAAAAACACGTAGGTAATGCTTTCGTGTTAATACTAATGTTACCAACATTCGATTTTTTCTTTCCAGTATGGTACGCATCCAAAACAGAATATCCGTTGGTCTAGAAGTATTACAGTACTTTACCACTAGAGAATGGTGGTTCGATACCAATAACTTTAAGGCCCTCGCTCCAACCTTGAACCATGTAGACGTGAAGACTTTCCCAATGGATTTAACCATTATTGAGGACGAGCCATACATTGAGGCTTGCATGATAGGAGGCAAGCTTTACTGTTTGAAGGAAAAACTTGAGAATCTGCCAAAAGCAAGACTGCAAAATAATATGTAAGTTTAACAAAAAATAGTTAAAATAGTTTTAAATTTAGCTGATGAGCCCGTGGTTCACTAAGAGTGACGCGAAAATAAACTCGTTCTGCGTCTTTTTCGTCGTTCGGTTTTTCTCTATTCTGCTTCGCTGTCACTGTGACTTGAGGACCTAGTATTGAGTTTGCAAATGTCCAAACGTTCCTATAGCGTGAGAGTAAAATTTTGACGGGTAGCTTTAATGCAATGGGAATAAGGTTGAGAATTAAACTCTATTCGCAAATTTCGGAGTATGCGAGTAAGGTGAGAAAACTCACACTCTGTCAGTGCTTTAAATGAAAACTTGGGTAATCAACTAAAAATAAATATTTATATAAGCCCGGCTGGGATGGAACTCAGGCCCCTTATTTTGTTGTCATACCTGACGCCAATCTCTGTTGTTCATTGAAGCTGTTAGAGCTTCAAAATATTCCTACAGACTCCTTGATGTGGTCAAGGTTTTGCTGAATCCATATTTGTAGGAAAATTCCCAACGTTTTATTCTTAATGTTTAACTTTTCTTTTTTCAGTCTGTTCGTTCTGGATCAACTGGTGTCGATATTCTTGTATTTGTTGCTGCTCTCTTGGATCGCTTACTACATCGAGCCAGTGAGAGAAGTCTTATCATATGGAGGACCTTTGGTCAAATATCTGCCTTTCGTCGGAAAAACCGTGTTCAGAGACGAACTGTAATGACTTGTATAATTCAACGTATTAACCGAAGGGAGTGGTTATAAATGTTTAATTTGGAAATTTGTTCTTTGATTCCCTACATTACTCTATATTAAAAATAGCAAATAATAAAATATTATGTTTAAATAATAACAGCATCTATTATTGTTGATGGTTATTAATATGATTGAGGTATGTAGAATCTTGCCAATATTTACTTGCTTAGGGATTTTCGAAAGATACTTTAAAATGTTTATGTAATGTTAAGCTTTACAGTAAAAAATAACTTCTTTCCATCCAATAGGAGGTAAGACGTACTTATTATAATTCTGAAAAATATTAAAATCATATTTTTTGCTAATCGATGTTAAAAAGATATTATATTTTACTATTAATCAATGTATAGTGAAAGCCAGTAACATTGTATACCTGCCTATATTGATGTATATATAAGTACCTACCTAAGAATAAAAGGGTATAAACAAAAATTGTACCAACTCATTACTTGCTTTTATTTATTTCTTAACTTTTCGTTTCTATCTGTATAATTTTTGAATAATTTTGGAACAGATGTTGCTAGTTATTGTGAAAGACGTGAAAAAAAAACCGAGTAAATTGAAAAAGAAAAACGATTTATTTATAATACAATTATTGCATCAAAACAAAACTTATTTTGAAATGAAATCTAAACTTATTTGAAAGAATACATTGTCTCGCAAAGTTAGTATAAGTACTAACATAAACATAAAAAACGACATATAAATAAAAAATCTAATAGTACCTTTTTATAAAAATTATGAAAGACTAAAATAAGTTTATACTATTCCACATGTAGAAAACATAACTTTTGTTTAGAAGATTTTCTAACGAAGTAAAAAAGCCTATATGTACTCAAATCGAGACGCGAGGCAATTTACCAAGGTAGATTAGGGTGTATTTATTAGGGTGATATTTAACGTTATACTTTGGTATTTTTATGTTTACAGAAAACCTCGAAACTATTTTGTAGAACTCATCATACAACAACATACGAGTAGGTACTAATCAGTGGTCCCACCCCAGTGATACACTATGCCGATCTTATTATATATGTCAGCAATTATAGTTAAATATACGTGGGTTTTGAATACGTGAAGTCGTTGTATAGTACTCCTGTCGTAATTAATTTTAGTCTCCATGTCTTTCAAATATTTGGCCTAAAACGTCTACGTCATGTTCACATATGAAGAACGCTTTAGTTTCGCAATTGAGGTCGTTGAGATGGCTATTGTAAAACATTGAGCCACATTTTTCTTTGTCGCCGCCATCAGGTTGCATATTGCCCCATTTGGAGTACCCACTGTCTTGTAGACGGATACCTGGAATATAAGACTTAAGTTAAATATTTTTTATGAACAACGCGGACGCTGAGTTTTTATCTTACTCAGAGAACACAAAAGAATTTCTGTGTTCTGTGATCATACCTGGAGCCCTATTTTTGATTTACTCGTCGCGCGTCGTGCGATTTTTTTCTACTGATTTTCTTTTGACTTACGAATTTCCTTATTTTTTTATCACTCGACCGCAACAAGTGCCCTCACCCACTCGTTGCAGTCGAGCGAAACAAGCGTGCGACGCGTGACTTGAGTCGCATGCGTGCATAGTAGACTTACCCAAGTCATATGAGCGATTCAAATGGTGCTCCTGGATGTTAAGTAATGATGATAAGGTTGAAGGTAGCAGCAAGCGTCTCCTCGAATCTTCCCTTGAGTAGACTTAATTCGTCTGCCTGATATCACCTGAGTGTATTAAGTCTACCAAATAGTATAATAAATTTACCTGCAAATTAAGTCTACTGAAGAAAACCGTTAACCTTTAGTAGACTTATTAATTCACCTATTCCACTTAGTTCAAGTATACTGTTTTCAACCACTTAGGAACTGGCTATCTTATCTTTAAATGCTACCACTAACTACTTAAGTAAGTCTAAAGGACTGACATTTTCTGTCGCGGAAGTTTCCGGTCGAATTGGCGATGTTCGTGTGCGCTCGATTTGGTCAGTCGTGCACACTTTACATTTCAACTAAATTCAGTGCACTAAATTCAGATATATTGAATGCCTCAGTCTGAGTCTAACAGCCTGAATGCCCTTGCAGTTTTCTAAAATATTTTTTCTAAAGTTTCGTTTTCTAAAGTTATCAGAGCCTTTTCATTTAGTGCACTCAATTCAGCACGTCATGTACTGACAGCCGTTCAAGGCATTTTGCTCGAAAAATTTACAACTTAATACCGGGAACTTCCACGATTGTAAAACACTAGCGGATCCTCGCGGTTTTTCCCGCGTGGTGCCCGTTCCCGTGGGACTATCGGGATCACTCGGGAGAAATGTAGCTTTCTAATGGTCTAAGAATTTTCTAAATCGGTCCAGTAGTTCCTGAGATTAACGCGTTCGAACAAACAAACTCATCAGCTTTATAATATTAGTATAGATACATCATCATCATTTACAGTAAGAGTGTTTACGTCCGAATCCGTGAAAAAACGGATCCAGAAAACTCGGACAGAATTCGGATGTCGCTTACGCACTGTGATCCGAATCCGATACGTAACTTTCTATTTTAACACTATTAGTGGAAGGAAAAGTTAGGAACTTGACCTCCTCTTATTTTAACCACCACGTAGAACAAATTTATGCATATTTTTTATTGATTTCATTTCATGTCAGACACTCAGTTTATGTCAGCCATGTTGTTTACTAGACTCGCGATTTCGATCCTGTTATATTTTTTAAATGAGTTGTGCAATCAGTTAAATAATATTCATAAATAAGTTTACTTCAGGAAGTAAGTGGAATCCAGAGTGTTAACTTATCCTTTCACGTAAGTATAGTGTTAAAATAGGGAAACAGTTTGTTCATACGGTCCGTCATGTAGATTCACGGATGACGGAGAGAAGAAAACGGATGTAGTGCGAAAGCTACCATACAAATAGTTCTACGGCTATGACGGACCGTATTTTGACGGATCCATTTTTTTCACGGATTCAGAAGCAGTGCTTAATCGCTATAAAGGAAATCAAAAGTATTAGGTTAAGATGCATGTCCCCGTATTTTGGCTGAGTCCTATGCACAGGATGTTGCTCCTCTCGTATACATATCTCAAATTAAATAGTTTAAAAATGACGATATAGAACCATTTATTCTTAAATAGGTAGCTGGATAAAAACATATCAGACTATAAGACTCACATACCTACATACCGCCCACTTCATCCCTTGCGAGATTGGCAGAGCATCGAAAATGCAGCTTAGCAGCTTAAGAGTGAAATGTATGTGTAATTGGATAGTATTAATATCTCTCTCATAGCCTCATAACCTCTACACGTAGGGTTGCCAACCATACTTTAATTAAAATTAGGTACCTACCACTACCATACTTTATACTTTTGAATAAAAAAAAATATGGAAAAATACTTAATGTCCAACTTACGTTGCGTGCGTTAGAACGGAATACCTATTCCTATTCCTGTAGACATGATTTGCAAATTATCATTACCATTTCAAAAACGATAATAATGATTAAATAATAATTGCCTAGCGCACAAATACAACTTTAATTATTAATCATTTAAAGTTTTAAACAAATAGTATTGGAAAATACTTATTTTTTTCCTCAAATACTTTTTTTATACTTGACAGAGATAAAAAAAATTTGGCAACCCCATCTGCACGTCACGTCTGGCATTTGGTCGGGTCTAAAACATTATCAGGAACTGAGAATAACTGTACCTTTTACTGTTTTCCATCCATCGCCCAGTTTATTGTGAAAGCCTAGTAGCACAGCACCTCTTAGATAGTCACCCCCTACATCGTCCTTCGGGACTCTGTCAGTGATCTCCTTCAGAAATTCAGCTTCAGCTGGCGTGTCGATTACTGCTAAGTAAGATTGCTCTGCAGCGCAAACCGCGTAAGCATCATTCCATGACTGAGGTTTCATATGGAATTTGTAGCATTTGCCGAAAGTTTCGCTGTAGACGTAGTCTGAAACAGAAATGTAGCAAAGTTAGTAAACTGCTAACGTAATAATAATGGTATCGTTATTTTTTATAACCATTTCCAAGCCATTTCCTCTTTTGACAATATGGAAAAATTATAGAGAAAGCATTTACTACTGCTAACTGCACTAGCCTACACATTTACCTACACACAAGGCAAATGTGTAGGATACACTACACTGCCTGAATTTACAGCACTTGTGTATTTTTTTCATACACCGTTGGAGCAAGTATATTTTTTGTGGGAATAATCCAGGGGGTAATTCGTGATGTAACATCTTGAACTTAACATTTTCTAAAGATTACAATCTGGATTAAAAATACACTGATTACAATCTCCGGCTTTACAGGATTGTCGAGGATAGTTGAGATTTACCATTTTGGCCGTAATAAAGATTTGCCTGTCTGGTTGACACGATGCCAGATTGGTGGTGCATGTCGATTAGCGTTCGTTTTCATTATGTTCGCACGCATGCGAGCTTTCGAGAACCGTCTACACGAAGCTTCTCGTGCGTTCTCACATCGTGTCAACCAAACATAACATTTCCAGTATAGAAATATGGCTAGAAAAATGATTAGATATGGCAGAGCGAGCATAGACCCCGTTCCATCAATAAATTAGGCACCTTTGTTGTTTAGAAAAAAGGTTATACTCACCCATATTTGGAATGTAACAATAGGGATTCCATTCGAGCGAAACACGTTTTTTCCTACATATGAAAGGATATTTATTATCGCACTTATCGTCATTAATGGAGCCGTCGCGCCTAAAATTAACGCAGTTCTCTTCACCTCCTACATCGTTGGGCTCACCAGCAGCCCATTTACTGTATACATCTGTTATGGGGTTACCTGAAAACAGTTGTTTAAAACTTGTGTTATTATTATTGGCATTGAATTAATTTATATTTATTTATTAGAGAGTAAGAAATTAAAATATTCTTTAAGATGAAGGAGAAGATATGTTCGTTAGAATAAAATATGTGGCAACGGCAGAACACAACCATTGAGCCTATGCTACAGAAAATCGGACAGGAAAATGACGGTTAAGACCACATTACATCCAGGCTAGATAATGGTAGTTAAAGGCTGTATCCACGTTGGTATAGACACCGACAGTCTGAACGTCAAGCACACGAACAATCATCAGATTCTAATGGAGGCAATATGTAATATATCGGCCTCAAAATTCCTTTGCTAACTGAATGCGTAAAACGTGAATAAATTGTGTAACGTTTGCTAAAATAAATAAATTACTTATAAGTAGAATAGACTTTTGAAATTTTTTAAGATTACATACGTAGAAAGGTAGTCCGAAAACGTCAGACTGAACTTACCATCTACTGTTTCAAATACATCCTTCACGAGTAGTGAGGATATTCCGATGTAGACCCAATGAAACGGTTGTGTCTGGTTCCAAAAAGCAATAACAGTATTAGCTTCTTCCTCATCTTCAGGGTAGAAGAAGGTAGCGCCTTCCAATTCGCAAACAGCCTTCGCCTCATTCCACGTTTTATGGATAGTGTGTATTTTATAGAAACTGTCAGGTTGTTCTAAATATGTATAATCTTTACGAAAGAATTTCTTGTCCCGTTGTGCATCTGAAAATTCAAAGTATTTCCTAGTTATTATGAGAAAGAAATGTTTTATTTAGGGGTAATGTTTTATGAGGGTGTGTGTGATGTTCAAAACTACTTTCTATAGACAGTTCTCAAAAGCTTCAAAGCTTCCTATATAGAATATTCGACTGAGTTTTAACATTATTGAAATAAGACATATTCGCAGATAAATACGGTAAATAACCTTTATCTCAATTAATACGATACGAAACTTGATTTGACCTAGCAAGAATAAAAATAACCATTTTTTTATGAAATAAGGATAAATAGTATAAACTTGTAACGTAAGTATTTAATGTATGTTTAGACAATATTAATTTAATTAGGTTTAACCCAGCCAAGACAGTATTTGTTTTTATTTCCAATAACATCGTACCTACCTACGCTACGCATACCTAGGTATTCCCATTCTCAATAGTTCACCAACCGAATATGTTAAACCAAAGAAACACATTCATTACCTATCAGTTAATTTACTTCTTTGTTTACCTATCTCCACAAAGTTAATGATTTACTTACCTACTTGTCTATTTATTCTAGAAAGTTTAATCTTGAGTAGGTACCTACCTACATAGGTCAAGTAATTGTAACCTTTCTCAATAATGTATGTACATATTGTTTTAGTTCGACAATGTTATTGTTTGTTGTTGAATAAAGATTTATTTATTATTATTATTTATTTATATCTATTTTCATATTTGAAAGAAGTACTACTTACTTATACCTACTCTTTGATAGAAGTAGCAATCAGGCGAGTAGTTTCTGTAAGTACTTACCTACTTATCAACAGATTATTTTAGACTAAAAATCAACATTAAATGACTACTTAAGTACCTATACCTACTCCGCAGTATGAATATTATTCTCTGACTAGGCAGGTACTAGGTAGATTGATAATTTCGTTCTGCAGATACTTTACAATAACAACGTAGACTGTCATTCTGAATTTCGACAGTCTATTATTTCTTTTTATTCACACTTATTTCATGCTATTTTATGTGTTTCTGTGTAGGGTTACCATATCTCAGGATTTTTAGGCTTTTCTCAGGATTCTGGCCGGATTTTTGAAATCTTAGGAAATCTCAGGATTGTTAGAAGTTTCAATAAAATAGAGTAACTACTGTTAACAATTATAAATTTCATGAATGGAATGATACTTATTCGTTATACTTGCTATTTAATAATATTAGTTTATTCAAACGTGGCAACACCGGTCGGCCTTTTGACAGCTGTTGTCATTCCTAAAAAAGAGGGAAGCTAACTTTTAGTCTTCCCGGTGAAAATAGTTGTGTTCGTTGTAATTCATTGTGATAATGTACAGAATCAAGAGTAAAGGAGTTTGTAAGCAGTATCCAGGTGTTTTACTTATGTTCTTTAAAAGTTCAGAAGTGCAATGAACCCGCGACAATGAAGTATGCCTACGCTCTAGGCCGTGTGCTTGGTAAGCTCGGATACATCGGTAAGTTTATTACATTTTATAGATAAATGAGTATTGCAGATTGTGTAGTGTTCTTTTCTGTGATAGTGTATTGTGAATATTGTGATCTCTTTCGATTCGAGGCAGGATACTTCACACTTCTGCGGTACCCAACATGAGCATTAACCAAAAGCTTGACGAAAGTCAAAACTAAGTATTTATATGTACGAATTCATTGAATAAATTATAGAAAATTACACTGACGAATTATGCAGTCACAGTCACCTTCATTGGAAACCTTGTTCATATCATAATTACTAAGATTATGAATACCTTAGGTAATAACAACAACATATACCTACATAACACTACTGTATACATTGTAATGTAAAGTGTAACACCTTTTATAAATTATGTGCATCATGTTAAAATAATCTTACCAACAAAATAATCCATTCCACTTGTTATTAGATATTAAAACGGTGATTCAATGATAGATAAACTTATTTCAATCCGAATACCTAATGTTCATATTCCATATACAAGTACATCATTTATTTCCATTTAAAATTGATTGTATTTCTTACAACACAAATCAGAAGAGAAGTTTAGAAGTACTTACTCAAAAGCTATTATTAATTTTCACTTGGCTACTTATTGTACAAACCACTAAAAACTAATTCAATATTTATAAACACAAGTTGTTGTTAACTTCACCAATCATTAAATTGATAGAGTCATACACATGTTATGGGGCAGGATGCTATTAAAATAGTAATAGCATCACAGTTAAATAAATTTACAAATTTATGTAGCTATTTAAGTATTCAATAACGTTGAACATGTAATAGTTTACACAATGAGAGGGTGTAGCAATTTAATAATTAAGTTTAATACTGATAAGATAGACCACAAAACTGATTAAAATTATCACTTTCTAATTAAATGAGATCACCACTGTGTGGTGCTTAACTAGATTGCAATAAAAATGAACATGCACAATAAAAAAAATATCAGATTGTTCCGCTGAGTCAGCCCTGTTTGGTTTCATGGGGTATTATTTTATAGCTTATTCTTGGTAGTGAGCAAAAAAAAAATAATACAAAAAAAAGTTAAAGCTACTTTTAACAACCTAAACATTGTTGTGTTACCAGGTCACAGCAGCTCTAGTTTTCAGGCAGGACCCTTTGTTTGATATATGGTAACTGTAATAATTAATTGATAATGTTTAAGGAAAGTATTAGTATTCCATCAAAAGGGTACAAATTAGCTTGTCTTTTCTAATATTTAATTTAATAGAATCCAACTCCATTTATTGATTTACTAAATAAATCTTAAATGGTATTAATGGTATACACCCAACACTATTTAAGCCTATGTTTTTGTTTTTTTTGTATGTTATGTATGAAGCAAAAATATTAAAGTGGTAACATAAAATTATGTTCCGATTATTATTGAACGACTCAAGTGAAATTGAGTATTAAATGTTGTCATATTAATCGACAAGTAAAATAACTGTGGGAGTTATTCATTTCATAGTATTGTGCTATTATAGCATTTATCAATTAATAAGTTTTGACTAAACTATTACCACTGTTAACATTAGTACTATAAAGTTTGTCTGGTCAACCGGCAACTTATTTTATAGAAACGGAGTGAAATTAAATACACTATTCTCAGTCATCACTGTTTGATGATTGTACATTACATTTCATAAGCATGTTATATGTGTATGTGGTTCAGAGAGAAATTGATGTGTGTGTAGTGTTATCTGCAGTATTAATAAATTCAACAAAAGGTATAAGTCTTGTTAATTATTTGAGTTATTTACAACAAATAATGCTACTACGTTGACTACCTGTTTGGGCGAACTGAAACTTTGACGACTTGTTTGGCGCAGTGGTGCTGAACACGCCTTCTGCGCTGGAGGTCCCGGTTGCGGTCCCTAGATGGAACGAGTGTTTGTGTGCATGAGCGTGCCTATTTGTCTTGGTCTGAGTGTTTATTGTGTGTATAATGTATGTGTTTGCAAGAGGAAAGTACAAGGGTGTGTTTGTCACCAAACAAAACTTGACGAAGCTGCGAGGGCTAGATAATAATAATAATAATAATAATAATAATAAAACACTTTATTGCACATATTAAGAACACAAAGAAAAATAAAAAACAGACAGTAAAAGGAAATACACAAAAGGCGGCCTTATTGCTAGGTAGCAATTTCTTCCAGGCAACCTTGAGTGGTAAAGAAATAAGAGGAAGAGCAGAAAAGGGGGAAAAGGGGGGAGTGGGTGCAATTGAATATAGAACATTATAAATAATCATACTTAGAATGAATATATAAACATATAGTAGGAATGGGAAAGGAAAAAAAATAGATTAAATATGAGAAAGGAAATGCATTCTGACTTGATCGCTAAAAGACTTCAGAGAGCGAGCTTTTCTAATACCTTCTGGAAGGGAGTTCCATAGGCGAACAGCATGCACAGAGAAGGAATAGGACAGGAAATCAGTGGTATGGGAAGGAATATCAAGAGTGAGATTAGAGTAAGAGCGTAAGGTGCATTGAGTGGAAGAGGAACGATAGTGAAAGTATTCTTTTAGATAGTGAGGAGAAGATGGATGAAAGAGGATAGAATAGAGAAGCGTAAGAGTATGTAAGTCCCTGCGCCGGCGAATTGGGAGCCAATTAAGTTTGGAGCGAAAGTGCGACACGTGGTCAAATTTGCGAAGATTGAAGATAAATCGGATACACATATTCTGCAGACGCTCCAGCTTGTTTAACATAACCTCCGAGAGATCTGTGTAACATACATCAGCGTAGTCTATAACGGTAAGGAGGAGAGACTGGGCAAGTGTAATTTTCGTTTTAGTCGGCAGAAAGTTACGTAAACGGTTCAGAGAGCCATACGCCGCAAATACTTTTTGTATAATTGGATAATTGGTGTGACTGTATGCAATTATTATTATTTAAACAGCAGCTATTTATGCTTTACAGTGAATGAATTCTAAATAGTTTTATTGATTTTGCATCTGTCTATCTGATTATGCTTATTGCAGTGTTAATAATTATGAAAGCATAATAGTAAGTGCCATTCAGCATTAGCACATTTTTGATAAAGTATTCTTCTTCTTAATGTGTGATGATTGTTGGCCGCCTCTGGTTTCAGAGTTTGTTGGGCCGCCTATGGTGCTTCCGACTTAGCCTGTTATCAGATGACAACAGTATGTGAATGGGTTAATTCTGTGAACCATATTTTGTCTTTTAGGTAAAGTAAGTAAAAAAAAAAAATTGACAATAACAAACTCTTTCCCGAGCAGAGATACCATCTGTCGGGATAGGAGCGGAACCGCGGACATGTCCGGGATTCTAGACCTTTGTCTTGGAATTATAAGCTGAGTCTGTTATGATGTGGCAATATCTACCATACCACTTGATAAGTTTAAAGTTGGTATTTTGTGTTATTGAAGTGTCTGGGCTGATCATGATAAGTTCGTCATTTTTGACTGCACTTTCTAGCAGTTTCGATGTGAACCCACATCCAGGAAACCACCGCTATCACACAAATCGCCATGTAGGTAAAGTGTTCAACATGTCGCGATTAGTCTGCTTAATGCGACATTTTACGGTACCTACATACCTATGTAAATTATCTGTAAACTGTCATAGTAGATACAGTCCGAATAACGTAACTGCTACAATATATTATTATAAAAACTGTATATTGGCAAGATGTAAACGGCAGCTGAAGCACTAATTAAATAGTCTGTTATATTCTGATAAACGTAAAAGGCCACATTTTACAGATTAGAGCGATGAAGTGCTGTTGTAAGCAGGCCTACATTAAAGCGGGGTTACGCTAGTATATTTAACAAACAGCTATCGATAAAAGCATTAGTTAGCGCTAAAGCAGGATTCATGGCTCAAGTTCGACTATAAAGAAATCAACGAAACGGTCACAAGATCGAGTACATATCGTTAACTTGTTGTTGTTGATGTTTTGAAAAAAATGATTTAGCAAGAGATTGGGTAAAGTACACTAAAAACAAGAACAGCATTTAGTAAGGCGTATAAAGAATATTTGATTATTGTACAAAAGCGTTTCTAATCGTATATGAATTTACTTACCTACTGAACTGTTTGCTGTGTTTTGGAGCCTCGTTGGGTCAGTTTGTTCTATGCACCTGCACATTTTGTGTTTGTTTTTGTGACACAAGTTTTGTTCTGCAATTGTTCCGCGAACGGTCCCACACTGTTCTTTATTATGTACATGTTGTATTTGTGTCTCTTTACAATTATAAACTGTAAAAATCTGTTTTTTAAAAAAGTCTGTTAAAGTGTCTGTAAAAATCTGTTAAGTGTGTAAAAGTCTGTTTTTTCGCTAAGCACATGCTTGCCACGTATTTATAAAATATTTAAATATGGCGATTGATGACGTTTGTTTTGATGACGTGCATGACCATGACATGTGTCTGTCATGTCGTGCTTTACTTTAATATTTTTAATGTATCTGTTAGCTATGTAGGGCAAACGTTTTTAAACGTGCAGCCACATTTAAATAAGTTTAAATGTTTTGTATTTGTGATCTGTCTGTAATGTTTTTAATTTGTATCTGTTAGTCTCGTTCTTGATGTCACCCATGTGTCCAGCAGAATACCAGTGCAGCAAGCTCTGCTTGCTGCTTACACTGAGCTGGACACAGTTTTGGCATCACGCGACGATGGTTTGTGTAAATTGTAATTTTGTAATGTTGTTTTGTGTAGTCGTTGTGTGATGCTAAAATAAATGTATTTTTCTTTCTTTCTTTCTTTCTTACTATACGAACTGTCCGATTGTTACATTAACAGTTTGTGTTTGGTAGCGTTGTACCGTGCCGAGTGTAGTCCTATTAGTACCTAGTACGTTTACTACTTATTCGATTTATCTCGAGCGCGTAATATCAAAAGCTCGAACACCTCCGTACTGTACTGTACCGCCTAGGTGTACTGTTGGAAGCAGATGATAAAATCGGCCAATTAAGTTTAATCTTAATGTTCGAGGAAGCCTCCTCTGCACATACACACTGACAAAAGGAGATGAGCCTATTGGTCGATCAGTCGAGTCGGTCGCTTGCTTAATCCACTAAATTGCAAAATCCTACTTATATTCTAATGTAAGGGTTTGGTTGGATGTTTAGATGTTTAGAAGTTTGTGACTTGATCACATTGGATGAATTTTGGCATCTGGATGCTTGTAGCCTGTACAAGTTGTCTCGATGTTTCCAGGGGAGCAAGGGACACGCTGGACGCGGGTTAACCCGCCGACTGAATAGTTAAATACACTAAGCGTTAACACTACAGTCTACATTACAGTAGTAGTGGAGTTACAAATCGCGTAGTAACATTAACCCTGACGAAAAGGCATAACATCTAGAAGAAAAAAATCTTTTCTTTACTAAATGATATGACACGAACTTTACATACACTGAGAATGTAATCATATATTTATTATCTTTTTGATAACTTAATTATATTAGTTGTTTCAATTTTTTGTATGACGATCTAAGGAAATTTCAATAACTCGCATGCAATTTAATTGCATTAGATTGCGAATTGAATCATTGTTATTTATACGGTCAACAACAGATACGGATTTTTAGAACCGTCGAGTTCTTCGACTATGCACTTTAAACATAAGCCGTCGAGTTCAGAATAGTAAGTAGAAGTTTGACATTTTCTATAGGCAGTCGTTGCCATTGACTGTACTTGGCAATAGTTACACGTCGACTGTATCGACTGAGTATACTTGTAGTCCAAACCTATATATGCCGATATATTTGTTGATACCATTGATTGCAAGGGAACATAATTATCACTTGTATTATGACGAACAAGATACTCTAATGAATCTAAGCACTGTGGTACATTTCATGAATAGCAGGTGAAATCATATGAAAACAACCATTTCGTTGAATGAAAATGAATGAAAAGTAGTAAATAGTGTATGGCGTCATTTGTAGACTTAACTAGATTTGAGGACATTGTACTCTGATTTGAGAACTTTTTGAATTTAATTAAACTAAACTTATCTGTACATTAGCCTGAAGGATTATATTTTCCCCGTGTGAGATTATTACGGTTCTATTAGATGCGTCGGATATGAATACCGAAGCTTTAGTTGACTTTCAGCTATCCTAGCAATATTGGTGAACGAATTATTATTATTATTAACTAAATACGTGTCGTAATGAGTTTCCTTTTTGCTGAAAACACCCTAGCTAGTATTTAATAGTGTTCAGCCTATTGTGAACAGGAATCGTTCACGGTTGTTGGGTTAATTTCAGAACTGTTAATTGGCACAAAGAATAAACCGCAGAACAGTAAAAGGTACTGATGAAAATGCAGATTAATTTTAGTGAAGTAATACATTTATGGAATATAAGATTAGTGAGTTGAGTAACACTACATATTAATTCTATTCTTTCTCTCAGGACAATTTTGAAAATCGCAACATGATATTTGTGTGGCTTGAGAGCTTGGGACTGCAGCTCCTCGTGTGGGCAAGCGCATGGTGGATGAGCATCTGGAAACTGAAGTTCCTCGCGTGGCCAACGGGTATCGGCTGCGTGACTTGGGACCGTAGCGACCGTGTGGTGAGTGCGTGGCTTGAACCCGTAGCTCCTTGCGTGGGCAGGCGGTAATTAAATGAGATGGGGTCGTAGCTCCTGGTGTGGGCAAGCGGCAAGTCAATGGAATAAGGCCGAAGCTCATGGTTCGGGCAAGCGGCAAATCAATGGTAAAAGGCCGAAGCCCATGGAGCGGGCAAGCGGTAGGCCGAAGCTCCTGGTGTGGGCAAGCGGCGAACGATATTTTTAGGTTGTAGCCCTTGAGTGGGCAAGCGTCGTCGTCGTCGTCGTCTCAGCCACATGACACCCACTGCTGGGTATAAGCCTTCCCCAAGGATCTCCACAACGATCAGTCCTGCGCAGTCCGCATCCAGCGGCTTCCCGCGACCTTCACCAGATCGTCCACCTTGTCGGTAGTTGATTTTAATTCTAGCGCCAGTTCAGCATAAGAGGAATTCAAAACTAAGGCTATACGACCTCATGGAATAAAAAAAACCCAAAGCCATACTTTACGAAGGCACGCTGTGGTGGCTCATTATTGTAACAGCAATAACCAAGAACCGATTACATCAATGAAGACTACCTGGGAACCTGCATCGGAAGACGAGAATCACCGCAAGAAATGAGGAACACCATTAGGATGCTAACTACCAGAGCAAAGTAATCTTAAAACTTAATATACCGTCGTCTGCGGATTTATGATCCGACCTACATATCTGCAAACTGCATCTGGTTTGACTTGTACGCAGACAGGTTCCCGCACAGAGACTGCCAATCAGCCAGAGTCGTACGTTAGTCGGTCGGTAACGATAGCAAGACTTTCAGCTCGGCGGGTCACACCAGATGTATGTGTGATGTGTGGGTGGTGGGTCTACTTGATAAGGAGATGATCGTTCTTTTGAGAAAAAAAGTAGCCGGTCCCTTCCATTAAGATCCACAAAATGTTACTGAACTGCCTTTGTATAACTTTAATTAAATCACATGACAAAAAGACAATTCTATTCAAAGTTTGCAGTATACTACCTATTGATTTACCATGGGAGTCGAGAGCGCCACTCACTTGTCGCCCTAATATGGTACTAGGTCTATTACAACCGCAAAACTATTATGTTGATAGAACACTTGATAGCATGTTTGTTAATCAGCCTCCTACAAAACGTTAGATCTAAAAATGTCAAAACTATATTTAAAAATAATGTGAGGAAACATTTTCTTGATAACATAGAAATATTAAGTTAAAAACCTATTGTTAAATACACATACTTTTATAAAATAATATTATTAATACCTTATAAGTTCTTTAAGTTTGAGACCAAAAATATATTTATTTAAAAGTAAGACTGATATAATTGATTCATACTTTTAACATTTACTCGATTTAAGTTAAATACATACATACTTGTAAACTAAACCTTGTTAAATCCAACTAAGTTATTTATATTATAACTAAGTTATTACAACAACCAAGTTATTAATATTGTATCGAGACTCCAGATTCTACAGTCGACTATGTAAATAGTTTTGTAGGGCAAATGAAAATTGTATGATACCTGTGTGCTTAATAATAATAAATAAATAATCACATAAAGTATACGAATATTCATAACTTATAAGAATATATATTGTGACGATGTTGGTTAGCAATTAGCATTTAGATTTGAGCGACAGTTATTAATTAGTAAACCTAAGTAGAACTCGATCAACATTTAAATTATATTTCATTCGCTAATAACTTAAATATTCTGTTACATTACATTACCACATTAATGTAAAATAATTATAGAAAGCTAATGACTGCATTTTGTTTGTATTTCATCCATTTATGTAAGTACCTTAATTTGATGAATACGATTCTATATAATGAGTGCGGTGTAACTTAATATTAGAGTGCAGGTCTAGGTTATTATGTAATCCCATAAAATTGTACCATGTCGATAAACTGTTATCTTACCCTAATAAATATTATTAAGTATATAATAAATTAATATAATTATATAAAAATAATTGGAGTTCTTGCAGATAACATGTTAGTTATTTATAAAATGTTAAAAAGCAAAAGTTGAGACAAGTTACTTTATTACAAAGATTATTTAAAAGAACGCAATGCAGTAATGTGATTTGCAACTTATAACATAGTTTCTTAAAAAGGGAAAATCTTCTAAGAAATTAGTATGTATGACATATATTTTGTCGTCTTTTTAGTCTTTAGAAAATATGACGTTTTATAATAGGTATATTTACTTTACTTAAAACGAATGTGGTCATTCGTAGTGGTTGGATGGCCGAGAGTTAAACTGAATTTTAAAGTCATAGAAAACTAATTTGACTACTATTGTTCAATATTATTACATATCACTATCAATTAAATTATAGTATTGTCGGTATAAGATAGTGTTTTCGACAGTTATTAGTTAAATTGGTTAATTTTGATTAAGTATATCTACTTAGTTAATAAGTGATTATTATGTAAAATTAGATTTATATTCAGTTAATTGTTATATATATAATTTTATTTCCCATTGGCCAAGAGTTAAATTGAATCTTTAACTCAAACAAAACTAATTTGACTACTATTGTTCAATATTTTATACCACTGTTAAATAAATTATAGTATTGTAGGTATAGGATAGTGTTTTCGACAGTTATTACGTTGGTTAATTTTGATAAAGTACATCTACTTAATTAATAAGTGATTATTATTATGAAGAAGAAATTATTAAGTAATATTAGATTTATATTCAGTTAATGGTTATAATTTTATTTTCCATTTATAATCTAGTTCAAAATCAGTGTACGTTGAGTTAGTAATTGTTATTAATGTTTTCTATTTCATCTTGGTAACGAATTTAATTTGAATGTATATATTAAACTTATTTGCTTTATGATTGAAGTATGTACCTAGTGGCATATGCATCATCAGAATCATACAATTGTTGTGATATTTGAATGTACTACCTAGTGGTTGTGTTGATGCATGCCTGCTGGTGCAACTTTATGAATAAATAGGTAAATTAAATTTATATAAATAATAAGATAATGCATTGCCTGCTTTAAATTGGATAATTATTTTTCAATTTAATACCTAGTTCAATACCGTAATGTGAAATTGTCATTAATGTGAAATTCCACTGTTCTGTTAAAAACTCCGATATTTAGGATAAATTTTATTTGTGTCTGGGACAGACACACTATCAGGATGGCCGACTGTTAACAATTATAAATTTCATGAATGGAATGATACTTATTCGTTATACTTGCTATTTAATAATATTAATCCTTAACAGGTCCATCTCCTCAGGAAACTTCCCTCACATATGGAAAGAAGCTCAAATTATCCCTCTTCCGAAAAAGTCCAATCCTTCATCTACTTCCGACTTCCGACCTATTTCCATACTTCCTTTCCTGTCAAAAGTACTAGAGCGCCTAATCCATAGCCAGCTAAGTGATTTTCTCAACGCGAATCACTTGCTTAACCCGTTCCAATCCGGTTTCCGTCCTGGTCATAGTACGGCTTCTGCGTTAGTCAAAATTACTGATGACATACGCGCTGGTTTAGAAGAGAAAAAACTCACAGTGCTGACATTGTTGGATTTCAGCAATGCGTTTAACAATGTTGATTTTGACATTTTGTTGGGCATGTTGTGTTCCTTAAACGTATCTCCAACAGTTATTGACTGGTTTCGTAGCTATCTACACGGGCGTCGGCAACGAGTACATATAGGTGATACCTTTTCATCGTGGTGTTCTACTTCTGCCGGCGTGCCCCAAGGCGGTGTGCTTTCTCCTCTATTATTTGCAATCTTCATTAATACTATCTCCTGTGATCTTTCTTCTTCCTACCATCTGTATGCAGACGATCTCCAAATATACGTCCAGGAACGCATTGAGAACTTGTGTGATGCTATAAAAATTATAAACGAAGATTTGGCCCGTATTTTAAACTGGAGTAACACGTACGGTCTTAAAGTTAACCCTAACAAAACGCAGTGCATTATCATAGGTAGTCCTTATTTTATGTCTAGGGTTGACTCCACTCAGTTGCCTTCAATCGTTTTTGATGGAACTCCTGTACCTTTTGCTGAGAAGGTAAGAAATTTGGGCATTTTGCTCGATAATACATTGTCTTGGTGTCCTCAAGTAGCAGAGGTCAGTAGGCGTACGTTTGCTGCGGCGGGGTCTCTGCGGCGTTTACGTAATTTTCTACCAACAGCCACCAAAATTACACTTGCACAATCTCTTCTCTTACCTCTACTTGACTATGCAGATACGTGTTATCCCGATCTTACTTCTGAACTTCTCAATAAACTAGAGCGGCTGCAAAACTTTTCCATACGGTTCATATTTGGTTTACGCAAATATGACCATGTCTCTCAATACCGCCAACAACTTAAGTGGCTTCCTATACGACGTCGCAGAGACATGCACATCCTCTCTCTTCTCTATACTGTGCTGTTCAATCCCAAGTCTCCTTTATACCTAAAAGAACGCTTCACATTCCTTTCTTCCACTCACAATCTCCCTCTCCGCTCCTCTGATAGTCTCCGTCTTTATATTCCCCCTACCTCAACCAAATTTTACGGTCATTCCTTTACCTTTAAATCTATTCTGTTATGGAACTCCTTGCCTGAAACAATCAGACGTGCACAAACCTTAAACTCCTTCAAGTCCCAGGTTAAGGAGTTCTTTCTTTATAACCCATGAGACCTACCCTTAGAAGGTCATGATTGTATTTTTCATTTTTTTTTTATTTCTTTTTATTTAGTTTTCTCGCATTACATCAACTTCGCTTAAGCTGTATAAATTATATTTATTTTATGTATTTTTATTACGTTTTTTCTGTTGTGTTTATTACCCATATTGTGTATGTTTCTCTTTTTTTTTTTTATTATTATTTTTATTGTAGTTCAATAATCTACTTCCTTTTTCATTTTAATTTCTTTTTATTTATTTATTTTTTGCGCACAATCTGCCCTATTTAAATCATCGACCAGTCTCAACAAAAAAAGGGTTGTCTGGAAGAGATCGCTGCTAAGCGATAAGGCCGCCCCTTTGTACAACTTATCGTATTATTGTTTCCATGTATGTTTCTGTTCTGTGTGTGCAAATAAAGTGTTATCTAATCTAATCTAATTAGTTTATTCAAACGTGGCAACACCGGTCGGCCTTTTGACAGCTGTTGTCATTCCTAAAAAAGAGGGAAGCTAACTTTTAGTCTTCCCGGTGAAAATAGTTGTGTTCGTTGTAATTCATTGTGATAATGTACAGAATCAAGAGTAAAGGAGTTTGTAAGCAGTATCCAGGTGTTTTACTTATGTTCTTTAAAACTACTTATATGTATATTTTTACAAAAACATTTTTTTAACGTTATCTATACTATACCTATCACAGTTTTATAATTCATAAAACTGCCTTTTCATGCGTAATCCGGTGAACCAATTTATTATTGAAATTTTGATTAATAATTTGCACCTTGTATGCGGAGCCTTGTTGCGCCTAGCGCCTAGTGTCTTGGTTGCTGGGATACACGGTGTTTGTTTACTTGGATACACCCTAGGCGCCTAGCTAGAGCTACTCGCTAGGTGAGTCACTAGGCCCTAGGCGCTAAACAAGTCACCCTTCCTATGCTTTGGCGGCCTAAATCCTAAATTATTTTAAATGCACAAACGCGACATTAAGTATTAGAAAATCAATAATATTATTATTATGTTTTTGTTTTTCAACAAGAAGTAAGAGAAAAGGCTTTTTAAAGTCGGTGCCATGGTGCATTCTAAATTCTTGGACGAATTGGTTAATTCGTCCAAGTCTAAATTGCACTTCTATAGTTTTACCTTTCTTGGTTTATGGCTGCCACCGATTCTAAAAGGCTTATTTTTTACATTTTAAAGTCGGTTTTAACATAAAAAAAATATATTTCACATTTTTTTAAGTTAGAATTAGTCCCATACGTATTTAACCATACATTAACAATCGGTCTTTAAAATAAGAAGTCATCCACATAACCGTTACGAAAACGACGGTATTTTCAAGATTCCATGAAAATACAATAGCTATTTTTAAATTTAAAAAAATGGGATTAAATTGGGACAGACCTGCCCCCTAATTGTCTAATTTAAAATCTATCACAATCCCTTTATTCTGGAGAGGTATTGTGATTGTGATATTTTCGTCTGTCATATTGCTTAGACAGTTCAATTTCGTTTATTCCATACCTTTTAAATCGCGTCCCGATCACAATCCCTTTCAAATGTCAAATAGTGACGGCCTGAATATCTTTCAAATTACGAATTGAAAGGGATTGCGATAGATTTAAAATTAGACAATTAGCCCCCTGTTGTAAAAACGTTTTAATCATTCAATCGTGCCGTCTTCGAGTAATCGGTGAAAATTTATAATTAAACGATGAATTGTTAACCGCCTTTTTTTAAGTCGGTTAAATTTTGGAAAATGCAAAATCTCAGGATATTTTTTTTAAATTCAGGTATTTTCTCAGGACTTTTAAATTTCCCGTCTGGTAACCCTATTTCTGTGTGTATTACGAAATATAGTTACAGCCCGGTCACATTCACATTATCTCGAGACCTGCATGCGCAGCATGTGCACGTCGAAAAAGCTTTCTCGACACTATTCTCGCGCGAGCGCATTGTCTGTCTCGCTCACACCACCGTATTGATATGAGCGGGACAGATATCGCGAGATAAAGGTCGACAGCGAGTCGCGGTGCGCATGCTACGCTGGCTGGTGTCGATGACGTCACGTCGCATCGGCGCTCTGATATGGTGCGCAAAACAGGCATCCTCTATAAGATTTCCAAAAAACAAATATTTTGTTAATTAATTTAATGTAGGTAATATTAGTAAGGAATGAAAGGAGAACGGGCGGGATGTTCACATTCCAGCGAGGTCTCGAGATAATGTGACGTGACCGGGTTATAGCACTTTTAGAGATAAAGCACATTTTCCGTAACCGCAAATATAACTTTGTCATTTATACAAACACTATTAAAAACAGAGTTATTATAGACAAAAAAGTGGTTTTTTTAATCAAAGACGGGTTCCGTTAATGTTCTATTATTTGTGATATAAATGTTTTCTATATACCGTACCCTCGGAGAAACAAAGGCTCAATTGCAAAAATAGCAAAATTTAGTTACTTATGCCAAACCATTTTTTAAGTGCACCTTTAACCGTAGAAACAAAGATCCAATTGTAATTTCATCAATTTCCGCTAGATGTCGTGGTGTGTCTTTGAGGTTCCGTTGTAAATTTTGTACGGAGTCGGTGACGCGGGGAGCGAACTGTCAGTTGTGCGGGGCGCTCCGCAGGTAGTGAATTTAATTTAGGGACACAAAGGCACATCTTCAATTTTATGTCAATTAAAATATTATTTTTTTAATTCCTTTCATTATGTCACTATTTTTATTTAGATATTCATAATTAAATACAATATTATGAGGTAAAAATGTACTTTTGTTTTCAGATTCTGTCACAACTGTACTCAGCAATTCATGTACTTAGTGCCACAAAGGCACATTTAAGGGACCTAATTACTTCAGTTATTTTTTTTTTACAGTTTGTAACTATTTCAAATAAAAAAAAATATTGATTTTCTTAGTAAACACCCTCTTGTTACAGAAATCGTGAACAAAATAAATAAATAAATTATTCCCTGATCAGGAAATCCACAAATTATAGAAAAAAAACTTTAAACTCAAGTTCTGAAAAATGTCAATTTTACAGTTGTGCCTTTATTTCTCCGGAGGTACGATATATATTTTATTAATTTACTTAGTTGAATAAAGCTCCCTAAATAAACTCTACTGGTCAACCGGGAAGTTCTCCGACTGTACCTAAGTACTAGCCGACCATCACAATTAGGCGCATGACAGGAATGTGGTTTGCACTTTTGGCACCTGCAGCCCACTTCTATCACCACACTTCTTCGATTATCTGATTAATTAGCCCTACAATGATAAACTGGTTGATTACCGCTTCTTGAAATTTGGGTTTATTAGTTAGTTTTTTTAAGTTTTTCTCAGCTGTCATGCGCCTAATTGTGATGGTCGGCTAGTACTTAGGTACAGTCGGAGAACTTCCCGGTTGACCAGTAGAGTTTATTTAGGGAGCTTTATTCAACTAAGTAAATTAATAAAATATATATCGTACCTCCGGAGAAATAAAGGCACAACTGTAAAATTGACATAAACTGGTTGATTACCGCTTCTTGAAATTTGGGTTTATTAGTTAGTTTTTTTAAGTTTTTCTCAGCTGTCATGCGCCTAATTGTTTTGGTTGCATAGTACTGCGTGTGGTCCGTCACGCACTTGGCCGATTTTCAGAGTTTTTCTTTCTTCAAAAGGCCTCCCAGTTTGTGAAATGACAGTCAACAATCGTGTCAGTAGTTATTGCTTGTTTGTTTGCATTGATATCATAAAAAAATAAAATACTTAATACAAAACAAATCCAAGTACTTATTAAATAAAAATTTTTGCTAGTAACTAGTTGTAGGCACGTAGGTAGGTACCTACCTAGTACATATTAAAAATAGAAAATACCTATCTAACTGTAGGTATCACTGTCACTGAATAAAATAGTAAAACCAATTCGTGACCACAAGGTCGGGAAATAAAATAAACAAAATAACACTGATTTATGTGTTGTGTAGGTACCTATAATTAAAATCGCATTTCATTTTCAATGCGTTAAAGTTTTGTAAGATGTGATGTGCTTAAAGAAACATAACAGCTAAAGTAAATGTTTTGAGAATTAAATGAAATACCTAGATTGATGTATTTATCAACTTACATAAGCCCACGGATAAATGTAACACAACGAACACTATTAATCGATACATTTTAAAAACAACACTTCTATTATTAATTGAAAAATATTGGACACGTCAAGCTTTGGCAAAGTTATTTGTTATAATAAGCTAAAAAACAGCGCTTCTCAAGTCCGATTGAGCTCGTATGAATAATATGTACTTACACACACACACACACAAACGAATAACAGGATAATGGAAAACACTGAGGTCAAGCATGTTTATCAGCGCTATTTTCATCTCGGTAAGAACCTAGTAGGTACCTACCTACTTGTAGTAAAACCTAATTATTGTGACTACCGGAAGAATTAGAAAATTAAGACGTTTTTTCGATAAGTAACTTACCCACAAACATACATTCCATTAGGACAGTCTACCGTGAATAAAAAAAATTGGTAGGTAGGATATTGTTGGTTTAGTAATGACATGAAGATGGGAAGCGCGCCTCCCAAAATCCTCAACACCTGAGGAACTGGCCGACTAATATCTTATCTTAACTAAGTACAGACTTAGATAATATAGTAGTAGCTAGCCAGGCGACACGAGTCCCTATCACCAACCAAACCGAATATAATATGTATTCCCCCACTGGGAATCGAACCCGGGATCTCTGGGTCTGATATACCACTAGACCACAAAGGTGGTTGATTTTTTTAACTGTGTCAAGATCATAACCAGTTTTATAATTTTTTACCGTTTCGCTGTGATGTTGCGAAACCAGGTTTTTTTAAACTCGGTAGGCAAAATGTAAAGGTCAGTTCCCCTAACACCAATTTAAAGCTTGCTTTACCTACTGATCTTACTTCTTTTTTGTAATAAATAAGTGATTAATTAATTCATGAGCACTGGAAACCAGCATCAGATACAGGTTTCACTTCTTGATTTAGGAAAGTTTGGTCAACAAAACACTTTCTCATGAAGATGTACGGTCTTGGGTAAAGTTTTATGGAACATTTTAATATGTAGTATTAATACTACCTACTAAAGTAATAACTAACCCCCATATTCTAAGTCGTTCCTCCAAAACTTTTTACACTCCACTCAACCTCGTCGTGGGTAAAAATGGTAGTGTGCGCTAGGCCTAACACGGAGTGGCTACGTACTCTTTGGCTCCTCCAGGTCCTTACGGAGTTATGACTTAGAATACCGATTTCGAGGAGTCTTTCAAAGAGGTTTTCCATGAGGTTTCGTTAAGTCGAGGACGAGTAAGTTTTGGAGGAACGACTTAGAATATGGGTGTAAGTCTAATGTTTCACAGTAAGGTTAAATAAAAGACAAAAATATTTTTATAGTTTTATCTTGAGGTGTAAGTTTATTCGCATAACAATGTTTCATACAAATTTCCTCATTTTGTACACACCTTTTCATGGTTTATTTTGTAGTTATTATCTTTTATAAAAGTTGGCTCTCTAAAATTTTAACATATCGTCATGTCTGTTCCCTATATCTAATTCGCTTCACCACTGTTGTGAAAATAATTAATAACAGAGGATTTACTAAGGCAAAGTATTAGGAGAGTAATAAAAGTTATTGCGGACTAAGAGATTTACGAAATAATATACAAAAAAATGTGTCTCGAGAAACACGGAATGGGCTCTTAGAGCGTAAATCAACCTTCCTACTCGTTCGACGTGGCACTAAAGTGAATGAGAAACTTGGCCTTAATGTTCCACTGTTGGTGAGAGTGCTTACAGTGCATGTATCAGACAGAGACCACATGACAATGAGGATAGCCCACGCTCGCGCGACTCGGCGACGCGCGACGCGACTGGCTTGCATTATTTAAGTAGCTCGAGTAGCCTCGTAGCCCGAGGCGGAGTCGCCGAGTCGCGCGAGCGTGTGCGCTGACGCGCGACGCCTAATTCATCTAACAGACATTGCACAAATCGCACTGGTATCAGTGGACTCGAAGCCAGTCCACGAGGCTGCCAGTTACACCTAATAAGAAAATTCGTTACTAAATAACAACTAAATCACTTTAAAATCAATTCAAAATTTACATTATTCACCTTATGAATGTAAACAAATCTAATCTGCTACAAAAAATTAGCAAATTTAAATACAATGATCACCTAGTCCTTCCTATATAAAATTAATCACTTAAGTATTAGAAAAACACAATGTGAGAGTGGAGTTGCGTCGCAACTCACTTGTGATAAAGTTATTATGCTGGTCGAGTGTACATTCAACGAATGAATAGCGAAATATATTGCGTTGACACATTAAAACTAAAAATTGACTGTACATTTTATATTTATGTAAATATTTGTACATATTGCACTTTGAAGTAACAAAAATTATTAAGAAAATCTGTCGAAACGAGGAATACGTACTCAGAACGACCATTCTGTATTCGTGTATACATACTCGATGACGTTAGCGATCACAATGTTCGTAGCTCGTACACTATACTAAGTCCCTATGGCTTACAAAGCTTACAAAAGATAAATACAGAGGTCATTTACAAAAAATATACTTCTACCCAAATAATATAAAAATAACAACAGCCATCTGTACTTGCTTAGATGAATAAAATTAAAAGTACATATGTCAAACATATGACAATAGAATCTAAAAGTACCTATGTACAAGTTTTAATGGACATAGAGCGGACTCGTCCACGATGTCCACCGTATAATAGACTGGACGTGCCACGTTTGGTCACTACATTTATCAACATCGTACAAAAAGTAAAATGTATAGAATTAAAAAAAAGGCAATTGAAGAAGTGCTATGGGTTGTGACAGTCGAACCATCGTGCTATCCCAAGCCAGTCTTGTCGAAACGTAGTCACCGCACCTTGACCGATCCGTGCTGCAGTGTCGTCTGCGTCTCCTTACACCATCTCTCAATAAGCGATATAAACTTATCATCTTACTAATGTTCCATTATTAGCTAAGACACAAATTATATAGGGTAATTCATTACTTATTACTTTCTCATTTGAGATTATTACATACTTAATAAATCTATTACAATTTCGAAATTGAATAATATGTATCAAATACGACCGGCTGTGCACCCACGGATTCCGAAAACTATGAAGCTATTATGAAACTACGCGTCAAATGATGTATAACAATTACTTATCGAATGGCAGTTATATTTGTCACAAAACCAAGATGTGAACCGCAGGCAGGCTGGGAGAACACGAGGTGTGAGCGCTGACTGCTCGCGATTACATCTCGGTTATAAGGCATCGTATCATAGCGTTTAAAGTTTCCGTGAATATAGTTCATCTAAACCTACTGCGCATCAAGAATACAGGCGCAACATAATAATATTTATTCGGCAGCATCACCTTTCGTGACACATGTTAGCCTATAAACAGTCTTCGAAAATAACACCCCTGTTCAACAATCGCGTGCTTATAAGACTTATGATTGAAATATATTTAATTAATAAATTAGGCGGTCTCGGTTGAACGTCGTTCGCCACGCCTGCACCCTTACTGCGTTACAAATGAAACAACAACAAGAAAATCCGCTATGATCGCACGCACTCAAGATCGCACCATATATACTTTAAATGGCAGTGTGTACGTTATCAATACGCTCCTATCGGAGTCACCTAAGACACTCCAGTGACATTTGTGCATAGTTCACTATTTTAGAATCGCCTACTGCTAGAATAAAATGATAGTAGTCGAAGGATGTTTTAGAAGCGTCCTAGCGCGCGGTCCGCGGTGCAAGCCCGATCGTTTCACGCCGACTGTTATACGTATATTTAAGAAATGCATTTCCAAAAACTCCAAACATACTTTAATTATGTAAACATATACCACACTTAATGGCATGTAAAGAAGACATTCAACACGCACCATTCAAACACTTATGTTAACCTTAAACGCGTAGAATGGATGGTGAGCCGTTGCCGTGACTTCGTGACGTCACGAAGATGAAGATGCGACATTAAAATTGGTGTTCTAATTCTTACTAGCGACAGACATCAAAGGCTTGAGTCGGACTGTACAACAGATGGGGCGTCAAATGATACACGAAACGAATAATGCCCGAACTGAAAACATTCCTAACGTAGCTTCAACAACGCTTACTGGTAATTGAGATCGATTAATTTTAGGTTCTATATACTATGATTTTTCCATTCATCAACAATGTAGGTACACAATGCAGGTAACGAGAAATAAGGCATATCGTATGAGTCGTTTATAGCTTTAGCGGGCAGTATAGAGTTGAATCGCTATGTCGTTACGGACTCAAGTCCCGTATTCACTATAACCACTAACTGATCCTTGCTCAATCCACGCCAATGTCATATTTGGTTTCAACATTTTCAAAATTCGTTTTCTCTCTGACACTTACAAATTTTAAAGTTATTTTACTTGTTTAATAACTATACAATCTGTCTGTTATGTATTTGTACAATAACTCTATAATTTGGGAGTTTCGCGGGAAAAACTAATTTTGAAAATGACAATATTAAGTACGACATTCGCGTAGTTTCAGCAAGGAATCGCTAAGTGGCCAATTTCGCAAGAAGGCAGGCTCGGGCGGGCCGCTGCGCGCACGCCGACTAACAACAGTAACAGTTTGAATATCTACTACACCAATATTGTTCCCATAGAATAAGCTCGGCCAAAGATATACCAAGATAGTTCTAATTTGAAGCATTTTAATAAATAGCTGCCGCTTTGTACTTTTCATAATATATGAGAAGAAACAATTAAATATAATATGAAACTAAGACTAGTAACATTGGGAACTCGTACTTTTATGGGATTCTCGCTATCCTGCTACCTCGCTACATAACAGCTGCCTTGGCGTGCGCGCGACGACGGGAAGCAAATAAGGTTATTCGATGTTATTTATCGGGTTTCGAAACCGAACCTGCCTCGTTTCATCTAATATTTACTTTACTATGTGACACGTACACAAAGTCTATATTAACTGTATCAATTAAATATGCTTATGGAATAAATTGCACTGACTCTTTCGCAATCGGCCTCAATAAGTGGTAAAGTTACACTATTACGGTTATCGGTACCACACGGAGAAGGCTATTCGGTAAACGTAGCGAAGTTTCCTAACACATACTGCAATACAAGTGTAAAATGCGAGTCGATCGTGTAAAATTATCATTAAGTATCTAAACAGACACAAGAATCAAATGACGTTTTATGTGAAAGCTACCGACGCGACGACAGTAGAATTTTTACATGTAATAAGACACACTTATCTCAGCTTAAGTAAGATAATTCAACATGTTTATAAATGTAATCACAGCAATAATAAATTAGAATTACTCATTTACTCGAGGGACGTGGGCACAGGACAATGGAACATGAATCTGAACAAAAGTCGACAGAACCCGATAACACGTCTGACATAAACTATATATAAACAAACACGGTTGGCGGTCGGTGCTCGCCGGCCGCCAGACGGCGACTGACCCTTCAAGTCATATATTAATCGAAAAAGGTTAATCAACATACAGTTAATTTCGGTAAATAAACATTATCAACTTTTCACCCAATAGAAACATCTCATATATTAATTTTTTCGCTATAACTCTCGTAGTTTATGTACGTATTTGTAATTTAGGAGGTGTACTTAGAACATAGTCTTATTATACAGCCGTATCCGAGTGACCAACTCAGTATCCAGTCGTAAGAAATAAACGCGAGCCGTCGCGTCGGGCGAAACGAGTTGCGGTCGTTTCAGCCGACGGCGGTCGCCTGTAAACGATCAACACTAATATATCTCGGAACTTTCAACAACACATATATTCACTAATCTCGCATTCGCCGTCGGTCACCGAATACGCGCGACGGGGTATCCCCGTACCCGAACACATCCGAACTCCCGTCGATCGGTAACTTTAGACATTAATAAAAAAGAAATGCTTTTGACTGTCTTGTTAGCGTCATACGGTGATTCGAATGGGGTCCGGGCGTTTTCGCAGTCCTTAAGTTAACGTTTCACGTCCGACGTAAGCGTCTAGCACTTCACTAAAACTAGCCAGTCTATGAGCGTTCTCTCCTCTTGAGGGCGCGGGGGCTAAAGGCCGTTGGCGGTGTCGACCACGGCTGGCGTTTGCGACGCCGAAACATCCGCCACATCCCAAATCTCCTCCAAAAACGGTGGCAGCTTTCTATTCTTCAACTTCAAGGAGATGCACATGTTTGAATTCTGCATCCCTAACGTACGCAACTCTGTTAACACGCTCAAGATTTTAGCGTATAAGACGGCGCAGCGCGGCGACGCGCTGTGCTGGTTCATTATGTACATCCTCAGTGTGTTGAGGTAGTATCTCTGGATTTCTTCTACCAGCTGCGGCTGTTCTAAGCCCGGTCGATCTGGAAACAGGAATTCAAAAATTTTAAAATAGTTTTTTTTTTTTTTTTTTTTTCAGATAATATTTCTTCACTCAAAGGTGCAATCCACATTAACTACGGCTTAAAATTCTTCAGACAATTCCGAACTCAATGACTTACGACTTGAATTTCAGTCGATTGAAGAAAAATAGTTTTGTAAAGCCGGAAGCTGAAAGGGCTCTAGTCGGGTTGAGAACGATCCGAAAGACCCTCTGCTGTTAAAAGTACACTCAACATCAGCTACGGCTTTACATATCTGTCAAATTTCTCCAATAGATTTTGGACTTTAAGACGTAAACCGTTGAGCTCAGATAATTGTCTGTTAAAATTTAACATTTTGTATAAACCATAGTTGCTGTTGACTATACAAATATTCTTTGGATGACTTGACTCTTTTTATATTATCAAAGTTAAAACTATTGGTTGTTTTATTTTTAAATATAGCGTACTTGCACAAACTACATCTGCGGGCGCCTAGTAGGTAGAACCATCTCAAGTCTTATTTTTACCATTTCAAAAAAAGCTAAGCACTTACAATATATATATACTTTGTAATATTGTTAAACGTTTGTGAGTGACTTGTAATAAATAAAATATGAATACGAAGCTAACTCTAGCTTCTCAATTATTTAGGTTAACATTACCTGAGAATATAACGATGGCAGTGAGGAGGGCATAATGCACGTTGTCCATGGACATAGAGTACATGCACCTACAGAAGTGTAGCAGGTCTTCGATGACGTACGCCATGCCTGCCTTGCGGTAGTTGTCGCGGGTGTACGCCTGGTTGTTGGCAAACAGGACGCTGTCTGTCGCCGCGTCGTACCGCCGGGCCACTCGCAACATCATCACTTCGCTTGAGCATGCCTGTAAGAAACAATCGCTAGTAAGAAAGAGATCTGAAGAAAAGATAGTTTTTTTAAATGCGTTCGCAGGCACATCATCATCCACCGTGTGCAAAGGCCTTCCATCTCTTACACTTTACGCCGGTTTTTCAAACGCAGTTTATTTTTTACTTTTTAAGTGTCTGTAGTAGGTTGTTTTAAAAAATACAGTAGGATTTTTCTAGATTAGTAGGCTATAGAAGATTACGTCGTTTTTATTGTCATATATCGTCCAAGTAAACACAACTAAAAATAAGAGCAGAAGAGCATAAAACAAAAAATGCTAGATCAAACGTAATTAATTTTTTGTGGACCAAATGGCAAGTATATCCCGTCGAACAAAAAAATCTTTAAGTAATCGGTATAAATGTGACCGTCTTTTAGCAAGAACTGATTGTTTGTAAATAATCGAGGGTATTTTTAAGCCGTCGAATTATTGTGAACGGACGATTGTATTTGCAATAAACTGATGGTTTGTTCAACACAGTGAAAATTATTGAAAACTGCGGGCGAAGAAATAAATGACCAGACAGTCTTAACTCTGAATTTGTTGATAAACCAAAATTTAACACACGTAGTACTAATAATATGTATACGTATATAGGGTTATTTATCGGGTAATTGTACACCGTTCTGCGATTAGTGCATTTGATGCGGGTTCGTTCACAATTAAACGTGGTTGAAATCGCGTGTTTATAAACTGGCCGCGAGACAAGATTATTTACAAATAAACGATAAATAAGTACGGCCGTTTTACAATAATTCGGTAGTTTATAAATACACTCGATGATTTACAAACAATCGTTTCTTGCAATAAGACGGCGACCTAAATGTAAACAAAGTATCGTGAAAATTACACCGTTCAAGTTAACAAAAATGCTTATAAAATAAAAATAAAAATGGTCAAACTGAACTAAATTTTTATCGGACCAAATGGCAGCTATTCTGCATAAAAAAAAAAGAATCGGACCAGAAATCTCGGCGTAATCGGTGTACATACTTACATAAAAAATAAAATAAAACAATCCTTTTTGGAAATCGGTTAATAAAGCTTCGGAAGTTTCGGAGTAAAAAGACAAATAATAGTACCTTTAATAATGTGATCTGGTCAGGTTGTGAGATCTTTGAGAAGCCTGGTAGGCCTTTTGCGAATTCTACGATCAGTTGCACTGTTAGAATCGTCATCTCTGTTATTTGTCTGAAGGGTAAATCTGACTCCTCTTCGTCTTCTTCAGACTGCCATGTCTGAAAAGTGTAAAATCTTTGAATTCGTTTATACAGGTTTATCTAATATCTAGTTTGGGTTCATACATCATTCTTAGATAGTCTAAATCTATCCAGATAACTTAACGCATCATAGCTTTCCCGCTTTAGTGACTTGTGATGTGATGTTTCCATCTTGGTGGTCCAGGGTTTGATCTCCAGGTAAATGAAGAAAAACCCTTTTCATATTTTCAAAAGATAGGTAGCTTTTCACCTTGATATTTTTTGTATTGTCGTAGTTGTGAACTTACTCACTTCGGGATCTATGCATCGTCTTTGATATCATCTCATTATTGATTTTTTTTTCAAATAACTAACAAGAATTATTTACTATAGGACATATTCTTGCGGGGTTGGCGGAACATTAGAAGTACAGCTAAAGAATGGGATGTATACACAGACCTATATCGAGATAGACGAAAAGAGCGCTTCAAACTGTATGAGATTTCAAACCGTCAGGAGCGTGATTTAAGTGATGGGAAATGTTATTGACGAGTTCTTGCAAGAAAGCACTGCACAATTAACCATTTCCGTTTCTGAGTAACGTGTGTTTTCACGGCAATCAATGGTCTCAAGCGGACTGACAGGTCGTAAAACTTCGACCCTGGATCAAACTTTTGACACGCAAGGTAGGTACACTTTTAACGTCTATCTCGATATAGGTCTGTGGATGTATAAATATTGCTCTCAGTCTCAATAGCCAGCCAAGCCTCGACGACGCCACATTTGGTATTCGTTGGGTTGTCCGGAAACTAAAACTTAATATTACGGTAAAAGACAATCACCTGCGTCACCCTTTTCAGGTCCTCTTCTGAAGGTTGCTCATAGCCGTCTTGGTACCAGACCAGCCTGGCGATCAGGAACTGCTGGTTGGGCGTGAGTGGGGGGATGTTCTTGAGCCGGTTCTGCTCCATCAGCTTCTCCGAGAGGAACCGCGGGACCACTTCGTGCTGCAAACATTCCAGCTTCACGTAGGAAACCATGCAATTATTATCTAGCTCGGTCTATACGATTAATATGACGATGGATGAGCGAGGTTAACGTAAAAAGAATTTACTGTAAGAATGGCTTTTTGTTTTTATGAAGATATATTTGTTTGAGAAATAGTCAAGCAATTAGTCCAGATTACTTGGATCTTGTTAACACCCATCGCCAAATTAGACTTTGTTTTTTTTAAAAGACTCTTGCTGATAACTGCATTGTATTCAATAACATTTTAAAACAACTTATAAAGTAAAAATGATTAAAACTGAAATATGGAGCGTGCGGATGAAGTAATTCAAAATGAACTTACAATCCTAGCTGCTTCTGGAGGGGGTGGATCACATTGCATTATTGTAGGCATATGATCGTCAACTGTCGTTGTACTGACAGGCAGTTTGTCCTTTTCTCTCTGTGCTTTCTTTTCTTTTCTCTTTATCGCACACTGTGTTTCTGGCACGACACATTCCGGCCGCATGCCCACCGCCAAACACTTCTTTAACCGGCACTCTTGACATTTCCGTCGCATATACATGTCCATCTCGCACGCGTGCCCGAACTTGCACATGTACACCGCATTTTTTGTAACACTCCGCCTGAAGAAACCTGGAATGCGTGACGTCATACATTAGAAACGTTATCTTTTGTTTATCGCAGTACGATCTACCATAAACATGCAACTGACGAAACATATAATTTTGCGAAACCCGTTGAGATAAGATAATGTAGACTTGCGCGTGAAGGTTGGCTGAAAGGCGCGGGTCATTGACAGTTAGCTTCGCATTATTAGGTAGATACAAGAGTAAATTTTTATTACACAAAACAAAGATAGATAGCGCATAAATTGTTTGAATTGGCCGTAATTGTAGAGCGTTGTGTAGGTACACTTCGTAGTTTCGTTATCGTTCGCTCGGCGCTGGGTAACAATGAATAGACGTGGTGAATGTTTATGCTAAGGTCGACGGTGAAGGTTGGTGGCGATGCCCGATAGGTCTCGGTGAATCAAGTTCGAGGGGAGTAGACGGGCTGCAGACAGCTATTGTGACGTCTCAAACGCGGCTACAATATGCACGCGCAGCTCATAACAACCTCGTATGGCACAATGCGCTAATTCAACGCTGAATTGGCACGTTCGTGGGCGATCGCCTCTTACCTACTGTTTTACTTATAGCAAGTGGCCTAGTTCTGACTCAACTGCAGTGGCTAGCGTGCATTTTGATGGCACAACGTCCCTTTTATGCAATATCTGTTATTATGAGTTCGTATTACATTGAGTTGAGGACTTGTGGCCCCACATGAACGAACGAATGTAATGGAATGTTTTTATCATGATTACCTTTACATCCTTCACACGTAAGCGCATTGTAATGATATCCGGACGCTCTGTCGCCGCACACGAGGCACAGCTCTTCCTGTTGACGTGGCGCTGGTCCCTTCTTCTGCCGTCTCGACTCGCCATCTGTACTGCAGCCATTTACGCTTGAAGCCGGTGATAGCTCCTCTCTCCCTATAACAAAGAAAGTGATCATTTAATATATTGCCTTGAATTGAACTGTGCTGCGCAATAGCCGTGTGCAGTGACCGACGACGCGTCAAGAACACCTAAAATCGGACGCTATAAAATTTGCATACATTTCATGAACCATTTGTCAAGTCGGGCGGTGAACGGGTGATTCTCGTTTTATTTTTCATCTTATAATCGAATGAGTATTTCTTCAAAGATGTTTTCGTTGGGCGTTACTGGATACTGGTAAGTGATTTTCGGCAGTGGCCGTTTCCTGCCCAAACAAAGGTGGCTGGAACGACCGCTCGCATACTAATAAGGTTTTGGTATGCCAGCGTCGCAGGAGCAGGGTGCGCGATGGGCTATGGAAATATAATCGGCAAATTGACAACCACACCGTAGGAGCTCCATAAATAGCTATAAATGTATAGCCATACATTTCTAAATTACTAAAAGTTTTAACATATTGTAAATGAAATGTGCTAAGTAAATGAAAATGCTTGCATTGACTTAAGTGTTTTTATTTAAAAAAAAAACTCTTTTAATGCTTTCCCTTGATTAATTGAGCATTCGCTGAATATCTTTGATTTTCACTGATATTCGTATTCATACTTGATATTTCTATAAAAAGAGTTTTCAAAGGAAATTAATATTTAACCAAAAAGTGTGATAAATGCCATTGTAAAGAGCGCTAAAAGTAACTTTCACTGAATTCTAAGACATTGTCACAAATTCGGAGAGCTCCAATAAGAATAAGGTTCATTTAAGCCTCTCTAGTCATTAAATTTATTTACATTTTTATTATAGTCCATTAGGCGTGAGGGTCGGTGGCCGGACGCCGAGTACCTGCGTTACGCAATCACTCCAAATAGACTTTGCCAAAAAACTGGTTTCCACGTGGGACCCAAGCCAGCTCATCATTCGACCGTAAAGTGGTTTGGCTTTGAGAATATTCTTGGCTTCTATTGATAAGACGAACATCATTAGCATTTACACAAAAATAAAATCGAATGAAAACATGCTGGGCGCATTTATATTGCTCGTACGTAGAATATTGAAGAAATATTTTGTTGGAGCGAAATCAACTTTTTTCACGTTTGCGGCCTGTAAAAAATATCTGACCTTGTGCAATATTTAGCAATAATTGTTTTGCTCTTAGGTTGGTCTTGTTGTGCACGCCTGGCTTGCTTGTTATTCAGCTGATAAAATTGTCCCAATAAAGAGGTCAAGAGCATTTTATCGCAGGCTATTTACATTGAACATCAGCTAGTTTATTACCTACTGCACAATAAGCGACTGCATCGAGTGTGTTGCTATTTTTATTTTAAATGCCGTCGTTTCTTGCTGTTTTTTACATGTCTGAAAGTTGTCCAGTTTTAAGAATCTTTAGATGCCCTAGTTATTGCACCTAAACAATATATCGTATGATTTCTGTCTGTGCATTTGTAGTGGCTCTCAAGATCAGTGAGCGGACCCATCCATTTCTAAAACCGGTAAATTACTTAACAACAAAGTAGATCGCGGTGAAAGTGTCAAAGACATTAAATAACAGGTTTAACCTCTTATTATGTTGGACATTTGTTTACTTGTGAATCTTGTGTTATGTTATGACATCTGCTTGCAAGAATGTGCTGACTGCTGAGTTATGTATTGAAGAATAACATATTATAATAAAATATAAAGATTTAATTAAATTATTTATGCATGTATTATATAATTATTGTATCGCCTTAGTGAATAGCGAACCTCATTCATTTAATTTTATCTTGTTTAAACAAAAAGTAAATATTAAAAGTACTTATTTATTATGCATACTATATATGTAAATGCGCCAGCAGACAACACGGTAAAGGACTGGTATTAGCTACCAGGCAGGAATTGTTGAAATATTGTTAATTGAGGTAGGTATAAGTGTTGCCCGTGAAAAAGAAAGCTAATCAAAAGTTGAATGCACGGATGACCGAGTCAGTGTGTTATGTTATTTATTGCGACTCAGCTGTTCAGTGTGTTGCGCTCGCGCATTGGAAGGTCTAGTTCGTGCCGCTTCGGTGGCGCTCGGCAGTCATCGGCGCGGCGAGCGAGAGGTGCTCGAGAGCGACAAGTGGGGCGCGAGCGTCGACCGGGGGCAGCGTGCGGCCTTGACTCTTAAGCCCCCCCTCTGTCCCCTCTCCTCTTCTACCTCGCCACGCTCGCCGCGCAGCCACATTATTTATGATAGCATCGGAGCTCCGAGCAAACTCGCGATTCTCTACCAACTAATAATAACTCGTTTTTCCTCTCACGCGACTACTTTTTTGCTCAGATTTGTAATTTCATTGGAACACTGCAGACATTCAAAAGAAGCCAAAAATGTAATTGCCAGTTTCTTGTAACGTCTTTACATTTTAGGCTTTTGCAAAATAAGGTAAAGAACGTTATTCGGTGTAGACTACTTTTTTTGAGGACACAATGGCAGTTAGTCAATTAAGTGGTTCGCATTTCGCATACTTTCACTGTGACTTAAGGAAAGCCAACGTAATGATTTCGCAGTACTCACTAGTGAAAGTTGGCCAAAAGTAGGTAGGTATTGCACAAGCCTACACATACGCAGCACACGTAATGATTTCGGGTGTGGCGAAAGTAACTCCGTAACGAGCAACGTCAGGGTCATTTCATTATGCGTTCAGCATACCCAACTGAAGGATAAATAAAATAATCGACAGTACAGTCTTCCGCGTTCTGCCCTGCCGAGTATATTTATTACCGCTGTTAACTTGCCATGACTGCTCAAAGATTTAAGACGTCGCCAATAAAAATGACAATGCAGAAATCAGAAAGTAACCTTCAAAATTAATCGATAGCTCGTGACAACTTATTGGCAAAATACTTCGTTGCGAAAGGTAATCACCGGGCGACATTCCTAAACGCACCGCGCGCTCATCCATCGCTCACCACGCATATCGCAAAAAACTTATAAAATGCAGCACGTAATCGATGCATCGGCGGGGCGGAGATCACTCCAATGTTACTTTCTACGATACTTTCTAGCAAGAGATGTGGGACGTAGCTGGCAACTGGAGCGATCGGTTTCTCCGCGAGAAAATTAGATTGAAATAGAAATCGCGCGGTGAAAATTGGCATTTTCACGACACAGCGCGTTGGAAAACGCGTGTGCTCGCGCAACCATTAATACGCCGACGTGGTGCTAATAGCACTCTTTTTATTATCCGATGCCTATCCGATATCTCAGAAACGGTGGGGATGGACTTCTTCAATAAGATATTTAAATGGACAACATTATTTCACCGTTTTGACTAAGTGACATTCTACAAACCTTGATTCGAGGAATGTTCGTCACTTTCCTGGATTTAAAACTGTGTTCAGACCTACAAAGCGAAAAATTTGTTAGCTGTTTAGGTAGTCATATTCTATGAATTTTCTTATAATAACTTTAGCTAAGCACGCTCTCAATAAAAAACAAATGTGTTATCTACATCCACATTCTAATAAATTCCTCAAAACTATATCTTTATTCTCTCAGAGAAATTTACAGTGTTTTAAGAAATAGGGAGACCTGCGAACAGACAGACATTTTGTTTAGGGATGTGCATCCGACGCACATGGAAGTTACATACATCCGGCGCTGCATCCTCCGGATGCGCCCGCAAATCAGATGTGAACTTTGACATGACGCTTCAGAAACCTCAGAACACTGAATGCACCAATTTCACACCAAGAGTTCGAATGAAAGACAAGTTTATTTCCATACAGATAGATAGATGTCAAATAGCAAACTCAAAACATAAGTGGCCAGTGTGCCAGAAAAAAGTAAAAAGAAATAGTTTTATTTACAGAACCACTAATGAATGAGCAATGCAGAACTTTCGAGAAAGTTTTCAACACGTTTGTCGGTGTGTTTTCTATCTGTGCCATAAATCTAGCATTGTAAAAATAGAAAGTGTAATTTTATTGTTTTCAGGGTAATACAAATGTTGTAACAATGAAATCACGTAAACAAGCATCGCAGCGTCAACGAGCCCGAAATTTTGGTCATGTTTCGTCACTAGCGATCCGTAAATTAGAAAGTGGTCGTCGGTTATCACGTACGATACGAGTAATGGATATGCCACAGCTCCCCAGTCCTATTGACTTAAAGACACACGTCTCTTTTACACTTTGGTGAATAGTTAAATTCTTTCTCTGTCTAGCCCCCAATTTAGTTAACCGCACACCCACGCTCCTGCACGCCTTTCGTGTAAACATAAGAATTGGTAAATAGAAAAGGGAGAAAGATATAATTAGAAAATGCAGCTTGGTATTCGTTAAGCCTAGCGAACGAACTTAAGATAAGTTCCCATCGCCCAAAATAGCTAAAAAGTTTGAAGTAGATTTCAATGAGAAGCCAAACAATCCCTCTACTGTTTAGTGGCAGTATTTTCACGGATACTATGAACATTTTCGGATCACAAAGGTATAAAATTAAATGTTAAAGTAAAAAATTGAGGATAACAGACTAACTTATTTGTCAAGTGACTTAACCCTCGATCATGTGACGCGGCAGGGCGCGTCGAAGCGTGGCTGCTCGCTATCAATGCCCTTGCCCTGCTCAAGCGCAAAGCATGACCTCACTGTTTCAATGCACAAGTCACTGCTACTACCTACCAATAATAACGACCAAATAACTAGAACAACAATTCTGTAAACATTTGCAAACGATTAACCAGGATAAGTAAAACTGCTTTATTTATTAACCTCAAAACGTAGAAATTCATGTTAACAGGAAAGTAGGCCGAGGCACGTTTAGATGACGTAAAAGTTGGTCCGCTCAGCTCTTGTCATAAGGGCTAATTAAATGTGACCGCCAATTAGGTCAACGACTCTTTGTTCTCCGTGCTGATAAGGCATTCGTACTGAATTGTGACAGTAGGTCGAGTCCATCTATAACTATGCACGTGGAGGTTACATCATAGTGTTGTGAGCGTGACCTAAGATTGTATATTCCTCATAATACCGACGAAGTAGTATGTGGGTCATTAACATTCGTTTCCGAGGAATGGCCGAACGAGAACGAGGAAAATCGAGTCGAAATCGCGAAGTGGGTCGCGTGTCTCTGTCATCGGGGAATCGAGGCTGAAACAACAAACAATTGGCGGGCAGTGAAGTAACGAACTCTACTCGCAGTGGCGTAACGTTACGTTGATATTATATTATAATGAAATCTTAATTGTCCACGTGTCGTTTGTTTACTAAACTTAAAGTAATTTTATTTAATTCTTGTAAGGATCATAATACAAAATATACACACTGCAGTTTAACGTGTTGTCCGGGAATATCGGGGTCGGTGACCGCATATCAGACAAAGATAAGCCGACGTCAAAACCCTTATCGGCTGACAAAGAACGTCTTGTTTACGACGAATTCGAAACCAAACAACTGCTGTGATTAGATTAATTAATTATAATAATTCCTGCCCTGCGCCGTTAGTGTTGAATAGCTATAAAAAATCTATACAGCAAACAGTAACGAAGTGACTCCTTTAAGTTTCTAAAACGTGTGGCACACCTTTGATCTGTCTACGGTTCATCGAAAAGATATTCGACAAGAAATTAAATTAAAACTCCCACCGTGACTACACAATAATTATCGTTTCTCATACTTTGTAGATATCCTTTTGAATCTACAAATGTTGTATTAAGTTTAAGAACAGGTCCATGCCAACAGGGCCTCTCGCCTCGTGACCAGATCTCGGTAACGAGCAAAAACTAAAACGACATCCGATGGAGTCGAGACGGAAAAAACCAACCGTACCAAAACACTGAGCAGCGAGCCACGCAATGCCAATTGACCACTAAGAGATTGCGATGAGATTTAATTTTGCTTGAAACCACAGATATTTTTAAATTCATTTCTGTTGAGGTACTTTAACACCGGCGTGTTGCTGGCAAAGTAAACGCGCAATAAGATAGAAAGATTTTCTTCCGTTCCTCTTGATTTCATGTCACGACTTAAATAAAACGTAAGTATCAATATTATACTGTAGGTACTTTACTTACCTACAAAGAGATACACAAAGATAATCATAATGTTCCGGTCAAGATAAAATACTTTCAGGAAAATAAGTACTCGTACTTAGTCATTTCAATATACTTTTTATTTCTGAGGATGTGAATTTCAAAGTAATGACAATTATTGCTATCCGAATACAAACACAGCAAAATAATGACCATCAGCAACAAATTCACGTGTCTCTGATCTGATAGCACTTATTGATTTAGTGATTGACTTGATTCCGATCAAAGAATGCGCATGGTTAGCAACATTGGCATAAAACTCAAAGAAATATTACGTCAGAAGATTGAGGCGGCCAATGGAAACACAATCGGAGATTGAATGCACTTGAAAATGATGCGACAGAAATATCGTCGGGTGGCATCTCGTGAACTGTGTCATGGGCTCGGCCCACGCTCGGCGGAAGGTCGTCCGCCCTCACCGGAGTACTCATTACTCAATAAAGCCACATCTGCATCGTGGAATTGAACCATCAGTCAGTTCCAATTCAGAAAGTTGATCGCTCGGATCCGCATCCTGACTTGATGGACATCCACTGCAATGCGTCTGCGATGGATTTTCAAACAATATACCTAAGCTTGGGCCTACTCTTTTGATTGGATATTTCGTTATCGGGCCTAGATAACGAAAGTTAGAACTTCGTTATCGGGCCTTGTGAGCGTCGATGAAAAGAATTCAGTGTCAAGCAATTTCGGCACAATGAGTTTTGTACACAAAACATTTGTAACCCTACACAAGTTTTTTGAAAGACCCGCACTGAGTACAGGATGGTGGATAATAATAATCGGCGCTGTCAAGGTGATGGATGGGCCGGCGATGACGAGGCAGTGTGCACTTACGAAACCTCACCCCGCGCCTCCCATTCAATGCCGTTAGTGCTTATAGCAGAGCCCAAAGCAAAAAACCCGCTAATCGCCTCTTTAATAAATCCTACGATAAAACGCCGCCCCACCGAATTCAAAACTCTGTGATGTGACCTTATCTGAAAAGCCACATTTATCGCAATTTCCGGGTTGATTTTCAACAGAGTTTCAAATTGCTTTTAAATTGATGAAAAGCTTGTTCTTAATTTTTACGATAATTTCAGAAAACTCGTAGATATTGACAAATATGTAAATAGAGTAGGTACCTATTGGAAAACCGGAATGTCTCAATTCAAGGCAGGTCTTAAACTTGCTATGAATGTTTGATAGGTATAATCTTATTCGAGATCACGAATTCAATTCCCAACGCCAGTGTGAATCCAATTACCAACACTACACAGTGTAAAGTTAAGAAATCGTCAATATAAACCAACGGCGATTGGAAGTTGAACTTTGTTTAGATTTTCAGCTCCAGCTGTCGTTTCCCAACGAGCAGTTATTTGGGGCGAAGGTTCGTCCATGAACCGTGAACCTAACAAAATAAGGTTCAAAAAGGTTGTGAGAAAGAAATCAAATTAATCACTTTGTGCCAAGCGACGGAAATCGTCGAGCAATCAGCTTGTATCGAGCTGTTTTCCGATATTACAATATCACGATACCACTGAACGCTGAACCAATAAATACCTGTCAGTTAAACAACTGAAAGATTAATTATATAATATAAGACGTAGTAATTTAAAACAAGAAAATTGATTTGTTACATCTTAGGACCTAAAGCAGAAGAAAATGAAATATTGGTAAGTATTGAACTAAGACGCAACTTTGGGTTATGCAAGAAAAATAATTTCAGCCATCTTTTTTTCATCTGTCAATGATGACGAATTTGCATCAACAATCACCCACACGAGCCGTATGGACAAATAGAAAAACAAATTTATTCAAGCATCAAGCGTAGGTTGGTGGTACTTTCGGAAATGAATCAGCACGGACAGAATCAAAGTAATATCAGACAGTGGTAGTTTCAAAAGAATTTTTCAATAAAGCAAAGAATGTCTTTGTGTGTTCTATTGTACCAACAACAGAAACATTGTTGGCGCATTTGCAAACGCGTGTAAGGACGGCAGCCTTAGAGAGCAAAACATTCCTCTAAGCTGGCCGACCGGTTTCAAGCAGTTTACGGCCCAACTCGCTCCAGATATAAATAGATGCTGCAAGCAAACCATCTATCTTCTTAACACTATACTTTTGAAATAAACTAACGTTACTTCAGAAGATATAAATGAAATCAATACGATCAACAATATTCCGTCGTAGGTATTTTAATAGATAGATACATCTTAGAATAACTCGTCTTAAGTGAACAATTTATGCTCCCATAAATTGTAATCTAGACAACAGGCTTGTTAGGTTTGCAACTGCTAACTGGTGATCTATGAAACATTGTAATCAATTCAAAGTTGTTTAGCGGAGATGGATTTACTATTTGTTGTTTGTTTAACTTTGTCACTGTCATCTGAATGTGAACTTGTCAAGCTTAGAAGTATTGCGATTATTCCTGATCCAGTACCAGAACAGCTAAAATATTACACAATTTTATCCACGTGGTGTCAAGAGCGTTAACCTTTAAAAGTTACTCCGATACCACACATAAGCAGATAACAGCGATTCGGTTAAAGATAACATTGTAGAAGAAAGAAAATTGGGCTATCACTATGAATCACACGTGCAACATCATAAGGACGCAATAGACGGCCTTACCCAACCATCTCTACATTCATCGTCCCCGCTGGAGTCACCCACTTTAATGGTCGGTTGCCAATTCGTTGCATAAACAACCTAGTGAAGTCGAAGGAGGTCATTGCCGCAGCACGGACGCCTATCACCGCGGTGCAGGTACGCTAGTTACAGGTTAAACAATTATATCGATTGAACCCCGGTCTCCTTCGGCGTGTCTGTGACCCCGATGTAAATAACCTGAGGCGTTTGTACTGTAAACAACTGACGCTGCTTGCGTCAATCGCTTGCACGGTACGGCCGCGAGACGCTTCGCCTCGCCCAGCCATTGATGTTCAGTTTTGACTTAGTACACGGCTATTTTGGGAGCACAGATCAAACATGTACTGAGGAAGTAGGGGAAACTTAATGCTCATAAATGTATGGCGGTCGTTCGGTGGTGATTGGCAAACAATCACACGTCTCGAAGCTTTACAACAAAAATAGGAACTAACTTAGATGATTTACAATGTTGTATAGACTTATACGTAACCATAGACGTTTTTGTACAACATATTAGAAATGTTTGAAACATTCGAAGAATGCCACGTAGCGATCGTTAACGTCTAGCATTTGAAGGCGTCGTAATTTGTGATCGGCGACCGTGAACACGCAAGCCGTAAATTCAATAAGACGAATCGGAATCTTATTGAAGATAGAAGCAGAATCTATTTTGTTTTTGATTTTATTCTGCAGCTAAAGAGCGGACAACATAATCTATCTTTAGCAAATGTTCTATTGCACAAACATGCAACAAGTCACCACGCAGTAGGTAGAATGTGTAATCTACAAAGTAAGGTGACCTAAATGATAAGATTACTTCTATGACTGTGGTGCACACATATGAAACTGTAGTGTGCGAATTTGCTCCGGGTTGTTCGTACAATGACATTGTCGACCTTGACTACTGCCTCGTATATCAAGAAACTCACACATTTATAGCTGGCGTAAGGAATGCGTTCGTCATGCATGTATTTAAAGTTGGCAAATATTACTCGACCGAATGCAGAGTAGGCTTCTGGGCGCTGCGATTCTACCGTTTGAAAATATTCTGTGTTGTTAATTTATAGCGTCGGTTAATAGCTACATCGAGCGCTGGATATAGGCCCGATGTCAGTCCGACTTGATACAGAACAGTTCAACACACGATAAGGTGAATGCCACGCCATACATGCAACGACGATGCACAGACAACCAAGGCCAAGTGGAGATATCACGAGCGTGTATATCAGGGTGCATATTAATATCATCTGCTTATCATTGTATTTGTTGCTATAAAATTCAAACGAGAAATCACATTTACAGAACAACAGTACTGTAGCTGTCATTATCAAAGTTCAATCGTGGTGATAATATGTTATTAATTAGTGTACCAAAATGAACTTTACCAGTCATAAAAGTCAGGTGGGAAATTATTATATGTTGTTGCCGTCAGTAATTTTTATTTCAATACAAGTCAAAATAGAGATGATTAAAGGGAAAGAGACGAGGCGTGATATTACTCATAATTTCAACAAAATTCAACGAGCCGTATTCTTAGCAAACAGCCTGATTGAATAATAAAGCGATACGATATTTCAAAATTAAACAGTAGATTTGTAGACAATAATAATAACAATTGACATTAATAAACTCTTACTAAATTGACAAAGAATAAAACGAAAAATTCTGATCTCGGACACTATGTTTAATATCTGGTCCATTAATTTTTGAAAGTATTCCTTTGATGTTTCGAGTGCTTGCCTCATTAGCACATTTAGCAAAGATGTTTCTTACAGATGAGAAACAAAAATATATCGAACACATTAACAAAAACATGTCATGATGAGATGACAAATGAAAGTCTATTTATGCTGTTAAGAAACTTCAAAAACTTTTTAATAGCTTCGTATTAAAGTAGATGGTATATTAATATTTCTTCGAAACCAAAACTGTGTATTTGCATTTTGTGAAATGAATTTCAAACTGGTTTTAAGTTTTAATAGGCACTGGAGTACTTATATAAAACAATTACCAAGTCTTAACTGTGAGAACAAACTTTGCCATTAGTCACAATCGTAGCGGCCATCGCACTTTAATGTTAAGCTCTTGTAACCTTTTGGCCAAAATATAGTGTATGGCTCAATTATTTTTTTCCATTATCTCCAAGAAAGAATATGAAACAAATTTTGTTTACGTAGATCGTAAACAAAATGTAAGATGGGCATCCATTAACGCTGGTAAAAAGTCACGTGTTTTTAAAGTGTCTAAGTTCGTAAGAACTTCATTTACTTGTGTTTTTCCAAAGGTTCTTCTTAAAGATAAGTTCGAATTCAAGCTTTGCTAATCTTGTTATAAATTAGTTTTGAATTTAAGACTTGCTAATAAAAAATCATGTATCTACTCCAAAAAGGCGCTCACAACTTCTCTTACATGACCGTCTTCCTGTTCCGTTTTATCCATTTGAACCCCTCCAAAAGCAGCCCGTAGAGCATGTAATATCGCAAGTTTTCAATCAGATCAATATATTCAACCGGTAGCTCATTATTGTGAAAAATAGTGACAATTTGAGGGTGGCTGAAGATCTCCAATCCAAGCCCGCCCGAACTGCAGTCCAGAACACTGCCCAGTCTGCTTGTGACCACGGCTATTGCAACATAGCCGAAACGTCAAGATGTAAGTACATAGTTGTACTACTTAACAAATGTCGCGTTTTAGTCCCGTTGTTTTAATATATAATGAGACACTAGTCGGCCAAATTGATGTAAGATAGTACCTGTGTCAGATAAACTCCACTTTCACCTCTATTGACGCTTGCTTTTCCAACCATTATAAATCCCAAAAACACTAAGCACCTATGCCTAAATTCGTAAAATCAAATGAGCCCGCTATGCATCGCTAATCAAATGCTTAGCGATGCATAGCGGGCTGACAACAGGAATATGGTCAAGACGATACTCGGAAAAAGTATGGACTTTTTTAAATATTCCTATTGAACGGTAAGAGATGTTATAAATCTGGTAATAAGATATACCTTTCTTCATACCTTTATCTATAGATTTGTTTTAAAAACCATAAACACGATTGATGATTGATGATGATCTTGCCTCGACTCTTTTCGAAATGATCCCTTGAAAATACAAAAATTCAAGATTATTCTCAAATGGGGTTACATATACTATTGGAAATAGGTTTAATTTTATCCATTTGAACCCTTCCAAAAGTAGCCTAAGTGCTTCTCAATGGCCTAGGACATCGCTATACCAGATTAAAACTAAGAAAAATATCACCAGCAATATCTCCTGGACTTGTGTTCCAAAATGCAATATATCGGAGTTATCCGTGCAACAATCCGTTTTTATTAGCGACACGTCGCCGTGGAGGCTGTAACAGCATTATTTAACCTACGTGTAGGAGTTGACAGAACACAATAAAACGAGGGACGAGCTTGGAGGCGGGGACAATGTCTGACACACTGAATAGCGTAATCAGTAAGTTTAAAGTAAAATAGAAGCCATACCTATTTTAAAATTGTTGACAGAGAACTAACCGTTGCTGACAGTGACTTTTTTATGAACGACGGGGAGACTCTTAGCCTTCATCCACACCTGATGTCAAGTATTGATAAGGCTGAAGATGGAAGCGAGCCTCTCCCGGAAACCTCAATCACTGAGGAACTGGCTATCTTATCTCTAACTGCCGGAACACAACAGTGCTGAAAACATTGTTGTTATGACTTACGAAAACTTTAGTACCTATAAAAATACTGCTATAATTAGGAGCAGACGAAATTTTCTCTGCTAAATGGCGATCACGGCGGTAACTACACCGAAATACCGGGGATTCGATAGCAAGTGTAGACATGGTAAAAATACAGTGAAATTACAGTGATTATGACCAAAAACTTTTAAATGTTATAACAAATACTACTACGTGCTTCTCCTTTATAAAATTTACAGGAGAACTTAGTCTTCGAATATCTCAAAAAACACATTCAGGATATAGCAGATATTGGTTTTATAACGACAAGTCAATCATATGGTATGTAGGTACAGTCGGGGAACTTCCCAGTTGACCAGTAGAGTTTATTTAGGGAGTTTTATTTAAAAAAGTGATAGCTATATAGAAAGCCGTGTGGTGACGGCCTAAGAATACAAGTGTCACCACTCCCTTACATGCCTGGGATGTCGTAAGAGTCGACTAAGAGGTTCTCGCATTGAACACCTGTGTGAGAGAAGGAAAACTTGAAACAAACCCTCTACCAACCCGCCTGGCCATCGTGGTAGCAGTAGGCTAATAACCTCATATGAACGCCACAATAGGCGTGACCTAGGAGAGGCCTATGTCCAGCAGTGGACGTCCACAGGCTGATGAAGTGAAGTGAAGATATAGAAAGCGTTTGTATCACAAATAATAGAATATTAACATGTTTTTATTTGAGTAATAAATTATTTCTTTAACTTTAGTAGTTTCCGAGAAAACGTTTCCCAAAAAAACTTTACTGGTCAACAGGGGAAGTTCCCCGATTGAACAGAAGAGTTACCGCCTCTGTGGTCTAGTGGTACAACCACCGGTTTGAGACCCAGGGGTCCCGGGTTCGATTCCCAGCGGGAGTACATATTGTATTCGGTTTGGTTGGTGGAAGGACTCGTTATAAGTCCGCCTGGCTAGCTACCACCATCTTGTCTAAGTCTGAAGTCATAATAACAATGTTTTCAGCATTGTTGTGTTCCTCCAATTAGAGATAAGATAGCCAGTTCCTCAGTGTTTGAGGATTCCGGAAGAGGCTCGCTTCCATCTTCAGCCTTATCAATACCTAACATCAGGTATGATGAAGGCTAAGAGTCTCCCCGCCCTTTAATAAAAAAAAAACAAAAAAAAAACAGGACAGTCGCCTTATCGCCTTAGAAAAGTAACTGAATATTTTTGTACTGTGTCACACCAACATCCACGCTTCTACGATTGGATAATAATATTCAACCATGCTATACTATATCAACGTAATTATTTGTTGTGACATGGTAGTTAAAGTATTTCTTCAGATGTTTTTAAGTTCGTTCTGACATTAAATGAGTGGATTTTTTTACAATGTTAATAATATTTTAATGCATCCTATATGTTGTTAATGCAATTTATATGTTGAAAGTGTAAATTGTTTATTAAGATGAGGGAATATACCGTACTCTATAATATTTTAACTATGATTATGGTTTGACTTTAAAACTTAAGATATATTTTTTTAAGGTGGTTATGATCAGAAGTCACGTAATACGGAATATACGTTGAAAGCACATTTAGGACATTTGAAAAACAGTTTTATGGCTGTCTTGCAACAAATATTAATGAAAGTATCATATTTACTAAGGAATATAAAAACTATGACAACCAAAAGTTAAAATATCCGTGAGTACACTGGAGGCGTACATTGTACAAGAGCAAGACTGATGATCTACAAGTCTGTAAAAAGCAGATATGCTAAACATTTTTTTAGCTGAGTCAAACACGATGTTAGTTCGTTAATATTACGCACATAAGACTTGCTCGACTTTAAGCTTCTTTTGGCTGCTACAGTTTCTAACGAGACAAATGTTCATGTACTACCAAATTCATGGTTAGTATTTGACTAACGGGTTTCTTACCCAATGCATTAACGATACAACCAGTCAATAAAAGATCATCGCCCTTTTGATTGACAACGACTGTACACACAATAGTTTAAGAGATTTAGCATGCCCGTTATAATCAGTTTCATTAAATCGATGCGTCGTGAGATCCGGGATCTAAAAAGTATAGAGTCGCGTTTGTTAAAAACAGATGTTACGATAAAAATAAATATTAGTGAGCCTTTAACGGCCATTGTGCTTTTATCGGAAGGCAGAGAACCACCTACGAAGCTATTTGTTGATCGAAGTGATATTTTCAATTTACAGCTAACAATGACTTGATTTACAACACCCGTTATTGGACGTTTTGGTAAGTACGATAAATGAGGCTTGTGAGGGAACTTCTTGCTAGTTTTTTGTTTATTTTTTAAATATAGTATAGTAATTTTAGAGATACTCAATCTTACTCAGTCAGAGGAGCGTGAATAGAGTAACTAGCAAGCGTCCACGACGCGATGGCACAGCGGCGTGTGCGCTGCGAACCGCGACGAGCGCTCGACCGCACATCCGCCCCTATCTTCCTAGACCTTTAGAGAATTCACGCTCTTTCACTAGCCTCCTTATTCACTTTTTACAGAACGGGGAATCGTTACGGCAGAAAAGAAACGGGGTTTCGGAATTCAAAACGTTTTCTTTTTAAGTTTCTTGCGTATTACAGATTCATTACGTAGGTTTTATTCTAAACAGGTAAAAGCTTCTCAAAATTCGTGGTAAAGATTTTTTCGCACTCGATCTTCAACTGTTTAGAATATCAAACTATTCTAAGTTGGATTTATGAATAATTTCCATTGAATATGACGTAGTTACGTGTTTTCTTTAGTACTAGTGTCAACTGATGGCATTGAACCGCACGAGCTGCTGAGCAATGTTAAAGTAATATTGTAGGCGAGAGGGCTTTTACGCGGTTTATTTGTTCAATATTACGATGACAGATGACAGCTGATAAAATAGATCTCGGATAAGATACATAGAGGTCTCGGAAGTGCTCCAATACAGAATTTTTAAACAAGTTAAGCTTCATCGATACTTTTCGATCCTTTACAGTGAATAATAGACGGCGGATGCCACTAATTAAGGGAAGTTAACTAAAAATCGTATTAGGGTGTCGAATAATAAAATGGGCACAGCTTTATACTTAGAAAATGAGGGGGTCAGCACACCATTAGATTACGCGCTCAAAGGGTTGCCAAAAACGCTTTTATTTGTAAAAAAAAATCGACCCTTTATGCGAGAGCAGCTGCTGTTCAGTAATATTATTCGAACACCATTGCTTTGCATACCGCGAGCTTTTAATAGTTGCCAGGCTGATCCGATGTTTATGTAAATTAACTAATATGTTAATTTACATAAAAATTACGTAGACGGAAATCAATATTTTTGCGTAGAAAATTACAAACTTAGTAGAAATAGGTAAGGCGGTTAGAATGAATGGATTCGTTACATAATAGTTTCTGAGATATTCAGCTATCTGTACGCGGGGTAATTGACCTTCTTGATTAAGGCATCATCAATCGTATTTGACTGCCAACTGCCAACTCTAGATACCACAGAACAGACTATCACATTTCACACGTATTGGAAACGTTGGCTCAATTGTACAAATAGATTAGATGCTCAGATTTCAAGACACGCTCTTTCATACAACACCACGATCGGGTAGTTACAAATGTTTGTGACACACGACTACCAAATATTGAAAAGTAATTGCTTTGAGTTTAATAGATGGTTACCTAATTTAGACAATCGTAAATTAGTGATGTGTGAACTTAATTACACGATATTTGAATATGGAGGACAAAGACGTGTAATATGGCACTAATTTCACTGATTAAAGCAACAATTATCTGTGTTACAATGAAATAAATTATTATCATAACCACGAATGTTGTTTTATTTTTTATTTTGTCTTTCACAAAATATTTTCTTCCGTTTGGAAGTGTAATATTTATTAGTTTTCAACAAAATATTATAAAAAATCATTAGAGCAGTTCTCGTAGTGCTACTTGACAACAATTGGGTAAGAAAATTCGTTTTAGCAGCTTCCATCCAAGTTACAACCAGTTGGAATGTTGAACTACCGCGACGAATGTCTACAAGCCTACAAATCAACGTAGGCCTTCAAAGAGGTTTGTAACCCTCTCTATGTCGCATAATACGCCGATTAATCGGAGCGGAGAAACAAATAATTTCCGGCCAAGTGTACCGGCGTGGAATAATTAGTACTAGGCTACTAGTAGGTACATGACGTTTGCTCGTTATTTGCGGACGTGTCAAAAAACTGCTTCGGCCTTGGTGCCCCCGCGCGGTCGCTGCGAATACGTTCACCTCTGGGGTCCGCGGGGCACACTCATATAAGATGTCAAAGTAAATACGATTTGATTGAGCAGAGCGTTATAACCACGTTATAAAATTGCGTCAAGAGGCCTCAAGAGGTCCAGGCTTTGCCAAGCAACAAGCAATCCAATCCGCAAATCATACAGCTCGATCAAATAGCAACGGATCTATGGTTCATAAGTAAAAAAAAAAGTTTGAACTCTTTTAAATAACAATCATTTATTTTATTACCTATTTCAGTTACAGTGGCATGAAGTTACGTAAACGGTAAAAATTTTAAATTGGGTAAGTAATAAAATTGTTTCATTCCCAACATAGTTTACTGAAACAAATCGATCGGAGTGGGAGTTACTGGAATTTTAACATTTGCGAAGTAAAAGAAAAATGCTGAATAAGCGAGCATTAGCGCTTTAAGCGATCGTTGCTTTCAATTTTGTTATTGTATTGCACAATCAGTTACTAAAGAATAAACTGTTTGAATAGAAACCACACTGTAATAAGCTCAGTCCAAAACTCGAAGATGAAAGTTGAGTAAATAAAGCCAGGCAAATTACACAAAAAAAATTAGTTTGAAGCCTGAAACTTTCCTTATTATCGGATTACGTAACCTTTAAAGATGCTAGTTAAAACTGTTAGAACTTGCACATAGTCCACCTAACCAAAAATTTTTGGAGAGTGCGTGACCTAAGCGGCTTTTTCAGAAAGTTGTTCAGGGTGCTTAGGGAGTGAACACATTAAAAATCCCTGCTTCTAGGTGCGCCGCAGTGGGGGTGTGGAAAGGTCCCACTTTTCAGTTTTTCGCTAATATATATAAAACGGTGCGTCGTAGAGCAAAATTAACTTCCATGAAATGGGAGCTCATAACTACAACTGTCTTCTTGTAAACTTTTTTCGAATTTCTACCCATATTCGAATTACACTTGCCGGAAAAGTGTAAATTTTCGGGATGAACAGAAGTCTAAGATGTTAGTCTAGATCTTAATCTATATTTTATCCAAATCCGTTCAGCCATTGAATTATACAATCTTTTATCTATGCTTTACTGTAGATACCATTCACCCGCGTGGTTCCCGTTCCCGTGGAAATATCAGGATAAAAGTATCCTATCTGTTAATCCAGACTACCTGCTGTCTGTGAGCCAAATTACATCCAAATCCGTTTAGTAGTTTTTGAGTTTATTCGTTACAAACATACAAAAATACAAATAATTCTTGTTTAAAATATTGTATGCGGCGCACCTCCTAGAAGCGGGGATTTTGAGTATGTTTACTCACTAAGCACCCTGAACAACTTTCTAAAAAAATCGCTTAGGTTCTAACTCACGCACTCTACAACCTATTTTGAGCTAAACGTTCAGTGACTAACAGTAAAACAATGTTTAAACTTGTGCCATTGAACTCAAAATGACATAAAAAGATTATTTAGAATTAAAAAAAAAAATTGCCACTTAACTATGATGGAGTACGTGCCAGACCACATCGCGGTAGCTCTATATTTCATGATGGAGTTTCCCAAATAAGTACTTTATTTTCGTTTATATTTGCGTGTTGAACTGACACGTCGACAACATAGATTAAACAAATCTTTGGTTACTTAAAATACCAAAAAAGTTCTACCCGTAGAATTAGAATAGACTCACTCATATTAGAAATTAAGTTGGCTATGAAGACATGATTGATATTTTCTACTTTCATTAGTATCATGCGAGATAGAGCTCAGGTAATTGACATACTCATTGTTCAGCTTCGCTTTCCAATACTGCAACATTCACTGAGAAGAGAAAGACGACTAAGTATAATACTACGTTACAGAAAATAATTGAATATTTATGCAATTCATTATTAAATAACTCAATATTTACCATGTTAGTAACGATCTCTACACGATAGGATCTAAATAACTTTCTTTATTAACATTCGGGTGTCAAATCTGACTGTAACCTCACCAATTATGGTACCTATAACTGTTTCACTTGACACTTCAAAGTTTCAAACACTTGGGTAGTAAACCCTTAAACTAAACAGATGCTACAATGTAAAATTCGTCGTCCAAAAATAGCAGATTTTCTCTAAAACTATTGGTATGTAGGTAGTTCATTAGCTAGTTACTTAACGCATACATGTACGTCATAAATGAGGCAACATTATGCTTCACTATTTTTGGCGTTTCAGGGTTGCTCTTGCTTCCTAGTCACATCGGCTGCTCAATGTCAACTTCATTTGTTCTCTAGAACCGACAATAGCTGTTTTATGAGCAAGTTAGAGTTCCGTGTAAGTTACAGTTCGGAAAGACAATGTGATGAGGCAAAGAGATTTACTATTAATTACACTTCAAATATGAATTAACAACAGCTGTCTAAGTTTCACCTTACGGTCACTCTCCTCAGCAATTAAGAAGTCGACAAACTTGAATTTAGTATTTGAAATACTTCTATAAAGTGTTCTAATTGTACACCTATTAAATATTTTTGTTTCGTTAAACTATTGTGTCCCGGTCCGATATTACTAGGCAAATTTATGAACATATATTCTAGGGATGGGCCGAATATTCGTTTTATGTTCGGATTTCGGCATATTCGGCAGATTTACCGAACATTCGTATTCGGCCGAATGTTCGGTAAACCTGCCGATTATTCGGGACAGTGGTACTTAAAGATTTTAATACCAGGTTCTCTATTGTGAACTATATTAGACTGAGATTGATTGATTGAACGATGCATGTGCATATTATAGGTAGACCTAACCTAAGTAAATCACTGTGTAGCTTTATACTTTTGAGATAGTGTAGCTGTATTTCTTTATAATCGTAGATGAAAATATGATAATTGAACAAGAATATCAAAATACAGTAATTTGAGACCCTATTTATTATTAAAATTTAATCAGAGGGTTTATTTAGTGTAAGAAATGAAATATATATTCGAAATTATAATAACTGTTTATTGTTATTGGTAAGAATTAGTTGCATTATTACAACGATTTCTTAATTAACTTAACTGCACCAAATTGGATAATGTGCGAATTACAAAGTGTTAATTATATCCAGGATTAAAGGGTTTGTGTAAAAAAAAGAATTTTATGGGAAAATATTATAAATTCGACATGGATGAAGTTGCGGGCAGTCTACGAAAATTACCACTATTACTAGTTACATAAAGGCAAACTCAAATTGTATAGCCTCTGAAATTCTGTTGAATGAACAATTTTAGAAGTCTTTTGAAGAAGGGCTTAAAAAAGCCGATTTCAAAAAGTAAAAAAATAAAACTTTTGGAGTCGGTGCCAGCCAAGGCATTCTACATTGCACTTCTATTAACTATATATTTTTTGGCCTTAGCTAGCTAGCACCGACTCCGATTTCTTAAATTTTGTTTCAAACATTTATTAAACCAAAGAATAGCATGTCTGAAAAAGAGAGATGAAACAAACAAAAAATTATGATATTAACTTAAAATTCAACTATCCAGAACTCAAAAGTTTTGATTTTTAATATAATCCTGTGTGATTAAATTCAATAGGAACGTTTTGAATACTTTTCAATATCTTTCAACGTAAGTTAATGTTGAAAAATTTCATTTATTAAAAGTTCCTATTGAAAAGTTTGAGCACATTATTGCAAAACTGTAATATTATCATAACAAAACAATTGACCTTGCAATAAAAAAACTAAAATACTTTTAAGTAGCATGTAATTCTCACTTAGTATTTAAAATTTAAGAGAGGTAAATTATGGTGCAAAAGCACTAGTTGCTCTGCTTTGAAGGGCAAAAGTTTGTTCGTTTTTGCTCACAAACGTTAAAAAAAAACTATTAACACATAAACAAAACAAATGCACGTGGTGCCGTTTCGTTTCGCACTGGATGATGCAATAATAATGACACGAATTGACAAGTGTAGCAGGGGTTGCGAGGGGAGCGGGCGGGTGCGCCCGGCGTCAATTCGCGCCATTTCGCGCGGTTAGCGTAAATACTTATAGACCTGCTCCGGTATGCCGAATATTCGGTTCGGTGAAAATTTAACCGAATATTCGGCCGAATGTTCGTATTCGGTGAAATCTATGTTCGGCCCATCACTAATATATTCTAATCTAGTTTAACGGTTCAAATTAACGTCGATTTTTCCGGTAAAACTTCAAACTTACAAGATTATTTCTATAGAAAACCCGCTAATATTGAAACTATACGACTTTGCTTTACAAAGAACTTCTTCAGTAGGTACTTTCAGTTTTGTTCAAAAGTAATATAATATTTGCCACTGTGTCCACAGTTCCACACCAATTCGTAATTTTCTCTGTTCGCGTGACCATTTTGACGGAGGCACGCAAGTTAGGGGGGAAAATAAATATTTAATTTCAGCTCGGTTGGTAATTGAATATTTTTAGTTGATAGGTAAATTGAATGGGTCTAACACCCGCATGTTCTCTAGCTGTCTGCGTCATTTTGACTAGCCATGGCTTAGAATAAGTTTTATTGAAGCATTCAGAGCAAATGGGCGTAGGTATGCGGGTTGTTTTATGAACGCGTGACGTTTGTACGATTTACGTGCATCTATTGTACAAAGATGATTTTTAAATATTCAAAGGCGCTCATTTACAAAGTCTATATGATTTTTTATTTTTTTTATATAATTCTGGCGTGTACATAGTTACTAGCAATGAATGGGTGGGTACAAATAGATAAAAAAATGCTTTTACCTAACTTGATTTACAGCGTGACAAAGAAAAAACGCGCATTATAACAGACTGAAAGTAATATTAAAGGAAAAAAACCGTTACTGTACAATTACATGTTTATAAAAAATATTACGACATGTTTCAACTTCCAAGAGAAGAATTAGACTTAGGCATTTCTTTTTAAAGATAACTTAGTATATAACTCATGTACTGTATGTGTATGTAACATACGTGGGTTGTCAGGCGATGCGATTTACCATCGGTCGGTGGTCTAAACCGGTCAGACCGGGCGCAGGCGCAGTCGACAAAACTGCGCTGCATCAAATTGTTTATGTTGTTTCACTTGGCAAATTGAAACTGTCATACTTAAATATTTAGAAAGAAACTTCATAATGTTAGTTTAGTACAAGGAAAAATATAAAAAATTAGGAAAAGTAGACAAGGTAGTATTTTTTATAATCTTGATAAGATTAGTAAGGACGCGTGTGGATTATTTGTGTGTTTCGTTTCCTTGCTTCCCTAGTCACTGTACAGAAAACGTAAATTGACGGGGTATTTTGATTTTAAAATGTTTAATTTAAAATATTATACGTTTTTTGCTAATTTCCAAACGAAACTCATACTTAGACAAGCTAAGACTTAACTCTATACTTTCGAATAGTCTAATTTTTGTTTACCTACCCCAATGTTCAGGACATCTTTACAAGAAGAACGGGCTTAAGAAACTTCACAGTCTTAACAGAAGCAGCGGCATTCAGGAAATACATTACAAACAAAATCACTTCAATTAGGGAAGACTCGTAGGCTTCGGTGATCAATACTTCAGGTAAAAATAACAAAAATATTTAAGAATATTTAAATAGAAGCGTAGTCACCAGTTACTTATTGTGGGTGCATCCCGCGCATCATAAGAATCCTGACGCGTATTGTCAAACAGTACTTTTATCGACACAGATTTTATTTTAAAGACGAGAGTTTTGGATTACCTTTATGTTCTTTTAAACAAGCAAAGAGGTCTTGTCTCTCTATTTATTAAAAAAAGTTATAAAAAGAATTTAGAACGTCCAAAACTACTATGGTAGAGTTCTAATATTGCAGTAAAACAATCAGAATACTACAAGACTATACTGAAGAACGCAAGCTTTATGCTGAGTAGGATATTATTTCAGAAACCTATATTTATTCCTGAATAATTTATGTCCCTCTAAGAGCTAGCGCAGACGACGGATAACGGAGGATTTTTGTCCGCGACACGTCTTTATTGTTAACCAAATAAGATTCAACTTAGACCGCGTATATCCGCGAAAATACGCGATAGTCCTCGTTATTTATTCAACTTTATGTTCTTAGTAATAAGGTCGTGTCGCGGACAAAAAGTCCTTCAATGTCCGTCGTCTGCGCAGGCCATTATAGTTTGTTCTACTCTGACATAGGTAGTGATAATTATTGTCTAATATTTTAATGAAATATTATAGCTCTACATTACCTTTATCATATATCAATAATGTATTGAAGATAATATATAATTGAGCTTGGTTTTAAGTTGATATACTGTGAATTCTATAAGTAAGACATCATTTTTGGCTATACTATAAAAAAATAAAATTATTATGGCTCTACATACCTTTATAATAATTGTTAACTAATTTGTTGAAGATAAGTGAATATCATTAAGCTTGATTTATTAGGAAATACGCGTCCCACTTTGTTTTCAAGAGGGTTGTGTGTCACCCCTTCGTTTGGTGATACTTTGATGCAATATTAAGTTTATGAAACAAATATAGCATCTATTTTAAACGTCTAGCTACTAATAATACTAATGCCATAATATCCCCATGTTATAGTTTATTATTTCTAACTACATTTCATTCATTGTGTAATTGATGCCAATAATAAATTTATTTCTTTAAAACATCTGCTCTACTAGTCCCAATTGAAATAAATATGTATTTCATAACATTACACACGAAATACGTAGGTACTTACCTGAGTGACACAAAGATTTAAAAAACAACTTTAAATTGCGCAATGTTTGTCACATAAAGAATACGATGTTCGGTGGTACCCATGCCGTAAGATGATTTGATAAATAGAATTTTTATCAAAAATTCTAGGGATATTGCGAAAACACGGAAATTAGGCAATGGTGTTGACAACTCCCAATCTTCCTGAAACAAATATATAGGTTTTTTGCAAAAATACAGAATGCTTTGGTAACATTGAATATTCTTAACTCTTACTGGCTTAATTTTTGCTTGCTTGCTAACTCTTATTTTGATTGGTTCACAGAAAGTTTACTACACGTGAAAGAATGGATTGACATTCGATTGAATTGTCTAATTATCCGTGTTTTCGCAATATCCCTAGGATTTTCGCAAAACATCGATTATCCAATTATCATGCGACACCTATAATATGATTTCACAAATAGGTGAAAACTTAAGTACTTTGTCACAGTAAAAAACGCAAGTCCAAACGTACAACTGAGTTCCCGGCTGACAAGTAGAGTTTTTTAAAGGAGTTTATTTAAAAAAGTTTTAGATATCACAAATAATAGAACATTAACAGGTATTTCATTTAAAAAATGAATGATTCCGTTAAAACGTTTCTCAAAAAACTCTACAGTTCAACTGGTAAGTTCCCCGATTGTACAGTCCCCCGACTGTACAAACTTCCCGGTCGACCAGTAGAGTTTTTTTAGGGAGCATTTATTAAAAAAGTAGTTGACTTATAGAAAACGCTTATAAGTATCACAAATAAAAGAACATTGCTAGGTATTTTATTTCTATAATAAATTATTTATTTAACCTAATTACTATTCGAACAAACGTTTCCCAAAAAACCTCGACTGGTGAACCGGGAAGTTCTCCGATTGTACAGCGTGGATGTTAAATTATTGTGACATGGTATTAAAGTGTTCAGCTACTTGTGAGGGCAGTACAACAACACGTAATACCTCTAGATGACAAAGTTTTCCGACTGACCTTGAAGGTGTTCAGATAATGATTACTCATCCTGAACCCACATAGTATTTATGTCGCATGAAGACTATATTTTTCTTATTTTTTTCCTTTAAGTACCTAACTAACAAAAATAATGTCATTGCTTTGATCATCAGTCTTCTCAAACCTAGATCAATTAAACTTTTGTGTTCGTATGACTCAGGTTTATTTGAACTAGCTAGCTATGTAAGTTTCAATTTACTTAAAACGTAAGCAATAAACGTTTTTCTTCTCTAACTAGAAACTTTAAATTGTTATTCCTTTGAATAGAGAAATAGAGTGTGTTTTACAAAGTTTATTTGTAATTTATTCTGTGGTAGGTTTTTTTTTATATGGCGCTCTAGGTAGTCGGGTAGGTGTCGCGTCGGTTGTTTTGGTATTAGAAATAAGTATTCTTTTAGCGCAATATTCACGAAACTTTTCTTGTATTTATTTTTTTCTATTACTTATGACTATTTTTAATTGTATCGGTCGCACCTTTTCTTGAAATACATATGGGCTAACATGCTAATAGGCATAAAACGCTTTAAAAATTTAAGGTTTACGTTTAAATTCATTTATAGGTAAGTAAGCTATTAATTATTACGGCAAATTAATTAGGTATAATTATGAATTAATTCTTGCATTATATTATAATGTTTTGTTTACAAAATTGTTTTGTTTTGCGGCTTAGGAGACAGACATCGGCCGAGTCGCCCGGTCAAGGTATCCGGGCCAAAGGTCGATGACAGCGCAGCGCTGCTCGCCGCGGTACGCTTACCGCCAAAATTCACTAAATACATCAAAATAACAAAACAAATCATCCTGACCTGATGACATTGACTCGTTTTCTGATTTCGGCGTCGTGGGTGGCATCGGTAGGGGCATGGACGGAAGGGGCTGTGTGGGCGGCTGTTGCTGCTGCATGGTGCAAGTATTGCCCAGCAGCGATTGCGTCGCGTTGTATGTGATCCCGTCATCATAGCCCCACAGATCCAGTCCCGCGTACTCCGGTGAGGCGAGAGAATCCGGCGACATAACCATAGCCGGCGGCAAACCGAGAGCTGAGGACGATGTCACTTCGGACGAGCTCTCTTCGAGCATTCGCAGTGTCTGGAAGCCTCCGTTGTTGGACCAACGGCGTCTCATGACGACGAGCGTGTCACACGCTCCGATATGCACACCAGCCGAAGTACATCCTCCGACCTAAGCTTTCACTTCACTTTTTCCCCGCACTGAACTAACCAAACGCTCATTAAAAAGTACACTATTCGCAATCCAGTTTTAACTTTTGCACACTTTTTTTAGATAATTGGAAACTAACTTATTGTCGGTTTCAACTTTGTTGGTCACTACACAATCCACGCAACAGGTGAGAAGAGCTCGCGTGTTTCACGAGTTGAATCCGGCCGGCGAGGTGAAGAGAAGATAGAGAGTTATAATTTGAAAAACGTTGCGCGCGCGCGACCGTCGTCAACGAAGTACCGAGAACGTAGAGCGAGCGAACGAGCGACGCGTCCGCTCTCACTACTCACTGCCACGGTCGCGGTGCGGTGACGTCACGCGCCCCGCGCCGCGGCGACCCCCGCCGGCCCCTTGCGCGCAGCCGTGGCACAGAAAGTCAACTCACACCGTCCACAGAAATATTGTAGCGCACCGATAAAACACCCTCGATTTATAAAGTAAGTAACTCGTTCTATCAAAACAAAACAACTGCTCGCTACTCGTTACGCAACTTTTGTCGGACCGAAAACTTTATTCATTTAAGTATTTGTAGAGAAATTCTTATCTATCCCATCTTATCTTATATACCTATCACAAAAAAAAGGACATACAATTCTTAGTAAAAGATATAGTTTATTTCACAAATTCAAGGTTGATATTCCAAAATAAGTAAATGGGTAGGTACCTAATAAAAAAAATAAAAAAATTGCATCTAGAATACAGTTGAACAGGTGACTATCACCGATCCGATCACAACACATGTAGGCAGAGTCACAGAATCAAGATTTTGCCTCTCTCATTCTACTTTTAAAAAAATTAGTCTTGAAAAAAGTGCCTAAATTACAGTTGTACAGGTGATTATCATTGATCACAAGTTCACAACAATGGTAGAGTCACATACAGCTACTGAAAAAGTAAGAACTTTTTCATAATTGAAATTATCTATATGTACAGTCGACAACTCGTCAAGTTGGTTCTCAAGTTTATATTATTATTGACCTTGATTGAGCGCGCCCTTGTCGCGAGCGGTATTGTAGAGCCATTAGACTCGTCGATTCATACCTAAACAGATAATAACTTTTGCCATCATAACTAAGGTAAGTAATGTACATTGTTGGTAAAAGCAGTAAAAGGAGCAACACACTGATCAGTGACTAGATTAGATAAAAGTTGGTAATGATGTCGAATTGTCGGCCATGATTGTTGGGTAGCGCGCGTCATGCGGTCACGTGCTCTGTGGAGCAATGACCTTTCCAGTGTTTTGGTAATACATCATGCCATCTCGGAGTCCACCGCGAATCGTTTGTATACCTACCTAGCGAGACATGTCCTATTCATTTTATTTACAACAAGACACTTTTGATATTAATCTTGCTTTAAGCTCTATTTATCAACAAGCAGTTGGTGACTGCAATAATATCTAGGTATCTCAAGTATTAAAAAAACTTATAGTTTATGAAAAAATGATTTTATTTCGCTATTAAAATATTTAGGAGAATGTAGGTAAGTAATTGAGACTTAGGCGAAACAAAATTTTGAAAGTAAAACAGTATTTCTTTCTATAAAAAAAAATATTGTTCTAAAGACATAAATATGTAAGTTTAGAAATAAGAAACTAAGAAGTTTCTTAAAACTACTTATAATATAAATAACCTACTGCTACTGCCTGGGCAGCAAGGAAATCTAACCACTGCGTTATTTTTTATACAAATATGCTCACTTCACAGTCTTATAAATAAAAAAGTATGTGTATTTCTGCCGATTTATTTGCAGCCGAGTCTATATTAAAACCACCCTGCAAGCAACAAATTACCCTGGAGATAGAGTCTGGTTAACGAAGAGTGTTTTCTGAACTTTCAGGCAACAAATTCACATAGGTACATATCAAAAATCAATGTCACGTGGCAACAGTGACTGTTTAACTTGCATTTTTATTGCCATAATCAGATTTTTTGTTTTTTTTTCCCACCTTTTTTCAGTCTCAGCTTTCACTAGGTAGACTACGCGAAATAAGGCGTCGTCGAATAAGTGCATCAATTACAAAAGTAAATAAATAAATAGAACTACTTAGTTACAAAACAAAAACCAAGCATATTTTGTTACTAAATTACTTGTATTAGGTACTGTAACATTGAAAAAGTAAAATTTTGAAGTGCCTAAATGTTTTGAAAAGCCCACACCAATAAAGAAAATACGCACTCGAAAAAACCAGATTTTTTTTTACATGGTCTCTGCATCTTGTTATAAAACCATTAGTGGGTATTTTAATATGTATTTAAAATCTTTAAGAATGGCTAAAAGGGAATGAGACAGTACTTGTTTTATCTTTATTCGCAAATTGTGATTTTCTTATTTGGATGAAATTATCGGTTTCTTCAATAAATAAACTAAAAATAACAATCGTAGGTTCGAGTCCCATTTGAGAATTCACTTGATATTTTTCTGTATAAAATTTATCATAAGTATAAAAATAACAAGTTTTGTCACTGTCGTCATACTGTTAATAGGCTATAATATAATATTATGGAATATATTTTCGGTTTCGGTTATCTTTTATACTTTAGTTTTTTTTATAATGCATAATTTATAGAGAGTTGCTCAACATTAAGTTTCTGTAGCTTTTTTTTATGAACGGCGGCGGGGAGACTCTTACCCTTCATCATACCTGATGTCAAGTATTGATAAGGCTGAAGATGGAAGCGAGCCTCTGCCGGACTCCTCAATCACCTCAATGCTGAAAACATTATTGTTATGGCGTCAGACTTAGATAAGATGGTGGTAGATAGCCAGGCGGACTTACAACGAGTCCTACCACCAAGCTCGTAAAATGATCGCAAATCAGATGAAAATCGAAAACCATTGCATAAAATTTTGTAACTTCGATACGCTTAATAAAGAATTACTTACTATCTTAAAGTATGTTTATTTTTTTGTTATCATGTATTCAATCAATTTCCGAAATTTCCGAATTTCCGAATAACTGCGGATTTCGTTATAATAGACACTAGAACTCAAAGTTCACGTTACGTAAAGTGGCGACTGTGGCGTCACAGTAATTTTGACGTGATTAATGGTCCTTTGACATCTTCAAAGGTCCTGCGGAAATTGTGGTTAAACTCTGTCACCACGGATGCATTGTTTAGTCGGAAAAGTTATTATTACTCATTGTGACTAAACAACTTGGGTACATAAGTAAACATAAAATATTGAACTTGGTACACGAAAGGCCATCGGGACAAGGATGTTAGTGCTAGACGATTATATTATTTTATGACTAGCCTTCCGCCCACGACTTCGGCCGCGAGGAATTACGTTATCGCGCGGATTTAGAGTGCCATTTCGTCGTCTCAGCAACATAACACCCACTGCTGGGTAAAGGTCTTAAGGATCTCCACGACGATCGGTCCTGCGTTGCCCGCACCCTGCGGCTTTCCGCGACCTTCATCAGATCGTCGGTCCACCTTGTCGGGATACTACTCACGGAACGTCCGTCGGCCGGTGCGCGGTCTCCATTCCAGAACTTTTCCGCCCCAGCGGCTATTGATTCTTCTCGCTATGAGTCCCGCCCACTGCCGCTTCAGCTGAGCAATCCTTGGTGCGATGTCGGTTACTTTAGTTCTTCTTCGGATCTCCTCATTTCCCTTTTCGAGCATAGCCATCTCCATTGCATGCTGGGTGACCTTTAGCCTTCTTATCAGACTTATAGTTAGCGACCACGTTTCACTTCCGTAAGTGTGCCATTTATCAGCATTTATTAGAGTAAAGAGTATTTTATGTCCATCTCCACGGTTCAAGTTATATCCATATCAAATTTTACTAAAATCTATTCAGCGGTTTACGCGTGAAAGGAACAAACAGCCAGACAGTGCAGTCTTTCTTAAGAATTAAAAAAATAAGCAAATGGATAAGTGTGAATGGAAAAGTAGTAGAAAATGCTCCAAAGCTATCGCGATCAAAGTCGTTATGTCTATGTCTATTTTACATTACTTATCTATACAAAATATGAGCCCTTTTGAAATAAAACAACTTTTACGGATATCAAACGCGCTATAAGTTGTAATTGTCCGTATTTTTTGGTTTTTTAGGGGTTTTTTTGATTTTCCCGACGTTTCGTTCCGTGTCATCCCGTGACCACGGCAGCTGTAAAGGTGCCGAAACGTCGGGAAAATAAAAAAAACCCCTAAAAAACCTAAAAATACGGACAATTACAACTTAGTTCGTGGAAATATAGCGCGTTTGATATCCGTAAAAGTTGTTTTATTTCAGTGCGCGCCAAAACATAAGACGTACGTATATGAACCCTTTTCTTAAACCATTAAGGGTTGATTCATGTCCACCGCATCGGATTTCAAAATTGATGACATTTTTGCAATCAACATCCCATAAAACCTCAATAACGATACCCATATCGATTTTAACATTATGGTTGATTTCTCGAGAGGGAGGAGGATTTTATTTAAGTTCCATCCATTTACTATGAAAATAAAAGAAGTTTCTTACTCAACTTCATCCCCCTTTTCACCCCTTTGGGGATGAAATTTTCAAAAACGCCGAGAGAGGTAAAAGTTTAGTTTCAATCGACAACATTAATACAAAATTTGGAGAGCGCACCGTTGGTCGTCACATCATGCCAAAAATTCTCGAGTCCATTAAAGTTTTCGTCCACGATTGCCACGCTGCAAAGCTGGAACTCGAAGTGGTGTGCGAGAGTGAAGGCCGACTTCATGTTAACTTCTCCTCCCAGTTTGGTGACTTACTAACAATAATTGGTATGTAACATTTTTAAGATGTTCCAAAATCAAAGATTTCTGAATCATAAATTTAGCTGCGGCTGTGGTAAATATTTTTTTTAAAGATATTTTAGTAAGCCATTTGCTTTGCGATGAGGACGTCAGTAGATAAAACTAAAAAGACACTTATGGTTAAAATCCTGTTAAACCTTTTTTATCGTGGTTTAAATTCGTAGAGTCGTGATGCTGGCCAACCGTGCGTGCCGCAAACCATTGGATTGGTTCCCATCCTCCTTCTCTACTCGTTAAATATCTACCTCATCTAAATCATTCAAAAACACCATACATGGATATGGATTTAGCATGTTACCTATTTACACCTTTATGAAACAAAGTCCTTATTAGGCTGGATTATTAAAAACTTTACATCAAGCCAAATGACAAAGAAAATAAATACGAAAATCTTTGTCTGCGGCACTATAATGCTTTTTTAAAATACAAGTCGCATGACTTGGTCTTGGTCATAGCCACTGATTAGACACAGCCTTATTTCCTATTTCAACGAACAGAGTCACCTCCTTTGATAAATACCTAGATGAAGTTTTTGCTAGTTTCCATTAAATGCAAATTACAGATGAAATTTATCGATCAACCTGTTTGCTAGTCAAGGTTCTTATACAATTGATGTAGTTTTATAAAATTTGTTTTTCATGAACACTCACTCAAAGGTTAGAGGCGTTATTATTTATTTCGTTCCTCAATGAGTTTTTAAAACAAGTAAAACCATTATAAGAATTATCTACTTCGGAAATGGAGCCATAATGACCGTAATAAATTATAGCAATATTACCCACATTTATAAATTGAAACTCATTAATATCCGTTTCGGCAAATTTCCTAACCGAAAAAGTTCTTTGGGTTCCATTGGATATTTGCTAGTATTTAAATAAGCTAATTCCTATACATACCATGTGATTTAGTAAAATCCAAAAGTTGGCTTGTTGCCAAGTTGCCATACGTTTCTTTAGTGGGGTTTTGCGAACCTAAAATAGTGAAATACTTTTCTCACATATTAACATACCCTTTCAAGGTTCGGAGCGTAGGTATGGCAAAAAAATTAAGCCATGTCGCTTACCTGTAACAAAAAGATGTGCCTATTAGAAATCTAAAAAGATGACAGATAATTGAAAATAATACGCCTATATGTATACCCTACTCGTCCAAGTTCTATAACTTGAAACGCTATTAGTTAATAAGATCTAAAAAAAAGCTCGTCTATGTAGTTTCTCGATACAAAGACGCAGAATGACAGAGCGCCTTTTTCTTGGTAGTGTGTGCTCAATGCAAAACAGCTGGCTTTAAGGTGTATGCGACCGGTTTCAATTTTTCCTGAGTTATTGCACCATTTAGAGCCGGCTGGGTAGAAGTCGTCGTCGTGTTTTTACTAGCGATGTGCAGGCGCATAAAAAGTGGACTCGGCAGAATAGTCTGCTCAGGCGCAATTAAGACCAAGGTCTCCAGGTTATCAAACCCATGTCGGCATGTCGGCGACTCGAAACTGCCCGTGCCTTAGTGTCGTTGCAAAAAATGAAGCGTATAATGAAGCCGATGGTATTAAAGATAATAGCGGGGTTAAAGCAACTGTTGCAAAGCCCTAACAGCCCTTTTATTTTATTTTTTACTTAAGACACAAAGACATTTCCATATTACATACCGACGTATCCAACCTTTACGTTATTGGAATGGTAGGTTCATTATTACTGTATAATTTAAGTATAACCTACCCCACCGGGAAATTCCAAAGTCATAGTGGGTCAGTGAATGGTTCTGGCGTAGGGCCATGTCCAGGTACTATAGGAAGTCAAGGCTACAATACATCCACTGCATACGAAATACTGAATCCTGTTCGTTGACTCCACTGCACTTGACAATCACTGATGTCATTCGCACTAATGTGACCTGCTAAGGAACCATGTTACCGTTCTCTGCAGTCACACGAACCTTACATAATGCAACCTAGACAATATCTTTAAAGTAGTCGAAAGTAGTCTTTGTGTAGTACGCATTGGTTTTACTCTTGCTTAAATTCCCACATAACACCTTTCTACACTGAGCATTGTTAAGAAGTTAGAAGACAATGAGTTGGTGGCAATAGAAACCTTAAAAGCGATGTGGTAGAGTAGAGTTTCAAAGTCGATTGAAATATTATAAGTCATTCTCAATGTATCGCTTTCAATACTATCATCTACGTGATGCAACTATCGAGTCTGGGTAATGATATAAAATTCTGAGCTTGAGTGACTGCGATGAGCGTGATCTGTATTGTAGTCTTGGAATATTATGGCTATCTCTGCAACCTGTCCTAATTTAATCCTAATCCCAATGTAACGTAACTGTACTCAAGCACGACCTTACAGATTCTGAAGATGATACTCACGAATCAAAATTGTATTCAACTTTCGTAGGAAAAGTTGAAGGTAAACAGTTAGTAAGTAGCTAAGTAAAACATAATGATACACTAAGGTGACGTGGTTTGGGAAATGTTATGGATATTATTATCTCTGAGTGCCACAACATCTCCGAACGGATATTAATCTTAATTAAAGTCAGCAAGATGTAATAATTGGTGCCGGCAGTGCTTTACGAGCATATTTACGACGTTCTTGAACGATGAAGCTTTATTTTTGCGAAAGAAACAAACTTAAGTTAAAATATCGATGTTTGCGTTACGAGTTTATTCAAGGTTTTATTGCTGCTGTGAACAAACATCCTCATACAGCCTCGTCAGGAAATTAACGCTGATATTAGACGTCTTGAGCGAAATTAATGTTATAAATCCTTATTAAAATTGAGCTGTTTACTTACAGATGGTGTCAGAAACTTCGAAAGTTTGACAGTTCTCGGAACGGGCGTTTCGTATTTTAGAAACTTTTAATACTCCTATTTAGTATAACACTGTTTTGTTCGGAACTCTATTTAATTTGTTAATGTGAGTTATAAGCTACTTTGTCTCTAAATGTATTAACGTACGGATGAACTTCGAATGAAATACATAGGAATAACCAAAGAATAAGGTGAAAATAATAAAGCAAATGCGCGAAGAAAGCGAGAAGTTCCGCAAATGGAAGGCCGACAACGAACGGGCCTTACTCCGACTCAGGAACGAAGATCGGAAACGAGCCACTGTTATGGCGCGCATGGATTCTGTCCACGCTAAGCAACAGAGGTATAACGTCCAATAATGCCAGAATTTATGTAGTTCTCAACGATCTCTATGATTTCAATTGCTACTTGATCGTGATAATTAAAAGGAAGTAGGTATATTATAGTTTCTATCTTTTAATCAACTAAAATGCTCAAACGGTACTGGAACAAGCAGCCTTCAAATTTCTGTTTAACTGCTCTTCCGATAAAATTAAGCTTTCGAGACTGTCTTAAGGGGAGCACTAAATTTTTTCTAGTGTTTTTAACGCTGTTAGCTATCTTTGTTTTACCATTGAGAAGAAATGAAATAATCTTTATTCAAATGATCCTGATACAAGCATTTTTGGATTGTCAGTTTTGCCCTACCACCCATTTAGACTCTTTTATTGGGAAAAAGTGTAATTGAATTTTACCAATCTAAACTTTGTAACAACAAAAATAAAGAATTCCAATTGTTGTGGTATGTGATGTGATGTGACAAATACACATATTTCGTGAAACAAATTTGCAATTGGGTTACAGTGTCTATGATACGATGGGCTCGAAGACCGACCGGTGACTTGCGCGTGCGATGGGTATCGATGCGGGTGCATTCGTTGTGTAATGCATTGTCCTCGCCACAGGCAAGTGCGATGACATAAGCTTTGTTGCTAAGAAGATTTCAATTAGATTATGTAACTTTTTGGATTCGTTAACATATACAAAGCGGCGACAAACTTGAAACAACAACTTTTAACAAATGCAATTTTGTAGTACGCATTGTGCCGTTTTCCTCATTAGAAGTTGGAAATTCATTAACCCCTTCAGACCTGAATTATAAATGTACGTAACAAAAAATATTTTTTATTATACTCTATATTGCACATTAAAATACACAAAAAGAAATGTTTTACAATATGTGGGCAAAGGTGGACTTATCTCTAAAAGAGATCTTTTCCAGCCAAACTAAGAAGTATCAGGGATAAATAGAATAGCAGGTAATGTAAAGTGCAAAGCTTAATATGACTTAAATGTTTATAAATACACCTATAATACAATAAATATACCTTATACAATATATAAATAATTATAATAAATACATATACATACATATATATCTATTAAATAACTTAATATGAGATAAGTTGGAATAATACATTGGACGATTCACGCATTGGATAATTTGTGATTGTGAGAGAAAGTGCGCTTTTAGTTGTAATTGAAAGTAGTGAATACTAGTGCTGACCTGAATGTTTAACGGGAGTCTGTTACTAAACTGTGGAGCTCGAACAGAGAAAGAATTAAGGAGGAATTTGGTGTTGCATCTAGGCAGCTCAAGCATCTTTGTTTTCTTTTTCTTTATTGTTTTTAGGAGCTTTTGTACAGAGTTACATGCCAGCCCCATTGTAACTATAATTTATTGAGGCACTTTATTATGCTAGATAACATTATTTGCTCTTAGAGTAATGCTTTGTACTGCGAACCTGGAGCTCTATTATTGATTTACTCGTCTCGAGGATTCTACTGATTTTCGTGCGACATTTGAGTTTCCGTATTCTGTAAAAGTGACCTTGCCGACCTTGATTCAAAAATAGAGGTCCTGTAAGTCAACACTGCTACTTTGGATGTAGAGAGGGGGGAGGAAGCATCTGGAAACGGGATACAAGGTATTTGGGAGAGTTAGGATTTTTAAGAATTTTGTATAAAGTGGAATGGATGTGCATATCACGGCGAAATCTAATGGGGAGCCATTCAAGCTGGCTACGACACGAAGACACATTCTTCATACTTCCGTAAGCCAAATATAAATCGAATTGCCAGATTTTGATGGCGTTCCAATTTGTTTAGCTGATCCTCCGTCACATCCAGATAGCAGTCGTTCGTCGGCGTAGTCGAGAAGTGGAAGGAGGAAAGAATGCGCAAGCATAATTTAATTCTGATTTTTTTTATGTTTTATTAGCCATCTTAGGGATTTTAAACACATTAAAAAAACCAGCATATTAATATTTATTTTTTGGAAAGTTTTAAGTCCACTAAAATGAACATCAGGTTCTAAGTGTAGTTTTTTTTTGATATTTACATCATAATAATATTTACTAGTTAGGTACTTTTAATCGACTTAAAAAAAGGAGGTTCTCAATTCATCGTAATTTTTTTTTATATGGATTGGTTTTTGGAATAAAAAATAATGTATCAATGTTAGTTTTAATAATTAATGCAGTAAATATAAAATAAATCAAGAGTTTAGTAAAAATACGGTATCCATTTCTTTCGCCGGCGTCACCAGAAAAAAACAAGATATTTTACATTTCAGATAATAAACATACATGTACTGTGGCACAACGGCGTTGCTGGCTGGTTTTGTTTATAATAAAATTAAAAAAGTAGACATGGATGGTCGCCTTGTCAAAAAAACCATATAAAAATAATTATAAAATACTAGTAAAATTACTGAATATAAAAACAGTATCGAATTAAACATAGTTTTAATTCAATATCGAGCCGCCCCCGTTATAGTACCTATGTCCTTTGCAACCTGGGGGCTAATTGTCTAATTTTAAATCTATCGCAATCCCTTTCAATTCGTAATTTGAAAGTTATTCAGGCCGTCACTATTTGACATTTGAAAGGGATTGTGATCGGGACGCGTTTTAAAAGGTATGGAATAAACGAAATTGAACTGTCTAAGCAATATGACAGACGAAAATATCACAATCACAATACCTCTGAAAGGGATTGTGATAAGATTTTAAATTAGACAATTAGGGGGCTGGTTTTTTACATCTTATAAGTTGCTTTTTCTTGTATTTTTTGTGCAAATGACCAACAGTATCTTTCTGAACGTCTGGTATCGGTGCTTATTTCTACTAAATGTCGTCGAGTTAGTGTAGATGTTGGAGAGCATAAAAGGCTACTACTTCCTGAAGATGAACATTGGACGTCCTCTTTTTCTATTGCGCAGTGGCTGTCCACTATTTGACAGAAACTGTTTTGTGTGCTACCATTAATGGATTAATAATTTTTCAGCAGCACTTATTTAGAATCTAAGGCATCTTTCTGAGGTACCTTACAATACGCAGTCTACCTAATATTCTAACCAACTATGGAATATCATGCGAAGTGTCAATTTTTTTATTGGATGAAGAGACGGTTTAGTCTAATTAGATAATCGCTATTTTTACCGACTTCAACAAAAAGGAGGGAGGTACTCAATTCAACGCGTATTTTTTTGGAACAAAATTCTTGAACGGTAATTTCTCATGATCAGCAGGAAACAATATCCCACATAGTATTTCGTTTATCTTATTTATTTATAGGCACTTGAAGCAATCCGCCTATTCATTTCTTTGACACCAGCCGTGTCGTCTGTCAGGGGATACGTTGACTCCAGTTCGTATGAGTGGTATTTGCCAAAATACCACCAACACCCAAGATAAACTAGGAATAGATTGACATGCCACATCTACCACATCCTTGCCAACTTTGCAATTAGACACAATATGTTTTTTTATTATTAAAGCCACACATGTGCGAAGCTATTTCGCGTTTGCAGGTTTTTTTGCGATCATATTTATAATTATCTTCGACAGTAACTGTGGCGGTTTGTGTATCTACAGAAATTATTGTCGGTGTAACTGCATTTTTTATATTATGTAATAGAGGTAATAGAGAAGACAATTTTGGTGAAATAAATAAAAATATTTCAGAAAAGACATAAGTCGTTGATTTAATCGAGAACCAGTTTACGTGCAAGTGACAGAGAAGTATTTAATCTCACAATCGTAACCCTGCTTCTGAAGCAATTAAACTGACCACAATCAAATAAACTTCCGCGGCTACGAAGCAGGCTTCAATTTGCAAGGGAGTAATAATTGCGGAGTACCGAGTTAAACATCAGACAGACCAGACCACCGCGAATAACATTGGTAGCAGTACAAATTGGAAGTAATTATATCTAATTGCCAGTCACGGTCATGGCCAATAAGCACCAATAAGCAATAACATGAAGGTGGGACTGAAGATCAGCATTACAGAGGCATTATCCATCATGTCCTATTAAACCAGATTTATCTCCTTGTAATTTACGAATGTTGTAATTTGTATGGTATTCTCAAGCTGTCTACAGCATTTGCTTGCTCATTTATATTTACTTTATTAGCACATAATTGGGCTAAGTTTAAGTAGAGCCATTTAACGAACTTTTTAGTAATCATCTCATCATTAAAATTTACTTTTATAAAGATATATTAACAGATAATTTTACTTTATAGTTTTTTCTCGTTTTTGTATTCGTCCCCTAAACTAAACCAATCAGACTACATCACAGACTACCTGTCTGTATGGTAAATAAATTCTACATTAAACTTTAAAAAACTAGCGATGAAAATATAAAACAAAACTGTAATGATGACGATAACCAAAAAGTTCGTGAAAAGCCCACGTAGCAATACTACTAGCTTAGCTTAATTGATCACTCGCATTGTGAAAACTTCTTTCTTTTTCTTGATTCATTTAAGCGTTGAATTTAATGTAAGCACACTTGATATATTCAGGAATTCAGTACATAGTATCAAGGCGATTGCCAACGAACGGTTCTCAATAAGACACCTACGAACGCCTGCCCCACTTGCGCTGGACAATAGCCAAGGCCTAGTCTAGCCACAGACAGGGTATTTGCAGTTACTTCGATTCTTGATCCTGCCATACCCTACAAATAAATCGAAATAGCACTGCAGTTTGACGTAATGATGATTCCGCGAGATTTATAACCAATAAATAATGTTTTATGTTTATTGCGAAGAGGTTTTTGAAATGACGATACGGTCCGATCAAATTAGGAATACTGTTCAAAAGCAAAATACGTTTGGGATATTAATTGATGCAATAAGTGGTTGACAGTGAAGAATTGCCATTGTACAAGTATTTAAATCAAATTAATGAGTAATTGAATGTGTGATTGGACGTTTATGTTTTTCTTTAAGGTTGCAAGTGCTTCGATCACTACTACCGTCGTTAAAAGACATCTGACTCTAAAAGATAGCACATCTTAAGTTTCTTCACGAGATGATTTCGACGACCTGTTTGGCGCAGGGGTGCTAACCCCGCCTTCTGCGCCAGAGGTCCCGGGTTCGATCCCCGGACAAGACAAATATTTGTGTGCATGAACATGTCTATTTGTCTTGGTCTGGGTGTTTAATATGTATATTATGTGTGTATTTACAAAAAAGTATATAAGTATGTTTATCCGTTATCTAGTATCCATAACACAAGTTCTTCATGAAACTTAACGTGGGCTAGATAATTGGTGTGATTGTATGCAATTATTATTATGTATAATATAAGAGATATTATTATGTGCTTCCGTAGCAAAAACATATCTAATAGTTTTGAACCTTTAGCGACAACGACAATATTACGACATCCTCTTCACAATTGGATCCGTCGCCGCCGTAAACGCGGAAAAGGAAGCCTAATCGTTTTTGCAGTCACGTACCGAACAGAATCAACATCACTGATTCGATTTAGTTCGATGAATGCCTTTGCAAATGGCATGGAAACATAGCAATAGTTGAGTTGTAACACGAGGCTAGTTCCATAATTCTTGAGTCGCTCGGGTCACGGGCACGTCCCAAGGTATTTATAGCGTCGTAACTCGCACCGACGATTGGTCGACATAAACTGCATAAGGCATAAGTTGCATTACCAGCAGTGGCTATTGTTCGAGCTATGAATAAAAGTAAAATGGTCTGACTGGCGCGGCACCGGCAAATACACTTGCCACTTTTCATTTATATCCCATAATTTTACAACCGTATTGTTCTCCGTCTAGAATTCGATTATAATAAATTTCCTTCTGACTTGGGGTATAATGTAATACACACCATGATTTAGACATACTTAGGGACGCTGTAGATTTGTAAAGGTTTGTGATGTTTTCTAATAAATTAATAGTTTAATGAAGTGTTTCTTCAATATTCAATGTCTTTTGTAGTATAAATAGAAAGGTTAAATAATAAGATATTATTGCTGTGCGCGAACGTTGCCATACAAAGTCATCCTGTTGATAGGTAATTATCGCTTTTTAAAAGCTTATTACCGCGTTGTGATAAAATGGGAAAATGCTATATGGAGTTTTAAACGTATTGAAATATTCAACGTTATTCTTGGTTTTAACGTGTTTTCTTAATGCTGAAATGTTTTCGAAGATAAAATCCGGGATTACTGCCAGATGTCGTCGAACTGTGATTTATTTTGGATGTTAACGTGAAGAGGAGTTGTAATTACAATACGCAATAAACAATATTGGATGGCGAAACCTTTTGGTTTTTTAATTATTGCGGTGAGACACAATAGCTCAGTACACCGACTGGCCGATTGTGGTGCCCTTTAATCAACATCTGTAAATCATTTGCGAGGCGTTCAATTCATACAATCTACATAAAAAATATATTATTACATGCCTCGATATCGGTGCCAGATTGTATCGAATTATGTATGAAATGAGAACTTTTTATGCGCAGTTTTTATTGTTCAACAACGATTAATGAACAAGGAAGCAAGGGCTTGAGAATTCAGATGATTCATTATCTTATTTTTGCCATGTCTGAGACTTTAATATATAATCCAGTTCTCTGTTACTATACTTTTAGTTACTCGGTTTGACATTATTAGTTCATGCGTTTATTTTTCCAAGACATAAGGCTGATCACGTACGCACCACATGTGAATACTTTTTTACCGATGCCTTTATAGTTTACACTACATCATTAAAGTCTGACATTTCAACGGCCCCTAGCTTTATAATTACAGTTTTATACTCCATCCTTATTTCTTGTCTTTCTGTGTTCATATAGCATCCTGCTCTAACTTTGCCATTTATGTTAAATTACACAAGTGCTGACTTTTATGTATGACTTTAGTCGTTATCGTTAAATTTAAATAGTTTAGCTTTAAAAACGTCTCACGTCTTGGTCTTAGCCTTAAAGGAAATGTAATCATCTATATAATTCCTAGTACGTAGGCAATTAACTATAGTTTTAAAAGAGACAATCAAAATACTAGGTAGTGCTTAAATAAGTAATTAGAAATTGTCAGATAAAGCGCGTTCATTAGTTAGTCCTTTGGTAATTATATCTTCGACATTTCTAAAGCTACTCACTTGATGAAATCAATTTATTTTAATAAAATTATACCTATATTTGTTGTAGCTCGATCTGAAACATAATTCTTCATAATCTTCCATATAGTGTCCTCGACTTAGACAATTAATTACGGAAACTCTCTAAAATAAATATATGAGTCATGTCATTGTAGCCCTTCAAAATTATATTAAAATTTATGTCAGTTGGCAATGCCGTCTGTCATTATGCACTATTCAGAGTTAAAATCGTAAAACATTTAGTATTTCCTATGTCGTATTTATTTTATGGTCTCGAAGTGATATTGTTCAAGAAGCATTGTTATAAGCAAAACAATTGTTTTGGTTCATGATATTGTAGAAATTTTAATATTTGTAGATACATGAAACGAGAAACCTTGAGTGTTCTGTCAAGTCTGTGATTTTTTATTTCTTATCAATGCTTTCTAAAGTTCTCATTGGGAGTAGAGTACATCAGATAATTCTTAACTGATCGTCTGATAAATTATATGATACTTGCATTTAGGTAGGTACTTATACATACAATATTATAAATATATTTTCTTTTTAATATGCAGAATTACTCAGGTTGATATAACAGCAGTAGGCGTTATAATGAATCTGAGTCTGAATACATATTATAAAGTGCGTCAATTTGATTCAATTATCTGGTGGCCGTGGGTGGCATGCGATTCAAAAGAGTATAATTGCTATTATTAATGGTTCTTTAAGAATAACCTCATCCTTCAACTGTCTATAAAGTAGGCTGATAATAAACTGCTGCGTATGAACTTTGCCGAATCGACTCATTTTCTCGGTTTCACTTAACTAAGAGTCAAGTTTACCAACTGTCGATTAGATAATTTTGGTTCAAATATCGTTTGTGTCATTAAACTTCCAAGAACGACTGAATTGCAATGACTTTTAGCGTTAATGCAATGGCTATCATGGATAAACTCGGCTCTAACTGAAATATACTTAACAACTTTAATTAAATTTTAAAAACCTCCGAATGCTAAAAAACTTCATCATGCTGTGCGGTGGCAGAGCTTCCTAAGAGTGTTTTCTCATTACTCGATCCAATATCGGTATCGGATCGATATCGGGGCAAGTAAAATATTGTATGAAATATGTACCTATTTTTCACATTGTCCGACCCGATATCAGATATCGGAGCCGACACTGTCATACATCCGATATAAGCTATAGGCGCGCCGGTACCGATATCGGATCGGATAATGTGAAAATGAAAACTCTCTAAAAGCTATTGTTTTTTTATCTATGGTATGCAGTCGAAGTGTCTAATTTTGTTACCGCCATCCTCTCATGTTCAAGTCATTAGCGTTGTCGGTAACTAAGCCCTTGAAAATGCAATAGGCTAGTCGTGTTTTGTTCGTATACGTATTATTGACTTTAAAACATCTACACATATTAGTAAAGTAGATAAAATATGAGTCACAAACTTTTTGACTGTTGCTGTCTTCGTTCGTATCTTTGGTATTGTTTTTGTAATAATTAAGACTGTATTTTTTATTGGGCTGAATTATATAATATATGGCGTTCGATTGATAATATTTTATTACTGTTTTAGAAGAGAAAACTGGACTACGACTACGAAACGATGATTTTGTCTACTTTTCATAAGATTTTCTCTATTCTCTACCTCGGTGATTCCTCTAATCAGTTGGTGAAAATAGATCACAGATGTTCATGTCTTATTTTTTTTGGAAATTGACAATTTTACTTCTATGGAAAATTTCAATGTGGAAGTATTTTTTTTTTCCTAAGGCCATCGGTAGACGGTCGTGAATTTTCTTTGCATGATCTTATCTATTCACATATTCCTACATTGTTTGCAGATGTGATGGATAGCACTGCAACTCGAGTTACCATGGTCTTCGTGATTCAAATTATGTAACACCGCAACTGCACATTCCACTCGGAGGCATTTTAATCTACCGTGAAGCACATACGAACGGTGAAACATCGAGAAATTCGTCATAAAAACCCGTAACGCAAGTTCAAGCCTAGAAAATGGTTGTAATTGGCGCATTTTCATAAAGAAAATAGAAGAAAACTCAATTTACCTATAATACCTGCTATTATAAGGTGCGTACCTATACGTACATGTTTATGTTTGTGCTTCCCTATTTTAAAGGACAAATGAACAACTGCTAATGTATACTCGACTGCCAATTTCCTTAATCAATTTCGAATTTACCTTCCAATATGTTAAGGTGATATGCTGTTATCTGTACCTACTTACGTAGATGCGCCACGGCCGCACTTGCAAAAACTGATGACTTTTTTTGGACACAGTTCTCTATTTAATAAATAGTTATTAGTGCACAAAAAAAGGCTGTCGTCAAAAGTATGGAAGAACGAGCAATATGGAATCACTTTTCTTGGAATTTGCAAGAAAAGTGATTCCAATATTTTGCTCGCAAGTATAGTTTGATATATGTATTTGTGATTGCACATCAAAGGGATTTATTTTAAGGAAACCGAAAAAATTGTCTTGTAATAACCTAAGAAAAGATCCGCTCAAATGAGCTACAGCTACACATTGAACGACTATCGACCATCTTCATCCATTCTTTGAATGAAAGATGAAGAAAAGAAAATTAAAGAAAGAGAGTTATCCTGCGGTCCTTTTAGTTGCGGTTGTTGAGGCTGCTACAGTAGCCGCCACCAGCGCATTCGGCTCTCATAAAGAGTGTAAAAGTCATGTAAACGTAATGGCTACGGTTATTCGCTTCTTCAGCGTACAGACCCAACGTCAAGAACCTCAAAGTTCATATATTGAACTCTGTGGAAGCGGGCCAAGCGGTCGGCGTTCGGCAGCCTTGACCCGGCGCCCGTATGCGTTGACTCAGTGCTCATGGCTTACACACAGCGTGGCCGCGTGTCTGTGACAATCGCGGTATTGTGCCCATATAATGTAGGGCAGACTATAGACATTGCAGGGAATAAGGTGAGATGACGTAATTGATGGGTAGTTTAAAAAGTTTTGATAACAAAAGAAATGAGAAACAAAAGATGTGCAATTGGGTTTAACAATAGGTAGGAATTGCGGGGATAAGAAAAGTTTTAGACTCATAAATAAAATTTGGAATAGTTTCCATTTGGAAATGGTTTTAACAGTACACTGCCTACATACAGTAACAATTTTACAATAAACAAAGTCCTATCACACAACACAATCCACCAAACGCCAAACCGCAGACATACGAGCATATTCAATGCAAGGCCAAGTGTCAACTCGAATACATATTTTGAAATTTAACCGACATCAAAAAGCAATAGGCATTTTTAGGCTGTTTAGCACATAATATTCATTTCTCTCCACATTAACTGAAGGACGAAGAACGTTACGGAAGGTCGAGTTGAGAGACAAAATACATAATAGCCAGAGTTCAGGCACCTTGATTTATCGCACTGAACACTTGTATTTTATGCGATGACGCAGATTACGAGAAGCGCACCTGAACTATTGATTTTTCTGCCATTTCAACCATAATTTATTGTTTGCTTGAGTCAATACTAAAATTCATTTTTAAACCGTAATAAGTCACGAAGAATTTGGTTCTTATATACATACTGAACTATATTTTAAATAAAAATTTAGGCAGTAAGTCAAAAAATTTACAATTACATTTACTTTAATACAAAAAACTATGGTCTGACTTTTGACCAAGCCACTGTACTTGAAATTCAACAAGGAAACGCAAAAGGTTAACATAAAGTTTAAGGCTTGACAGAGTGTTTGCCGTAACGTGTCGACAGCGTTGCTAACTTGATCTTTTAAAAGAGCATCCTGCTTAGAGCAAACTGGGCCGCAAAAGGAGGACAAGGCTGCCGAGGACATATTATTCTATCAAGCACTCTTCACTCCGCTATTTCTGGCCCAAGCTGCCCTCGAGGCTTATTTATGGTTTCCAATCCACGCTGATAAATGTTTCCAACAGGGAACCGCTGCTGAAATTAAAACTAAGATAGCTACCGTCAAAGTTATCTAACGTCTATATACGGTTCTCTGGCCGAAAATAAGTATCCTTATTTGAGCGCTCGTAAAAGCATGTCCCAAATTATCAAGCCTTATCTCCGAGGTCAACCTTGAAGTGCCTTCGTCGTCGACATATTATTTACCCGAACGATTTAACCGACAAAAAAGCGAACGAACACGATAACTGACAACGTTGAACGCGATAAATGCCCACAAAATGTGGTAAAGTAATGCCAAGTGATTTCTTCCGCATCTTGGCGAGGTCGCGATTATTCTTATCAAATTTGGCCTTTATGAAAAAAAAACAATATGCATTTGTTATCGTCTTTGAGGCCTTCCTATTTTTGTCAAATCAGAGGCCATTAATTTTTTCTAGACTGTTCCGATGATTTTAGCTGATTTTTCACGGTATTATTAGCATATTTGAAACTGTGTCTACGCCTTTAAGAACTAAATTCCTAAGTCAGTTGAGTCACTAAATGTTTAGTTCTTAATCTACAGAGGATAATACACAGCTGCTATAGTAGCAGCTTGACGTAAATCTCAAAGGTCAGTATATAGCTAGAGTGTATTTTCAGCATACATTTACATATTGTAGCCTTTATTTTATAAGCACTACATTAACAATTATTATATGGGTAAAATATTACTATTCGGTATGGATTGTAAACCTGTCGCCATGAACATTCACTTCTGTCCTTTACTTATAAAACAATGTTTAATTGGGTATATCAACTGGTCTTTAAATTAAAGGGCCTGTTGCTCTAGCTAGGTAAATAATGATATAATTCTGTCTTTGCCGTTATTGACTTATTTCTAAAAGTGAAACATTACCAAATTTATTAATTCTAAAATGTAATGAGCAAATTATACCTTTGAAAATACGTCTCCTCCATTTTACTAAGGGACAACGAATCATCACGTGTTATGACAGCTGGAATTTTCGCATTCAATAATTCAACTGCACACTGGAACAAGATGCAGAATAGCATTCACAATAAAACTTAAGATTTTAAATTGGTCTGAGTGAAGGTCCAAATTTAAATCAACAAGCTCATGATCGTTCTATTCAACACAAATTGTTCTTCATTCAGTGCACTTACGTACTTTTCTTTATTTTTCCATGGGCATATCATCTACACATTTTCATCCACTTAAATTGTCAACTAGCTAGTTGAAAACGAAACAGTGTCATTGTCTGTTTGCATAATAACATAGGCTAGATCAAGAGTATGAAATTGTCATCGCTTAGTGCATTCAACAACCTTGCCTTATCTCGATTCTGCGCCCTTGGTCCAGTTACCGTTATCTCGGGCACATCGACTATGATAAACGTTGTTTGTTTCGCATTTTGTTGAACGCGACTGGAATTTGCAATGACAAGTTATTTAATATTGCTATTTATAAAAAGCTCTAACGTAGCTCTCAACAATAATAATTTCCAAATATGGACCTTGTACGTATTTTAAAGTCTTTAGTAGGGCATAACTTGTCTATTTTCAGATTGGGGTCAAGAGTAAGCCCATTTAATATAAATAAAGTAAAGATTTTGTAAAATTCATGCTTAAAACAGGCTTAAAATACTTCTAATAGAAATCTCCTTACGCCGGCCTCAGTTTTTTAAAACTGTCATTAAAGAACTGAATTGATGATCACGTTGATGAAGATGAAATCAAAATTTTCACAAGGAACTTATTTAAAATATCTAATATTCTGTTTAATAACTTAATTTATAAACACTTCTTAATTTACTTTAAAAGGAAGTAAGTATAATCAATCAATCAATTTGAAAATAATATAAGGTGACCGCAAAAGCAACAGCTGCAAAAACATTTGGCTATCACAAAACCCAATCAACACTACGTGATTCGATTTAGGTTCTTGTTTTTTTGCTTAAGCCTCTTGATTCGGTGCTTGATATGCCTGACGAAATTCGCAATTCACATAAAAAAAACGATTACAACCATAGACACCAATGAAATTATGGACTATAAAATTTGGTTTATAATAATAGTGTAGGAGTGAAGAACTAGCGGTAACATTTAAACAATGCTTTAAGACAATGAAAATATTGAGCTAATGCTGTTCTTTTTCCGCGTCCAGCATAGAGCTCAAATTGCGATGGTATTTGCATAGAACAATCATGTCAGAATACTGTTATGAGATATAACTCATGCAGGAGACACGGCTGGAAGTGCAACCCATTAAATAAGCTAGCTAACGAATTTGATATTATGTGGTTGGTAATTATTTAATTTGAACCCTATCTTGAGATATTTTGAAATAAATTATTATCAATCGAATAAATTTTTCAAACCAATATTGACCTGTTAATGGTATTTACCAGAATCAAATTGGTTCTCCGTGGAATATGGATATGTATATAATACATATGGAATCTCAGTAAATAAAGATCCTTCCAGAGACGGGTATGGGCAGCACCTCATTGATAGCTGATTTGAAAATAAAATGAATTTCCTAGAATGAAACACCATTTGAAGTACAGTAAGTTTTAATACAAATAATCGCTAAAGGGGTTAAAAGGATAATATTTAAAGGTACGATAATAAAACGTAGAATAGTGGATGGATGGATCGTTTTAGAATTTAAAAGTTCCAATGATAAATATCATACAAAGTGGCAGTGTTTTTATGCGGAGATCATACAATGCAGTGGACAATGTTACACCTGCGCCGCCCCTGGCACCTGTATAGAATTTATAAATAGCGAGACCACCTATTACATGGACAAGCCGATAATAACAAAATAAAAAAAAATGTGGCAAGGCAGCTGTAAAATAAGCTGACATGTGATGACCTTTGTCGTTAAAAGCTGTTCTTTTAAAACTTTATTTTCTGCACATTCAGTACCAATATGACAATTTGTAAGTGCTTCTTAAAATAATTTTAATTTTCTTGTTATTATCATCTTCAATAATTCAATTTGTTTTAAATAAAGGCAGTACAGAAAATCATACAACGTCTACAAAATACTTTTGAAATTAATGATATTTAGGTACCAATGTTTTCCCTCACTTGATGAGATACAACAGAGTATTTTTTATCGTTGAAATGTCTTCAAGAAAATGAAAATTTTACGAGACATTATTTGTAGACGATCAAGTACGACGAATATATAGACATATAGAACAGATAAATAGACCCTATAGAGAACTTTGTTACTAGTATGACGCAGGCTGTAATTATACAGATTGATGCACCTAATGACCCCGCTGAAGATCGGGTAATGAATAAATCGTCAGTAACGGGAGTCGAGCACGCCTCTACAAATTGAATAGTGCCAGCAAGTCAAAAGCAGCTAATAGGACAAAGAGTGATGTAATTAAATGAGAGAGCGTTATAACGTATAGATGTTTTAGCTGTTGGTAATAAAGAAATTGATTGAGGCTCCCCATCTCCATCCCATCACACTCATCCTTTGGGCTATAATTATTTCTAAGCGAATATGCTCTTTATGTAAGTGGTTAAAAACTTCGGCTTATCTGACATTAATAATGCTTTAAAATAAATAAACAGTTTGATTTTACACGTTCTGTTTTCAAGAAGTTTCCACAAACTTTCCTAACATAATTTAAAACATTTAATAATAATCCCACACTCCACAAGTTGTCTCCAAAGGTTATATGTCAAAGATATTCGAGCTAAAAACAGTTTAACGACTATGAAGAAAGATAAAACGAGAAAAGCGAGAACATTACTTATAAAGCGAAGCTGTTATTTGGATCTACCTAGCTTATTTATTAATGACTTTGAACCTATGTTTAATTTATTAAAGAATCCTTCACGAGGATAAAGTTACATTGAGACTTTTATGAACAATAACGTTGATCAATAAATAATAAATGATGACCGGTTGTGTTTTTCTGTATAGCACTTCTTCATATATGAATTCCTGGACGATAAAGTAAATAACTTCAATGATGTTAATCTTAAAAACATTTCTTTAAGTCAGATTCTTAAACCACGAGTCAACGATAAACTAGAGTCTTAACAAAACTTAGGTAGAGTTATAGCTGTGATTTAATAGATTTTATAGATGGCACTACACAGTAAACATCTATTTGAACTGTACACAAAATAACAAAAAAATATTAAATAAACAGTTATAGATATAAATATTTAAATAAATTTAATATTTCTTACACTCTCACGCCAATTAACCTAGCCCCAAAGTAAGCACTGTAAGGCTTGTGTTATGGTTTTGGGATACTAGGGCAACATATAAAAATACATATAATTATAGATATATACCTAAGTATTTATGTGTAGAAATATATATAAACGTCCATGACTCAGGTACAAATCATACAAACATTACCCCTGCTGGGATTCGAACCCAGGAGAGCCCAGGACCTCAGAATAGCCGACACTTTGAAACCGGTGTACGTACCACTCTACCACGGAGGTCGTCAAAACAGTTAACTTAATTAATTCGAATTCAAAACCGTAAGGTACATGAGTCAGCAAATATTTTAACTCTAAAAAGGGCAGGTCTAAGACGAATCACTCAAAGTACATAACGGTATCTGAGAAAGGAGGGCATCTTAATTTCCAACAAGTCCGAATTCAGAGTCGGCTGCTCCAAAAGATTGCGTTTCGTGGATTACAAAATTGTAACGATTTAGAGGTATTTAGAACCGGTTGGAAGCGCTATGTCGTTTGCCAACCATTCATGGGCCTTCATACATGTGCATGTACAGGATAATGTTAATCAAGTATATATATATATACATATATATATATATATATATATATATATTATAATAGTTACAATATAATATGTATTTTAAAGTTAAAAAGCAGAGTAAGTTTCTTAGGACCTCGATATGTAACCTCGCATATTATTAAATGTGTTTGATCTACGAACGCGATGTTGGCAAAAATTATTATTTTCAAGTTTGGGTTCATTAGCACATTATTCGTCAGTGTACAGTTGAGTCAATGTCAACAATATTCGTCAGGACCTACCTCTCAAAAGGCTTTCGATGCGCTAAAAATAATATTGTGCAACAATTCCTTTAGGTAGGTACTGCATTGGTACTGGCTGACCCCATAACAAGTGCAATAAATTGTGATTTATAGTTAAACAAATCATTATTTATTGTTGTGAGCTCGATTGTTATTATTCTGCCATTAATGGTGATGGCACTGACAGGTTTTCTGAATGGACATATTTTTTAATAAAAAGTAGGTATTTATTGTACCAGTATTTTTTCAAATAAATGCATTGCTTTTAGTCACTTAATTCGTGACGTGATGTCATGAAAGATGGCTCTTTTGATTGATGATTCACTAAATATTATGAATTAAAATAATTCAGTTGCAGTTTTACACTAATAATTTAAAGTTTTATAGGTAGTAAATTTTATAGGTTCCAGCCATCAGGTTTAGGATCTAATTCACGTGGTCACTGCCTTAAGTGCACAAGGAACTACGTTTTTAGATGTCACGTCTTTTATTGTTCTTATAATGGGTTTGCGTCATCTTTTATAACCCAGACTAAGGGGATTCATTCCACCTCGATAAATGAAACAAAGACTTGAGTTCCACATTTTTAGAAACAAAAACTTCACGTCTCTTAAATTTGTTCTTGACTTTTCGGTTGCGCAAGTAAATCGCTGACCTGATATGGTGCACCAAGCCACACCAACCGCTGCGTCTCGCTTCAGTGCGGCACGTGGTTTCAGATTATGCTTTTATGTGACCTCAATAGAATAGCTTTTAGATGATTAAAAAAAAATACATTCATACATACATAAAACACTACACAATATACTGAACCTAGGTACCATTATCTGTATTTAAATCTCAAATTAATTTTTTGCCTTAGCACTACTTGCGTGCAAAAATCACACATGATACGAAAAACTGTATACTTTGATGACGTAATTTAGTTCTCGAATTTTCAGGTGCCACAGCTGCTGATCAAAGTATATTTGTCATTATAATTAAACATCTAAAGCAGGTAAGGATGGATCAATATCCTGAAAACGTGCAGTGTTCAAGTAGGTGTGCAGCTGTGATATTAATTAAATTCATTATGTAAAACTAAACAAATGCTACCTACACAGACGATTCAAAAGATAGCAAACAAGGGCAATGAATTATAATACCACTTTTTATCACAGTATGATCCATTTTGCATACATGTAGAGAAACGCACACATTAAAACATAGGTCTAGTTGATATTAAAAGTGGTGTTTGCATGTGTTTGTATGTTGATATACATTTATCGATGTATTTACAGATCGGGTCCGTTGCCCTCTCGACTACTCGGTGACATTGACGAAGAAATAACGATAACAGCAGATAAAGTAACTTCATATATTCCGTAGGTAATAATCACATGTGTGTTTAATGATTCAAACTGGGAAATTTTAATATTAAATTTATATCCAAGGCATAAGAAGACTACACAACTGATGGTTTAATTGATAAATATTATTAAACATTTAAATATAATCCGATTGAAAGTTTAGATTAAGATTATTTTCTTTGCGATTTATTGACCGTTACAGGAAAATTGTGTTATTAGTTATTGAGGTCTAGGCTTGCGTTATCTTCGGCTGTTTCTGGTTAAATAATACAGTACCTAGTGTTTGTAATTAGGGTCAGGGTAAAGTATATTATGATGTGGTTTTATGTTTCAGAAAGACTACTTTGTACTAAATACAATATTTGAACCAATAAAATTGTATGGATATTATTTCTGTTACAGAAATGTTTCCTTTCAGATGGTGGCTATTGTAAATGTTGACTTGGAAGTATAGCCATAAAAATAACGGCATCAACTTCTCCTGAGATTTTGGTTACTACATACGCTAATCCTCCGGAGCACAAAGCACAATACCAAAATTCCCCATATGGAAGGTTTCAGTATTCTGTCTGATACCTTGCATTGTAGTCTTACACCTGACTCAGCTCGTAACATCCACAGTTTCAACTGTTTCAAGAATGTTATCTGTTTAATCATAGAAATAAATACTGGCCGAATGGGAGTATAAATAAAACGATATCATCGATAGCTTGATCGAAGGCAATTCATCTACAGACCAAAATACGAAATGACGCAACCACAAAGTTTAGTGAACGCGCAGCACCACGCTGTGCCCCTGCGCACGACCGCCGATCTAAGCAGTGTTTTTCAAGGTCTGCGCGCGCACGATCAAGGCCAAAAGTAGCGCGAAATCTTAAACGGACGACGACATTATGAACGGCTAAATTAGGTTCTAATTCCTTTAAAATTTTAAACGTATTCTATAATTCGTATCGGCGAGTTCAAATTATAGTTTGAGGCTGAGTTCTGATACCGCATACCAGTCTTACGATAATAAACTTACTGCGCCAAATGAATTATGTATGAATGTTAATGTACTTCTAAATTAAAACTGATTTTTACAAAGCATTTAATAAAGGTATTAATGAAACAATATGCCATTCTAATAATAATTAATACAAAAATAGATTGAATGAAAGACTACAACTGAAATATTTGTTCAGTAATTGGAGTGAACATTTAAAATAGTGAAAAAAGACAGCGGAATCGATTGAATGTAGATAATAATATGAACGATTGAAATTTGGAGGACATTGGGTCACCAACGAAATTTTGAAATCAGAATAATTTGCATTGAATTATCACAGCGTTGAAGAAAAATAGGGAAGCTTCTGACCAAGGTTGGGAATCTATTGTAACATTGAAATTGGTCAAAAGATTGAAGAAAAGGATCTCATGAGGTTTGAAATTCAAATCCCAAATTATTTTATTGAATTAAATTTATTATAACTCAGACTTTGAAGCAACTTGAATAAGTTCATCAGCATTAATATAAATTTTATTTTTAAACATCTTTTGACACATTTCATTAAATGAATTAAACTTTACTGGGTCCCAATGTATAGAGCACATGACATACCTAATACAAATTAAAATATAAAAAAGAGTAAAAAGAAAATACAAAACTTAGTGAACTGAAATAATGATAATATTTTAAATACTCATACTTAATTTGGGACGGTTTGTCTAAAGTTAGCAGTTATTATGAGACAAAATCTTTTAAGTATCTATCTACATAAGCATCCACATAGAAACAGGCGAAAAGTAAATTGAATCAATTAGAAACAAATCCAATAGAAACAATTACACACCTAAAGTTATTTGAGCTGTACCGGCCTGGAATTAACGCTTGGAGACGTTTCAGTAATTAACGCAATTTATTTCTTAAATGTTTAGATTTAGAGACTACAGTTTGAATAATTTGAGATCTCGTAAATTACCAAAATGAATGGAAATGATAAAATTCTTTCGGTAACATTCATGATTAGTTATGGTTTTCAAAGCGCAAAATAAAAATTCTTTCGGGTTTATTTTGTTAAGTTTCAAGCATGTGTAAGTGAATTTGAAATCAAATGAATTTGAATTGGCGATACTATGAATATTTAATCAGATTGAATTCTTGCTAAAAGATAACAATCATAAGATTGGATTTGGTCTTACTACAGATTTTAAATATTTTAATGTTCTCATAAATGAGTCTTCAGTCTTAAGAGACAATAAACCTACCTGGAAGTTACATCAAAGGTAACTCCGGCGTGGTTTTGATGTAAAATAAAACAAATATTTCAGTGAACCAGTCATGGGAAGTGAGTTTGATTTTTTGTTCTCTCAGAAGCGTAATTGTAACCAACCGCGGAGCCGTGATGAGCTTTTTGTTTTTGTCTCACCACTGGAACTAATATATACTAAAATGATTTTGCTGTCCACAATTTTAATTTGCAAGATGGCGATTTTGTGAACTGAAGGAAGGATAATCATCTTCATTGTTTAAGCGGGTTGGGGTGAAGTTGTATTTATTTCGTCTAGTAATCTAGTTGCTGCTTGAACAAAATAGTTTTATTATTATTAAACTTTAGCAAGATTTTTTCAATATCGAATGACACAAATCTTGAAATATGATTCACGGTTTTGGAATATTGAAATTTCATAATATATAATCATGGTAACGTATTAGTCATATTAAGGTAAGCATCTATCTATTATATCTTTGTAAGTAACTAGTTTTTCAGCATTTGGTCATAAAATTGAATCACTGTTAATTGTGAATTCTGGTTACAATAATATTTTTAATACAATAACCTGTTTCTAAACATATACTTGATATTCTGTAATATTGAAAACAAATAACAAAATGAAGATTTTAAAATAGCAAAATGAAGGTAACACACGAATTCAACGCTGAATTGAAAATTTTAGTCACGGTGTACGTGTACTAAGACATTCGTCGAGACGGTATTAGTATAAATAGAGAGAAGGTAGTGGTACGAGTACGACCTATACAAGTACGTATATACTATTCTTTCTTTTATAAGTAACTATAAAATGAGTTTTTTAAAACAGCGGCTTTCATCTCCTCTTAATACCGTATTTTTTTATTTATCTTTGCACTAAGTGGCAGTACCGTTATTTCTCACCTCAATATGCTATACGACGATGTGAATAAACAAAAAATAAACCTTCATTCGTGTCTCGAGTATTAAGCAAGAGCTTCTAATTTGTGTCAGATTATGTTACTTAATAACTGAATAAGGTTCGTTCTGCTGAAGCTAAAATTGTATTTGATGTTGTGATCTTAGATCCTACAGTCAGCTGTGATGGCAAAATTAGTTGGCAAGTATCTACTAATATTATAAATGCGAAAGTTTGTAAGGATGTTTGGGTGTTTAGATGTTTGTTACTCTTTCACGCTAAAACTACTAAACCGATTTGGATGAAATTTGGCACATAGATAGAAGATAGCCCGGATTAAACTTTTAATTCCGATATTATTACAGGAACGGAAACCACGCGGGTGAAACTTCGAGCGGCGGTAATAAGAAGATGGATTTCTATCCTTTGATATTGGGAAAGAATAGGTATTAACTTTTACTAATGTAATATTGGTCTCAGAGTCTTATGGCAAGGCCCCAGTAACCAAATATTTCATGATACGTATTCCATATTAAATTAGTTTTGAGTCAGCATTGTACGATGTGGAAACAAATGGCGCACTATCCTTCTTTCTATTTCTTAGTAGCGCTTTCCTTATGGACAACGGTGAAGTATAAACCGTAAGCTGATTCATCGCTTCCTGTCCTGAATTTTTTCGCTGAGGTAAAGGCTAGTAAGATTGAATGCTATACAATTTATTTTTTTCTAGAAAGCCTTGCAAGCTTTAATTTAAACTATATTATTACATTTATCACTTACGATCGTCAATACAAAAATGCTCTCGGTATTTACCTGTGAACAAAAACAGAATCATATTAAAATTTACGAAGATTGGGCCACCTTCACAAATCAACACCAAATCCGACATATCAATTTGAAACATCCATCGACGAGATAAGCCGATTAAAATATTTGGGATCTGGTTCGGTCAAAGTGGTGCGACGGCAAAATAAGATTTACAAAACTATTTCAAGGTATGTTTATCAAATGATCATACGAAACCAAATAGTTACGAATTTATTAAAGCCTTTTTAAGCCGGCGAACTGCGTTTGAATTATATTAGTGAGTTTGACTTTCGTCAAAAGTCATTCGTGAATATACAACTGAAGCCCTAAAAATAATTCGATACGGCCGAAACGAAACAGGATAGGGGTTTTCACGGTCAAACGGTGAGGCGGAGACCTTGAGAGGCATCGTAATAACAAATATGTGGCTTATGTCGGTATCCTGAGCTAGGCACCTGATCAAACATTTAGGGAGATAAGCTGAGCACTTGATGTGAGACTCAACAGATAACGGCGCCTTCCTGACTCTAAATCGCCACTCGAGACTTAAATCATTCAAAAGCATCTATTGATAAAAATCTAGTCTCGTCTTTCTCATGCAAGTATTCATGAAACTTCCATTATAACCCAAGACCAACTGAAATAATATTAACATAAGGAGAATAAGTGCAAAGGTTTTCAATACAAGGTCTGACATTTCAAGCAAAATGCGACTGTTAACTGAAGTAGGGCCTTGGCTTACAAAAGGATACATTCAAGCAGCTTCAGTAAAAATCAAAACATTGGACGTCTTTCTTTTCACATGCAAATGGGCAGCGATCTCTGCACTTGATACGGAGGAAGGAAGGTTCGTGCTAGCTAACAAGAATATTTTAAATATTCTGGAAAATAGTGAGTAAAGTACCTCAATAATACGCCAATAAAACAAAGACAATGATTGTTTCAAAGTTTCACTTAAAAAAGATGCAAGTAGTGCGTCAGCCGCTTCCAATTGTTACTAAATGAATGTCTGAAGTGAATTTGTTTTTATAGCCGGTATTGTATTGGTATGGTAGTGATGTGCGACTGCTTAGTATGCAGCGTGTCTCCATAATGGAGCATAAATGTGATACAAAGACAGGTAAATAGGTATGAGACGACCGAGATAAATGACGGTCGGTTGGATGCAAGGACCATCAACCTGAACTCGCACTGAAATGCCCATAAATTTGGATTACCGATGGAGACTAGTTTGTGATTGGTGGCTCAAATCGGCGTAAACAATACGGGGAGTGTCGAATGTATAATACGCCGACGAGATTTACTATTCCACGGAGTAACAGAAGAGTCTTCGTGAACTTTACGAATAAATATTTTAAATGATACTGGGAGGTTGTTTTATTTTGTTCGACGAGTAGGATTCGATGTTGTTTTGTATGCAGGTCGAACCAAAATGGCTATAGTTAAAATTTCAATAGCCTAAAGCGATTGAGTTGGCCGGCACGTGTAACTTTTTGTGCAAAACTCCTTGGAATTTTTTGATACCGCCGCGTAAAAGGTTCGGGTTGAATATCTTATTATGCAACGTTTTAATAGCTTGATGCCATTTTGTAAGGTTTATGCTGTCGTGCCAATACCATGATGCGTATCAAACAAACGTTAATTTGATGTTTTTTTCCGATTTATGTGCGTGCTTATAAAATAGAACTTATTTTGTTTATGTTTAGTTATTTATCAAACCATTCATGTTTATAAATGGTGTTTGAATGGGCGTAATGATAATGGGACGTATGAAAACGAACGTTTCTTCGTTACCGATGGCGACGTCTTCTCGTTGGAAGCAGAGAGTGAAGCAGTTGTGGGCCGCGTCGGCAACTTTCTATGTGACCTCGAAATGCTGCATTCACTTTCCTCACGACTCGACACCGGTTACGCAACCGACACTACGACATACATATTGCCGCGACAGTCGTCGACGTCGAGTCTACACGTCTTATGGGTAGGTACTATTTGACAAAGGAGTCGTCAAGCCACTCATAATTGAGCCCTTTTAACAGGATATTAGTTCAGCAAATATAGGTTGTCCATAGATTATTATATCACGTTTTGAGCTGACGAAAATGAAGCAAGAATGTGGACGGGAAGACGCGAAGGAGTTAAAAAATAAGTTTGCAATTTATACGAAGGGCAGATAAAAACGCCAGGTGCCGCGCCTCTTGCGTCCAAGGTCAGCGTTTCCTAGAGCTGCATATAGGTTTCTTTTTATTCGTTGCATGTTCCTTCGTTAGCTGGACTCGCGTGCGGCCAAACCAGTTTAGGTGCTGTTCTCCATTCCGCCCGTAAGGATAGACGCCCATTACGATTTAGTTTTTATTTCTCCATTTATGGAATCTTTGCAGCCAGTTATTGAGTATGCTTGGCGATTCAATAAAGAGTTAAGTACATCTTCAATTCCAAGAATTAAGCGAACCACCGCTTTATCATAATACAGAACTAAGCATAGCGTGTGAAGCTTAAACCCTATCTATGTTGTTGAATAACTTTTTGTAGTTGAACAACGTATAATTTTGTAAGTCAGTAGCGTCTGTGACACTATTAATATTTATCGGGATCGTAAGAGTCGATCCTAAAACTGCAGAACTGGAAGCCAATGAGAACAAAACAAGGGGGACGGGCATCAAATTTGGCTGTTTCTTAGAAGCCTTCGACAACTGCAAACCGAGCTAGCAGGAAGTGGGGACGGACTTAGTTTATGTAACCCAATCACCTGCCTCGTTCAAGGCCAGCTCCAGCGATTTGGGAAAAAATCAAGGCCAGCCAAGACAAAATGCGAGCCCAGGCCACACTTATTATATCTAACCCTTTCCAAAGAACTCCTATAGCAGGATGTTGCATAAGCTTTGTTGTTTTGTTATTCTCCGTGCAGCTCTGCGTCGCATTTTTGATTAGTTTTTTGTGCACTCATGTCTTGAGCGTCTTATTTTACTCTCGGACGAGCTCAGGTATCAAGATACTCGGAAAGTCTTGCAATTGTTTATTAGAGTAGGGACCGGTTTGTGAAGTATTTCTAATAAGGATAATCGTGAATAAAATTCTTATTTATAGAACGAAAGCATAAAAATTAGTACGTGAGTTTTATATAATGAAAAATAGACATTTTATGAAGTGTGACAAGTGCCGATGCTCTGCAAAATAATAAAATAGAGCATATTGCATGAAATATTGTCATCCAATACAATTATTGGTTTTAAAATACATAGCAATTGAAGTCAAATATTTTGAGATTTATAATGATGTGATGGTACTGCTTTATAATACTCAAAATAAATAGTGAAAACATCGAAATACTCCTTTCATATTTAAATTATTCTATTCACATGTAGTCACGAGCGCACTAAGTTTGTTGAGATCATCAAACTATTGATGTTCCCACGTCGCCGCCTCGAGTCTTCGTGAGACATACTTAATAACCTTAAAAGTGTGAAAGCACATCGTTTTTCCTGAGAACTTTAGCGATTCACTGCGACTTTTTAAAAATTTCGAGCTTTTCACCGCAGAAGTGAGAGCCGAGGGAAGGAAACTTTGAGACTAAATGACCTGGATAGAAATTGATACACCGCAAGCCAAGAATCTAAAGGTATCTCAACTAAGATCACAAAACCTAAACTTTCCTTTGAAAAGATTCTTTCAAAGCAAATTCGTTGTGCAAAGGTAAAAAATTTAAAGTAATTCATAAGCATTCAAATGGGGCAGGGCATTTCGATTGTCAGGATGCATTTAAAAACGGACCCATATGAGGAGCCATGGCAGAAAAAACTTCACCGGGGGATTTCCGAAGCGAGAATTTTTGGGTGTGCCTAATAAGGGCATCATCCCCTGCATTGCGGGACGCGCGTTGCTATTGGCAACGCGTTCTATTATTGTACCATTCAATTTATTGTTCTCTTCGAATACAGAGTCTGTTACAATAGTTTTAAATAGATATTATCCAACAATTCAAGCTACACTGTTGACATTATTTGAATGATTTGGGGCTCGAGTGTGATTTATAGTCAGCTGCATTAGTGAATCCACTAGACAAAAATAAGTACTTACTATTTGATACTTCATTCTCTTTTGAAAAGCAAGCGTCATCAAGAAACGACTCATGGACACTTTTTTATGGGACGTAAAAGTAGACTTATATTATGTCTTCCTTACGTTAAAAATAGAAATTATATTGACTTAGTTTATGTTTCAAGGCATAATTTTAATGCATATACCGTAGCTAGTATATAATCTGGTAAGTACAATAGTAGGTATGTATTATGATAATACCGATTATTTAAATGATATTCTTGGTCTTGCAAAATCAAAATTAAATATAAATCAGAAGAAAACAAGAAGTAATGAAGGCAAAGTACTTAAATACAAACATTGTGCGTTTATCCAACGCAGGTGCAGTGCAACTGCAAAGATAGCGCGTGCGGAGAATATGACACCAACAATGGATTTATTTTCAAAATAGCCTTTTGTGAAGAGCCCGCGTAACCTTCGGAGTAAAAATGAATGGCCATGTAATAAAAATAAGTCGTAGAAAAGTTTCAACCGACCATCTTTTTACAATACTGTTTTTTTAAATCATGCAAAAAAAAGAAGATCACGTTTTTACATACATGTATGTCGGTAAGTAATGGAGATTTCAAGATGCTGATAATCTACAAGTATAATGTGCCTGCGCCTTCAACCATAATATTTTTCAAAAGATCTCTATGAATTATTTATTCCTCGCGTAGACACCATTACAATTATTTCTTTTCTACGGGGAGGAACAACTTTTGAATAATAAAAGGTTAGAAACATAGACCATCGTTTAACAGCTAAACGTTTTTTGCTTCAACTACTTTTTCTATAAATTTAAAAAAATTCAACAATTTCCTTGGTAATTTATATAAAATCTATTCCTATTCCCAAATGATCTGAGAACTAACGTTTGCTAACAAAGACAGCGTTGTAACTTGTAGCAACAAATTTTACAACGTCCTTGCAATAAACCTTCGAATCTCGATCTTTATCCTTGCTTAAGTAAAATGTTCGATTGGTTCAAAATCGCCTTTCACCGTAACGTGTCGCCAAAGAGTTGGATGTAAACAGGCCGGGTGAATGACCCGGGTTCAACTTGACACATTTTTGGATGGCCCAATTTCGCGGGATCGCCGACCTCGCTTGCGCAACGGGAGCTTACCGACTGCCGATTTGAATATTTAGGAGTTGTGAGTTTTTAGATTCCCAATTTGAATAAAACAAATGAGAATCTATCAGTCATCCTTTTTTGTTTAAGTATCGTTTTGAAGTAAAAAATAAAAAGAAGGAAATTCAAGAAAACGCAGAGGACGGGTTACTTTACTACTGAAATATTCATGTTTATAACAGAAACTGACTTTATTAAATTAACTTTAAAAGATAAGGATTGGAAGAGAAAAACACAATATATTTTTTTTTTGTTTAAACTTAAAGAAACAATATGACGTGTAGTTGGAATTTGATTTTGTAACATACACTAGAAATGATTTTTCTGTAGATAAACAGTTTTCTTTAAGTTAACATGCTTCTAACAAAAATAACCCGTTCTTATCAGAAGCATATAGTTCACACAAAAATGAGGTCGATCAACTCGAGTTTAGACCCAAATATTCGAGAAAGTGGTACGACAAAAACATAAAAGGTCTGTTAAGGTGCAGCAGACAATCGTTGGTAATGGCAGTGTCCCTCGAATACCGCTTGCGTCACGGGCGGGGTGCAATAAAAAATGCAGGTAGGGGCCCGAGCATCGACCCCGGGGCTTTTTCGGTGATGACGTCACTGATATAACATTCTCGTTTTGCGATTTCAAAATAACGAATACACATGCACATTTTAATATGTGGGGGTCGAAAGAGGTTTAATACCTCATTGTTTTCGATCTTCCACAAAATAAGAAAGATAAAACAAGGACTTGTCAGTCATGACAGTTACGAGAATAATTGTATATATTTTCAGGGAGTGAAATTATAATTACCACAATTTGATAACTAATGCTATCTGTTAGTGTTGTAAATATTATGTACATAATACACAGTTGTAAATATACTGTTGCCGTCTTATTTGAATATCCTCTTTAAAGTGCGGGATGAAAATCTCGTACATTGGTGACCCCGACGAGCGACGCGGCCTTCAATGTTGTTTTGCCTATGGTCGAAATAGTGGTTGGGAGCGAATTTAACATTATCAGCACCAGAATCCGGTGCGGTGATCAGCGCCGTGTGAAGTTTCTTCGGTAAGGTGTGGTGTTGCCGGCCGTGGCCGGCCCATTCCGGCCGTCCTGTCCTGCCCACCCAGTACCGGCCGCCCCGTGCAGCCTGTCCCGACTGCCCCGTTCCCGCCCGTCCTGTTCCGGCTGCCCCGTCCCGACTGCCCTGTTGTATATTCGACGAAGTATTTCGGTGTGGTTTTGAAACTATTGGCTTTTGTGCGTGTTACGATACGAAGTGGTTATATTATATTTAAGAAACTGTAAGTATTTTCTTTTGTTGTTGTGTTAAATGTGTTTTGTTGTTAATTTGTGTAAAGTATACCTGTAGTATACCTTCAGTATGTGTATATATTACTACTTACTTAAAGTTAGTGTTCCTTCACTACTTACTAAGGTTGTTTCGCACGTTTGCATGATTTTTATTTGTGTAAAGTGGGATATATTGTTACGTTTACGTTTAATTGCTGATTGTATTGTATGTAAGTAACTACGTATTTGTTGATACTGTGATGTGCATGTAATTACTTTCATTATTTCTATTAATGTCAGGTGTTTGTACAGTTATATAATTTTGTGTTGTGTATGATCTGTTTTGGTTTTGTTTCATATAATATTGTTTTTTTGTGTGATATACCATGGCTGAGACAGATTTAAAGGAACAATTGAGGCAGCTCCAGGAGCGCGTTTTAAACCTGTCTTCTGCAGGTGCTCATGTGAGTGAGGTAAGAGTGAAACTTCCTGCTTTCTGGGCGGTTAAGCCGAAGTTATGGTTCGCTCAGGCTGATGCTCAGTTTGATCTCGGTGGCATTAAGGCCGACACCACTAAATTTGGCTACGTTTTGTCGATGCTGGACACGAGGGTTGCCGCTGAAGTTGAGGATGCAATTACTAATCCTCCTGCAGATCAGAAATATGAACATTTAAAGAACGAACTCATCAGTAAGCTCTCTATTTCCAGAACCCAGCAGCTTCGGCAGTTGCTAAGCGGTGAAGAGCTGGGCGACAGTCGTCCGTCAGCGTTCCTCCGCCATCTTCGATCCCTTGCTGGTACTGAATTGGGTGATGACAGCATCCTGCGTGAGTTATGGATGCGCCGTCTCCCAGGTGAAGTGCAGCGTATACTCATTGCGCAGAAGGACCTGAAGCTCGATAAGGTGGCCGAAATTGCTGATGCCATTGCTGAAGCGTCACCTCCGCCACCTGCAGCAGTCCATGCTGTCAATTCACCAGAGTTGTCCTGTATTATGGAACGGCTTGAAGATCTTTCACGGAAAGTTGAGGCTCTTAGTACTGAGAGTTTTCGTCGTTCGCGTTCTGGATCTCGTGTTTCTACATCTAGGTCGTCGAGTAATTCTCATGACCGCCTTTGCTGGTACCACAAAAGCTTCGGTGTTAAAGCTGCCAAGTGCATTTCACCGTGCTCTTGGAAACCAGATCAGAAGGGAAACTGCTCCAGCAATCAGTAGAGGCGGCAGCTGATTGCTTGAACCCTAGCCGCCGTTTATTTGTTACAGATTCTAAGTCAGGCCATCGGTTCCTTATTGATACCGGGTCAGATATTAGCTGTTTTCCCCGTCATTTACTTAAAAGTAATTACCAACTAAGTACCTTTGATGTCCGCGCTGCTAACGGCAGCACCATCAAAACGTATGGGTCCATTTTATTACGTTTGAATGTTGGTCTCCGACGGGAATTCCAGTGGAATTTTGTTATTGCTGAAGTCGGTGTACCCATTATTGGTTCAGATTTTTTAGCTGAATACCACTTGATGCCAGACTGTCGTAATCAACGATTACTTGATGGTCTTACTAAGCTAACTGTTGCTGCAACTGCTGCTAATTCTACCCAGGCGAGCGTTAAGACTGTCGTTGCCGAAAATGCTGAGTCACCTGCTGCTCAGCTTTTATTGGAATTTCCAGATATTTTGCGTCCGCCTGGCCTACCACGAGTTGTCAAGCACACGACCTTGCATCATATCATTACTACTGACGGTCCACCAGTTTCGAGTAGTCCTCGCAGACTTGCGCCGCAAAAGCTCCAGGCTGCTAAAAAGGAATTTGAGCAGATGATTAGCTGTGGAACAGCTCGACCTTCCAGCAGTTCCTGGGCATCTCCGTTGCACATGGCTCGCAAGGGAGAAAACGGCTGGCGTCCTTGTGGTGATTACCGCGCATTAAACGCCAGAACTGTTCCCGACCGCTACCCTGTTCGCCATATTGCAGACTTTGCTCATAGTCTGGCTGGCGCTGTTTTCTTTAGTACCCTTGATTTAGTGAAAGCATACCAACAAATTCCGGTTAATAAAGAGGATATTTGCAAGACAGCTATCACTACACCATTCGGATTATTCGAGTTCCCCTTCATGACGTTTGGTCTACGAAATGCTGGACAAACTTTCCAGCGTTTCATTGATGAAGTCGTAAGGGGACTCGACTTTTGTTATCCTTATGTAGACGATATTTTGGTGTTTTCCCAATCGCTAGAGGAGCATATCCAACACCTTCGGTTGTTGTTTCAGCGGTTGCGTGATTATGGGGTTGTCATCAACCCCGCCAAGTGTGTGCTAGCAGCCAAAGAGGTAAAATTTCTCGGATATGTTATCGGCAAAGATGGGTCCAGACCTCCCCCAGAAAGGATTGAAGCCTTGCAAAGCTTTCCTCTACCAAAAACGGTTGAAGGACTTCGCAGGTTTCTTGGCATGGTGAATTTTTACCGCCGTTTCATTCCAGGGGCAGCTGAACTTCAGGCGCCGCTTATAGATGTGTTAGCCTCGTCTCAACTTAAAGGCTCAAAGCCTGTGCCATGGACAACGGATTTGGAGCTTGCGTTCCAGAAGTGTAAAGACCACCTTGGTAGTGCTACTCTCCTGGCTCATCCTGTTTCTGACGCCCAATTGGGACTTTTCACAGATGCTTCATCGAGCCATGTTGGAGCTTGTTTACAGCAAAACATAAAAGGCCATTGGCAACCGCTGGCATTCTTCAGTAAGAAGCTGTCGGTGAAACAGACCACCTGGCCAGCTTATTATCGTGAGTTACTTGCGGTATATGAGGCGGTGCAGCATTTTCGCCATATATTGGAGGCGCAACATGTGACGGTTTTCTCTGACCATAAACCATTAATTTACGCGTTTTCCCAGCGGCGTGAAAAGTTGCCGCCTGTGCAGCTCAATCAGCTTTCTTTCATTTCCCAGTTTACGACAGATATAGTGCATATCAGTGGAAAAGACAATGTCGTTGCTGATGCTCTGTCTCGCGTAGACGCTCTTTCCTTGGAAGGTAATTTCGCTGCCCTTGCTCAAGATCAGGCATCGGATGAGGAGTTGCAAAGGATGCTTACTAGTTCCTCACTCAAACTGGAGAAGGTGGTTTTACCCGGCACGGATGTATCCATTTACTGCGACTCGTCAACGGGGAAGCAAAGACCATACCTGACTCCATCTTTCCGCCGCCTACACTTCGACAAGCTGCATGGACTTAGTCACCCTGGCCCGCGAGCGTCTGCTCGCTTAGTTGCTGAGCGATTTGTGTGGCCTGGTATTCAGAGTGACTGTCGTAACTGGGCGCGAACCTGTTTGAATTGTCAACGTAGCAAGGTGTCCAGACATACTGTTACTCGCCTTGGACAATTTCCTTTACTATCTAAGCGTTTCCGTCATGTTCATATCGACATCATCGGTCCTCTGCCTCACAGTGGTGGTTTTCAGTACTGTCTCACAGCTGTGGACAGGTTTACTAGATGGCCGGAGGCCTGGCCGATGACTTCTATGACGGCGGAACAATGCGCTGAGACGTTCTTCAGGGAATGGATATCTCGCTTTGGCGTTCCTTCTGTTATAACTACAGATCAGGGACGTCAATTTGAGTCCGGCCTATTTCAGAGTCTCTTGCGTTATTGTGGTATACAAAGAATTCGCACCACTAGTTACCATCCTTGTGCGAATGGTCTTGTAGAGCGCATGCACAGGCATCTTAAATCAGCTCTCATGTGTCACGATGACACGTGGCATAGAGCCTTGCCAATTGTCCTCTTGGGCATGCGTTCTTCTTTTAAAGAAGATCTTCAGGCGTCTCCGGCTGGTCTTGTGTATGGAGAACCTTTGCACTTGCCGGGTGAGTTTGTGTGCCCCTCTTCTCTTCTAGGGCTTATCGGAGACTCTGCTTTTGCAGAACAACTTCGCAAACACATGGCGTCTTTAAGCCCGACTCCACCCTCGCGCCACGGTGAAAGACGTACTTTTATTTTTAAAGATCTTGAGTCGGCAACTCGTGTATTTTTAAGAGATGATACGATTAAATCATCTTTAAAGCCACCTTACTCAGGCCCTCATAAAGTTATATCCCGTGCTCAAGATGGCAAAACCTTGACAATTTTGGTGGGTGAAAGGCATCTTACTGTAAGCCTCGATCGAGTCAAGCCAGCATTTATCTTGAGCGAGCCTTCTCTTTCGGCTCCATTACCTGTTGATCTTGGGCCTCCATCAACCTCCTTACCAAGTCTATCTTCTCAGCCACCGGTATATCAAACACGGTCTGGGAGGAAGGTTAGGTTTAGGGTTTAAAGTTTAATGTACTTATGTATTTTCATTGTATTTTGTAACTACTCAGTTGTTATTGTTACTTGTTAGTTCTAAGTTTAGTCCTAAGTTTTTTTTTCCTTATTTTTGTTTTTATTTCACTCCGTAGGGGGGTGATGTGGGGGTCGAAAGAGGTTTAATACCTCATTGTTTTCGATCTTCCACAAAATAAGAAAGATAAAACAAGGACTTGTCAGTCATGACAGTTACGAGAATAATTGTATATATTTTCAGGGAGTGAAATTATAATTACCACAATTTGATAACTAATGCTATCTGTTAGTGTTGTAAATATTATGTACATAATACACAGTTGTAAATATACTGTTGCCGTCTTATTTGAATATCCTCTTTAAAGTGCGGGATGAAAATCTCGTACAAATACATAATATGATGTCTTGAAAGCAAATTATAATTACTTAACAAAAGATAACCGAACTAGTCAGGAAGCTAGTAATATTTACGTGACTATGACTATACGTGAGTATTGCAATATGCATAAGTATTTCTCGGTGCAATCAAGTATTTACGCGACAGCTCCTTGTAATTTGTAAACACAACCTTATTTCAAACATTCTGGTAACAGACAAACATTAGAAATAAGATACAGCGAGCTTTCATAGAACAGGTAAATATTTAAAATAAACAACCACATTCGTGGTTTTGACGGTGAACCGCAATATTCTGAGAACACAACACCGAGAGCACGCATGCGGATCCGACAACAAAATGGATGTTTTTTCTCGGTTTCCCAATGTGTAACTACACAATTTGCACTAGCGTCTCGAAGTCATTGACCTCTCGCCAGCTGTTTGACTATGGCAGTGTTCGACGCAAACGCAAGGTAAGGAGTATCGGTACCAGCTCTTTTATTCGAACCATGACAAAGGAGCCGTGAATAAAGACATCATTATTTTCTTTAAAGCCAGTTACGGTAATGAGGATAGGCCAAACAATGATTCAAAGAAGTTTGTCAACATAGGTGTTTGGAAATTTCCTTAAATAAAATAACACAAGATTTTTACCAATCCAAAATAAAGAGACAGTATTCAAAGAGTTAGTGTTTGATCTTAAGGTTTCAAGTTCTAAAAGCGTTGTTCTCTATAGTTAAGTTAGAGCGTGGTTCATGAGGAAGCATAAATTTAGAGGAACCGATAGCGGCGCGGTGGCGTGGCTCCACAAACCCACAACAGCTGTAGACAACCATACTAACACATGCCCGCACCCCTACTACACACACACATACAACGACGAACGCAGACGTAACGTAAACAGACGTAGGTTTATGTATACCAGATGCCCCTGTAGAAAGAGACAGCGAAACGCTCGCTAGAGCGTTAGACAAAGATATTGGTGAGGGAGGTTTGACAACACCGAGATACGTCTAATTAACCGCTGTTGAAGGTCAAAAAAGTAAATGCATCATACATGATAACCAAGTTGAAACTCATGTTTCAGTAATGTAATACAAACTTGCGACGAATGCAGCTGTGGACGCAACGGTATGCAATGTAATCGTGTGCATTTCCAAATGGTATTGCCTTAAACGGCAGTTTGTTAGGAACAGGCTAATAGAAAAATAAACAGTTGCAGGCTGAGGCGAGGCCGTTGTTAATTAACATGCAGATAGTTTAATAAAAGGCAGGAAACAGGCAGTGAGGGGAGTAGGCAATGAAGCGGTAAAAATAGAAGCGGGGGCGACTGGGACGGGCAAGAATCGATCCTATGAACAATGCAACGATGCATCGTTTCGTGCCAATCAATAATAGATGCCGCGTACATGAAACATTTCAACCCAATTTCGTGGCGATTCTGACAGCCCGATCAATAAGCCCTGTTTTCGAGTTTGTATGTAATTAAGAATTGTTTGACCTATTTGGGGCGATAATAGATTTTCCTGTTTTCGGTCGCAAATAATAGATTTATTTTGAGAACATAATGAATTGTAAACAGTTTAAGAGCTTGCAGTAAAGTTCCATTTAATTTGAATAGGTATATAGCTAATAGAGGTAAATCATATAAATAAACAGAGTGCGAGTGTCAACTAACAGTTCCCAAAACCCTATTCTTGGAGTTTCCCCCTACATTAGTATCATGTATTTAGATTTCTAATTTTAAAGTTACATATTGAAGAAGTTACAGAACTGGTTAAAACAATTGACTGGAATCAATTGATTTTCAACCATGGGCTCTTCCAAAAATTAGAAGTACACGTTTTTATTTTTACATTACAAATCAGACCACAATAATTACAAAATATAAAGAAACGTTTATAAAAAAAAAACCGACTTCTAAAATCAAAACGTTGAAAATAACCCTTTGGAGTCGGTGCCAGCCAAAGGCAAGAAGTATAAAGTGCAAAGTAGAATTTAAAGAATGCACCATCGATGCCTTGGGTGGCACCGACTCCAAAAGGGTTATTTTTTACTTTTTGATTTTTGAAGTGGGTTTTTTTATAAAAAGTTTATTTCACAATTTTTTAAGTTTGAATAAGTTCCGCACTTCGGTTTGACTCAAACTAGTAGTGTAAGCAACTACTAGTTTGATTAAAAGGGGTTTGTGTCAAACTGCTTGACTGAAAAAACTATAGTTTTTTCAAGATATCCTTAAAACTAAAGAACCTATTCCAAAATTTCAAAAAACTAACTTGGGAACAACCCCGATGTTATAACGCTTGAATAATTTCGATCGGTTCAGGCATATAATCCGAGAACATACATAAAAAATATATATACGCGACGAATTGATAATCTCCTTATTTTTTTAAGTCGGTTAAAAATGGACTTTCGTATTATATTCTTTATCGGTATTTGTAACATTGGTCATGATCATGATCTTGAAACATGTGGTTAAAAATCGATAACCGACAAATGGTCGCGGAAATGAACACAGCCGAAGTGCACATGTCCCGAGTTACTTCCATCCCTGTTATTTTCGCTGCAGCCGCAAGGACGCATTGAGGCAGGTCAGTGCATGCACTAACTGAGCCCTAAGTGCTGGGGGAGCAATGTAGGTCATTAAGGGAACCAATTGTGAAGTTTTGCCGAGCGGAAAGCGTTCGCCCCAATTGACCGCATTCGTTAACGCTGGAACCTCGACTGGCTTATCAGTGACGCAAAAATACATACGAATTGTGGTAGGTCAGACAGGTCAATGCACTTTACTGATATCAATATTATCCTCGTGCAAAATAGTTTTGTTTACCGTGCACAAGCTGTTGCGTGTTAACCTTTCTTTACTAGTGCATTCTTGATTACAGAAAAAAGCTCGTTTTTAATGACCCTGTTCGAGCGGTGGGAACACAGCAGGAAGCTCACCACAAGGCAGTATACAAGCACATCTACGCTCAGCCAAGCAAAACCACGTCTAGACGCTTCGTGTATTAACACTCCCATTATAAAACAAGTAATTTTTACTTTAATGTGTCCGGCATGATGCAGTTTAGTCTTTTATTTTGTTAAGACAATATTTATCAATGCGTGTCATATTTACTTTTTGATTCGTTTTGGGATCTGTTGAATTTAATATAGGTGCGCAACGGGTGGTCTGTAGACTGTTTTATACGAGGCCTCTTAGCGTCTAAATAAAATACGGCAAAATGTTTTATGGCCTTTGTGCGAGTCCTGCGAGTCATTAACGCGAATTTTAATTAAGGATGAATGTCTCATCTCTCGTGGTTCACGTTCAGCGATGGCATTTACTGGGTATATGCTAGGCGTGAGTCAGTGCGGTATCAGTGTAACGAGCCTTTTGTTATCGGCGCCGGTGTAAACGACCACAAGTACAAAAGTGGACGAGGCGCCCTTCAGTTGACTGAGACCTTGGCTGGATTTAGACGCGGTTCGATGGACTTCACGACGCTATTCGTTTTAGTTTTGATGTTGGATCTTTTATTGCAGCCAGCTGGATTTCTGCAGCACGGAATTTTAATTGGGATGGTTCATTTTTTCGAACGAATCTTTCGGGGAATTCCGAAACGAGCCGAGAGGTCGCCGACCGGGGGGACCTTGGCCGATTTTGAACGCAGTTCGACGATCTATCGCCGAACTCAAAAATCAGGGGAGTGTTTTACAACTTTCGCTCGCGCAATAAAGTTTACCATCGAACCACTGATTTAGTACCGACAACAGAATTTTGTTTCTTCAGCCATGAATTCTTCGTTCGATTTATAAAAGTTTATAAATAAAGTTCCGCCAGATGCTACATTAACGAGCGTACCATAAAAAATATAGTTCTATATAAAGATCGAATCAATAATAATTCCTTTCGAACTCAACCGACGTGACCTCGTTTGTCATGCTATTTTACAATCTCACCAAACTATATTGGGTTTAATTTAATATACAATTTCGGGCAGATGGAATGCACGCAATTTTCGTATTTCTTAAGTAAGATAAGACCGTTACGAAATGATTGATTGTTACACTTAAAACTGTTTTTTTCGTTTTGTACACTTTTCTGTATACTCATTCAATATGAGAATTTATGCACTCTCTTAAATAGAGTTGTCTGGAGTAATATCTCACCAATATGGTCTGGATCTTCAGAATGGGGAGACACAATGGTTGTAAGCAATTGTCCATTTACTATTTGAGATGAGCGAGTCCAATGTCGCGGCTCAGACCTTGGCCGAATTTAGCTGGGGTCGTTGACCGGTGCAGTCGCTTTCACCTCGGTGGCGCATGCGCTATGCACTCGCACTCACTCTCACAACTAAACCACAGATTAATAAATAGTTATATCATAAACGAAACTCTTTACTTGACGCATTGTATTGCACCTACCATCACTGCCCAGCCTACTGTCAATTTCTCCGACAGTTGTTTATGTACAGTCAATAGCACGCACGGTTTTACACTTTGACCTTGAGAGCGCCTAACTTTACGTCGCTCGTAATAGCGGTGGTTTTCGTAGTGTAAATGTAAAGTCGTACGCGCTGTTGACTGTACAATTGCGGAATTTTCCGGTAGACCAATCCCTCTACCACGAGTTTTATTCAAGAAACAATTAGTATGACAGCGTCTCTATTGGGCAATAGCAGAACTACAGAACACAATATTCTCAGTACAAATTGTCTCAAATCTCATGGGTAGGTAGGGCTTGGACGAATTAACCACTAATGCGTCCAAAGGGCAGTAGAAATATTTTTAGGAACGTTATTTCAAAATAATATTTCTTATAAAAAAAGTTTATATCACTAGTAATAGGGCATTAATAGGTATTTCATTTAAATAATAATTAATTTATTTTATTAAAAATTGTAAAAAATTATAGGTCCATCGAAGAACTTCAATACAGTGTTTTGGGAAAAGCTTTTACTTTCGATTTTTTTAAATATTTTTGAATAAACGTTTCAAGCTCATAATACTGACATTATTATTTCTACGATACATCAATTGGTAAGTAAATAAATTCGACATTAAACGAACTGAATCCTTGGTAAAATATTTCTGTAATTAGTAGGACATACTAATAAAGATTCATTTAACAGCGTGTCCCTCTGGGATCGTATGGGAGTAATCAAGGGGAAGCCATGGGCAATCGAGATTGCTTGGTTTAGTCGGAAAGAGATGGACGTAGGATGTCTCTTTCCATTATGGGGGTTATTTACGGATTAGGGATAGGGTTCTCGGTACACACGGATATTTAATTGCTGCGGCTGCGGGCCTTAAAGGGTCGTATAACACCAAGTATTATGTTAACTTAGAAATAAAAACTCAAACTTTAGTCACATAATACTTTGCTTTAGTTAAGGAAATGAAGTCATGATCTATTCTTTAATTTCTTTCATTTTTTTTTTATTTCTGCAGATATACCTTCCCAAGCCAAAATCCTAAAACTAAGCCTTTGAGGTAGTAGAATTCAAGCAAGCAAGGTTATTAATTTCAAATAAGTAAGTATAATTTTATTTTATTAAAAACAAAAGGTTTAGATATCGCGACAACCCTTGGTGCAAAAATAAATCTTACGCAATAAGGAAGATCTAGACAGTTCAAAATAAAACTGATCTTTTGCTTACAATTTAGTACTTTTATTAATGATTCATACGCGACTCAGTAAAAACCTTTTCGGTTTCAATCTCAACGCATGATTTCGGATAAAATAAATAAATTCAAAATTCGAAATACCGATGATAGTAACTACCGACCCTCGTCGATGAGTAAACAGTATTCGAAAGGTAACGCGATATTTGCGATTCAATTGATCGAAGCCAATATTAGGATACCTACTTGAAGTTCCGATATGCTCTAACAAGTGCTTGTATTTCAATCTAACTGCCGATATTTAAGAAAAATACAAAAACAAAAAAAAATCTCTGACAATTTCTTTAAAAAAATACTTTTAGTAAGGAAACGCTATGCTGTTAGCAAACAATATATATATATATTTGCTGTCACAGACCTAAATGTTATTGATAATAATTCCATTTTACTAATATTTATAAAGTGAGAACTTCTTTAGCGGCGTTGTGCACATCAGAGTTTAAAATTTTTGGGATGGGTAAAAAATGTTAAAGTCGCGTTAGGACACATGACCCTGATCGAAAATTCGTAATCGACCTTTACCGTTGACCTATTTTAAATTACATTAAGTGATTCACTTGAAAAATCTACGTATATTAGTTATTAACAACCATTATATAAAGATCTCTCATTGCTACCAACTTTCATATTGATGCCAGGTCAGTTTTAAACGATTTACCTGCCAAATTAAGTTGGTCTCCGTTTTCATCAACTTTTTATGAAGTTGTGGTCAAGATATAGTGGATTTTGTTTTCACTTCTGAAGCACTCCCAGAGTGCAACCCGTTGCACACTGTTAAAAGACTTTTCAACGTATAGGTACCTAGCTTCTTTTCTATATTAAGAAAGCACAGTATAGAGAGAATGATGGAAATATCGGGTTTTATATTGAGCTTATAAGTGAGCGACTGGTCTCCAACAATATAATTCAATTTTCCACCGATTTTGTCCTGAAGTAAATGATATCGAATTATTACGGACCCAATCGTAAAAGCCCTTAAAGGATAAGGGTGGAGACACAAGAGCAAACAATTTGTGTGCTCTAGCTATCAATGTTTGCGCTTTGGAGTGGTCCGACCTTGGAAACCAGCGAGAATGAACTTTACTGAATACGTTCGTGTTTCTATAATTTAACGAGATTTGTGTATATGAATTCATTTGTGGAATACATTTCATTAAGGAAGCTTTTTACAATTCGATCCCAGGGTTTCGTATGTTTTTAATGGATTTTCCTACGTTTCAGCGCTTTTCCAGGACCACAGAAAAGCAGGTGTGCGAAAATGATTTTGAACTTCTTAGAGATAAATTAATACACATACATACATATACACTCACGCCATTAAATCCCTTCAATCCTTTCCAGGGTTGGCAGAGTATCAAAGGTGCAGCCTTAGAGTGCAATGTACAGTACAATACATACATAATACATAAATGTTCTGTCATTTTATCATCATTTCTTTCGAGATTGTTCCTTTTGTTCATGATTATAAAATTAATTCAACAACCTTGCATAGAGTAACGGAAGTAAAAGATTTAGGAGTTAATTTTACCGTTAAAATAACTGTAACTAATGTAATTTTAAAAATAATAATTTTATATAATTCAATATTTTATGTTCTCTATATGAGAATTTATTTAAATTTGAATGGTATGAATTAGTATAGTAATAAATTTTTAATGTAAGTATTTATATATGAAATAATGTAGGTTTTAATAATCTATACTAATATTCTAAAGAGGAAAAATTTTATAGTTTGCATTGAATAGGCTCCGGAACTACTGAACGGATTTGGATGAAATTTGGTACACAGATAAGAAGTAGATAGATATACTTAGATAGATTTGACTTTTATCCCGTTATTCCCACGGGAACGGGAACCACGAGGGTGAAACTGCGAGTTACTCTATTGCATTAGGTCTTGACCTGTAATAATAGTGATAAGCTTATGCAAAAAAAGTTAAAAAAAAAAAAAAAAACATCACTCTCATGACACACCTCAAGCACGCCACATTTGGAAAAGGACAACAATGTTTTCAGCATTGTTGTGTTCCAGCAGTGCGAGATAAGATAGCCAGTTCCTCAGTTGTTGAGGATTCCGGGAGAGGCTCGCTTCTATCTTCAGCCTTATCAATACTTAACATCATGTATGATGAAGGCTAAGAGTCTCCCCGTCATTCATAAAAAAAAAGAAAAAAAAAGGTGTAATCCGGAAACAATAGAGAATGGTTGCCAGCCCATTTTTCGTTTTCGAATATCCCCTGTTTCGAATATTGATGGGCTTTTACTATCTGCACTGGAAAGCCAGCAGCCGGTACATTCTTCTCCACTGTCCAGCATGGGAGTGGAAATTAATATCTTATGATTTTCTGCATTTTAATGCTATTTTTAAACTTATGGAAACTTATCCAAAAGTTTTGGAAAAAATCAACTCGGCCACCAGTGAATTCTCAGATGGGACTAGAACCCATGACCTTTGGAAATGCGGTCCAATGCTTTAACCACTGAGCTACCGAGACTTGCGGACGAAATTCTTCAATACTTTTATATTTTTATTACGCTGTAGGCCAGCGTTGTCACGTCAATGCTAGGAATATCCTCGGATCGAGTCCCATCTGAGAATTCACTTTGCCACAAGTGATTTTTTCCAATACATTTCTATTAAAAATTTATCTTAAGTGGAAATTGATACTTAATTTAAACAAAAACTACATGTGTTTGTGTCTGTCCGCACCAGAAGTTACAAGATTTGGGATTCTCTGTGGGTTCGTGTCGTGTTAGACACGAATAACAGCACGTTGTTTTGTTTTTTGTTTTAAATTTATCCTAGAAAAGGGTTCCTAGAGAGCAAAAAGAAAGGTCAAACTTTGTTAAACAATGCGCAGCATATATAAGTGAAGAGCAAGACAATAAAATGTCAAGGCAGCTTGAAACGGGTTTTCAATTGATCCATTGGCTTTAAGCACAGAATACTTAATAGTACAAGTTAAAGTATGTGGAAAAGTTATAGCTTTTTAAACCATGAATACCTCAAGTCAATACTAATTTCCGCCTGTGACTTTATTTGCTTAGTCTTTTACTTCCCGTGGGAATTTTTGGATTAAACTATCTGATTATTATTAGCTCACTGGTGTGAGCTATATAAGTTGTTACAATTTCCAACATAAAAAATTACAGATTCCGCTGCTCAAATACCAACCGCATTTTTTTTTAAATATCAATATTAAGAAGTGGCAGCCATTTAAAAAATGCCCAATAGTTTTGTGTAAATACCTAATAATATCATTACATACCTACTTATATTTTTTCTTGGGTACAAACATAAAATTAAGTACCTAATAATTTTCTGCTATGTACTTACCAATTTACTTCGACTTTTTTACTCGTTTCATTCTTGCATGGGCCTGACCTAAAACTTAACTAATATAAAACCAAATAACTTGAAATCGTGAAAGTGTTTTATAATCGATGACCATAGAGTCAATCGGTAAGTCAGACGTATCAGGCTGGGTGACGTCAGAGCTGACTACCATAAAATGGTAAAATGGCGGCGTGTGAGCCAGAGGCTGGTCAAGTTGATCTTTTTATATTACTTGAAACCGGTGTCTACTGAGAAACAGGTATAGGGACGTAAATCGAAAAATAAAGTTTATCTTGAATACGTTTAAATGCAGGGCTCGAACAGGCTTCTGTTCTATATAAAACTATTTAATTATATAAGAATATGTAATTGCTTTCATTAGTCTTTAAATTATTATTTCTAGCGGGTCCGGTAGCGAATTTCTGTATTTGTCTGTGTCTGGGTGTTAATTATATGTACCTATAAGTTTGAGTACCTAATATCTTCAATAGTTATCCGTAATGCGTAATATAAATGTTTTAGCTAGCTAGTTATATTTAAATAATAAAATTTATGTATTATGGTCAGATATTTATTTATTTATTATTCTAACCGAGGGTAAAAATATGTTATTATAGTTCTTTAACGGGATTTTTAGGGTTTCGTAGCCTAATGGCAAAAAACGGAACCGTTATAGATTCGTCATGTCTGCCTGTCTGTCCGTCCGTCCATATGTCACAGCCACAGATCACCTCCGACAGCCACACTATTCCGAAACTATTAAAATTACACAGTTGAATCTTGGCAGGTAGAGTATACTGTAAACCGCTTTACAATTTTCACACAAAAATAAAAAGAATAAAAGATTAAGGTGAGCTCCTTATACATGGAACAGAATCTGAAAATGATATTGAGGTTCCTAAGCCGATTTTTTCTCAAAGTCAACCGTTTAAAAGTCTGGTACACTTCCAAAGTGGTAAAATGTGTCCACCCCCCCTCTAACTTTTAAAAAGAAAGTAAAAATCAAAAAAAAAATGTGCTGTAGATCTTAATACAAAACTCAACGAAAATTGGTTTGGACGAAATATAGTTTTGCAGTTTTAGAGATACAGCACATTTTCCGCAACCGCAAATATAACTTTGTTTAACATTTATACAAAACAAACCTGTAATACAAACACTATGAAAAACAAAGTTATTTTTGCAGAGAGGTAAAATGTTAGTGGTATTTTGACTACGGAACCCTATACTGCGCGTGGCCCGACACGCACTTAGCCGATTTTTTATTTATAATTACGAATGCCTATGATAAAACGGTAAGTGACTATTCGCAGGTGTGTTCTTGTCCTTATTTTGAAACATGAGTCGTCGTCGTCGTGTCAGCCACATAACACCCACTGCTGGGTATAAACCTCCCCCAAAAGGGGGGGTTTGCCATAATCGCCACGCTTGGCAGGCGGGTTGGCGTTCGCAGTATGGCCAAGTTTGTAGGAGACGCTGCTGCCCGTCTCCTGAAGGCTGAGTCCCTTAGTCGCCTTTTACGACACCCATGGGATGAGAGGGGGTAGTGCTATTCTAAGCCGACAGCTAAGCTACACAGCTGTAAGCTTGAAACATGAGTATCACGATGAAATGAAACTGCCATAAAAAATAGCTTATTATAATGTTTAACAAAACTCATTTGCAGTAACATAAGTATCTATGAGAAAACTAGTTAAAGTTTATGCTATGAAATTCATTCTTTCTTCCCAAGTTAATTACAAAATGTAATTTAAGGAAACTTTATGTGTACTATATAAGTAATTGACTTTTATACTTAATCCTTCCGTTTCTGGTTAACTCTATAATTGATTGCTTCTACTCTAAATTATTCTAAAATGTACAATCCTAAGATTATATTGATATAGATCATTGCACTAAAATGTGAATTTTTATGTCATTATTTTTGTTCATGTTAGAAATCACAGAACATTAAAAGAGGTTTTAATGTTCTGTGTTAGAAATGGACTTCTTTTTTAATTATTTGTAACATGTTAGTAGGTTGGATCTCAATTTACAGTTTTATTACGAATGATCGAGGAAAACTTTAAAAACTACTTTTATCTGGTTTAATGGATAGTACTTGAATGATAGTTGGCAGAAAGTTTAATTATAATAAAACAGTTTAATAGATTAAACGTGACTTTACTCCATTTATATGTGATTTTACAGTTTTTTGATTAGGTACTAAAACTGATGGTCAAGGAACTAATAGCTAACGTATATATCCATCCAAAAAATTTTATAAATATTTTACAAAACTCTTCAACAATGATGTTGTTTGAAAAAAATATGTAAACGGCTAAAAACTGCCCAAGCCAGAGCAGTTCAGTAAATGAAAAAAGTAAGTTACTTATCTGAAAAAACGTAAAACAACAACATTGAAGTAGGTAAAAGACCACATAAACCAAATAGGTAACTATATAATTTGTGATATAGCCCAATGACAATTTTACTTAAATTTCTCATCAACATATATAAAAAAAAAATCGGCCAAGTGCGAGTCGAACTCGCACATAAAGGGTTCCATCTCTCACCCAAGGTTGCGACCAAGAGATTTCTATGTAGCAAAAAGGCCGCCTATTGTGTGTTCCTCTTTTCTGTCATTTTCTCTGAATGAGTTGGTTTTTGAATCGTGTGCAATAAAGTTTCTATTATTATTATTATTATATTAAATTAGGTATTCACTTGACTACCGATTACCTACGCCTACCCAAAATGCTACTATAATTGTTCGTCTGCAATAATAACTTTGTTTTTCATAGTGTTTGTATGAATGACAAAGTTATATGTGCTATAGCTCTAAAACTGCTAAATATATTTCTTTTAAAACTTGGGTCACGTATAGGTTTGATAAAAAAATATTTTTGTTTCATTTCCCTTTGGGAAATGTGGTATATTTCTCAAACTGCCAACTATATTTCGTTGAAACCAAATTTCGTTGAAAGTTTTTATTAAGATCTACAGCATTTTTTTTAGACTTTTCACTCTCTTATTTCAAAGTTAGAGGGGGGGGAGGGACTTTTTACCACTTTGGAAGTGTACATCTTTCAAATATGACTAATCTATAAGGGTTCCGTTTTTTGCCATTAGGCTACGGAACCCTAAAAACACTGCAAAAGTATTGAAAAGTCATTCAGACTTTCGCAACTTTACTCTAATTTTACACATTTTCCATTCTTTTATTTTCTCTTTTGGATGTTTAATAAATAAGTAACATTTCTAGTTTTTTTTTTAATTAAGCGTAACCATACTTCTGTTTCATAACAAGCAAAACTCTGAGCGGTGTGTTTTAATGAGAAAGAACTTTTGACGTTAATAAATATGTAAGCGCGGGTGCGCAAAAGAATACCTATCTATTTTAATTTACTTTTCAGTCTGCATTTTACCTAGCTTGGTTGAGATTAAATTAGAAAAAACATGAATGCCTTCTTAAAAAATAGAATTAGGTAAGTCCTAACGTTGAGTAGTTATACTCATGATAAATTTTAAATATAAAAATATTGGAAAAAATTAACCCTGTCACAAGTGAATTCTCAGATGGGAATCGAACCCATGACCTTTGGAAATCCGGTCCAATGCTCTAACCGCTGAGCTACCGAGAAGCTAGTCTAGAATTCACTTGCGGCCGAGTTAATTTTTTCCAAAATTTTTTTCTATTTAAAATTTATCATGAGTATAAAAATAGCATTGAAAAATGCAAAAATTAAAAAATCACAAAATATTGAGTAGTTAATTATAATTTTATTGAAAAGGAAATGCAGTAAATTGCTATACTTACAGGTATTTAATGTATTGTATTGTAAAACACTTTTAGATTGTGAGTATAAACGAAACATATTTTAACTACTTTTAACCATAATATACAAAATATGAAGTGCGTTTTAATTAGTGAAAGTCGATTTGTTTTAATGAACCGTAAAATATTATATTTAGATACTTGGAAATGTAGGTAAGAACTTAATTTAATTCATATTAATTATTTTGCTATCTCATTACTACAGTTATTTTTTAATAAAATCATTACTACCGAAATGGCAGACCGCAAATTTGATCAGAAATAAATTTCAATCAAGCCATTTTGTTCACTACAATTTTGTCGTTAAAAGATTGGATCTGCGTCAATTGCTCAATTCATATGGTCCAATACTCTTTCTAAACTACAGCAATTCAGTCAATTGCAGATCGACAGATAACATTGAAAGATATATAAGCGAAGCATTAATCACCATTGTCCAGACCTTTGATGAGATCACTTCTGAGAAAATAATAAACCAAAGTACAGTCACGAGCACGCTAGGCTTTACATTGTAAACTCACCAGGGCCCTTATTCACTATGACCACTTAGATTCTACACTTAAACCTTACCACGCATAAACCCCGTCAATATCGTATCTTGTCACGGTAAGGAATTTGGTCAACTCTATTCTGTAAGTCCCACCGCGCTCCAAGACACCTCCAAGACAAATTGTCTTTGGTACGTTTTGAAGTCACGAGTGCGTTCGAAAACTAAACTTAAAACTTTTAAGATTTTAAATTTATTACTTGCAAAATTTAATTTCACTAACAATTAACCGTGATTTATTACGTTTATATTCATATTTAATCGTTTATATAATAACAATGCAATTTTAGCAATAACAAAGAAAAAATATTACACAATAATTCAAACAAACACGCAGCAAAACCAAAACGTTCGAACGTTTTTGAACGTTCCTTTTTACTTTTTTATTTCTTGTTATCGATTTTTACAATGAAAATTAATTGATTCAATTTTGTCTGTTTATTACAAGAAAGAAATAATAATACTTAGTATTTCAATGGAAATATATACATACACTTCAAAACATTAATATTGTACCTAGGAGTATATTTTGTTTGAAGAATTTTGATGTACTTGGCGGTATTTTATTTGAAGCGATTTGTTATTGTAAGTACCTAATCGTTTGTTACTCCCAAAAATGTTACAAGTTACTTGCCTTATAATATCTAATTTACTTACATAACCCCTAACATATGTCTTTTGCATTTGTTCCAGATTTAAAAACGATGTAAAACTAAAACATCTTACTTCATTGAAATCAATTTGTTTAAAAATGTGATTCACAAGTATAAATGTAGATCAAGAATGGTCTTCGGTAGTTGTGTACTTCCATAAAAGTTCATAATAAAATAGTTTTATTTAGTTACATGTGGTTTAATTCGATACAAAATTTACAAAATCTTAGTAATAGTAGATTATAATATAAATAGCTGACACTAAATTTCACTGAAATACTTAAAGAAAGAGATGGTGTTTAGAAGGTCTTTGGCCTTAGGTACGTTATAGATTTATTTAAATAGTTTTTAGAACAAAAACAATAAATTTCTTCACAGTCACAACGAGTCCTTGCAGATTCCACGTTGATTCCACGCGTTTCTACAACGTGGAATTTTTGACAGTTCAAACCACGCGCAAGTCACGTTCATATCACACGGTTTCATTTAAGTGTCATAGAGAATACGAATTTTGAAAATGTCGTAACCATGTACGATATTGGCGTGGTTTTGAAGCAAGGAATCGCAAAGTGGTCATAGAGAATAAGGGCCCAGGTAAGTAAACTCGTCACGTTTTGAAAAGCTCCATACTTTGAAAGAAAATTCGCTACTAATTACCTACACAAAAAAAAAGAAAAAAAAAAGAAAACCGACTTTAAAAACGAACAAGGCAAGAAAAATAAAAGAGTGGGACCGCAATGTAGAATACCTTGGCTGCCACCGACTCCAAAAGCCTTATATTTTGCTTTTTAGTTTTTCGAAGTCGGTTTAATTTTTTTATAAAAAGTTTTTTATTTCACATTTTTTAAAGGTAGAAGTCTCACACCTACACTAATAATAACTTTATGTCCACTGCTTATCACCTTTTACAAAATGCTGCTTTTACGGTGCATTGACGTTATTATTGAGGAGTTCTCCTGGTACTTCATCATCAGCTCCACTTTATCAAATGCATTGAGACGAGCATAAATTGCTTATAAATCATATTAAAGTCATCGTATCGCTTTCGTGAAATGCTAAATATTTAATAGTGCCGATGACCATTTGTGGTCTTCAACATCAGTTCCACTCCACCAAATGGTGTTTAACGGAAGCAAATGACGAGTTACTTAAGAAAACATCGAAATCGATATAGGTGTGCTTATAATATTTGAAGAGTTCCCTCGATTTCACCAAGATTCCAACGTGAAAGTACACCCAAAAATAATTATTTAAATCGGTTCATAAATTACCAACAAAAAAAACATACGGACGAATTGATAACCTCCTCCTTTTTTGATATCGGTTAAAAACAAAGCAAATTTATTTTTTTGCCGTTTTTCTGATGTCGAATGAATTTTGATGGCGAGCTTACGATAATGGTAACTTTGACTTTATTGTAAGCGGTACATCATTATAATGTCATACAATTATTGAAATTATTTACTAGAAAAATACTAAAATAGTCTCCAAAATGCTCATTATTTAAAAATAGTAGGTACCTAAGTATCACGATTTTATTCAACATTTTTTGGAATATGTGCATTCAAAAGGCACATCAGAGATATAAAAATACGTACAAAAAGTGATATCGTCTCAATCTGAGCCGGTTTTATTCCTTCTTGGCAATGGCAAGTAATTAAAAGGAAAACAGTATTCTATTGCTCCATAATCCCTTCTTTATTTTTGTTCCCCGAAAGCTACAGGAATGCCAACAAGTCACGTATCCCTTCGTTTTATTATTCGACTATTAAAGTAACATTCTCATTCTTGACGACCTCCGTGGTAGAGTGGTTTCAAGGTGTCGCCTACTCTGAGATCCTGGGTTCGAGTCCCGGTGGGGGCGAATGTTTGTATGAAGAGTACGAACATTTGTACCTGAGTCATGGACGTGTATATGTATTACTACACTTTTATTTATTTATTATTCAGTATTTAGCTGTGTAGTGCCGGCTTAGAATAGCACTACCCCCTCTGATCCCGTGGGTGTCGTAAAAGGCGAATAAGGGACTCAGCCTTCAGGAGATGGGCAGCAGCGTCTCCTACAAACTTGGCCATACTGCGATCGCCAACCCGCCTGCCAAGCGTGGCGATTATGGTAAACCCCCCCTTTTGGGTGAGGCCTACACCCAGCAGTGGCTGATATGTGGCTGAGACGAACGAACGATGTATTTATGTATGTTACCCTAGTATCCCATAATACAGGCCTTGCAGTGCTTACCTACTTTGTGGCTAGGCTAATTGGTGTGATTGTAAGAAATATTTATTTTATCATTTTTATTTATGTACCTCTAAGTAAACGTTAATTATTTCGAATTGCCTTTCAGGTATTCTAGCTTTGCGCCATAACTACAAGTATCAAATAAAGACTCTTAAATATAAAGATGAATGCAAACGGTAACAATGCAATGTTCGTAAAAGCTCTGAAAAACGTTCACATCCCTTACATTTCATTTTATTTGTGTCTGGCACTTTTCTCATTAATTAAACCTTAATTAAGTTATACTTTAATGGTTTGCATTCATCCTCTGCTTTTTACGAGTTAAAACCTGTCGCGTGAGAAACATTGGATTAAAATAATCATTTTTAGTAAACCAAACCAGTTTGTTAGACTAATGAATAAGTTATAAAAATAATAATTTTTAGGGTATTTTTTTTAAAATTGAATTTTGTTAATTGTAATGATTATGGTGAGGATTAAATGATTTATTTATTTATTTTGAAATTAATCGCAATAAGTTAAAGCCATGACATAATTGACGAAACTCTTGACGTTCGGATTATTTTACTTATTATCAAGTTTCTTTATCCAAAAAGCTTATTTGCATGTAGGTAATTTTCAAACCACTTTTATATTAAGGGCCATACCATAACCAATCCTAAGCAACCAAACTAAAGATGTCTTGTTTCAAAACTTGTTGTCCTTGAATCTAAATAATTTCAAGTCATAAATCTAAGTCCGGATGTAATCTAGACGGACTTAATAAAATATTCTTTTTTATGCATATCCTGTCGGGCACTATAATTACAGTATTCGAACATATAGATATTGACACCTGTTAGTAATTTAGTATCACTTATCGTTTCGCAGATCAATTTATTATAAATGAGCTCTCTAATCTTGCAATAATATTTAAAGAATGCCAATGTATAATTAAGACGTTAAAAGTTATTAAAATTATTGTTTTACCTACTTTATACATGCGATTAATTACTACTAATTATTAATCATAGAGATCTAAATCAATTCATTCACTGTGCGTAACATCCAACATTTTAAAAACATATCGCAAGGGAGCAACTTTCATGGCAAAAATCCAGCATCATCACTGTCATTCTTGTTACTTAGCGTTAGAGTAAGAAAAACAAAATCAGTAGATACTGAATTTACTGAATAAAAAGACATAGAGCCAATGAAAAGACAAAAGAAAAGATCAATACGTAGGCTGCTTACTTGGGAACAGTTTGAATGACTGTAAGAAAATAGGATAATCAACTTATTTATATCTTTCTAATACAAGCGACAGTGTACAAGAGTTCGTCTCAGACTTTGTTTGAAATCGAATTTAACCTGTCAGGCCCCGAGTTAAGAGACACAATAGATAATCAATCATTGTTCTCTGGTGCACTGCCGGTGCACTGCCAGCAAGTGACGAAATAACCTTACCATCTCAAGAATGGCATAGCATAAAAGGCATTTTTATTAGAAAAACAGTTTATTTATTGCATAAAAAAGTTAATCTGACTTACTTGCAATTTACAAAAAACTTCCTCTAGTACCTAGTAAAACGAGCTTACAGGATTTTGCAGATTTTAGACAAGCTAAGATAATTTACCGGAAAAGGTGATAAAGTGTTTCTTATGCAAATATATTTTTTTTGCAAACAAAAGCCCCATCTGAGTATTCACTTGTGGTCGAGTTGATTTTTTCCAATATTTTCTAGTTTTTTTAACTACTGAAAAAGTCCTGAAACGAAATTAAGTACGTAGAATTTTTCTCCTGGACAGTGGTTTGAAATAGTTTGAAAGCAGCATTGAAAGTGAGCGAATATACATTTAAAATTGTAATGTTGTTTTATTTTTGTACTCGAGGACCTTCTGTAGTTATTATAACAACAGTGGGTCAGGTAATTTAATCTTGTATTTTGTAGCCTTATTCTGTTTGTTGCAAACTTTGTTGTTGGCACACTTTCTAATTTTATTCAACGTTACCGTCACGAGTTTATTTTGTAATGTTTTTTGATAGTAAAATAAAAGTATTATGACAATTCGAATTGAATTCAGACAAAAATCTTCTAGCATAAATTCAATCTATGAAAGGGTAAAAATTTTCGATAAATTTATGTATGGGATCAAATAAGCCATCAGCATGAATAAAAAAAGCTAAGTAAAAGATTGGTTGGAGTGGAATAAGTTAAAATCCAGTCGTAGGCCGATCGCGATCTGCCTGGGCACATCACGATACGCCGGCATTTCTTGATACCGGCGTCTTGTCTTAAACTATCATATCGTTCAAAGCATAACGTTTGACGATTCACTTAGCCACGTTTAGGAAAATCGATTCCCGTGTGTGACCAAATTATAAGCAAATAAAATTAAATTGGCACACTTTTAATAAGCAAGTAGAACTATGTGATTCTTTTAAACCCATATCACGATGTGCCTAGCCAATGCCCAGCCATATCTCGATGTGGTCAAGTGACTAGTAGGGCATATCGACAAAAAACTTTTATTGGGCACATCATGAAATAATTGGCCAAATCACGATATGCAGGCACATCGTGATGTGCCCAGGCAGATTTCGATCGGCTCAATTCAACGATTGGCCCATGACAATAATAATTATAGGTACCTATATCATATCTTTATGGAAAGGAAAACAACCATGCTTTACGTTATGGAGTTGCTCGCCGCGCCATCTATGCATCGACTAAGGAAACTGGGAATTCTATTTTTATAAACTAGTTACCGACTGTAAAAAATATAAATGAGCAAGCAAGGTATCTATTTAACTTTATATTACACATACTAATGTAATTATACATTACCGGTAGAGTTGCAAGTTAAAGGTCAATGTTCTTTTGACGAAAATAAATAATGATGCCATTCACTAGGCTAAGATATAAAGCTAGCAACTACCTACCTTGAACATTAAAATGTAGTAAGTATAAGCACAGATGGTATAAGTAACTTTCTAGTTATATGTATATAAATAAAAGAATCATGACTAGTGTAGTGACGAAAATTAATCGGAACAATGATGGCTAAGAAAATATTTTATCCCTGATTAGGTCAGTTACCGACATTATATAACCTTTATTTACTTATGTTGATGTGGCTAGGTATCTAAAGATCTTTATCATAGGTATTCCGTATTATATGATACGTTAAGTAACATAGGCCATGAAAAGAGTTACGTATATCATACGTTAAGCAAAGTTACTCTATGTTGATAATTCTCTTGTGTCACTACGAACTCGAGTGTATACAGTCAAGAACGTTCGTTAACCGCACTGCGCGCCGCGTGACGGGCCGCGTGGACTAGTGGCCCCATCTATCGGTCAATGTCGGCATGACGTCGTAACTCAGTTGCGCGTAAACGTTACAGATGGCGCTGGTAGTATCGTCGACAAGAATGCAATACGTTTTGTTTTGTTTCGTTGCGTAATCTAATAACGAGTTGTTTTGGTGGATATGAAATATTATTGCATGATAAAAGGCTTGAAGTAATTTTAAATATGACGAAATCAGATAGTTGTGAATGAACTTTGGTAACCTTGAGAAAGGTGGATAACACATACTTAATGTAAATAACTTTTAATTAATAATATTCGACAGTAGCACTGTCTGTTTAACTTTATACTTATTTTATTCTCGTTTTTCATCACAACTCAACAAATATTGCAACCAATATCAAGTCAGATAGTGATACTCATATAACTATTATAGGTACCTAGTTACTTTGTTGTTATGTTAGAATTATAAGATTAAAGTCACACTACCTAGGTACGTAAGTACCTACGTTGAGTCGTTGACTGACAGAATATTAATACAGAGATTTTCCACAAAAATTGGAGTTGGTCATAATAACATGCCTTCTGCCGTAATGACACTATTTTTTTCTTTTTCAATAAAAAAACCTACCTACCTCTAGTTATTAGAATAGTTTATCTAGATTTATTAGAAATCCTATTGCAGATTTATAAGAAAAGTTACCTAGGTATTTACTTCTATGGTACTTGGATAATATTTTTAATAACTGGTTGTTTTCAAATACATAGACGTCATAATTAGGTTTTCCACCCCCTCACAGTTTGAAGCATCTTTTACCTACATTTGACCAACGATCCTTGAAATCAAATCACACGTTAATGTTGCGTGTTTTCGAGCTATAACGAAGATTCGTACATACAACCTTCTTGCTTGGTAATAAGTTTCAGTTTACCGTAATTTATCGGCGGTCTTATCCCGATTGCACTTAATGACTCAGGATTGGCTGTTGGCGTGAATTAAAGTGATTTGAAAGTGATCTCATCGAGACCAAGCCATTACTCATTTAGATTTCGTTCTTGGTTGTCAATTAACACCAGTTCCGCATTGACTTATGGACTCATATGGTGCTGAACTGCTGACAGCAAAGCAGCTTACTATATAAAGGGTGTTAAAAGACTCATACCGAAGCCGTAATATATGTATAAAGTACATTAAACTAAATAAGAATATAAAAATAATTGCTTAAAAAAAATTGATACGACTTTTATTTTTCGTTTTCAAAATATGGGTGTTATTTTTACACAACAAAAAAGGGGGGAACAATGTCTGCGTGTGTCTATACTCTCATAACTCTACAAGATTTACTAAAAACCTTTATAAGCCTACTGTAGAAATCCAGAGATCTGCCCTGCGAAAGCCCTTTCTGCTTACATCAATAAATCAGTTCAGGATCATATCTGGCACTGAAAATATTATTTGAATGGTTAATTCGTCATTTGCTAACAGGACAACAGTGTCCAGAGAGCAATGGAATGTCTATTGTGCCTCACAATTCGGCGCCTAAGAGGTCAAAGAACCTATCCGTAATGTTTCTTCTCAATCAATAAGCGGCTAGGTTAAGCAAGTTCTTAAAATCGAGTGGCATTAATATCGGTGCGTACTCATCCCATAACACGCGGCACGTGTCTGCCCTGTCTGGCCGTTGGATCTACTGGCTGGAGCGGCGGTCCTTGTGTGCTTCGCTAAATTTTAATAACTGACTATTAACAGACGCAGAATAAGACAGAACCTACGCTGACGCAATGTTTACCTCAAATAAGTAGATAATAAGAAGAGAAATAATAAGATTGAATTTAAATATTATGTTAAGTTACAGCGACAGTACCTATTAGCTACTAAGTAGGTACATACTAGAACAAGAAGATGTCACTCAAGTTTGATTTAATTTTAACAAAACAATAAATTAATAATAATAAGTAATGTTCAATACTGTGATTAACACATAATAAATACAAATAAGATTAATAATAATGAATAAGATTCAACAATGAGAGTAATAATAAATAGGAATGATTAACAGAATAAGTTCATTTTATTAATCCCAGTAGTAGGTCGACGACGATTAATCTTTCTGAAATTAGGGTCAAAACCAAATTTCAAATTCATTTGCTTCTAATATTAACGTTTATTGGCAAATCTTTTTGGTAGGCATTTTTTACTCAACCGTCGTTATTTGGCTTTTCTGTGGTGTAAAAAGATACATAACATTTGAGTAACTTTTTTATGACTTTTTTTATTGAACACATACTATTTCCTAAAGATCGGCCACCTGCGCCCATAAATCGGCCACTGATTTGCCTTATATCGGCCTAGGCATATAGTAGGAACCATATCCATAAGCTACGAATTAACGCCAATAATATATTTTCGGATGACCGCCACAAAGGAAGAATAAATGGCTAGAGAAATTGAGGTTATTATACTTATTTGTAGGTACCTATCAATTGCATTTCTATTAGCAATAATGAGATATGCTAGTTTTATCTGACTGCGACTGAACATAGCTCATTTGGAAAAAAAACTCACCTTCTTATGCACTCTACCATTACGGTAACTATTTAGTAATCTTTGCCATTACTACCTATGGTACATATTTTACTATAGAAATCAGCGATACTATCCATTATGCATAATCACTTTGATTTTCACTAATATGACAATAAAAAACGTGAAATTGTACGGAGCGCGCGTAAATGATGCAGACACGCAAAAACTAATGAAACGCCATCTGACAGCGAGTTGCGGATGGCGCTTAGCGCGAGTCATTCAAACAACTTTATTTATTTTGGTGTACTGTAAAAATAAATCTAAAAATTGTGTGACGATGCAGTACATCGAAAACGGACTACATGGTTTATTAAATCTCTACGGATGAAGCAACGAAGTATAATGAATCGGCCAATTTTAAAGATAGAAAATAAAACACAGTTATTCTCGTAATTTTTTGTAGAATTTTTGGCATAGGGTACAAAAAAAAACCATAGAAGCAATATTATCATATATGAACTCAAAGAACTTTAAAAAAAATGTAAGGATTGTGCCCGTCCAGTATAAAGTTAGTTCCTGGACTAAAGATCTGTAGCTCAGTAATAAATTTGTTTGTGACTTAGTAAGGAACATGTAAACAAAAACATTAATAAAAGTGAGACTCGTTACACTTAGTAAAAATCAAAGAACGATTTACAATGGAAGGAGCGTCGCTATTGTCTTACCGCGCCCTCTAGTGGCAGTGGAGCACGACTGGTGGACAATGGATCTTTGCAATTAGTCACTTTGAGACACAGAGCGCGAAATGAAGGGGAGGTAGTAACACTTTGCACTAACAGATGGCGCTGGAAGGTGAAAAAATGTGCGGAATATATGAAATTTTTTTAAACAGAGCTTTTATGTTAAAGAATATATACACTTATTTAGGCTGCCTTGATATTCTGAAAATGGTAAATCACTTCGAAAGTCACCTCGCAAATCATCTCACCTGTCACTCTTTTGGTGTAAAAAGGACGGAAGACAATATGGAATGAATGAGAAAAGGATAGATAGAATCACAGAACAAGGATTTTGTTTTCTGTGGATTGAATACTTACTTAATATTTTTAAAACTTGTCTTATATTTTTAAAACCATGTTCGACCTCCTTTAAAATATTTTGTATTCTACCTACTTATCCTTTTCTCAATCATTCCATTTATCTTGTCTTTTTTACACCAAAAAAATTACAGGTGAGATGAATTGCGAGGTGACTTTCAAAGTGATTTACCATTTTCAGAATAGCAAGAAAGGTAGGTAGGTACCTATAAAGTAGATAATATGAAATGATAGGCAACAGTGGAGAATTGTTGTAACTGCTTACTCAAACTAATCTATTGGTATTTGTTTATGAGAGCAATCAAGCTCTACCTTTATGCTTGGAATCTTCACAATCAATTTACTGTCTGACTAAAAATAGGTAAAACTTTGAAATTGCACCAGTTAAAACTCGACGCTTTAGTTATAAACCTCAAAGGGTGTTTCATCATTAAAAGCAAAGGTACAATTTTCATATTTCACAACAATGATTCCACAAAGAAACCGAGGCTCAGTTGGAAAGTAATGACAAGTCGCTGATGCCTAGTTTAAATAAGAAGGCGAGTCGTGGTTAACCACTGCGCTTTCTATAGTTTTCTCTGTACCATGTTGTTCGGATTACCCACAGTCAACAGCACGTCAGGCTCTACACTTACCCTACGATAAAAGGCGCGTTTACCTACGAATAGAATAGAATGGAATGAAATGGAATAGAATGGAATGGAATTAAATTGATTGGAATGGAATGGAATGGAATAGAATAGAATAGCATAGCATATTGTTTATTTTGTTGCAACACACATGTACATCTAGTGTCATGTAAATTTTAATATGTCTACCATTTAGGTAGACATATTAAATTTTACATGACATATTGTTATAATCACTATGTTAGACGTAGTGCCCCTCCGCACTATTATGTGCGGCAGCTAGGGTCTAGGCTCGATGTAGTATTTTCGCTCGTGGGATGAGCGAAACATCGACTTTCAGCCTTCACCCTATTGCAGGGTGGGCGGGAAATGACGCACATAAGTGTAAAGCGATATAAAGGCGCTTTCTAGGTCAAAGTGTGCTGATAACTGTACCAATTTGAAAATTCTATGCTTACTTCATAAATATGATAAATATTTTAAGGTTTTGATTGTTGAGTCACGCGGTATGTGTCATCATCATCTCAGTCACATGACACCCACTACTGGGTGACAGGCGGTATGTATAGGTACTTGTTTTGAAAATATTTTTTTAATTACGATCAAAACATCAAAGGCGATAAAATTGAAAAACTCCTATGAAAAGTAGATAAAACCATAATTTCGGAGTTTCAGTTTCTTCCTGTTTTCTTCTACAAAACTGGAAAAAAATAATTACTCACTCAGTTTTGCACATTTTCATGAAAAATTAAGCTATGGCTTGGTCGTAAATTTTTTGCGTAACACAAAGCGAATTTGCGTCACACACCACATAATTTCCAATTAAAACTAACCTGCGTGTGCCTGGATAAAACGGAAGAAGTTTACCAACCTCTCAGATTATGAAGTTTTAAGCTTTATAACAGAGTCAGAAAAATGTTATAATAACTATATAGTTTCTATTGAAAATTCTATCAAATCCCAACTAATATTAAGCTCTTTATTTTCATACACCTCCAGGCGCAGGGGAACTTCTGGTTTTCTTGCAAATATGCATTATAAAGATACTTCCAGTAATAACCCCATTGAAATAAGCAATTTATTCCCCGAAATTTTACTTCAGTTTACGAGCCCTCCAATTTTGACCCTGATCATTGGCAGCCTTATAGTACTAACTCTGATAGTGTTAATAGTTTGTGATAGCAATTTGATCACCAGTTCAATTTTAAACGCACGAAAAGTCTCGACATATACATATAAGGGTGCTGGACCGGATAGCGTTTCCCCCCTTTTTTTAAAGCTTACTGCAGATAACATTATCCACATCTTATTTAATAAATGTTTACGTGAGGTGAGGGTTATTTTCCGGATATCTAGGAACGTGCTTTTATTACACCTGTGCACAAGAGTGGGGATAAAAGTGACATTGAGAATTACTGACCGATATCCATATTATTTGAGATGGCGAACATTTTTGGGAACCTGGTACATGTATCATTTTTACGCTCATTTTCCAAACACTATTGTACCTGAACTATTTATTTAAAAACATGGATAATCAAAGTAACTAAGTCACCAATAACCAAGTGGACGCGGTGTACACTGACTTTTGCAAGTGTTTCGAGAAAGTTGATCACAAACTACTCTTGGAATAAAATTCTTACAATGGGATCCGAGGTAATTTGCTACGTTGGTTTTCGTCATATATCCATAAAAGACCGCATAAAGTGGTTGTTAATGGCTTTGATTCCAAATCTCGGGCGGTCCGCAGGGATCGATTCTGGGACCTCTTCTTTTTATAAATGACATCAAAACTTGTTTTAAAAACTCAAAATTTCTTATGTATGCAGACGATATCAAAATGTACAAATCCTGCGTGGGCGCGAAGACTGCTTGCTTTCATATTGTGTTAGAAATAAGCTTCATCTTAATCTTAATAAATGTATTTCAATAACATTCACGAAAAAACTAAGTTTCTCTTACAGTATTGACGGTGTCGCCCTGAAAAGAGTCGAAAGCGTTCGGGACCTCGGGGTTGTGCATTTACATTTTAACCAGCATATCACTCATATTATATCGAAGAAGGCCTATCGCATGTACGGTTTCGTAATGCGGTCATCTAGAGATTTCAAACGTCCTACCTTCATCACCTTATACAAAACTTTAATTAGATCCCAACTTGAGTTCGCAGTACCAAAATGGTGTCCTCTGTGCAGCACATACGCTGACAGACTGGAAATGGTTTAAAAAATGTTTTTTCGTAGAGTTCATTTCAAGAGTCATCACACTAGGATTCCTTATACAGATCTACTAAAACATTACAGACTCTTAGGCTTGGAGTCAAGGCGTCATTAAAATTTATTGATGGGCATGATGTTACACGGCATATGTAATAACAAATTCGACTGCAACAGCCTTACAGACAGATTGTGTTTTGTAGTACCTAGAACAGCTTTGTGCAGGGGTTCGCGCAGTCCGGCTGTTCTATACTGCCAAGTGTATCTAATCCGGGCTGTGCGCACCTACCCGTCGCCTACTGTCCAATATACGTCCGCATATAACACACACTTCGTAGATCTCGATATCTTAGCTTTTTCGACAGTGACATTTAAAAAACGGCGACGATGATCGACAAATTGGGCTAGAACAACTTAGTTTTCCCAATTTAATATAATTGTAGAACCTAATTTACTGTTCGTTTTGACGCGCGTTATATATTATTAGTTTTTAGAGTACTTATTTCGTGGACATTGGTGTGGGTTATATGCTTACATTATGTTTGTAAAGTAATTTTTGTTGATATTACTTAGCATATAACTGTTTAATTTTCCAAATAATAAAATAAATAAATGAACTTCACAGATTGTTAAAATAAGTACTCACATAATTTAGTGCCATATACTGCAATTGGCTATAAACTGCCTATATTTCCTATTATACTTTAATGATCTTGATACACAATTAAATAGAATTACTGTTAAATTCTCAAATGGTACTTCTAAAGTGGATGGCTAGGTATAGATTCTGCAATAACGTCGGAGTAATTGGCATTAGGTAATTGTTAAATCTGTATGTCTTACTTCGCATATAAGCACGCCTCCCTTACAATTCACCTTACCTGCAACAATAAAAAAGGACATTAATTACATATGTTAATTAGTAACATATTTTATCATGATCAAAGATATTTATTTTATGAACAACGGGGAGACTCTTAGTCTGACGCCATAACAACAATGTTTTCAGCATTGTTGTGTTTCGGCAGTTAGAGATAAGATAGCTAGTTCCTCAGTGGTTAATAATTTGTGCCATAGTAAATGTCTAGCCGTATCCGAACGAAAATAAATTAACTTTTCGAGGGTAGACTTATAATTAGCCAGTCATCCCGTGACCACGGCAGCTGTAAAGGTGCCGAAACGTCGGGAAAATCAAAAAACCCCTAAAAAACCTAAAAATACGGACAATTACAACTTAGTTCGTGGAAATATAGCGCGTTTGATATCCGTAAAAGTTGTTTTATTTCAATTATCAAACTTGTTTCTTTGGTTTAGATGTGAAAAGGCAATATACAGACGTACGTTCGCATTTATATTATACTAGAGGCCGGGCGCGATTTCACCCGCGTGGTTCCCGTTCCCGTGGGAATTTTGGGATCATTAGCTTATGTTACTACTTGGGGTCTAAGGATTCTCTATACAAAATTTCGTCAAAATCGGTCCAGTAGTTTTTGAGTTTATTCGTTACATACAAAAATACAAATCTTTCCTCTTTATAATATTAGTATAGATAAATATGCATTCTTTTCCACAAAGGACATCCAAGTAACTATAAAAATAAATTCGAACCCCGAGTGCATACTGCAACAATGCTTCTCAAAGAATAAACACTGTTGTCCCTGAAGAGATTTGCAGAATTGATATAGAAGAGTCGACAGTGGGGGGTGGATATAGGTCCCTCGTGAGGAGGACTCGTGAACAATACCCAGGTGCAACCCAAGGACTTCTAAAATGTCTCACTCTGAAGTAGGGTATCCATGCAGAATGTATTAATAAAGATGACTGACTTTTTATTTATTGTCAATAAAATTGTGCTTTTGTCAGGTACACAAAAGATTACTACGACACAGAGAGAGACAGAGAGAGAGGTCAAACAAGGTACTTGTGTCCAACAAATTGGACTGGTGTAATTAAAAGGTTGTTCAAAAATAATTTAATCAGCATTATTTTGTTTATAAATCACTGTCTTGAACCAGGAATCGAACCGGAAAAAATTAGAAATATTAAAGTTTGTACGATGCCTTTTTTAAATTTCGAAATAAAGGTATGTTTCTCTAAAGTATTTGCTGTCATCAATATTTCAGGTACTTTTCCTCCGACTACCGTCTTTTATTTCCACCCTTTATACTTAAGGGCCCGCTATAGGCCAACGAAAATCAGATTGCTTTACATGATCGTCTGTAATATCAATATTTATGAAACACTGAATTTCAAATTAAGATGCAGCAAACAACAGGACTAACACTAGTGACTATGTTACTCAAAAACACGATTGCATAAAATTTTCTCGATAGAAAAAAATTGCGAAGTTGCCTCCAAATCACTATAATTAACACGATAAACTGCTAGTATTCAAGTAATACATTAAAATAAAGCTTGGAACTTTTTAGTATAATTACACTATAGATAAGGCAGGGCTTATGTTATATATTTTTTGTAAATAACCTTTAAATATCCTTTAAAAAAAGAATTTCCTTCATTTCTTCATTCCGGACCGGCCGAATGGGGTCGGAGAATTATATAGTAAATGTTGCCTTATTTCTCATAGAAATAAGGCAGCATACTTTGCAGTTTGCCGTTGCAGTTATTACTTTTGCTTTTGGCCTAGAGCGCGCCCTTAAATCAAATTCATATTTTTTTTAAACTTAAAACATATCCCAATAAATCCAAACGTGTGGTAAATCTTCAAGCTCTTTGTAAAATGTAACGCGCAAATGTATCGTTCTTTGGCTCGAGTTGGGGCCGGAAATGTACTGCTTTTTTGTTTTTGTTTTCAGTATGTTTAGTATGTTCTTTGTGCATGCTGTACGGCTTTGAATCGCACTTCCGGAAGGTATCAGAAAGGCTCAGACTCTAAGTTCCTTTGGCGATCGAGTGAAAAGACATTTCCTTTCACTTTCTCCAAATTGCTAAAATTAACTTATAATTATAACTTTTTAATTTTGCATTTTATAATGCTATTTTTATGTGATAAATATTAAACAAGAAAATATACTAGAAAAAAGCAACTAGTCTCATGTCCCCGTCCCGTCAGGGCGACATGAGACTAGTTGCTTTTTTCTAGTATATTTTCTTGTTTAATATTTAACTTATAATTTATCCTTTTAGTTATCTATTAGTTTATTTACATATTCCTTATCTTATTGTGCACCTACTGCTATTACCCTATCTATTTTTATTCTTTCACCCAAGGTTGTCTGGAAGAGATTGCTATATAGCAATAAGGCCGCCTATGGTATGTTCTTCTTATTTGTCAATTTATCTGTATTTGTTTTATTCTTTCGTTATTATGTACAATAAAGATTTTTATTATTATTATTCAGTGTTTTCAGAATACAACAGGGAAATACGATTCAGAACACACATGGCATTGAAAAATAGCTGCCGCTCCTAAAATTCCAGATAAAAAAATTAAAAAGTTATTTAGTTACATACAACCATTAAACTCTTATTTATATCGCTAGGTTTTCTCGGAAAGTACTAGGTTAAAGAAATAATTTATTATCTGAATGAAATACCTGTCAATGAATTACTATAAATAAACTAAGAGTACCCTTTACAAAATTACAATTAGTTTCTTCAAGCCCTCACTTCTTGACAATCAACATCTATAACCATATACCTAATTATATAAAAAACATAGAAAACAATGAACAATTCATAAAACAATTAAAAATATTCCTGATTAAGCAATGCTTCTATGACTTAAAAGATTTTTTTGATTATAAAGACCAAGTAGATAGACTGTAATTATTGAAATTTATTTATTATATTATTATCATTTATTAATTTAAAATATTAAAATTGTTTAAATGCTTATTTTTTTCTCTGTTTTATTATTGTAATTTCAAAACTATAAATGTAATTAAATTTAAATACCATTAAGTTAATTTAAATGTCATATATGTTTTAAACTATAGTTTAAAGCTCTCTCGTCTAGTGGTATTGCTATGCCCTTGCAGGGCGTCACATGTTAACTAAAATATTATTGTATCATCTCGTTAATGTAATGTGACTTGCAATAAATATATTATGAATTATGAATTATGAGCTATTTGTTATATAAATGTTTTCTATATACGTTTTTTAAATAAAGCTCCTAAAAAAACGTTCATTTCGACGTGTCCTTATAGGTCTCTGTAGCATAATTGGTTAGTGCATTGGGCCGGACTCCCAAGGATGCGGGTTCGAATCCCGTCAGGGCGACATGAGACTAGTTGCTTTTTTCTAGTATATTTTCTTGTTTAATATTTATCACATAAAAATAGCATTGTAAAATGCAAAATTACAATGCTATTTTTATGTGAAAAATTTATAAAGTTAAAACTCTACTGGTCAACCGGGAAGTTCCCCAATTGTACCAATCGTTTAACTACATTTACTCAACTGTTATTGTAAAAAATATGAATGCACAACATAGGTACATTTTTTCATATGGTACCTACTCAATCATGTAAAACAAGAGACAGTCATTGTTATGTCATTCAAATAATATCAACAATGAAATTAGTTTGAAAATAGAAATTTAACCGCCTCTGTAGTCTAGTGGTACAACCACCGGTATCAGACCCAGGGGTCCCGGGTTCGATTCCCAGCGGGGGTACATATTGTATTTGGTTTGGTTGGTGGTAAGACTTGTTGTAAGCCCGCCTGGCTAGCTACCACCATCTTATCTAAGCCTGACGCCATAACAACAATGTTTTCAGCATTGTTGTGTTCTGGCAGTTCGAGATAAGATAGCCAGTTCCTCAGTGGTTGAGGATTCCGGGAGAGGCTCGCTTCCATCTTCAGCCTTATCAATTCTTAACATCATGTATGATGAAGGCTAAGAGACTCCCCGTCATTCATAAAAAAAAAATGTTTTACATTACATTGTCGCACAGAGACCTCTAGAGAGCGTTCTGGAACGAAAATTAATGAGTCTGTAGAAACAATCTACTGAGCCAAAAACTGGACATTGGCGAAATCCAAAAGGGCACCGCCACTACATAAAAAGAAGAAGAAGAAGAACGAAAATTAAGTTTTACAACTTAGGATTAGTAATTGGAACAAATGTTATACCCGTCTCGTACAACTTTATCGATAGTTTCAGGTACACCTACATTAAATTTGCATTGCAAAAGCTCCGTAAATATAAAGAGATGATGTGACTTCTTGTATTTCTTAAATAATTACGTCACATAACATTAACTTGGTATATTTTATGTGTCCCCGTCTGTACAAACAACCGTCCAACGAGTCCCTTTGGGCCAACTTCAATCGAATAGTAAACTATTTATAGTTATTATTCAATGTGTTTATATTGATAAATTTCCTCGGGGATTTGATCAATAAAGTGTATTGATCAATATACAAGACGTGTTGATAGTTTTGTTTGGTACATGTACCTGGGAGGTACATATATATTTGACAGCTGTTTGCTGTACTAATAAGTAAGATTGTAAATAATTTGACATTAGCGAAATCCAAAAGGACACCGCCTTATAAGAAGAAGAAGAATGAAAATCTTTTTTTTTTTACTTAAGCTATGATTATACCTTTTTGGCATTAAATTTGCTTTCAGAAAAAGAGCCAATTGTACCAACCGTCACTAATGACTATCCTACTTTAAGTTCACGTTCGCAGAATTTTTGTGAAAAACGGAAAAAGCCATAACTAAAAAAAAAAATATGTGTGAAAATGATATGATTGAAACTATATTGCGCTAAGAGATGGCGGTAGGCCCCCTGAGCAGGTTCGGAGACAAGTTTTATTCCAGACATTCTTTAGGTCGTGACTAGAGCTATTCAGGGCATTACATGAGATGGAGAACGTTAAAGTTCCACGTAGTTCTAAAAATAAAAAAATTATAGACATTATTTCTTGACTTCTTTGACAACCATGAATCTGTTAAATACGATTTGATTTATCTTGATAACAGTTTTAACTGTCGATCCTAATTCCATTCCATTTAGATCTGTCTGTCAAAACATAAAGGCGATATAGTAACATTTACACATTTATAGTCCTACTCTCAGCCTTCTGAATCATAAAAACTCCATGAACGATATTAAACAGACACCTTAACATGTGAATGCTGTTAAATTTTAACGATTATGATCGTTAGTTGTCTGCTAATATGGTAGAAGATCACTTTGTAAAATCATTACTACTTACTAGAATAAAATTGAATGTATCTGAAGAGTTTGTTTTGTCGATCATCCATCGAAAATATCACTCGGATTTCAAAAAGTCTCTTTGCTTATTGATAATCCAAAATTTGTGAAAGGTCATTAAAAAAATATAACCTTTACGCTTCATTTAAAAATAGTAAATCGAGTAAGGAATAAAACTTTATAGAGGTACTTTACCTAGTAGTAGTAGTATAGTATACAGGGTGTTAAAAGACCCATAGGGAAAACGAAAACCACTTATTCTCCCCATTGTTACTATCATTTTCTTGTATGGGACCAAACCAAGGAAACTGATAGTTAAAGAGTAATTGAGAATCAAAGTCAATATATATATTTAAAGATACGTTTCATCGTTTGAAGTAACAAAACCGCAATGAATATTAAAACCACTTAATGATACGGGGCCCCGAACCGATTTTTCATTCGATTATCAAACCCCTTACAAGGGCTCTCGCTGACGCTATTACTTTTATACTAAAATGCAATAGTGAATCCAATAAGTGAATAGAAATATGGAGGACTTAGCCAAAAACAAAATTGTTGAAGGTTTTTATGAGACTTTGAAGTTTTATAGCTATAGCGATAGCACAAGCTAAACCGTGAGGCGGTCGAGGTGCCGGTCGCCTACTCATTCTCTATTGCAATCTATACGCAAACGTTGTTGCAAGCGTTCCATTGCGTGGTAAAAATTACACCCTTTTTTTTTACTAAAAATAAAAGTCGTTTCCCAGCAATTATTTTTACATAATTCTTATTTGGTTTGATGAGCACTATGCATATATCACGGCTTTGGTATGGGTTTTTTAACACCCTGTATAATTTGTGATAGAGGTTAAGATAAACTTGAACCATTTAAAGTGTTTCGCATTCCGGACAACATCAATCATCAACCAATGCCAAAAGTTGGCGACCTCGTTGAGGAGTGGCTGCAACAGTACTGTTTCAACATTTTAGTATCAATCTGCACCTTTGATGCACTACCAACCCCGAAATTTTTAACAGTTACTCGAAAATGGTTCACGCAGACGAAATAACGGGAGATCTTGTAAATAATGTAATAAAATCATATCATACCATCTTACGATACGAGCACAGTCTATGATTGTACAAAGTTAGCTTATACAAAACTGATGATAAGTAATATAATTCACTTCCTGTACTAAAAGCTAAGCTAGTTACCAAGCTGGAAACTGCCTGAGGCTGCTCGAACATATTAAGCTATCAAGAACTTATTACGGAACTTATTACTGCCCTTAATAAGTACATTTGAGTTCGTATATTCTTTATGAACGGAGGCAATTTGAAGGCAAATGGAGCCTACAAAATCATCGTAAATAGACTGTTTGTTTCATAATCTAGACTCTAAAGTTCTTGGTTTATTTCAAAGTAGGGAAATAAGAATATTTTTATGTTATGATATAAGTAATGAAGGAGTAAAAGGTAAATAGTGCCCTATATAGCGCACCCCGAGGGAGTCTTACGTCCAGTAGTGGACTGCGAAAGGATAAATAAATAATGATTATGAATTTACCATCACAATAATCTGTATACATTGGATTATTTTCGTTGGTTATCGCACAATAATATTGGTAAATCAGAGAATAAAGTTTCTGTGCGGATTAATGTGGATTTAGAAAATTAGACTTGATAGTCCCCAAATACATGTTGGCGATCCAACTGTCACAAAACACATTTAGAAAGAAAGAAAAAATGATTATATGGGACAAACACAAGGGCAATAGAAACAAACAAACAAAATAAAAACAAATAATTGAGCACTGTGTGGCCCAAAACGGCCCCGACTCAGCATGATGCTTGGCTTTTGGCCAGCGCTGGTCTTCCGTCGGTACCGTTTTGGTGGGGCTGAGAGCTGTGTTAACCGGTTTAAAAAATAATAATAAAAGAAGCAAAAAATTACAATACCAAATTAAAATAAATGGCCGAATAAGCTAAAAGCCATTTAGCGCTAAACGTAATTAAAAGTCCAATCCATTTGAAGTCAAAAGTGATAGAACTATGTTTAAATATGTTTCATTTATGAAAGTCGCCCTAAGCGTACAAAACCACAAGTGGCTGATGTTTATAAAAAATAAATATTATTAAAAGATGAATCAATATAATGTCTGTGGTATGTATGACATCACGTAAATATTACCCCTTTTTATTAGTGCTTACATAAAACTTTTAAAAGCTGTTATGATTAGTTTTAGATTAATAATTTTGTTTTATAAGGGACTTTAAGGGACCTTAATTGCTCGATATTGTATTAAAGCTAATAAACAACTTCAGGAGTACGCGACAGCATACTAATTAGTTTAGAAATTGTTTAGGGTTAATATACAATGAATAGCAAGTAACACAAATTGATAAGCAAAAGTTATAAATTGATTAATTGTAAATCATGGCACTAATATTTTGATAGATTCTTATGAAATTTGGAAGCAATTTGTTTCATCTGGTTTTTTTTAAAGTTTAGCATTCTATATTCTTAGAACTTTTTTTACCTCTCAGCCCCAGGCTATTAGACGCAATAGATATTCCATTGTTCTCTGGACACCGGTGTCCTGTTAGCAAATTATGAATTATACTTACTATTTCATTATTATAGTTATACAGCCACAAGTGAATTCTCAGATGGGCTACTAACCACTGAGCTACCGAGACTTAGTACCTAGTAGTTAAGAGTCTCGTTATCTTAGTGGTTAGAGCAGTGGGTCAGATTCCCAAAGGTCGTGGGTTCGAGTCAATCTGAGAATTCACTTGTGGCCGAGTTGATTTTTTGTTTTTTTTATTTATCATAAGTATGAAAATTGCATTGAAAAATGCAAAAATTTAACAATCATAAGATGATGAATTATTTGGAAACTATTAATTAAAAGAAGAAAAAAGTATTTATTGACGATATCACAAAAAAAAATAAGTTTTATAACAAAACGAAAAAGAAATTGCTAAATAAATACTATTTAACCTCTCAGGCCCCGAGTTATAAGACACAGACACAGTAGATAATCTATTGTATTTTGTAGGTCTAGTATGAATAACATTCGAGTAAGTATCCAAGAAGTAAAGTAAAAAATGTATGAGATATTGAGCAGCGTTCCTAGAGAAGAGAGAAGTTAGCTAGCGCAGACGACGGATACCGGAGGACTTTTTGTCCGCGACACGTCTGTATTGTTACCCAAATAAGATTGAACTTGGATCGCGTATATCCATAAAAAGTACGCGATAGTCTTCGTTATATATTCAACTTTATGTTCTTAGTAATAAGGTCGTGTAGCGGACAAAAAGTCCTCCAATGTCTGTCCCTGCGCAGGCCCTTGTACTTATCGAGCACGAAATGTCAAAAAATGTATTGGAATATGTAGTTCCGTTTACGTCCGGTAGGACCGTTGCTCATGTCATACATTTTTTGACAATACTTCCTCGATACTTACTCACAATATTTTTCGTGCTAGGTCCACTGGCAGCGGTGTCCTGCTAGCTGTCATAGTTAGATTGTTTTAATGTTTAGAATAACTGTGAATATAATATAAAATAAAAATAAATAAATAAACTTTTGGGTTATTGCAGCCAAAGCCATGACAGTCGGATGAAGTAGCGCCCATGGGTTAGTTATTTATAAATTACGTAATACCATGAAAAAAGTTCTGAAAAATTCACAAGCAAAGCCGGCTTATCTTGATATAAATACAGAAACTTCTATTAAATTGTATGTCGATTGTGCACCCGTCAAAAACACTGTAGTTCTATTTCGAGGAGCGCACCTGCCGGCAAGAAGAACCGGGTTCCGACCGGATCACCATGGCAACGGCACACTGACCCATAACTCGACCCGGTTCTAGCTTTCAGGCTAGTATACGCGTTGTTAACTGCTGATGCCATTAACTGATTTAATTTTGACTGACCTGACTTTAATTTTCAGTTTTGACTGGCTTTGATTTAACTGGCTCAATTTTGACTGGCTTGAGTGCCTTTACAATTACCTGCCCTATGCTCAGAGGTCATAGGTTCGATTTCCATCCCATAAAACACGATTATTTGTGTCAATGAACGTTTCTTTGTCTTGTCTTTGTTTTCAAAGTATGTCGTTCTTACAAAAAAATGTCTAAGTATTTTTATCGGTTAACTAATAAGTATGTATAACACGGGTTCTTATTGAAATGAAACTTTGTACAGTACCCGGCGATAAATATTGCACATCGACCTTTGGATTTTGTATTTAATTTTTGTATTTTATACAAAGAATAAAATTCTTTTTATTCTTTGTATAAAATACAAAAGCCAAATATGAAACTTAGCAAATCATAATTGTTGTAACAGTTCCTAATAGATACCGGATTGTTTGTATTTTGTGCGACAAAGATAATGCTCTACGAAGCCGAAATTTGCCGATTGTCTCTTTCCAAAGGTTGATGTGCAATATTTATCGCCGGGTATTGTAATTACTTTGGTTGGGCTAGATAGGTAACTGGTGGCACTACTGTAGATGTACTGTAAATAATATTAGAAGTCTTAGTCTTAGTTATATAGAACACAAGGTAGGCGGCAGCCTCCTTTTACGAGGACGCACTTCGATCTTCGATCTCACGCAAAAGGAGAGATCGAAGCAAATTCGCGAAGAGGAGGCTCATGTGAATCGGCTCCAACGCAGACGGATCGGTAGAAGGAGGCGGCAGTAGGCCCACCTGATTATTTTATAGTGCACCAAGCGGGTGGCGGTGAGTACACCAAAGCCCGCATTGCACGGTTTACACCGTTTGGAGAGATGGCCACACTTGCTCGGTCATCTCTCAGCCGCGAGGGGGCTCCGAAAACGGGCAGAACGCCGGCTCAAAGTAGCAATTGACTGGTGTCAACCCCAAGCCCTATGGCGGGGAGAGAGCAAGTAGTAAGGGGTTTAGCTGGTAGGGGGCCTGGAAGTATACCCTTTCGAACAAAAAATAATTATTCAAATCGGTTCATAATTGACCAAGTACTGAGGTAATAAACATAAAAAAAAAACATATACAAGAATTAATAACCTTTTTTGAAGTCGTTTAAAAATAAGTAATTGTGAAACAAACTGTTACGTATTAACCGCATTCCGTTTCGTATAAGAATCCTGTAATCGTACAAGTTCATGTTATTATTGTTTTATTTCAAAGAATAGTGGCAAGAAAATCTAAGAAGTCATTATGTTAAGACTGTTTGCTTCAAGATGGCGTACTTAGCCAACTCTAGGGCTCTTTTCTTAAAACTATTTGTAAATAACTCACTTTGAATTAACTACTTCGGTCAATGAATTGCAAACACCCATGTTTATGTATAGTTCGCTAGATCATAGAAATAGCTCAAGGACTTAGGATTACTTGCACGCTTGGAAGCTCCGTGCTAAGTTTGAGTATTATTCATGTTTGGCGAACTCTACGTATAAACCAGTCAATTTAAAAAGAAAGAAGGACTGTAATTATAAAATCCTAGTTGCATACTTGTCCAAATAGATCATTTTTGTTTAAATAATGCTGCTGGTTTTATGACCCTCTTAGCTACCATTATAGTGTTATGTATTAAGTTGTGCTACCATTATATACATTTTGAAGATTGTAGATCATAGTTATGGAAAAAACTAACACATTTCTTAATGAAATTTAGTGTTGGCTACCAGGGCCCCTACCGCGCAAAGGTCATCGACATCGACATCGGCTTCATTTGACAGATGGATGTGATACATTGCTGCTTCTTTTTGACACAAATGAAAACTTACCAAAGACTAAGAGCAATATGTCACATCCATCTGTCAAATGAAGTCGATGTTGATGCCGACGACACTTGCGCGGTAGGGCCACAGATACCTACTCCAATAAATAAATAATAGATTTGACATGATGGCAAATCCAGTAAAATCATTGACCCCGCCACATTACCATAAAGGTCGTCAAATCGATGACTCAGAAGTTAATACCGCTATCTTATTTTTTTAATTTGCTTGCATGAAGCTTATGTATTCAAACGAGACACGTAAAGGTACGTCCACTAAGCTGAAAGCGAGCTAATTTCACGGGCCGGTGCGTGAAGACAAAGCGGCCTTTGCAATTGACTGTTTTCTTTATTGGGCTGCATCAGTGTCCGTAATACCGATTCAAAGTACACTCATCAGCATCATTAACTGTTCTCAACCATATCGGTGTATGACTCCTTCAATGATCACTTTTATTTAAAGCCTATCTTTTGCTGGTTAAAATATAGGTAGGTGTAATATATAGGTCCATTCCTACTATTAATTAAAACCAACCCGATAGTTTTTGAGGATTGATGGACGTTTTTGATTCATTTACGTAAAATTTACGAGACGGGTCTTGCTTGATGAAATTCACTGTTTGTACCTCAAAATAATGCATAGGCACTTCATATTATTATGCGATCTTACAACTGTATGGTTCCTGTTTTGTGGTCCTACCTATGGTCAAAAGGATCTTAGTGTTGCCAAGGTGTTTCCTATCATTGTTTTTTTTTTAATTTATTAAAATCTTGATAATTTTGATAATTTAAATTAACCTATAACCGACGGAACTCTTTTACCTCTGTTTTGTTTAATTCAAGATTTCAGCTTTTTAATCAGCATTTTCTTGAAAGCAGTCAAGTGTAATAGACCGTTGTATTAACTTCCACATTTTAATCAAGTACATACAATAGGTACTCCTTAGAGGAAACTCAATTGAGTTGGCAATGCGGGTTTTTTTTTGTCAAAACCCTTTGTGCGTAATCGTATTTATTATACAAAACCTAAACGTATTTTGTGTCCAAGCCAGAAATAAGTGGTTTATTTTATGCTTAGTTGGAGGACGAAATTTTGTTACTGTTTTGTACCTGGGTAGAATGTTTTGTGTAAAGTTATAAATGTAGCTTGTACAAAAATAATACTATTTAATTTAGCGTGACCAGACATGATTTTCGCAATAAAAAGAATAAAATAACAGCATTTTTGGGTCACATTATCCATTTTAGAATCCACACTATCCACATTTAATCTGTTTTTATCATCAAGTTTCATGCTTTCTATTTGTTTTTTTTTTCTATCTCCTTTCTGTATATTAAATGATATCTGTTGTTATGTCTGCTCAGTGGCGAAGTGGTCATACAATACAAGCAGATTCTCATCGGTTTCACTTTTAGCAATCCCTGAATTTCCACCCCACCGATCCACCATTCAGATATCAATTAGTTTCAAGAGAATTTTAGAGATTTTTTTGGTCCGACTTGCCTTCGCAATTTGCGACCCCTCGTCTTGAGTGCACATTAAATATTACCATTATGTTGTGTGCGTTTGCTAATAAATGTTTTTTTCTTTCATCCTAATGCTGTGAGCGACTGTACCAGTTTTCATTGTTCAATTGAGCGCGTGGCGGTCAGCGCAAACTCGTGCGCATCGTAATTCGCACTCATTGGCCCCAGCGCTCTAGAAATAATAATGTTCTAAACCACTGTAAGTAAGGGAGGGAGCTTTACGATGGTAGCACCATCTCCCTCTACATTACTGCAATAAAACAGCTTTATGAGGTTATGGTTAGGTCTAAGCTCGCAATCTCCTTTGAGACTGCAAACTTTTAATTGCATAAATGTGAGCATTTCAAACTTTTTTGGATTCGGTTCATCGTGTTCAGCTAACCATTTTGAATCTGTTTATGGTGAAATTGATGTTATAATTTCACAAATTAATATATTTTCTGATAGATTGACTCTTGTCTCTTACGAAGTTCATGCAGTTTTGTTAACGTTAGTGAAGGCAGAAAGATTAAAATGTAACGTACGCTTAAAATGCGTACCTAGTTCGTGACACTTTAATGTGACAACTTTTAATTAATGTAGTTGTACGTTGAACTCTAATCAGAAATTCTCAGCTACTTTGTGAATATTTGATGCGGCCTCTATGTACGGTCAACGGCTACTACGGTTTTATTATACAAAATGTCAAATTTCCACAGAAAATTCTGAACTCAACCGCCTGAGTCAAGTTCAAAGTCGATTAAGAAGCTACGGCTTTACATATATCATAGATATGTAAAGCCATAGCTTCTGTTGACTATACAATCGGGGAACTTCCCGGTTGACCAGTAGAGGTTTTTTGGGAAACGTTTTCGCGGAAAGTACTAAGGTTAAATAAATAATTTAGTATTCAAATGAAAAGCATATTAATGTTCTATTAGTTGTTGTATAAACGTTTTCTATATATCTATTCCTTTGTTAAACTTTACTGGTCAACCGGGAAGTTCTCCGACTGTACCTACATGGAGGCTATACGACAATTTTTAATATCAATCCAGAACTCATAAAATTTAGTTGAAGAGCAATGCTTGACATTAACGTCACATAATATGAATATGAGAAGAAAAGTTTTTAATGCGTAAACCCACGTACTAAGTTCTCAGTGTCATAAAATTTGGTGAGCTCGTTTGCACATTAACCGTGGCTTTTAGTCTGTTGTTGCTCCCACGCAACTAGGAACTTCACACTATTATGGTCTTGACAATTTGTGGGCTTAGATGACGGCCTAGGTAAATATACGTACGTGTTATGTTTGTTCACTGCTGTAGGGCATACATTTTATTGTTGTTATTTTAAACAAGTTACCTAGTTTAAGATTCTTCACAAATTATTAGGACAGCTTAGTGCCGCCAGCCTTAGGTACTTCATTTTATCCATTTTATGGGAAGACTGAAAGAGTAGCAAGAATATTTGTGGGCTGTAATCTCAAATCAGAATTTTATTTGATCACATTTATAGAAAGGCAATAAATTGATGTGTGTGTCTGTTTCTGTTTGTGAGTGATAATTTGTTATTATTTACCCATACAACTATGCAATAACAGATTTTATGACGGACTTTTTCACATTCTAAGCAGAAAAATCAAATATGATTCTCCTTCAGTATTTTTCTTTAGTCAACTATCGTCAAAAGATGCAGATTGTCAAAACTCCGGGAAAGATAGAATGTGGCTTCTTTGGGTAGGTACCTATCAACCAAAAATTGCGCATTTCAAAACATCTGAAAGAAATAAAGTGTGTTTCTGTGAATAAAAACTATGCAACCTTCCATGTTGTAAAATTCTAGCGTAGCGTAATGTAGCGTATATCCTCCAGCACAAGGTCGACCGTGCCATGTGATCTCTCCGGCGATTACACCGTACATGACGAACAATTGTCCGTTTCATTCATCATTTTTCACAGTTCATGTACCTGATGATTTTCCTGTTCGAGTTGACCATTGAACGTTGTTCGTTACAAAGCTGCCTGATAATGCTGAATTTAATATTATGTTTAGATAAGATGGTAAAAACTAAGCCAGATTTCTTATGGTCACTGGATCCTGCATCTTCCGCTAGACACTCTATAAAACAATCTGGGGTAGGTGCACCAATTAATGAACCGAACGCTTACACTTAAACAGTCGTCATATTGGAACTTCAGGATTACTAAATAAGTTTGTTTGAACATTTTTATATAATACTAGTGGCCGCTCGCAGTTTCACCCGCGTAGATCCCGTGGGAATATCGGGATAAAAAGCATCCTATGTTCATAACCTATCTACTATCTGTGTACCAAATTTCATCCAAATCCGTTCAGTAGTTTCGGAGCCTATTCAAAGCAAACAAACAATGAAATCTTCCCACTTTATAATATTAGTTTAAAATATGTTACCATTTAGAAAAAAAAAACCTGTTCGGTAGAAATCTTTACATGTCTTATTTTATTGAAAAAGCTCACCTCTGTTTATTCACTGGAGTGTGTCCATTCACTGGTGCACCTACTACAGACGTATACATTGTTTTAGTTGCAATCCGAGAGTTGATTCGATTCAAGGAACAAAATAATGGGATGGCCAAGTAACCAAGTAGCCACCGAAGTGTTTTTTGATATAGATTTTTAAATGGATCCAACAGCATATTCCAGTGTCCGTTTAGACTATTTCAGTGCAAAGCCAAGCCTAATTTGAATCTCTTGACGGGAATACAACTGGATTAATGAGAAGGCCATGACAGTTCCTTGTGACATAATACAACTTTTCACCTACTATAGGTATAAGACAAAAGGCAATACTAAGAAGAAATCACTGCATCCATAACGCACTTATTCGGTCAAATAGAGCATGATCTTTAGCCACTTTTACAGAGTTGCTAACACAAACATCGCCTTGTTTGAGATGTTCGCTGGAGAACCGGCTCACTTTCACTGTCAGTTTCATAACCTAGTGTGTTTACTCACTCGGCCGTCTGATTAGTTGGTAGACTTGTTGAACTTCAAATCCAATTGCAGTGAGTTGTTCTTTGTGTAAAAGAACTAGCGATGGCGCTTCAAATACATGTTTTTAGTAATTGTACGAGTATTTTGTATTGATAGGTGTGATGGCGCAGTGGAGTGTGGATGGTTCCACAAGTTCCGACAAGACACTGCTCCGACAAACTGAGCTCCGACGAGGGCATTTGCATGTCTGTTAGCTTTTTTTTAAATTGGTGTTCTGTACCCTTAGCACGAGTTTGGCAAACTAAAATCGTTTTCGAAAACTATCGCTTTGTCTCTTTCATATCCATAGACTGCTTTACCGTCATGAGTAGAGGATTCGATAGTTATCGAAAACGTTGACAGTAAATGTCAGCTAAGGGCTCCGATATATCACGGACGCTGCAGCGGTTTCGATGTGACAATCTCTTAATGACTCGTAAATTAAAAAAATTAAGAAAGCCCATTTACAATTTACGAACATTCATAAAATGTCTTGAACTGAATTCTACTGCAAGTCACAGACTTTCACAGCGCTCCATGACAAACATTTTTCCTTTACCAAGTATAGTCATAATTTTTGCACCGTTATGATTCCACGACTTTTAACGAGTTTCTGTGATTCGCATTGGAATTTCGTCGCGTATTCAGCTTCAGAGTGAAATAATCTGCAGAAAAAATGTGTTGCTTATTGAAAAAATCTCATCGACATATTTAATGATTTATGTGTTGTATTCAAAATACTGTGTTATAAGACATTTTTTATACTAAACAAATTTACCCTCCTTACTTATTCCTTAGCTGTCGTCAAACAATGACTTGGTGTAGACGTCCTTTAAACATTTCCATCTCTCTGTTTTGGGCAGTTAGAGTCCAGTAGCTGCCCGCCACCGTCTTGATGTCTTATCCTACCATCGCATTTGTGGTCTTCCTCTTGGTCTTTTTGGTCCCGCTGTCTCCAATCTAGGAGTCGTTTGCACCACGATTAATGATTTCAGGCAATGTGGCGGGCCCATTCCCACTTTAGTTTCGTTATGCCTATGTCAGTGAATTTCCTCTGCTTTCTGAGCCCTCATTACAATAGCATTTTTTTTGGGAATGTAGTCGTATAAAATAAAACAACAAGTATTTAATTTTAAATTAAATACTTCTTATTCACGCATTACCACTTCATATAACAGGATTCAGGCTTCCATTAATCCCTATAATTTAACGAGCCTTGACTTAATTAACTCGACCTACTGAAACATTATTACTCAGATTTAGTTGTAAATAGCGTTTCGCCTGTGTAGTATTCAATCCAAGGCCCATTTTATCCTGATAATGCCAAAACCATCAATATTGGTCCTATTGTTTAAGCTTAAAAACAGAATCACTTTCGCATATAGAAGAAAAGTAATGAGGTACTTTAAAAACAGATCTGAAAGTTTATATCTATCTACCATTGGAACCCAAAAAACTCAAAACTCATTATCATTTATTCAGTCTAGGCTGTTAAAAGCAGTTGTGAATGTCAAAGAAGATACGCCATCGGTTCGCGAACCCTGTAGCGGGAGACCTTGTAATGAGAAGAATCGGCAAGAAACTCGTCAAGAGCTGTTTTTTTCTTCTTGACTTTTTACATACAATACAAAGTCGTCAAATTTAAAAATGACGAACTAGAATAATATATATAAGCAGAATCTTTCAAGTTTTAAGTAGAAAAATATAAAAAAATGTAGATTTATCTACAACTAAAGTTCACGACCGAGAGCAAGAGAATTTATGAACGCCTGAAATATCTCTTATATTTTATTTGTGGGGAGAAATCCGTTTATTTATTGAAAGATACGATGACGATCTCTCTGACGCTATACAAATATAGCTCACCTTTTCTATTCACCAGTCTGAACTGTCAATGGACTTTCTACGGCAATTTCGTAACGATTGTTATTCGAGTTGGGGCCAAGGCCGGCCGTATCGCACGCCGAGCGCCCGTGTGAACTCGATGTCGCAACTGTTCTACTATCAGATTGGTCGGATCGAAATCGTTAGCTCGATTGTGCTCTTGGTGTTCTTCTTAGTGAAGAGTAAGTACGCTGAGTAAGGAATTCTGGACACAAATCTTGTTTATGGTCTTTATTTCATAAAAGTAGAAAGGGTTCATATATACCTACAGGCAAAAGTTTATGGGTCGAATTGCAATGGTAATATTTTCGTAAGTACTAAAGAGTCCTAGAGAAAGAGCTGTGGCAGAAGCAAGGGACCTGAATGGACTAATCTTGCTAAATTTCAACAAAAAACTTAAAAGGAAATCAAAGGTTTGTCAATCTCATCTTGTCCCCCTTTAGCGGGGTGGTGCGATGCGGGAGGCGACCTTTCGGTCGTCTCCCGGATCGCACGGTCCCCCCTCACTAGTCTGAGAGATAGCCACGCTTGCCCGGCCATCTCTAGCCGCGACGAGGCCCGGACAGCCGGGCGGACTGCCGGTCTAAGGGGTGCATACTATCCTGGTCCCCCGTGGCCATTGGCAGTGAGAAGGCAATTTAAAAAAAAAAAAAAAAAAAAAAAAAAAAAGGATCTTAGATAGTAAATTACATTAGTTTATGAAATAGGGTTACGGTGGGCTAACACCCGAAGTAGGAAAATTCTGTCTCAAGTTGTCAGCCCTCCGCCCGTAGTTAATGACAATAAAATCAAGTAAGCGTAAGCATTACAGAATAATTATATTATACTTATTAGCATTTAATATAAAAAATCACCGGAAAAACTAAATGAATAGCACCATTGCACACAAGAGAAAAATAAAGAATAATAATAACAATAGAAATACCTACTAATAGAAAAAAACCATGTCAGCAGATGAAAGCCTTAGTATTGGTTCTAGATCCTCACCTCAGAGATGGCGATACATTGATATTGGTTCTAGGTCCTCACCTCAAAGATGACGATACATTGATATTGGTTCTAGGTCCTCACCTCAGAGATGGCGATACATTGATATTGGTTCCAGGTCCTCACCTCAGAGATGGCGATACATTGAAGTTTTGTTAAGCGTCCGAAAAATAACATTACAAAAATAGCTAGGTGTGCCAGCCACTCGATTCTAGGGACAAGTAATACTAGATATACATAACATAAGTGACAGTACAGTAACTGTAGCGTAAATAATTGAGCACGACATAGATGTTTGAGCAAATAGGGGTATACCTAATTGTTCTGAATCCGAAAGTGTCACATAAACTTCAACGTAAGCTGGCGAGTGTGAATAATATCGTACTATTCGTAGTTCGTAATAGTTATAATAACTGTAGTACATCTCAGTTATGTAATGCTGCTCAATGGGGCGGCCCTGCCAAGTTGGCACGCGGTACCAGTACGTTCTTAGTATTGTAACCTAACCTATTCTTGGAGCCCTTTGATTCATAATCCCTAATATAAACATTTAAGAACAACGAGATTCGTATGATAAATATTTTATACTATTAATACAGTTTCTACTATACAGAGCTTTTCTATGAATTTATGATTTGATGATTTATTGTGGTCTATTAGTAACAATATGAGTTGAACTTATTTAGAAACCAAAGTTCGTTTTTTATTTCTTTTAATTAATTTTTGAGTAAAGGTCTTCGTTTTTATGGTTTGGCAGTGTTGTTAGCTATGATTTTTTCTGAATAGGAGGTATTTTTCATTAAAAAAACCAAGTGCTTTTTACCCAATATTAATGTTTGTAAGTTAAGCATTAGTGAAAATGTTCTATGAATTTCTTTTAAATGCCAACAGTGTTTTCGAGTAAAGTAAAATATTCTCTGTCAAGAATAAACAAATAAGACAATATTTCTTTAAGTCATAGGTAGGTGCTTAGTATGAGGTAATAGATACTTGACATTTTACTTGTACAATAAATAGTTCATCAACTGCAATCTTATAACTAGAGAAATAAGAACCATTCCATAAGACACTTCAAGAAATAACGTCAGCCCCTTGATGTGAAGGATACTAATTAAATTAGTTCAAGGAAGGCATATGAATGTATCATGAATTTACAAAGTTATATGCAAATTAGTTGACTTAAAAGATTCCTTGAACTACTAACTTTCTAAGTTATAGTCTTTTATTCTAGTTTGTTAACGCATTATTAAACGTTTGGTTCCCTGTATATCTACCCTAAGGCTGTTATATCACATTTTTTCTGAGAATTTTAATGTTTTGTTATTATAATATTTCGTAATGATATTTGGTAGTTAATGAATTCAACAATAATAAATGTATTTATTAATAAAAGCTAAGTTTGTCGTTAAGAATTAAGTATCTTAAATGTTAGGCATCTATTCAAGATTCTATTCACAACTTTCTTTTGACTGTCATGCTTGCCGCGGCACGATTTTAATTGTCTGAAGTAAAATCACGGACAAAAATTTCGACGTCATACATTTTGTGACAACAAGATCAAACCGAGCCCACGTCAACATCCATAAAATACTTAGGTATGTCCCTGCTTATGTACGATTGCAATCAACATTTCCTCAAGCAAATTAATAAAAAAAGAGTCGTATTGTGATTCTTTAAAAAAGTAAACGTCCACAAAACGTAAATCAGGAGTGCATCCTCCCACGCCCGAATGAGACGAAACTTTTTGAAGAATCAAATTAGAATTCTTAAAATACCACAATTCTGAAACGATCTGTGAGATATGGCGCTGACGATATTTTTCTCGTCGTTTTGCTCGTCGTTTTGGGCAAAAAGGACGTCGAAAAGCCAAAATTTATCAAAGTTTTATTTAATATTTAAGTACTTAAGTATTTTAAATTATATATTACTACGAGTATATCGAATAAAAAATGACCGTTTCATATACATAGTTCATTTTGGTTTTGACAATCAAACGCTAATTATAAATCATTTCTGTGGCCTCCGTGTAATTTATTATCTCTTCGAAATTGATTACAATGATTCATGTAAAATCTATTGAATATTGAACAGCTATCTTAATACTTAGATAAGAAATTGTATAGTACTATTTAACCGACTTCAAAAACAGAAGGAAGTTCTCAATTCGTCGGAATCCTTTTTTATGTATGTTACTCGATTACTCGAAGATGGCTGGACCGATTTGAGTCTACTTTGGTATTTTGTTCGAAAGCGTATACTTCTCAGGTGCTCCCATTGTCATCATGTCAGGATCTGATCATGGGATCCTGGAGCAACCCAGGGAACTCTTTAAATATATTATATATATTTTTAAAAATATATTTTAAAAGCACCATTTGGTGTAGTGGAATTGATGATGAAGACCACAAATGATCTTCGGAATTAAATAATTTGCATTTCACGGAAGCGATATGATTACTTTAATGTGGTTCATAAGCAATTTATGCTCGTCTCAGTGCATGTGATGAAGTGGACTCCTCAATAAATAACTAGTCACTGTACTGGGAAAAGCAGCATTGTAAAATGGGATGAGCAGTTGACATGAAGTAATAAGTGTGGGTAGTAGGCACGGGACGGGACTTCATCTACCTTTAAAAATTATGAATTAAAAAACTTTTTATAAAAAATGAAAACCGACTTCAAAAAACTTAAAAGCAAAAAATAAGCCTTTTGGAGTCTGTGCCAGCCAAGGCATTGTCCTTTGTGATCACACTATTTTATTTTTCTTGTCTTTTTATATACAACGTTTTTTTTATACAATGACTTTTTATAATTTCTTTTTATAAAAAGTTTTTTAACACAATATTTTTTAAAGCTATCTTGGCAATAAATAATTACTAGATGTATTTTTTTATATGCGAAAGATTACAACATTACTTGAACTTATAAATTATTAACACTAGCTTTCAATATTTAGTTTAATACAGTTAATAACTTTATTCATGTATCCAAAACCTATGGAATGGCACTGGAAACATAAAATAATTCCTAATGATAAAATAATGAGATACTGCAGAGCAAAGCTTTTAGCGGAACATGGTCGTTGATATTTGGTGGGATAAGTTATCCCTAATTGGTTCTCCGAAACTTGGAGATGGCCAGAAATAACTAAAGGAAGAAGGGAGCGACACAAATTAGGTTGTTTTATCCTCGTGACATGATGGCATACTTTTAATTGATAACATTTCTAACGAGGGTAGAGAACGAGGGAAGTTAATAACTTTTTTTTTGTTACTACTGTTTGTAACGAACATTTTTCTTTTCTTAACTTTTCAATGAACGGTTTTTTCGTCAACGTAGTGAATATCGTCATAGTCATTGAGATCCCGAATTGTGGTTAGTGATAATCAAAAACAGAGAAAAGTATCACATTAACTTTTACTAAGCCTCATTTTATTTCGTAATCTATTGTAACTTTGCAGCGCAATAGTACGCAATAACGACCAAAATATACCCAGACAACGAACCACACTTCATTGTTTTAATGAAATCTAAATCGTATGCTGCATGCAACACAAAAATTACCAAACTCCGTACGGCTACTGGCAGTAGATTTTTCCACTTAAGTTAGCGATAGCACGCGAACTCGGGTTAACCTCGAAACTAATTTGACTCCACATACAAACGAGCTAATGGAAAACATCGCTTTTCACGTTAACGATTTACGGACGGACATAATAGACGTATTATGAATGCCTAGCCAGGAGTCAACGACCGATGAAGGTTAGTGCTATTTTGAGATCATAAATTTCTCTCTTAAAAATGCAACTTTTACTTCCTAAACTAGCTCACGTGCTTCGGCGTCTGAATCACGCAATGGCGGGTCGTTGTCCTCATTATCATTTTGCACGATAACTTTGATACGGAAAAATTCATCCTCGTCGCTGATAGTAGTGTTATCGGCCAGTTTTAGATGGTCTTTCGTAATAATCGGGCGGAACGAGAGAACGAGGTCAAACTGGCTGCGTGATGGAGTGTCATGGATCTTTTTTCAGTGGCCGTGTTATGATAGCGTAAATTGCCACAGTAAACAGAGTACTCGTGTCCTTGGATGCGGATCGTTAGTTTAACCGAGGTCGCAAGAGGTCGCTAACTACTGCGCACGTATTTACAAGTTGACTTTTGTTGGGATGCATTATTTTTACCTGGACACTGTGACGCTCCTAATGACTGCAATTCATATGTTAATTGTTGCGTTTTTAGTTTCAATATTTATGATTAACATTTGAATAAGCCTACTGTACGAGGTATGTTTTTCACAAGAATAATACAGAGCACCAGTTTTGAATAAAACTTTATCATAATCTTTACCTTCTGTTGAGTTAGTCTCTATGATTGCATTTGAATATTTTCGAAAGGCGCTGCTCCGTCTTTTCATATCTGTGTTGCATTTCTTGACTTTTACACACACGGAATACAAAATATAGTAAATCGGTAACTATGTTGCACTATATTTTCCCTTCTCATTTTACTATATTCATATCATTTAATACATATTTGGATGAGGCAGGGTATATCGTGTTTCCCACGTTATCGTAAGGTACAGTTTGTGTCGAATCACTGCACTGCCCACCACTATTGTTCTTAAAATCTATAGCAAATAGCTGGTTAGCCGATACCGCTCCTTGGAGGCCATCATTAATGCTGAAGGCTGTTAGGAAATGGACTATTGTGGTTCATTGTTAACAGCATGTGGGCCGCTGATACTCAGCACCCGACTGTTATACAATTATGTGAGCATTAAGTCAAGGGAACCAGGTCAAGTGTGAAGGGCTTCTGCATTGTGTATACTAGTTTAGCAGAGAGCTCATAAACATATCAGATTGCTGATGGAATAAGTACTGTGTTGAAACCTACTGTGGTAATCGAACGTACAAAACTAGAAATTTTAAACGAATTTTAATTAAATAACAAATTTTGTATACAGTTTTGAATTATCATCGTTTCAGATCATTTACTTTATAGCATAGATAAAGTAAATCAAAATGGCTAACTTATCCGAAGCCATATTTCCTTCATCAAAATAAACATCGAAACAACGAAGTCTATTCACCGATGTTAATGAAATGAATTCTATATTGTTTTGTGTCAAACTAATAATGTTTCACGATTGATAAAGGTCAAGCGAATTAATGTTATCGACCCTAACCGACGACCTATGGCGGAGGCCAAGTTACTTAGGTTCTTTTTTTACTAACAGTTGCTTAATTGTACTTGTACACATTGTCTGTTACCTTGGTGAGCCGTTGACGAATAAATAGGAAGCTAGAACAGTTGACAAGACCTTGCGAACTAAAATTTATACGGAACCTTTATTCAAAGTTAAAAATAACGATTCCTGAAGTTGCTGAATCGTGAAATGAACCTAAATAACGGCTTATATATTTGCATTGCAGATTTGATCTCAACTGAAATAAACTATTAAAAATTTACTTTGTGCTTATCTAAAGATGATGTCGCTGTTTAACCTGCAAATGCCATTTAAAAAATAACGAAAATAACGAAAAACATCTTTACTTTATATTCAACTTCTAATAAACGGGACTGCACTGAAACGTACTTTATTTTAACTTTGTGACTGTGTAAAAATAAAAATATTAAATAAATAGGTACTTATAATTTTTTCTCCTTCATCTCCATTGCTCCATTTAAGGGTAGTAGTTTTCGAAAATTCTTTGCGATTAAAATCTTAACCACTTTCATCATCTTCCTCTCTATAAACATTTCAGAATATCTGACTTACCTATTTTCCCATTCGGACTGTAAGGCCCGTAGCTGCTAGAAGACAGCGGCGATGAGTACCCATTGTTGGGGGGTTGCGTTGCGGCCCCAGGGGACGGCGAGCCCCCGCCCGCGCCCCCCGCCATCCAGTCGCGCACGTGTCCGTTGACCTGGTGCCCGTTGTGGCTCACCCCTGGCTCTGCCTTCACCTGGTTCGGTAAGCCTCGGTATGCCACCTCGTGCTTCAAATCCATGCCGCCGCTACCGCATGCTGAAGCGCCAGCCCCGCCGCCCGCGCTCCACACTTCTGTTGACAAAGAAAAGATTGTTTAGTAATATGTTGCTATGCCTTTCACTGCAGGGTGAGAATGGCAGGTCTCCTCGCCCTATTGGTGTGGTAAGAGGAGTAATGGATAACAGCTACCAGATACTGAGATTGCCAGTCAAGTTGATTATGCCAATAATGATGATTATTGGCATAATTGGTAATCAGACTTTCATCAGTCACAATAATTATGTTACTCAAAATACCGACTCTGATAACTAAACATGGAAGATTTATTAAGGAAGCTTTTAGAATGAGGAACAAAAAACAGCAATATCTGTACTGCATGAGTTTTGTGACTTCAAATGCATGTGTACAGCGACGACGATAAATAAAAAACAGTAAAGAATAAAAAATTTGAAGAAAAAGGCATACTTCCAGCCATTTCATAGTGCTTGGAAGACATTTAAATGCCGTGAGAAAATATAAATTATTTGTTGTCCAGAGGCCAAACTCTGGTGAGAAATGTGAATAAGAAATAAAAGACTATCGTTTAATCATCATAACTTGGTTGGGACTTTATATCTTCTACAAGTTTAATCGTTAACTCGATTATTTTCATTATTTTATTACACTAGTGAATGCGTGTCAAATTTCTTATAACCAACGCATGTTCCGTACCTAACTACCTTGCAAGCAATTCATTTTTCTTTTTATTTAAAAAATTTCATCATTCACATTTTAGTTACGATACAACTGGTTTGACGAAGAATTCTCATGGCTTACAATTCCGACTTCGTTTGATTACAAATAATCATTATAGTTGTATATTCTTTGATGTCAACTTATAAAGGGGACAGCGGTTCAAGGTTTTCGATTTCTAAAGCTTTAGTTTGGAGAACAATAATGTTTACTAGGCTATTGTAGTTTAAACTGCCACGTGTCACATTCATAACGTTGTTGCTTCGAATTTGTAAGGGTAGGTTATATGTATATGTACAATAATGCTGCAGGAGACTTCGCTAACGTGTTGTAAGTCTTAATCTAGAATATCTTTGCTAGAATCTAGCTTCAGACGATCGGTCGTAAAGTACAGTTGGGGATTAAGTGGGATCCCCTTGGTGGAACCGAACGGCGGGACGTTAGCAATTGACCTCGCGTTGTATGTCGCTCGTAAAGCTGGATGCATTGCGCTATTCGACAAATTTTTAAGATATATTTGTCGGATAAGAAATGTTGCTGTTATATGTAACATGTTATGTAAATCCGGTCATTTCTCCTAGAATCTTTTGTCTGTATTGTTGTTGGAAAACGTTGTATAGAGTTCCAATTATTTTTAATCTTTAAATGTAAAACTGTAAACTTAACAGTAAAAGATGGACTGAAAGAATTGACTCTGGTTTTAGTGTGTACTTGAAGAAGATATGTCAAGTCATACGAGCTTGTATTGTGAAACATTGAGAAGACCCCACAAGGGGTCTGATTCAATTTGCTATCTCTTTCATTTTCGTGCTTTTTCGTGTCTTTTGTCCTACTTGTCAATTGTCAATGTATGCAATCTGCGTCACAGATTTCAATGCAAATTACTATGAAAGTAACAAATCTATATTAAAACATCATTGTAAAACTATAGATTTAAACTACGGATTCGTCGTTGCGGCAGAAGTTGCAGGCGTTTCTGTAGGGCGGGAGAAATCATGTAAAGTATTGGAAATTTAGTTAGACAGGTTTATAATATATTTCATCTTTCATTAACCGCCTCTGTGGTCTAGTGGTAGTGGGGGGGGGGGGGGGGGAATTATATTGTTTGGTTGGTGGTAGGACTTGTTGTAAGTCCGCCTGCAGCATTGTTGTGTTACGACATTTAGAGATAAGACAGCCAGTTGCTAATAGTAATTGAGGATTCCGGGAGAGGCTCGCTTCCATCTTCAGCCTTATCAATACTTAACATCAGTTATGATGAAGGCTTACCCCCATATTCTAAGTCGTTCCTCCAAATTTTTTTACACTCTACTCAACCTTGTCGTGGGTAAAAATGGTAGTGTGGGCTAGGCCTAACACGGAGTGGCTACATACTCTTTGGCTCCTCCAGGTAATTACGGAGTTATGACTTAGAATACCGATTTCGAGGAGTATTTCGAAGAGGTTTTCAATGAGCTTTCGTTAAGTCGAGGACGAGTAAGTTTTGGAGGAACGACTTAGAATTTGGGTGTTAGAGTGTACCCGTAGTTCATAAAAAAGATAAGAACGGTGTGTGGATAACTTTCTAGTCAGATATTTTCTTTCGTATGATGAAAATATATTTTTTTCTTTAGTCTTTCCCATCGTCAATATTCTAGATGTCGCGTGATTCATGTGAAACATAAACTAAATACGTATGTTACAAGATTTTACGAGCTACACAATAAACTCTGTTACTTTAAACATTTTACGAGAAAACATAAAATATAAATATGCAAAACACGCGACTTTGCTTCTACTACAAGGAATATATGGTTGGGCCATGTACTCGTAAACTTTTATATTTTTATTATTTATTTTGTCTGACGCGTCCAATATATTCTTGATTATAGCTAGAATCTATGGCTTATTTAATCTATGGCGTGTATTAACAAAATACACGCACTAAATTTGAAACTAGTGCTTTTATGTACAGTAAACCTTTTTTATGGCTTTTAAAAATATTCTTCCTCTATGTAGATTTTAAGTTTTATTTTCGCGACAACTTCGTTTGATAGGTTCGCTAAAAACACGTTTTATTTATTAATATATAGTTCTTTCTTTCTCTACATCGTCATTTTTCGCCAATCGAGAATAAGTTTCAGAAATTACGGATCAAACAAACAAACAAAAATCCGTTTAAATTTTATTTTCCATTCTTATGAATGATTAGATTATGCTTTAAGCTTTCGTGACGACATTCCCAAGTCTGGGGGGTACTGGAAGCTTCTTTAAGATTAATCACATTGAACTATACATTTCTTGCGGACCTACACCACACCTATAACGCAGGATGGTCTGTGTGGGTGTTAACGAATACCATCTCCAAGGAAGAGCCGGATTTAACGACTTAAGAACTTGTTCGAGAGATGAAATTTTGGTGAGCAGTTAATCATTATCACTTATTTAAATGTCCAACTGCTAGGGTACGGCCTTCCTTATGGATAGATAAGGGAAATGGGCCATGCCCCCCGGCACGATGTAGATTGACGTTGGTAACGGAAACGAAGAATTCGAGATAATACCTTTTTGGTCACCCTTTTGCACTTGGCATATAGGCTTTATATTAAACTATGCCAATTCATTAGGGGTACCTATGATAAAAGTTTAAATTTTTTGTTGGGCAATTTAAAAGTTTGAATGCAATTTAGACTGTTTTAGTTGAAATATTATGTATCTAGATTTGAGTTTCGTTATCCTGTTTTTTTCGATTAGACTAACACCCATATTCTAAGTCGTTCCTCCAAAACTTACTCGTCCTCGACTTAACGAAACCTAATTGAAAACCTCTTTAAAATACTCCTCGAAATCGGTATTCTAAGTCATAACTCCGTAAGGACCTGGAGGAGCCAAAGAGTACGTAGCCACTCCGTGTTAGGCCTAGCGCACACTACCATTTTTTACCAACGACGAGGTTGAGTGGAATGTAAAAAGGTTTGGAGGAACGACTTAGAATATGGGGGTAAGTCGTCACTTCGACAAAAGCATAGCCATGTTCATCTGTTTAGATTTTAAAAAACAAGTTTAGATTTAAAAAAAAATCTATTTTTATTTTTCTTTATTATACGAATTATGAAAAAGCTATTAGCCAGATCTTCGTAAAAATTATATAGGACCACACTTGAACTATGTTCTCTCAGATAAAAAACAGATATTAAAATCGGTTGACAACTGACGACGTATTTTAAAACATACATAAAAATATATACAGTGGATGTGAGAACCTCCTCCTTTTTCGAAGTAGGTTAAAAAGAAGATAAATATCCTCTAATGTAACCTTAGATAAATATTCAAAGAGGTGCCATAACACCACAATGCGCGGCGCTGAAGCGACTCGGTTGCGCAGGCGCAGAGAAAGCGCTCGCGTCACGACCTCGACCAAGTTACCCAGTTGCGCGGTGCACCAACCCACTTCGAGCCAATGTCGCTTTCTCGATCCATCATTAGTCCTTTGGATTTTCTTGAAACTTTGATGATGATCTTGAGTCTTTTATGGTGATAATGGTGTTGAGAAGTTGAGAATTTGTCGAACAACTTTATACCAATTGTGCAGTGCACTAACTCACTTCGGTCTAACAATGTTGCTTTCTAGATCCATCATTAGTCCTTCAAATTTTTTCGAAACTTTGATGATAATGAGATTTTCTTGAGTCTTAATTCTTTTTGATGTTAGGGTATTGAAAGTTCGCATTCTTGGTTTATTTATTTATTTATTTATTTATTTATGGTATACACAACAGATAACAGTCAATAACAACATGAAATGAGAGCAATGCAAGTTTCGAACAAGACTGACATCCAAATACGTGTACACACAGAAAATCATGCGATGCGAAAACATAAGAAGAAAAAAAAATAAAAAAAACATAACTACAATAAACATTGACAATAAATTTGGTTAATGGTAATTTTCTTGATCCATCATTAGACCCTTGGATTTAATCAAAACTTTGATGACGATGACATTTTTAATGATGATGATGATGTATAGAAGTTCAATTTGGCTTCGCGATCAGAGCTCCTTTACTTGAGCCAGTTCTTTGAGTTATATCGACGACGACCAAGTTACCCGGTTGCGCGGTGCACCAAACCACTTGGGGCCAATGTCGCTTTCTCGAACCATCATCGGTCCTTAGATTTTTTTGAAACTTTGATGATGATGATCGTGAATTAATATAAGAATTTTGACTCTCAGGCAATGTCATTGTCGAACTTTAATTCTGTTATTTGAATTTTCTCTACATTTGACTATTATGATGAGAGTTCTGTTCTTTTGACTCATTGATATTGTCTGATAAACCTTTGTTTCTGTTTCTCAACCCAATCTCTAAAGTTTTAAAATTAGTTTTCTCTGAATTCAGCTATATTGCGATCATAATGATTACTACTTTTCACTAAAAAAAAAGTAGCCTACATCCTTCTCCATTAGCGTAGCGAAGTTTTGGCATGAACATGTAACAGACAAACTAAAAGAGTTACTTTCGTATTAATTAGGATATAAAAATGGGTAAGTATAAATAAATAAGTAGGTGTTTACAGACTGTATTTGAGAGTTTACTAGTTAGAATAAGCGATGCGTAACAAGGCCTCATACAATTTTCCTTTGCTTACGTGCCGATCCCCACGCCTACATCCTTCTCCATTAGCGTAGCGAAGTTTTGGCATGAACATGTAACAGACAAACTAAAAGAGTTACTTTCGTATTTATTAGGATATAAAAACGGGTAAAAATAAATAAGTAGGTATTTACAGACTGCATTTGAGAGTATACTAGTTAGAATAAGCGATGCGTAACAAGGCCTCATACAATTTTCCCTTGCTTACGTGCAGATCCCCACGCCTACATCCTTCTCCATTAGCGTAGCGAAGTTTTGGCATGAACATGTAACAGACAAACTAAAAGAGTTACTTTCGTATTTATTAGGATATAAAAATGGGTATAAATAAATAAGTAGGTATTTACAGACTGCATTTGAGAATATACTAGTAAGAATAAGCAATGCGTAACAAGGCCTCATACAATTTTCCTTTGCCTACGTGCCGATCCCCACGTTGTTGCTATCGGCTTTGTAAAAGCTCAAACTTTCACTTTGCCATATTTGGTAAACATTGAATTAGTTATTATACCGTTTCGGCAGCTGTTTTAGATGGAAAGAGAGTGTTTACAATATCAATTGATTCATTTTAGGTAATAGAAATTGAATTGTGAAGCTAGAATACGAAGGCGATTTATCAGATTCTTATTTAACTGGTTTTTGCAGTATTTGAAACTATCGACGGAATTAGTATAAACAGAAAATTAACAAAATCACCAGTATTTTACCAGACACGACAATTTTATAAAATAAAACTTTTTATACTGGAATCGAGTCCAAAAGACTTATGTTTTGATTTTTTGTTTTTAAAGTAGGTTTTCACTTTTTTTTTGTAAAAAGTTATTTATTTCATATTTTTTATAGGTAGATGAGGTCCCGCGCATACGCTAATAACCTTATGTCATCTGCTCATCACCTTTTACAAAATGGTGCTTTTCCCGGTGCAGGGACGTTACTTATTGAGAAGTTCTCCCGGTATTTCATCATCAGCTCCATTTCATCACATGCATTGAGTTAAGCATAAATTGCTTATGAACCACATTAAAGTAATCGTATCGCTTCCGTGAAATGCTACGTATTTAATAGTTCTGATGACCATTTGTGGTTTTCATCATCATTTCCACTTCAACAAATGGAGCTTACAGAGCATAATTATGCATGAGTTACTATAGAAAACTCCGAAATCGCTATAAGAGTGCCAATAATCTTTGAAGAGTTCCCTGGATTTTTTCAGTATTCCATCATCAGATCCTCACATGATGACAATAGTACTACCTGGGAAGTATACCCTTTCGAACAAAATAAGAATTACTTTAATTAGACCAGCCTGGTTACTCAATTACTCAAAGACGTAATTGAGTAACATACATAAAAAAATATAATATATTTTTTATATTGCGACGAATTAAGAACCTTCTTCCTTTTTGAATTCGGTTAAAAATAGACCCATTAATAAAATAGGTACCTATTACTTATTTAGTATCTTGCAAAAGAGTAAAAATTTAAACGAACGAGAAATAATATTCTAACTATAAGTCAAATAGTTACGTAAAGTATTTCAAAATACTTGTATAGAAGTGCATACCTACCTAACTAGGAAAAAGTTTAAATATAACGCTTACATACATTAGATTTTAACTTTCATTTATTTTTATCTAACCGTCGAGCCAATTTAAATGATTCTTGATATCATACATTTTATCTATTCGCTTAATGAACGGTATATATTAGAGTCTAATCTGTAGAGGTATATTTACAACAAGTTTCTCTCAAGGCAAGCAACGAAACATCGCATTATGCTGTCCTGTTTTAAATATATACTTTCGCTGGTTAAGTTTCTTTGATACATTCTATAAATATTGTGGTCTAAGAGCTAGCTACGGAAATACTATTGCAATTTATAGAGCAACGAAAGCCCTCTCGTACCTTTGAAACCCTCGCTGCGTTCGGGATTCTTTCTTTCAATCTTAAAATCCCTCGCTTACTTAGATTTCAATAGAGGTAACTTGCGGCGAAATCACAACTTTCCAGTCTTGCATAATAAATAACTAGGTACTATTGACTATACTATGCGTCCATTTCTTGCTGTTTGTAGTCGCCTGGTGGGGTGCTGGACTGAATATTTGCGCCTATCTTTTTGCATACACGATTTTGAAGGTCCACTCTAATGGAAACAGTATAGGCCCCGACCTCTATTAAATGAGACGACGTTGGCACATCTTGGACGTCACCTGGCACTATTCCCCCAAACAAAACGCCTGACAATGTTATATTCGAATTTAATTCATATTATAGAAAAAGAAATAGAAATCATTTGTTTGCCACAAACATGGTACAATTGATGTCATAATTCATTAAAGTTTCACATATTTGACCCATATCACGGGCATGCAAAAATTGATTACAACTTATAAGTCATAAAAACAAACGACACAAGAAAAAAAATATTAAAGTATTTGCTAATTTATAATAAAATATTAAATCTCTAACTATGCATTTATTGGCTATACTTATTTAAATTATGTAATTGTATTATGGTTTTGAACAAATTAATAATTATCAAAACAAAACAGTTAATATTAATGTCAAAATAGTATTTATGCCAAAAATAATAATAACAGTCAAAATTAATGTCAATTAACAAATTCTAAAATATTCGATTAAATGTCAATATGAATTAATAATAAATAAAAACACACATAAAAAAAAATCGAAGTTATATTAAATGTCATAAGGATTTAGTCATGTCATACTTATTTAAAACAAATTTTCTTAATGTTTACATTCCAAATATTCTTTAACGCTATAGAAGCTTGCCTAATATCATAATGCAGTTTATTCGATATTAATATAGCTTGACCATAAACATCACGTTTAAAAAGATTAGCTATAATATCACAACAATCGCAGAGCCCTATAAATTGCACACCTTCAATTGATCTTACAACTCCTTTGTTGCCCAACTACTGTCACACCCACCGCTGAACAGCTGCCAGGCGCCCGGATTCATTAATAGTGATACTATGGCTCACTATCTAGAGGGCTTTCGCTGCTCTATAAATTGCAAAGGTATTTCCGTAACTAGCTCTCCAGCTATTATGTATGATCCAATCGACCAATTGACTTTGAAGTTTCTAATGGTTAAAAGTTTTACAATTGAGGCCATTGGTAGTATTAGCCATTATTGGCCACAAGTGCTGTAATAAATAACTAAGACGTTACGGTGCTAACAAAGAGACTGTTCTCTGGAGTGCCGCCGGCGCCACCTATAAAATCAAATGACACTCTTTAATTTTTACACTCGACTTCCGAATTTAACCCGCTATCGCCTGAGGCACAAAACAGCGAATCGGCCGTCACGTCGTAACAGATATCGTCTCATCTGCGTAGGTACCTTCATACCAAACGTATCTTTTACGACACGAACAATAAACTTTTACAACTCATTACGATAACGTTAGAATAAAACGCGGCGAGCAATCGAAAGATTCGCTCCGTTCGTCTTCTCCTCAGACGATATTGCTACCTGATTTATGCGAGCCATACACGTAGGTATTCAGTGAAATAAATCCGGTGCGGTTCGGTGGTTCGCGCGGAGTATGCGTATAAAGTATCCTTGTGGTCAGCGGATATTTACTGGATAACGTGAACAGTAATATCGGGACGCGAGCGTGTCGGTGTCCTCGAAATGTTCCTGAATGCATAGCGACGACACTGATGTAGTGCCGGAGACAACTTGGCGCCCTCTTTAATGTGGGATGCGGGTTTTACATCGAATATACGAGTATACTCAATCGGTGCAGCGTTAAAGAATTATAGATAGCATGGGTGAAAGAATTTACGAGTGTCGCGACCCACGTATTACGATAAATTCGGACGGCCTCGATATTGCGTCACTACGTCGGCGTGGCCTTGTTGTACTTTTACATAAGCATACTATTTTTTACTAGGATATAGGGTTCGATAACCGACCGAGGTGGGAATAACCGTTTGTTGCCCACCATAATTAGAGAGTACGTTTGGTGCAATGGGCTTAGCTTCATGCATTATTGAGCTAGGAATGTAAGCTAGGACGGAGGTGATTGCCGGCAAATTGTTATAGTTCCCACGGGAGTTACGTCATGTACGAAGACTGCTTAGTTTGAATTAATTAGCACTATACGGTTGCTAGGCATCTTTATGGAACTTGCCTGGTTTTACCGTAATAAACCAACCAACCTTATACGAAGTTAAAACAGTGATACTACTAAAGTCGGTAAGCTATTTTATGCATGTCATTTACGAGCGTTAACTTAAGTTGAATGTATTTTATTTTTAAATGAAATAACACCCTTTGCTAGGGACAATCAGCAAATGAGTTTTCCATTAAAATAATTGAAAAGGTTTTCGTTACTAAACCACCTAATGCATCTTTGAGTAATTTGACCTGGAATCATGATGATAAGGGTGTTTGGTAATGAATTGAAAACTCATGAAAGGTTTGTGAAAATTAACTTCCTTAATAACGCCTTGACGTCACAAGTTAGTTATTCATTTTCAAAACATATTTTCAAGTGCACTTATCATCCGATAACGTTAGATAATAAACCAAAGCATTTAATGTCCATTTAACGTATTGCACTTGCAAACATACGCACTCGATTTCACGAGAGAAATCGCAAACTGCTTCCACACTTAATAAAACCGTTCAGATATCATATCAAGGTTATTGTAAATCCGCAGCAGACTGAAACGATCGCAGCGCCCTCTGCGAGCTCCGGTAATGCGATTCTTAGACTAGGTTCGGATAAGTCCTTGGCTATTTCTACCAGATGACAACTCGTGTTTACTGAACTTGCCGAACGGAAAGGGGGGTTGAAGATTGTAGGAAACGAGGAGGCGAAATCACGTATCTATTTTATAGCGTCTTTGAGACTGGATGGGCGAGTTAGGCGAAAGCTCAGTCGGTACTGAATCTGCTTTCCAGTTTTACTTTTTCTTTTCCCTTCTATGTCTTCTGTCGTAACTGCGATTGAGATCTATAAATTCGTGTGACAAAACAGTAATGAAGTAAAAATTGTGTATGATTTAACTATTTTTTTAAAATCATTTGTAAGTAGAAAACAGACGTTTACTAAAGGGATACTTGTTAAATAAATTATGGGCAACGCTAACTTCTTACGTAGATACTAGGTTCAGTCACGGTAAAATCAATGACTTCCATAATGAGTAGATAAAAATATAAACCTAGAAAACTTATTGGAAAAAACAAAACACATTCCACTACTCTAGATTAAAGCTATTTTCTTCCAAATCTGTAGTACCTATACTGTCAACCAAACTTATTAATACCTTTTGCCTAAAACTGGGCAGTCACCTAGTTTGATGCGATTTAGATAGCTTCAGTAAAATGTCATTTAGATGAATCTATTGTGAAACGAAATCTGTTTACCAGTAAGTATCTTATTAAAGAGCAGGGTATCAAATATGGACACAATTATAAGACGACCATTTTGATTGTGTTGGGCGCTCGCTCGGTTTGAGTTACGAAATCAAACATTTAGGGCTGGCAAATTTCATCAGAGGTGAATAAATAATTAAAATGTCTTCATTAACACAATATGTTGTCTAACTAGAAACTACACTAATAGGTAAGTGAATGGCTGGTAGGAAAAAAAAATTGACGATTCGAAAGCACTTATCTATAAGTATATTTGAATAAAAATCTTTGACTTTGACTTTGTAAAATACTTGTGTTATGGTTGTTTCACTCAAACCCTTTAACAAGTTAAACTTTTCATATTTCTTTTACAGGTTTTTTTTATTTTGTGTTAATAAATAGAAAGTTATTTTTATACATACCCTATTTCATAAATCATTGCAGTAGAAAATTTTATAGTTAATAGAATAATGTGGAAACTCGTTCGTTATAATAACAAAAAGGGTGAGAGTATGCTGGCGCGCAGACATTACTGCGCGACGTAGATCTGTGCGGCGCGCGTTCTGCACAGGCGCTATTCTGCGCGACGTAGATTAGAAGACGTATTTTTGAATCATTCAAATTACTATTTGCATACGGAATCGCAAGATTCGCATGCGAATGCTTAAAACCGTATTCAATTCAATTCAAATTCTTTATTTGCAAAACATGTGGTTTAACAGAGTTATTAGAGTTTGGAATGCAAAAGTACCGTAACATGTATTTTTGAAATTTCGATTCGCATTCGAATCTTCAACGATTGGTCCCGATCACGACCACTTTTGACTCAAGCGATAAAAAGTTTGACGTTTAGCAATTAATGTCATTTTCAAATTGACATTGACATGACGGATAGTTTGACAACTTAAAAGTGATTCAAGTCTCGGTTTTTTATAATCTATGGAGAGTTTGTTTCCGGTTTTTAAGTATTCTGCGTAAAATAAAATTATCACAAGACGTATTCAAAAATACGTCTCCTGGGCGGGGCGCGTTCCGCACAGGCGCCATCCGAGCAGCATACGCATGCGCTCCGCACAGATCTACGTCGCATACGCGGATCCTAAGGGCAGAGCACCCTTTTATAAATTTTCAACGGAGTTGATTTTCTTTAGAAATCCGAAATTTTCCTTCTGTTGTGTAAGATTTTACAGTATTTTTGTATTTAAATTTTCTAATAATAAGAACGAATTGAGATATATTGACAGATGCTTGCCACGCCTTTTTATCTTGTGTCGTCTGTGCACTGCACATAGATACAACTGCTATTTCTTTCTGGGATAAAAATAACTAATGGGCATAGTGTAATTATTTAAAGCTATTCATAATTTGCAGATGTGTGCTAACCCTATAATCTAAACTGAGGCGTTTTGAATACCAACAAGCATTAGTTTCTATTCATTGTTAATCGGATTGTGTCGAAAGATAACTAAACCGAGGTTCTACTCTGATAGATGAACTGTCAGCCGTCAAGTTGCGTCATTTTTTGAGAAAGGTTTAACTGAACTATGCTTAACTGAATTGGGTATGTGCCTATTTTGATTGATGAACTTTACTAAACTTTTGGGCTTGGTTGTAGTAGGTAAGTACAAGTTTATTCTACATAAATAAAATTAAATATTAGACGTCAACACATATATGATCATGCAATGATCGTAATCATGCTTAGGTACTGCTTACGGTGCGTGCCAACCCTGGTTTCGAACCCCATTTTCGGACAAAATATCATGTCATTAAAGTTTGTTCTGATGTACAGACCCACGGGCATAAAATAAAGAAGTTGTGATGTCAAGACGTTCACTATCATAAAAAAGCTATAGCCCTTATATTTATTGTGTCTCGTTCACTGTCAGCGAAAGTGATACTTCGTAACTGAATAAAAGTAAGGAAGTAAAGAATTCATCAGCTTATGCGAAACCATGTTAAAGTCTTTGAATCTACATAAGGACGATCTGTGGTTTCGTATCGAAAAAGGTTGGATTTACGAAATTCACAATTTCCGAGGAAAATAACACAGGAGTTGGAACAAATTCCGATATCTCGAATACTATACTTATTTGACAACGAATACTCCCATTCCCCCACAGCGAAATGCAAAATGGCACAGCGGAAGCTATGAAAGTCATATAGTTTTATTGTTTACCGTTTCAGAGTGAGTTTTCTTAAATTATAGTTCATGTGCACTTCCTTAATCATGGTACTAAAATATGAAGTCATTGTTATGAATGTCGCTCTTGCAATATATGGCTTCGGATGTGAAATTCTATACTAGAAGTTATCTAGCGTGAATTTTTACATTGCATCCGAAATAACGTTTTTCTCGATAGCATTTTCAATTAAATAAATATTGGTAAATAATAAAGAGGAATACATTAAAATAGGTTTAGATAGATTGCATTATGGAACAACCATTTTATCAATAGTCGAAAGAATCGAAGTCGTCAATACTTTACAAATGAAATTAATGAAATTTAATAGTCGTATTTAAAGATTTCTATAGAAGCACCTAAAACCAAAATGACGCACTCGTAGACGCATACAGTAAAGGACATTGGCGTCATTCATAATCACATCTGCATAAAACACAAAGACCCAGATAAGGATAAATGGATAATTAGCAAAGTCAAGGTGGTTTTGAAAGACAAGGGTTTATTTTATCTCTGATTCATCGAGGTATAGGTTTGCTTGATTGCTTAGACCGAGTGAGTTTTCGCAAACAGCATTGAAAAACAAATAGACATTGGGATTTTGTCTCTATGCCGGAATTGGAGACCTTTGAGCGTCCGGACAATGCGGTCACCTTGCAGTTTGTAGGACATTGACTTGTGCACTTAGGCACAAATGATGTATGAACGCAACGCAATGGAAGTTAAATTAGATTTAACATCGCGATAGGAGCCAGTTTGCATTGAAACTCCTGAATTTTGGAATTATTTATCTTCGATCAGGCACTCTGCTGATTCTGCTGAGGATTTGCCATAATCGTAATCCAATCGTATTGCAATTGTAGTACTCTATTCTACAGTTCTTTTTTCTACAGTGTAAAACACATTATTGTTAAGGAGGAGAATTAGGGGTATTAGGTCCCAGACTCCTAAATATATTAAGTATATAATTTTGAACTCCTTTGACAAATTGGCAAAATATTTATATTATGGAAACCTTTACTATATAAGAAACCTACGAACGAAAGTCGTAACTAGGCATGCCTGCACAGGATTTCGGGCTATTAATAATATCTGACGTAGTCGACAATAAAACGGAAATAATACTACTACAACAAACAAAACAAAACAAAATGTTATTGAAGGAGAAATATAAATTGCTGCCATAGTGGACACATAAAGTAAAGTTAATTGAAACGTAAAGAAACGTACGTTGAAGAAAAAAAACGTTATTTATTTCAGTAGGGCAATCTCAAATGCTAATATAGATTCAAAAATAAACAAACTAAACATAACAGAACTTCTTTAAACCAAAACTCCTTTGATCTTCGCGTTTCGTATTCTTTGTAACCGTTTAGGAGTATTCTATGTTTAGATTCAAAATTTGTTCAATAACTTAGCTCAGGTTATCAAAACAAGGACATCAGGTAACCTCGGAATACAGTCTTAATCGTAACCTAGGTTATGGACGGTATTAAACTTTAGTTATTCGGGTATACTGAAATAATTTATGAAACTTTCATTCACTACAAAGAGGGCACACGCGATCCAAAGAGGTACAAAAATATTATTATTTAGCTGCTACTAATAAAATGGGGAAAGGGGTAAGTAGCAAAGAGGTCATACTTCACTAGTAAACAATTTGCTTTGAAGAATTTATGACATGGAACCCTATAACTACATAACAGGTAGTAATTTATTCTAACTTTAGGTGTGTTTTGTACACCTAAATTGCGTATTACGCTTGTGTCACTACCCTTTCGAATCAGGTTCATCTGTATTTTTTGTTATTATTTTTAATAACTAACCTTTGGTATTTATCATTTAAAAAGTCAAGAGTATGACCATTAATTTTTTGTGTTGTAAAATTTGAACGTAGAATTGTTGATGATGTATCGGGCGAAACGGAAAAGCAAAATGGAGCAATACTGAGAAAATATGCATCCTAAAGAAGACTTTCTCTTATCGATAAATTTGAATAAACGTTCTTTTCTACAAGTTTAGAGTCTTGTTCGTAAATTTCAAGTTTTAAGATCTCACATAAAGACACGGCACTATTTGTTCCAACGCTCAAGTTAGACCGTTTGCATAATAGTTTTATTCCAATTCCACTTTTGTGTAAGCACTAACTTTGAATAATATCTACATTTCATATTCAACTGTTGGTTCGCGAGGTAGTTCTGATATCAAAATACTGTCCTCTGATATGCTTTATTCTTCATTTTCATATGCATAACGCCGACTGTCGGGCATAGACTTCTTTCAAATAAGGAGTCTTTGCCAAAAGTAACACGCTTGACAGATATTTTTGTGATCGCAGTATTTCAGAAGAAGCTGATGACTTTCTTTTTGTAGCTGTTCTATAGTACGCGCTGGCATCTACGGGACAAGGGGTAGTACATATTAAAAAAATTACTTCTTCTTTTGAGTTCAATAAATTCGGAGATACAGACAAAGAAGTTCAAGAAAGAATAGTTGCTCTATTATCGATCTCTCTGACAATTGATATTTTAATTTAAACATCGTTATTATTTTCGCAGTGACCAATTTAATCTTATTTGTTTTTAGTCTTTGAAAAGTGACTAAACATTCGAATTTAACTGATTAATTACTTGTGTTATCGAGATAGTGTCTTTTGCGCATATTTTATGAGACTCGTTAAATCATCGCCCACATGTAGTTAGTGGGTTTATTGTGTGGAAAGATTGCTCATTTTAAACGGGGCTATGTGCAACCCACACTTGACCTGAACATGTAGGGAATCCAATAATATCTTTGATTTCTGACATTAAGACGTTTACCCATCTCGGATTACCGATTAGAGTACGACAGACGGTTTATTTACAGTAGCATACTTAATCCAGGTCTTTATAATAAAAGAATTCGGAGCTAGTGACTCAACGTCCATACTGATGACTTTAAAAATGACGACCTAGACACGTCACTGGCTTACAAACATAATATTTAAAGATAAGTGTATCAATATTATTTTTATAATATTTATAATAATATAATGTATTATAATAATACTTATAATAATAATATTTATTTTTATCAAATATAGAAAAGCATTACAAAATTGGACGAAATAAAATAAATTACAGGGGTTTCAATAACAATTGAAGTCTACTGTGTCTGAACTATGATTACAAAGAATCTTTCAAACATTGCTGCAACAATGTTTGTAGAGTATATGTATATCAAAATCAAAGCGTTTGTTTTTAATGCTTTACACAATTAAGCGTAAGACTAAATGAGATATGTTATGATTCACAGTACTTCGAACGGCTTAAATCTGTAGCTAAGTCGAGTCTTAGATTTGGCATACATATACAGACACTGAGCCAATATTGCCACGAAAAGCTTATTCTAAGTAAAATAGTTTATCTCGTAACCATTCGAACCTACGGATGCATAGTCCAGACGCTTATCTGATGTGCAAATTTAGCGCTATGGCCTCTGTGGGAGAAGTCTGTCTTACTTTAACCCATCAACGCTTTCTGATTACAGAATTAGAAGAACGGGATTTTGTATTAGGAAATCTTCTCCCGAAGATAAGCACCGTAGGTCTTCTAAATTTTATTTCGCTTTCGGGTGGAGGTAGTGCCATAAGCCCTTGAACAAAGACTTGTAAAACAACTACCTTATATTGCAGCAAAAGGTGGATTGTACGAACGACTCCGTGACCGTGCAGTTTACATTTAAATTTGCACTTGCTAGTGTCACAACGACGTCGCCAGTTAGATAGTACGAACACTGCACTAATGTCCTCCCTTGTTTATGTCGAACACATAAGTAGCACTCGTGGACTATCTAGGAAATTTGATCAGTTAATTAATCGTTTAGTAATTTATTTCCTTATTTAACCACTGAAGTGTCAATATCTAGTGAACTCTGTGAAGTTATCGCTGCTTTACTGAGATTCGAGAGTATGATGTCGTAAACATTGTTTTTGTTGTTAAGATTTTGCATTTCAGAGTTGGTATTTTCTAGGTATTAATTAAAAACATGATATTGCAGGAGATAATTAAATGTAAATGGCAATTATCTCTCTTGTTTTTACTTTCATACGTATTACTTGAACTGCCAAAGTTTAATGGAGTTCTAAAAATTTACCTACCAAAGTATGGCAGTGTACAAGTTTTCTGAACCTGCCGTCTGCACATATTTGTTTCATTGGATAGTCTGTTTCGAATAGTGACAAAAACACTTCTGGAAATCACTGGAACACCTAAAAATGAAAATTTAACTACATCGTGTAGATTTTTGAATTCATAAACATAGTCGCTACGTTAAAAAATAACATAAATATGAATAGTTTAATTCGACCTAATCTAGTTTTGGAGATTCGGTCTTTGATTTTAGTCATCACCTACTTAGCGGTGGACCGAGACATTGGAAAAAGTCTGGATGGTTAAATTACTTATTTAACAGGTAGTAAAATAAAAGTTCTAACATTAAATGGTTAATTTTTTTGTTTACATCTCCTGTGTAGTGGTCTATGGCAAAGGTGTTAATTGCACTGGTAATGCTTACTTAACCGTTAAACATTGTTTGCTTTGTCTAAATGGAGTAAAAAAAAATCTTCTTGCAAAGTGATTCTGAAATCAGGTATACGATTATAGGAATATGGTGCTCTGATTATCAAGTAAAAATTGGGAGTAGGCAATACGACGATAGGCTACAATCTTTACATATCTCTCCTTCCAGTACTCTCATCACATTCATTACATGTCTTACAATCTGTTTTAAATATTATTGCAGATTTCCTAATAGAAACAAAAATGGTAGAATTGTGTATTACAGTTAGTTTATAGCTAAATCGTGTCAACGTTCTTTACACAAGAGATGTTGCCGATTATTGCACCATTACGTTAGACTTTCTCAGTCATTAAGTTAATAGGACTTTCCCCTTTACAACAAACTAATACCTAACTAGCCGTGTGGTGACGGCCTAAGAATACAAGTGTCACCACTCCCTTACATGCCTGGGATGTCGTAAAAGTCGACTAAGAGGCTCGACGCATTGAACACATGTGCGAGAGAAGGAAAACTTGAAACAAACCCTTTACCAACCCGTCTGGCCAGCGTGGTAGCAGTAGGCTAATAGCCTCCTATGAACGCCACAATAGGCGTGAGCTAGGAGAGGCTTATGTCCAGCAGTGGACGTCCACAGGCTGATGATGGATGGATGGATGGAATACCTAACTACCTAAGAAACTCGATTCAAAACGTGTGGCTGCTTATTTAACTCATTATTTATTCCCGACCTCATGAACTGCATGTCAATCATGATTCAGATCAATTTATATTAAAAGCATCCATCAATTACCAATTGACTGTAAACAAATGTAAATCTTATGAATATACAAGAAGGGTCAATTTTAATAATTGCTGCCTTTCGAAAGAGACTTAAAATTTCTAGAAAGCTCATAGTAATATGTAGTCGATGAAAATTAATTAAATCTTACGAGGGAGAAACAAAGACCTCAGGTGTTGCTAACAGCTTTCAAAATTAAACCAGGGGGCTAATTGTTTAACGAATTGAAAGGGATTGTGATAGATTTTAATCTATCGCAATCCCTTTCAATTCGTCATTTGAAAGATATGTATATACTTCAGGCCGTCACTATTGGACATTTGATAGGGATTGTGATCGGGACGCGTTTTGAAAGGTATTGAATGAACGAAATTGAACTGTCTAAGCAAAATGACACACGAAAATATCTTTCAAATTTATGGAGAAGTGTCAAAAGAAGTGTCATTTAAAACATCATTCGTTCGTAAAGGGATTGCGACTATAGGTTACACAATTCCATAAGTCACTATTACAATCACAATACCTTTGAAAGGGATTGTGGTAAATTTTGAAATTAGACAATAAGGGGGCAGTATCGATGACAAAGCAGTCAATAAATTTTAAGCTATTATGAAAATGAACTCTGTTGTGATTGCCGCAAGATTTATTTTTGTTTGAAGTTAATTTGGAGAAGTGACAAATAAATTGTAATAGTTAGGGAGTATTTGATCCAAGCACATTGCACGTGGCTACTTATCAAATTGTATGTTTTATTTTAAAATCATTTTTTTTACTATTTGCGTAGATTGGGTTGTTTAACCCATTCAATGCCGATAACTCCGCGTGGAGTCAGACACAATAGATTTTTTTATTATAATTTATTTATTTTCTCCAACAATCTTATGTTAATACAATAATTGTAAAACTAAATTGTAATTGTCATAATATATTGGGAACGAAAGTGTTAAAAATCTAAATTATACCTACTTTGTCACATATGTAGATCGTGCTAGTATATAATAGTGTTCCACTATTCTAGGAATAAAATGGCGATGATAGTAAAATAGCTAAGGAATGATTTATCAGGATCACAAATTCATCATTGTGACACAACTAGAGGATATCATATAAATGGAATCAGAACAAAATATATTATTTCCTATCTTTACTGCTTCCTCTTAAGCGTTAGAATACGTACCAATATATCTGGTTGTTACGATTATGAGAACAAATGTAAATAGATAGCACATTAAGTTGAATATGTAGGCATTGAACGGCCTTATTGCTCTGCATCTAATAAGAGTGACTTTTAACCGACTTAAAAGAAAGAGGACTTCTTCTAACTTTGAAAATGTGAAATAAAAATGTTTTATGAAAATTCGATAAACGTGTTTGTCAAATAAATTTGAAGTTTACCGGTCTCTTTTTACATTAAAATACATATTTAAAGACACACTGTAACATTAAAAAAAAACATTTACGTTTGGGCTTTACTAATGAGAGAAAAGGTGTCTAACGAGAACATAAAATGTAATTATATTTAAATATAACTCGAATTTCTGAACGTTACTTTGAAGTAATGAAGCGCGGTTATCACTTTACACATCTAAAAATTATATTACGTTGCTTAATTAAAAAAATATTAGACGTAGTGAAACTCTAAGCAAGAAAAACTCGCAAATGGCAAAATAGGTTGGTAAACACACATATACATGGTCCAGTGCCTAAATGGTACGTTTTAAATAGATTATATATCTATATGTTTACTCTGATATTAGTTCAACTAAATAAATATATAAGTAATGAAATAAAATAAAAAAATCAAAAACAAAATTTTCTCAAAAAGGCTGTCAGCAGTCACTTTTGTGATACAAAAAAGTGACGAATCTTGACTTATTGTATATGTAACTAGCCTTCCGCCCGCGACTTCGTCCGCGAGAAATATGGTTATCGCAAGGTCCTAGAATGTCGCGTGGTGGCGCCATCTATCAGAATAAAAAGTTTTCTATGTCCATTTCCATGGTTCAAGTTATGTCCACACCAAATTTTATTAAAATCGATACAGCGGTTTACGCGTGAAAAGAAACAGCTAGATAGACATACTGTAATTATATCAAAAAATATTGGAAAAAATCAACTCGGCCACAGTCCCATCTGAGAATTGATTTGTTGCCGTGTTGATTTTTCCAATATTTTTCTATTTATAATTTATCATAGGAATATAAAATGCATTGAAAAATGCAAAAATAAAAAAAGTCGTAGACATACTATAATTTTCGCAATTACAATTTTGGCATGGATTAGTCTGAATGGAAAAGTTATTTTATGTCGCGAAGTATTAAAAAAAAAAATCCAAAGCTATCGCGATCAAAGTCTATTTCACATATTTTTTCTATACAGAACGATATATTTCAAACTTTTAAGGGTTGAATGAATCATGTCCACCGCATCGGACTGCAAAATCAATGCCATTTCTGCAATCAACATCCCATAAAACCTCTAACGACACCCATACCGATTTATTACCCATATATTATTTACCCCTTTTTACCCCCTTAGGGGTTGATTTCTGTAAAATCACATAAATAATCATAACTAGGTTTGTTGATTTGTGTTTGAACTTAAAAAATAAAGGACTTTTCTTACACAACTTCATCCCCCTTTTAACCCTTTGGGGGTGGATTCTCAAAAAATGCGAGACAGGTTTATTTTATTTTCAATCGTCAATTTAATACAAAATTTGAAGATCCTAACTCCAAACCTGACAGACTTTCATACAAACTTTCATCCCTATTTCAGCCCCTTAAGGGTAGAAATAAAAAAAAATCCTTTCTTAGTGGATGCTTCACTGTTTAAGATGTGTAAAATGTCAAGTCCCTAGGTTCAGTAGTTTGGGCTGTGACTTGGTCAGTCAGTCAGTCAGGGCTTTGAATTTTATATATATAGAAAAAAAAAAATTTGTTTAGCGAAGTCGAGCGTCAGTCTTTTGGTTTCATTCAACTCATATCATTACATGTGTTAAAAGATAAGAAAGACGAAAGTTATATTAATAATAAATTATATAAATTCTCGAAGTCTTGTCAGCACTTGCCTCTACGTACGAGTATGTTCAGAAAATAGAAAGGTTGATGTAACTTTTCAGTGAGTATATAAAGTCTATGATTAGAGAGTCTGTCTTTAGTTTTCAACTTATATATGTTAAAAGAATATTTAAACATGTTTTCATTTCGTCTTAATTATAATAAACTTTTGTGACAAATGTAGCTTTTTTGGTCCTCAAGGAAAACACATTCAGAGCGTCTGTCTTTTGTTTTCATCTTTTATTATTACATAATAGGTTACGCAACTACAAAACGAGATGTAAGACAGTTAGACAAAATATAACCTTGATCGTCACCATGAACGAATGAGCCATCCAATTGACAAGAACGAAGGCCATAGTCATTAGGAACAGTACAATGAACCTAGGAACTCATGTGTAGGGGACTAATGCGATTGACAGCTAATTTGACAGGGAGACAAGTTGTGCGTTTTGTTTCAATAAAATGTTGCGTCATGTACTAAAGCCCATTTGGAATAGTAATCATTTTATCGTAGGAAAAAACAACTGGAGCTCTATTTTTGATTCACTCGTCGCACGTCGAGCGCTTCGTTTCTACAAATTTTCGTTCGGCATACGAATTTCCGTATTTTTGAATCGCTCGACCGCAGCGAATGCAACCCGCTCGAGCGAATTAAGTCGCATGCGTCGACACTATGTCATACGAGCGATTCAAAAATTTCTGCTCTACTGACTTACTTAACTGATAGAAAAGCTTTTTTAAGATATTTTGATTTAAATTGACTTTGGTTAATCTATAAATTAAAGTAGTATGTAATATTACAGGGTCAGTAATAATCGGTAGCATCTGTATTTTTTTGATATTCTAATAACCACCATGAGCGTAAGCTACTTAATAAATAGATAACAACACCCAGACACTGAACAAACACATGTTCATCTGATGACATAATTTTTTGTCCCGTCTTGATAAAGTTGCTGGAAACTGAAGCTGCAAAAGCTAATTATAAATTACATTGTGATAATTATTATAAATATACAAAATATCCTTTGATGTAAAAGTTTTATCTGTCATTGTTTCAACACAGTTGCGAGACAGCAAAGTTTTGAATTTAATAATTAATTTCGTGTCAAGAAGACTTCAAGTTAATTATTCACGTGGTTTATCAAACGGATACGGAGGATGAACTCATGTGAGTGAAAGTGTGTTAAGGGCAAGATTACACTTAGTCGTTAGTTTTTTTCGGGTGTCCAAATATCTGATAGTATTCGGGCATTTAAAAGACTGTTAATTTCAATGAAAATGATCTAACGAAGATTAGTTCGAAAAAAAAACGCTTCTCATTGTAACGACCTGCAAAGCAATGAACTTGTAAGAAAGAGAAAAATTGACAAATATTAAACAAGAAAATATACTAGAAAAAAGCAACTAGTCTCCTGTCGCCCTGACGGAATGACATGAGACATGGGGGGGACATGAGACTAGTTGCTTTTTTCTAGTATATTTTCTTGTTTAATATTTATCACATAAAAATAGCATTGTAAATAGCAAAATTAAAAAGTTATAATAAGAAAAATTGACGTCGGATATCCGAATTCGTAGGCTATTCGTGGGTTCATTCATATACACACATGGATGTTTATCCGAATACTTACCATACGCAATGGAATTCGGACGAGTGACAAAGTGTGATTGCGTCATATTATTTCCTCTCGTTGAAAACACTTCATTCGAGATTCGAATTAAATAGATTGTTAGACAACGAAACGATGTTGATGTTGGTTTTCGAGACACGTCGTGGCCCTGATCTGAGGCCTGCGCGTCCTCATTGTAGCGTTGCATTGTTGCATCGTCAATGCATGTTTGCCGACAGATTTAATAATAAAACCTTACTACATTTTGTGACATAAATAAGTTATATCAGCTGTTGGTAGACCGTACTGCATGCACAGTCCAGTACGCCAGTCTTTCAAGTTTGACCTTGTTCCTTATGTTGCTTCTAATAGCGCCGATTTTCATATTCCAAAGATGTGAAGCCTGACGATCTTTTGCCTTAAAATATTTATTTATTTATTTATTTAATCTTTATTGCACATATACAGCAAATGGCGGACTTAATGCCCTTAGGCATTCTCTACCAGTCAACCGGAAAGGATGTAAGAGATATCTAGGCGGCAATAAAAAAGTACTTAACTGATTTTAAAATAAACAATATTGAACACATTACACATATGTACCTACCAAACTTAAAGCTACGTTTAAAATAGGTAATACGTATAAAATAGGTACTTTACTGTAAAATACGACGCAGTTCACAAATCGTTATGTAATTATACAGCATTAGTAACTTAGTGATGGGTCACTTGGCCCATGTAAATGATAAATTACAGTAAAAAAATGTTTGCAACAGAACCGACTAAATGAATCTTATAAGAATTCAGTTTATCATCAGATTTATTCGATTTATACCGCCTCTGTGGTCCAGTGGTACAGCCACCGGTATCAGAGCCAGGGGTCCCGGGTACAATTCCCAGCGGGAGTACATATTGTAACCGCCTCTGTGGTCTAGTGGTAGTGGGGGGGGGGGGGGGGGGGGGGGTAATTATATTGTATTCGGTTTGGTTGGTGGTAGGACTTGTTGTAAGTCCGCCTGGCTAGCTACCACCATCTTATCTAAGTTTGACGCCATAACAACAATGTTTTCAGCATTGTCGTGTTCCGTCAGTTAGAGATAAAATATCCAATTCCTCAGTGGTTGAGGATTCCGTGAGAGGCTCGCTTCCATCTTCAGCCTTATCAATACTTAACATCAGGTATGATGAAGGCTAAGAGTCTCCCCGCCATTCATAAAAATAAATAAGTATATATGTCCTATTTGCCTTCTATCTATCCTACACGTCTTGCTTGACATTTTCAAAGCGTAGTTAACTCTCAAGTAGTAAGAAATTCGATTTCGAAAGAAGTTAAAAGCTACAAATTCGAAGTGTGGCTATTGAGCGGCTTGTCACGTAGTTGAGGCCGCGTAGCTAAGCGAGGTAAGGCGAGGCGAGGCGTGAATGAGGCTCGCCTCTGTTGTGTCTACCAGTCTGGCGGTATCGATCTGGTGCCCTCGATTCAGGCCGACTGCGCCCGCTACCCAGATTTTCCATATACTGGAAGGGACATTTATTTTCAAACTTTCATGGTCCCTATTATCAGTATTAGTAAAAACGGCATTTTTACCATGTATGTGTTTTCTTTCGAGGAGTGACTTCACACACTGTCATGCTTGATAATGGTATTGGCTCATTGGTAATTGGTAGGAGACTAACAAATACGGTGTGGATTCAAAGAAATTATCACCAAAGTAACTTAACCTGAAAATAATCTGATTTGCATCTAACAATACTTGAATGCAAATATGTCATCAATTTGGTGTACTCTACGATTGTAGGCAACAATATATTTTGTACGACATCAGCATTTACCCGCGTGGTTACCGTTCCCGAAGGAATACGCAGAAATTCTTCTTTCCATGATCAGAATTTTCATTTTATCGTAACTTAGATACTCTTTTTATATTTTTGTTAAAATAATGGGCTATCTAAAAGATAAAATATTAGAATCAGAATTTATATTGTTCCATTACAACAAAAATAACTAACAAAAACTTTTCTGTAACACTTAATTCAAAAAACCTCTTAGGAGACATTAATTTTTACTTAATATTATAATTATTAGCAGCCTTTGTGATTAAATATCACTTTGGTTTTTTATAAGATGCTATTATCGCAGATTCAAACACAAGAAAATAGTCAATAAAATCTAAAATAACCGTATATCATTGCTTTCTTAGAATTCTTTTACATCAAACATAAACTTGATCTTGACTTTTTGATAAAAAAAGTAACAGCATTACAATTAATATAATATATATGTACAATAATATTATTGATCACAATTTTTATTAAAATTACAATTTAATTGTAATGCTGTTTTTTTTATCAAAAAGTCAATATCAAGTTTATCTTTGATTTAAAACATTTCTAAGAAACTAGTGATTTTAGATTGAATGGATAATTTTTTTGTAATTGAATCTGCGATGAGACTCCCACCGCGACTCCTTCTTTTACCCCGCACAACTAAGAATACGAAGTAGAAAACACGCTACTGCCAAATTGTTTATAATACTAGAATATAAAGACGCATCTACGCAGGAGGGTAATTTTTACACGTGCAGATACGTCTCTTCATTTTATGACTAGACCAGTATTTCTTAAACTAATAAGACGTATCTACTCAGATACGTCATATTAGTTGTATTAACAACAATAGATAGATAGACAATTTTTGGAAAATTAACAGCTATGTGTGTAATCACACATAGCTGTTAGTTTTCCAAAAATTGTAAATAAATAAAAAAATAATTTGGCGTCAGTACTGACTTCTACTTCCTAAACATTATATTTTAAAGCAGATACGTCTTTATTATCGACTAGAATTTTTGGGTTGTGGTCAAAATTATGAAATGAAAAAATACTAGTAAATGCGTCCTTTTTTACTGATTACGAATATGCATGTAACTCAATCCTGAAAAAATGATACGTCTCTTCTTCTTATGACGGCAGAATAGGTGTTCGATTCCCTATTCCGGGACACAATTATCTGTATAAAATTTATATCTAAATCCGTCTTTACGCGTGATTAATATTTCAATGTCTTATTCCGGGTCCCAGTTAATTGTATACTAAATTTCATCCAAATCCGTTCACCCGTTTGTTTACGTGTGATACAAACCAACTTTCCAAGATGTAGAATTACACCAACATGCCTGTCCAGATATGTCACGCTTTAGTTCTCATTTTTTATTTGGCATCACGATTAGAAAATACATCCTGTCATCATCAGTCACGCTTGACAACATGTATGATAGATAATACATTAATGTTCAAGGCCTAGAATGGTGTTTGGAATGTGCACGTAGTGTTTTTAAGGAAAGCCAAAAGCTTTGTTTTGTGTGCTATATTCAATTATTACTTTATTTTATTGAGTAAATAATTCAACTAATTTAGGTTAATCTAAAGTTATTACTAAACTATTGAACTAAACGTTCTTTGAAACTTAACTTCAGGAGATAACTAAATTTTTAACATCGTGTAGGTATTTTATTTATTAGCCAACTAACTTTTTCACTCATAAAAGAAAAGAAGAAATTTCTTCTTTTGCTTTTTTACAACATTTCTTATATTGTATAATATATTTTTATGTGTACCACAAAAACTTTCGATTAAGTAACGAGGAAGCAACGTTAAAAAATATGACATTTTGAGCAGCGCTCCTACCGGACGTATACGGAACTAAATTTCCTAAACATTTTTTGACATAAGGTCGATTTCTTTCTGGACATTGCAAAGTGAGCACTTTGCAGGGTGTCACATCCAAGAGCACTAACTCCAGGTTATCTAGGACACTCGGCATAGCTGGCAGCCTACAAGACAGATGGCGCGCGGCAGTCGATAAACAATCCTCAATGCGGCAGTTCTTGCGCATTTCTAGCTCAAACTTTAACTTTGTAAAACTAGGTCGTTATGGTTTAAAGGATTACAGAGCTTACTGCTAAAAACTTAAGTCTTTGGGTACTTTGAAATTTTTCTTAGAAAACAAAAAAGAATCGCCTTAAAAATATCGGATGTGTTGATGTACTTGCACAAGCGAGTAGTTGTAGCAATCGTACAGTCGGACACACAAAGAGCTTTTTATGTTGACCTTAGTACTAAAAGCTGATTTGTTGAACTTCTATGTAATATCGACCAATAATCGATCAAAATTGGATTATTCGATTCATTTGAATCAGAATCAGTATTTTTTATAAGGTCAGGTTCTATATATCACAGTTGGCGGCGTTATATTTTCTGTAGTCAATCTAGATTTATATCTTATAGATACAATATGACTTAATGCTTCTCAAATTTTTTAAGGGTAGCGGCGCAATCTTGTGTACGTACAAGATTGCGCCGCTACCCTTAAAAAATTTGTCACAATAATATCTTATTGATGAGATAATTTATGAAAAGAAACAGGGCAAAATTGTACATACTTACAATACAAAATAAAACAAATGATTTGAAAAAACTTTGGATAATGATGATATGAAATTTAAAGAAATAAGTTCCTTTATATTTATTAATAAAAAAATAACATTTTTAAAGACAGAAGGTAAATTATAAATTGCAAAGCAGAACAAGACGTAGGGTCTATAGGTTCCTATTACAAAAGAATTTCGCGAGACTTCGTTCCAATGATTTCGTTTCCCTTGTTTACCTATCAATGTTATCGAAGGACCGAAATAAACGGAATTGCTTTTGAGGACCGTAAATATTCAATATCACATCTTAGTTATCATATTCTTTCACGATTCGGAGAAAACCGCGAATTCTAACTTCGATTTGGAAAGCGCTCAAGTGTCGTTGTTTTGTTAGGTATCCGATTTCCTTTCTGGTTATTTATATTTTCCGAAGTTTCAATCCGTTTCCTGAAGGAATATTCCTGAAATAATATCTTAGCCTCTCCATTTTTGCGAATTCACAAATTCAAAAAGAATTTAAGTCTGATCTTTTTTTGGTGTAGTTTTAAAATTGGATCTTATTTTCTAGTATAATTAGTATATTCCACAGGAAATTACAAAATGTATTTCACTAAAAGGTACTTAATAAAATGCTAGATCAAATTAACAATGAAGGTATCATATTACCTAATGTCAATTAAAAACGAAATGATTGCTTTACTTGTAACTACGGATAACATATTCTAGCCTCAGGTGAAAAGGGGGGATGAAGTTGTGTAAGAAAAGTTCTATATTTTCAAAGAAAATGTCACTTATTTTTATTAAGCTTATGGTTGAAAATTATTACAAACAAACAAACACATATTTCGTTATATTTCGAAAATCCACAAAAACGGGTCCAAAAGTGGCTAATTTTCTTAAATTTAAACTAGTACTAACATAGAAAAAACTTTCTCATATAAAAAGATTGCTGCATATGTAATTGAAACAAATCTTAACTGAGGTACTAAACAACCAATTGTTAGTATCTACAAGCAAAACAACTTTATAAAAACTGTTTTCTTCAAGTAACTAGATAGAGAAACTTTGCGCTGTACATTACAAAAGAAATAACAAGCTTACATCAGCAGTGTTATACTTTGTTAGGTACAGAACATTTATTACGTGGAGTAGGGACCTACAAAAGAACAAAAAGAGTGACACAAAATAAAAATAAGCTTTTAACGACTCGATTGTATCTGTCTTCATTTGCATTTAACACCCCGCTTTCTTTATTTCGGTTTATCATGTAATGTTACGTTTCCCAAACAAAATAATACAATAACATCAAAACAGCGCCATCTGTTAATACTTACTAGAACTATTTATGTTAAACCTATTAATTTCTCCGTACTGTTTTGCAAAACAAAAACCATATCTATCTAATTGAATTTGTGTTGTTTTTGCTGTAGTGGAAAATTGGCTTTGTGCATTCAACGAGCGAGCGTGAGAAAGTGCATGGAGTAAGTACAGTAGACGCGATATTATTCAATACCCTTGCTTTGCCAATTTGGCCGGTATTGTTTATGTGTTAGAGCACTAGTGTTCCGCAGACTGCAGCATTTGAAGTGAAGCTTTCTTTAGGAACATATTCAGCAAGCATATCTTATTTACAATATAAAAACAAATTTTCAAAGTGATTGGTGTTGTGTGCGCTGCTCTGTCTTCTACGTGTTTTATACAAGATTGTTTTTAGTAAGAAAGTTGGCGACGTAAACACAAAAGTTGTTTTGTAATATTGGCTGGAACCGACTGGAACGTTCCTTGATATAATAAAAAAATGAAAAGTACAATTTCCTTTAAAATATTTTATGGTTTGCGTCACATTCTTTGTTCGTTGAAAACAGTCTGGTAAATAAATTATAAAGAAATAATGCCACAATATAGTGATCGTGTTGTCAAAAAAATGATATGAAATGTCGTTACACTGGAATATTAATAATTTTGAGATCTCCAATTTAATTTGATCTGTTAGGTATAAGGTTTAAAAAATGTTAAGTAAATCTATACTAATAAAACAATACCGTGACTGACGGACACAGCACAGCCGAAATGGCTGAACCGATTAAGCTGAAATTTTGCATATAGGCCTTATGCGAGCATTAAGAAAGGATTTTTTTATATTCCCACGGGAACGGGGACCACGCGGGTTAAACTGCCGAATTCTTATAATAAAAACGGACGATGTTTGTCTACCTTATATCAAAATTTTAGAGGTCATTAACAAATACCTCTTCAATCAAGATATGAAAATATAATTAACTTCAACTTTTTTAAATTTACAATCGCGTATAAATAAATTTTTCTTTGAAATGGCATTTATAGCACATCATAATTTTGTTGTAAACTCTCCCCGATATAAAATCAAAGGCATTATCTTTCAAATATATTTTATAGACTCGTTTTACGAGAAAGACAAATATTGCAGAGGGCAGGATAAAGTCGCATGCGCGTAGGGTTGTGTCTTTTAAAATAAATTTTTTTTAGGATAATACTTTCCCAATAAGTTTACCCTTTCTAGAGTTCTTAGATTTTAGGCATCTAGTGACCGGCCCTTGCGAACGTGCCGAATCGTCGGGAATGCAAAGATGGAAACCACTATGAAATGGCAGACAAACCATGTTTGAATTAATAAAAGTGTCCTAATAGAATTTGTTAGAAAAGAAAAAATAAAACAGTGCGAAATTGTATCTCTAAAATAATGCGTGCTGTCATTCTAATTTTAGAATTTTATTTTGACAGCCCTGAATCTCTCCTTCAAGGGGAGTGTTCAGACTATTTACGGTGAGCCTGGGTGACCTACCCGTGACCTTTGACCTCGGAGCCTCTGACCTACATCGACACAAATCGATACGCACATTGCGAGAATTCGCCTGTTTTCGAGATAAGTATGCCCATTACAGAGTTTGACTGGAGTAACAATCGAGCAACACTTAAAAAACGGCAATGGAAACCGCGCTTACCCTACTTTACTCAAGAATTTTCATTCCCTTTGATTTAATTACGTTTATTACTACATCAAATTACTGAATGTTACATAACACACTTCAGTAAGTTTCATAAGTGATCAAAATAAGTTATTTCGATGACAAAATGTGAAACGTGTTTCCAGTAAGATATCTGCTTTGATCTTGTTTATATCACAACCGTTCATTTGGAAAATGATATACGAATTTCTTTGATAAAGAAAATGGGAAAATAAACTCAGTCACTTTATATTACCTACTTCGAGTTTAATTCATTACGACGTAAAAAGGAGATTCAAAATTACAGTCAGGATTGGGCAATCAGATAATTTCTAGCATATCTTTTTTTTTATAATTGCATACAATCACACTATTAACTGGCCCACGTTAAGTATCATGAAGAACTTGTGTTATGGATACTAGCTAACGGATATACATACTTATATACTTATTTTTTGTAAAACATACATAATAAACACCCAGACCAAGACAAATAGACATGTTCATGCACACAAATTCATATTTGTCGTGTCCACGCGTCGAACCCGGGACCTCTGGCGCAGAAGGCAGGTCAGGTTAAATTACTTGAGAGACCTTTCTTATGAACAACGGGGGATTCTCTTAGCCTTCATCATACCTGATGATAAGTATTGATAAGGCTGAAGATGGAAGCGGGCCTCTCCCGGAATCCTCAAACACTGAGGCCCTGCCTACCTTATCTCTAACTGCCGGAACACAACAATGCTGAGAACATTGATGTTATGGCGTCAGACTTAGATAAGATGGTGGTAGCTAGCCAGGCGGGCTTACAACAAGTCCTACCACCAACCTACGGTCTTGGGTAGTCTGGCGTCTTTAGCACAAGTAACTTCCTATTTCATCATCATCAACAGCCGTTGTCCACTGCAGCACAAAGGCCTTCCTTAGAGCTCCTCAAAAAGCAGCTGTGAGCGACTTGCAGCTAGCGATTTCCTTGACCTTCACCAGGGGGCATACCGACATCTCTTAGCGCAGTATTGTTTTAATCTCACCATGATATTTCGTATCAAAAACCTCTTAAAGTAAGCTTATTTCTTGACGGAAGTTTTGTGACGTCTTCGCTCAATCATCGCCTCCAAAGTGAGAAGTGTCTCAAAATGTGACAACTTCAATAAAAACAAAACGCAAACAAAAAGTTTTTATGATATGATGGTTGCTAATAAATGATAGTAAGCCGGCAGGTCAGATGACTGACTCACTAATTTCCTATTTAGTTATTAATTTTGTCTATCTTGTTGAAACTGACTGAGAGATTGCAATTATTGTATATTATAGTACTTAGCATCTTAATTTCCTGTATCAATGAAGTTTCGGATTCCTGTTTCCGATGAGTCACCCACCCCAATACGGAGAAACAACTTTTATGCTCTCATTAAATCTAAAGAAACAGAAAAAATGTGTGTTCCGAACGTTTTAAACATGAACACACACTGATTGACAAACACTGATTGGTTGATATGTTTATTATATAATACCTCATTGCTTCAGAGTAAAAATAGGAAGCAATCAGAATAAGAGTTGACCAGCAAGCAAAAATCAAGCCTATCGGAGTTAAGGATATTCAATATTACTAATGCAATTCGTGCGTTCCCAATAACCCTAGTAAGATTGAGAAATGTCGCGTCACCATTGTCTAATTATCTGTGTTTCGCAATATCCCTAGGATTTTCGCGAAAATTCGATTTATCAAATTATCTCAGATATGCACAGGTCAGAGCTTACACTACTACAAATTTGGTTTTGCACTTTTAAAACTTATTTTTTTTAGGTTTTATAATATTTAGTCATTTGAAGTATTTTTTAACTTAAAATACACTAAGTATGAATATGTCACTATCACTAACTTGGAAATTATTCATGAAAAGTATTAAGTCACTAAAAAGTCCTGTATTATTGAATCTATTATAAGAAGCATTTTTTATTTATTTTTGAAACATTATCCTAATGATGATAAGTACAGTACACTTGACCTAACGCACTGCGTCAATTCTCACTTAAATTAACACCATTGATTTGGGCATTTTCACAATTTTAAACGTGATTTCCCAACACTCATGAATTTTTAAATATTTCGGTTTATTATTAAAGACGCGACAAATAACATCGCTTGTTTCCACGAAAAACGTTACCTACTTAACAGCGTAATTTCTTTCGCTTCATCCCTTCAATAGAGATATCATCCGTTTCGCAAACACCATCCCGAGTCTTATTTACTCGGTCCCGGGCGACTCGGTCGCGTCCTGCTCTTGAACCGGTTCGGGCACTTTCATTTTCTCCGGGAGCGACCGGGAGCGGCCTGACCTACCCAAAGTTGGGTGTGACGCAGATGGCAAACAGAGGATAGAAGTGACTTATAAAATGATGAGTAGATACCCTTATCTAAGTTTCATGTAGTTGAAACTAGTTTCCAGAAGAGATACATAAATAGGTAAATACATGTTTAGCGACGTAGTTTCATAGAGAAAAATGAAGTCCGTACATAAAATTTACCCTTGCCAAAAGAAAAGCCTTAATATTCTAACTTTTTAATTTTGCATTTTACAATGCTACTTTTATGTGGTAAATATTAAACAAGAAAATATAACAGAAAAAAGCAACTAGTCTCATGTCCATCCCGTCAGGGCGACATGATATACTAGTTGCTTTTTTCTGGTATATTTTCTTGTTTAATATTTATCGGCCTTAACATTATTTGCTTCAGATATTTTGTCTTTTACAACTAATTTTCGTTCTAAACTATTTTTCGTTCGATATTGGGGATATTTATTCAGATAATGATTAACGTTATTAATTCAAATATTAAACAGTATTGAGTTCTGTTGATACTTAATAATGTGCTCTATGTTTGTTGTTATTTTGTCACCATTTTTAACTTACAGTCTACAATAGGAAAATAATTTTAATAATTTGTAAACTAACACAAAAGCTCACATTGTTGACTAAAAGCTTAAAACGACTATCCATATAAAAAAAAACAATATCATTTATTCAGTCTAGGCCATTGGTTCACAAACTCTACGGCGGGAGACCTTGTAACGAGAAGAACCGGCAAGAAACTCATCAAGGGCTATTTTTTTCTCCCTGTTTTATTTCATACAGAGTTGTCAAATTGAAATGTGACCTTAAACACACGGGTAAAATCAATTTTCATCACAAAAAAAAACTAAAATAAAAGTACCTACATTAATTAATACGTCATGCAACACGTTACATTAGACAAATAAGCACGTACATCTTTTACCACGTAATACATAAGCCGCAATCTACAACCACCTTCCATTATAATCCTGCCTTTCAAGACGTCTTATTATTCGCACATTACCGAGAAAAACATGTCAACCAAAGAAAACCCGATATTGCTCTTTCGGGTACTGCCATAATTGGCACCTTTACTTCGTGACATTGAGACAGTTTTGTCGGCTCATCATCAGAAAAGAGCTATCGTGAATTTGTCAATCCGGACGTACACGTGGGATGTTATTGTAGGATCAGCTTACTAGAAGATGGATGTGCCGAGTTGTTTTTCATGATAATGGAATAAAATATGGGGATAATATCACAGGTGTTTCAGTGTTGTAATTACGAAGCTAATAGGATGGATTATGGTCTTGATTGATACTTGTTAATATTCTTTCTGTGTGTAACGGATTTTCTTTATACGAATGTAGTTGATGATACGTGGCTATGTAGGATAGTACCAACATTCAGACTTTCGAGGCTGAATGGGGGACCGGGAGGCGGTGGTCCCTCCCTTCTCCCGTCCTCCTACCGAGCTGGTTTGATCCTACCCCTAACCCCCGCCGAGCCTACTAGGATTGACGGGGTGTCGGGGGGCGGCGAGGGATAGGGTGCACTCACGAGTCTGGTATTCTAGGTACAACATAACCGTTTGATATGCGTTAATGCATTCCCCTGACTCAAAACAAAAATATAAAAATAAAAAAGCATAACCAACCACCAACAACCAACATAAACCATCATAAAAGCTAAAATATCTTTAACTACACTACATGTTTGTAGGAGTTAATTAAGTTTTTTATTTTAGAAACTCGTCTGGTTTAAATAATAATAGATAGTACATAATGGCAATGATACCGTATTTTTTTTTACAAAACTGTGATTGAATACTGATTGCTGTAAATATTTTTTTTATGAATTACAGTGAGACTCTTAGCCTTCATCATACGTAATGCTAAGTATGGATAAGGCTGAAGATGGAAGCGAGCCTCTCGGAATCCTCAACCACTGAGGAACTGGCTATCTTATCTCTAACTGCCGGAACACAACAATGCTGAAAACATTGTTGTTTTGGCGTCAGACTTAGATAAGATGGTGGTAGCTACCCAAGCGGACTCACAACAAGTCCTACCACCAACCAAACCGAATACAATATGTACCGAATGTAATATGGGAATCGAACCCGGGACTCCTGGGACTGATACCGGTGGTTGTTAGCACTAACCACGTAGGCGGTTAAATTTTGAGGTAAGGTTTAAGTTTAAGAGGTAAGGTGAGGTTTTTGTATGTGATACTTCGTAATTTGAAACAGTCTCAAAGGTTTATGGCTAAATCATATCGTGTTCTTATGGAGTCAACGTATTCGTTTTAAATGTCGTATCGAACTACGACTTCTCCATATATATTTGTAAATAGAAGAAAATTAAGTCATACCAATAGACATTAGGAATTATCCATTCATATACGAAAAGATTTTCTGCTCTGTGCCATAAGCACTTTCTAATTTTTGGCCAAGATAAAAGAAATTGCCTTTGAACTCACTGCTCTTTTAAAGCGTCTATCAATTTTTTGTTGACGTCCACAAGGTAAAATTATATTTCTTTCCAACATTTAATTAAAACGTTTCAGCATAATTAATTAGCATGAGTTCCTACCGGACGAAAACAATTTTATGAAGGGAAATATTTTTTGGCGAATTGCTTTGAAAAATTGTGTTATTAATTTAACCTTTGAATTTTCAACTTAATAAATAGCGCTAGCGTTTGCTAAACGCAAAGCTTAATTTAGTTTACATTTACTGTAACTACCATTTAACATTTAGATCTTCTTACTTTTTTACATAAGTTGCTAAGGGTAGATATGTATAATAGAAAGGGGGAAAAAGCCTATGAAAAGTTTCTTGCCAATGAATAAAACAACTTTTACTGTTACAATTTACAATGTTGTTCTGCTTTCGGTGGTTTGACTGTACCATTTCATTTAGCCACAAGTAGGAGGACTGATTATCTAACTAAAAATCGTTTCAGTTTCCAGTTTCTTCGCCCTTGTGGCTGTCATACACTATGCAAATATGACAGTAATGACAGCCACAAAATTGGTTGCTAGGTGATTTTATGTTAAATAATCAGCGTACGGGTCCCTAATCACAGCGTTTGCTGATAACATCGCGTTGAGAAGCCTGTATTAGTTCGCATAGTTGCCGTTCAAAGTCTAAGTAAATATTATCTATTCAGTCTAGGCTGTTACAACCAACGTCAAAGAAGCTACGCCATCGGTTCACAGACCCTACGGCGGACCTTGTAACGAGAGAATCGGCAAGAAACTGTTTCTCCCTGTTTTATTTTGATACAGAGTCGTCAATTTGAAAATTGACCTTAACATATCGGTTGACTGTAAATTCAAAAAAATTAAGCATTGGCAATAGGTGAAAAAAAAATTTAACATACACAATCGTGCTCAAGGTCAATCAGTAAATATTGTTCTGCTGGCAACTACCACTACCATTTTATTCGACCATGAGTAGCCCTGACAAACGGGTCTCTAACCACAGCGTTAATGTGTCTGATAACATCGCGTTGAGAAGCCTGTATAAATTTCAGCTCCGACTAATGTGCGCATGGGCCGTTTCTCAACCGATAAGCGAATAATGGAATGCAACCATTCCGCCGCATCGTTTGGGCACAACAAGATTTATGTTCTCGTTTATATATTGGTTATTAGGTTTAATAATACCTATAGGTTTCTTAACTAAAAAAAGAGTGTTATTCTTTCTTTGCTGAAATAAAAATTTAAATAGGACAGTTTTATATCTAGTCCTAGGCTGCTAGTATGTTATAGACGCGAAAGTAACTCTGTCACCTTTTAAAGCGTAAATAGCTAAACTGATTTTAATAAAATTTGGTATGAATAAAACATGCACCCTGTAGATGGATATAGGAAAATTTTAATTCCAATATAATGCACCACCTACGCACATAACCAAGTCTGAGCCATAACTTAATTTCACACGGATGAAGTCGTGGGCAGAAGTCTAATTATAAGATAAATGGCAAATCACCTATAAAATAAAAGTGTATAACGAAAGCAAGACGATTTAGTGTTAATCAATGATATTTTAAGTGTGTACTGGAAGCAGTGAAACAGAGCTCGTATTGTGAAAATTAGGGAGACCCTTTATGAGGAACGATGTTTTTCGATGCAAAAAGATAAGATTTAAAATTGGAATAAGTATCTTGGTCACAGATTTCAACGCAAATTCTTATGAACGAAAGATCCATGTGTATTAAATATAATTGGTGATAAAACTAGTCGTAGTTACTGCGGACTAAAATAAATTCGCTTAAGTTTGCTGATTTAAATTTGATGATACCTACAGTTGTTTAAAATCTAAGTTTTTTTTTTTTTATAATAGAAGTGTAACAAAAATAGTTTTAGAAAAACAATAGCTCAACGGAAGTAGGCTGAGCCAAACAAAATGGACGTTTAACGCGCGTTTTGTGCAATCGGTTAATTTATGTATCGTGAATCTCAATCTGATAACATTATTGCTATTTGAAAATAAAGCTATTTATATTTCTATTTTAAATAGAGATTCTAGGTTTTTTATATGTTGAATAAAGATGCGAGTTCGTATTAAAGTCTTGATTGGTTTGTTTTGTTTCTCTTTGTTTCTATACAAGTCAAAAAGTCGATTGACAGACTGATCGTACCTAACCGATCACGTTTGTTAAGCAACGCTCGGTCCGGCCAGGTATCGGATAGGTGATCGTATAAAGGCATTTACATGTTAGCGCATCCGTGCTTCGGAGGGCAAGTTCAACCGTCGGTCCCGGGTGTTGTCATCTGATGTCAGAGTCCTTATTGGCGGCTTGATAAACTCTTACACCAGAGGTGGCTACTAATCTTTACACGATAAGATAGATAGAAGTACGAAATTAACTCAATATGAAGCGTTTCTACAGAAAAGCCGACTTCGTTTATTTAATATGATGATTAGAATAAGAAAGAATAATAAGTTTGTTTGCTCGATTCAATAAAACCTTTGAATGCCTATAATTTTTGTAACATCTTTTCAATCTCTTCATATAAAGTTCTTTGCTAAAAAAGTTTTTGTATTCGTAATAATCAACGTCATATTTCATTCAAATCCTTTAGCCTTTTTTGCGTGTTTGAATAACAAACATAAATAAAAATCTAAATTAACGTATTAATAAATATAGATTGTTTTCTGTTCCGATAATTAAATTAGAAGTCCACGCAGACACCGAGTGGGAGGTAACCAAGTAACACCTGGTTGGATTTCAAAGTCAAATTGTACGTAAAGGCACATATTATTATGAATTATTGAATCTATCAAAGGTTCTGACGCATTCTGCATAGGATAGTATACGGAGATACAGTTTGAGTTACTGTTGTGCATTTACATTATTTTGGGTTTAGGGTTGGTCCTTAGTTGGGCGTTGTTTCATTATTATGTTCTTAAAAAATCTATCGTAATCTTATTAGTCTTTCAGCTGTTTTTTTGTTTGTTTTTACACCCCCTATTGAAATTGATATAAAATTATCAACGAGTCGAATTCAAGATCTACATATTATTAATTTACTTCCCCACTAATCCATGCTTGGGCATACAAGCAGCTCACCTGAAAATTATTTAAAATTAAATATTAACTTACTCATCCGAAAATTAATTCCCCATTCATCTTTTAAATGCAACAAAAAAGATACAGATATAATTAAAATGTTGGTTTTTTTGGGGTTATCTGGGAATAAGATTTATGTACGAGATATCGTCTGATATACATATTTATTAAAAAGTGGAATCTATAATTAACTAAAGGATCCAAGTCCGTTCAGGCGATTTCACGTGACTGTATCAATTAACTAAACATCCACATGTTCACATTTATATTATATGACTATTTCCTATAATATAAATAAAATTAGGAAGTACGATTAAGGCGCTATACAACTGAAGCGAGATAGCAATGAGAAAACGACGCGCGCGGGAGCGAGACCGATTTTGCAAATTAGGCGAAAAAACCACGAAATCACTTCGTAGTAAATAACTATATCTGTTCAAGAAAAAAATTAAACTACATGATGCTAAATATTATTGCTGTCCACTAATTAAACCAATTTCCAATAGTATACATATACTATTCGGGTTACATAACCCCGTTTAATAATCTATTAATAAATAATAATCTTGAATCGTATTTCTAAGGGGTCTTTTCGAAAAGAAAAAGTGTGAAGGCAAAATCATTAAATCGTATTTCTGAATCATTACAAATCTAGATAAAGGTATGAAGAAATATATATTTTATTACCAGATTTCTGTAACCGTCCTAAAGTTTCATAACAATAAGGACTTACGTACTTTTACCGTATAGCGTTTTAATAGGATATCTTCGTTTTGATTCTGATATTCGTGACACAAAATGTCAGAATCAGAGCAATATGTCTGATACTAGCTTCCGCCCGCGGTTTTACCCGCGTGGTTCCCGTACCCGTGGGAATATCGGAATAAAAACTACTCGAAATAAATGCGAAAGTGTGTTTGTTTGTCCATCTAACTAAACAACCAATCGACTTGATTTATGGCATAGAGTTAGTTAAAAGAACGAAGAGTAACATAGGCTATGTTGCTTTCCGTCTTTTCATCTAACTCTTTCTTATTCGCATTTATAATTTTAGTTAGGAAAGATTTATTGGCAGCCCTCGTAAAAGTTTAACATCAAAACCGTTAGCTCCAGACGGTCCTCCATAAACACCAACCCTACGCGGTTGATTGAAGTTCGTGTTCTCGACAAAACAAGGAACGTTAGTAGACTTTACTTATTTGAATTTTAAATGTATGTAATGGTCGACGTAAGCGTGTAACGTGAAACATCGTGTCTATTTTAATTTTCTTTTCAGTTTTACCATCGGGTTTTGAAATAAGTTTAAGTTTGAATAGGATTTGGAGTGTGACAAGTCATTGATAAGTCAGAGAAATGTTATAAATAGATTTTGATTCATTCATAACAGCCGCAAGAATGGGTAGACTTCCCGATTATTTCAATTTTTTAAGAAACAGATTTTTAAACGTTTCTGAATTGAAACACATTTAGTTTTATACTGCGTTTATATATTAAAAACCTATATTCAGTTCAACAGTCTGTTGAAGGGGTAATAAAATCCAACCTGTAAGTGTAAATGAACGTAAAAAAAGATAGGACCGTTTAAGTCGCAAAAAACGTAGATTTCTACACTCACAAGGGAATCAAAATCCATAGGGTAATTCCCGTTGAGATATAACTATGAAATTTGGCAAGAGATATCGTCTTTTTATAAGAATATGGTAAACAACTAATAACTATACATTTGTAATTAAATTATGAAAATATTGTCTTTAGTTTCGGGAAAAACTCGGAAACTCGCGGAGGTATTGAGTTGAAATTAAAACCATATATTCACGTTTACAATTTGTTACAGTGTCAAAAAAATCAAACTTCAAAATTAACGTAAAAAAAGGCCGTTTATTCCGCAAAAACGTAAACTTCCCGTTGACCTAGAACTATGAAATTTGGCAATAAATATCGCCTTTTACTACAAATACAGGAAAAAAACAGGAAACTAGACATTTGTAAATAAATTATGAAGAATTTTGTCTTAAGTTTTGGAAACCTAATTTCGGGAAACTTCGAAAAAAACTGCAAGGCTCAATTCCTGGACTATTAATAATATTATGTAGGTATTTAAGGTAGCAGTGGCGAGCGGTCAAAATATGGCGAATGTAACCCAAAAATTCTCCAAAAATTCATTCAACTTTATGGCCGATCAGTGGGATAGGAAGCCGATAGGAATCGGTATGTATGGACCTTTCGCCAATGCTAGGTAGTGCCACCTACAAATGTTTACCTACAAATTTGTGCGGAACCCGCGATGGGCGAGTCCGACTCGCACTGGTCCGGAAATTTTTATTTGATTTTCCGTAGGTTCGGCGCCTTTCCAACCATGTCAGTCATATCGTGACTACAAAGTTATTTTATAACATTATACTCGTATTTTCTCAATTTAATAAAACACATTTTAGTTTTATTCTTTACTTTTTTTTGGATTTTCCGGCGTTTCGGCACCCTTCCAGGGGTCATGTCTATCAAAATTGTTTTCTCAAATAATTGTACTTAATACGTGTATAACCAATTAGGTTTCACATAATGATAACGTCTGCAAACAGATGTGTCTGTCAACTCTAAAGAGGTTGCAATAGAAAGTAAAATGATTATGATAAAGCGAAACTCTTTGTTTACTTTCATTCTGTTTAGTATAGTATACTTGTAATACTTGACTAGGCCTAGCCAAAGCTCATTCTAAACCGGTTTTCTATGAGTATTGAGTACCAGTTTTTTTTATTAAAATTTTCTTTTTTTTAAAGTAACCAGAGAGCCTAGTGTGAGTTTGAAAATAGACAAACGTTGTGATTAATATTAAACAAGAAAATATACTAGAAAAAAGCAACTAGTCTCATTTCGCCCTGACGGGATCCCGTCAGGGCGACATGAGACTAACATGAGACTAACATGAGAGAGTATAAAAATAGCATTGTAAAATGCAAAATTAATAAGTTATAAATAGCCAAACGTTATCATCGCGTAAGAGTTCAAATTTTACAGATAGCCTTAATGCTATGAGATTAAGGTTGAGAATTAAATTCTATTCGCAAACTTCGGCGTAAGCGAGTAAGGTGAGAAAACTCACGCTAAGCTAAATGTTCTATATGTTTTATATCTAAATGTTTTAAATGCCTTAAATTGGTTCTGTCATCCATAACACAAGTGCATGGTCCGATGCCACTACAGAACATAATTGTTCTGTAGGTACCAATAATAATCAATCTATATACTCTTTGATTTTGTTGTTGTTGTAACAATCAAGAGCACTCTACAGTATGGTCTTCGTAGTGCAACTATCAATGTTCTCTTGCTGTCAACTGTGTATTTTTAAATAAAAATACTTTTAAAGTATCTGACACAAAACAAAACACGAAACACTTCATCGCAAATGACATTCTTTTGCACGAAAACAAAACACGGAAGGAGCCGTTGCGAAAAAAATAGCATCGAAAATATTTCTTTCCTTGAAATAAAAAGAAAAAACGTGGGCTGTGAGCTGCGCAGGCGTCGAGAAACGCACGCATTCCGGTCGGACGACCGACGCGCGCGCATTTCTCCGCGATCTATGCATGGCCGCTCAATAATGCAGCTCGGGTATGCAACCAGGACCGGATTTTCGAAGACTAATGGGCATTTGCGGTGTAACATAAAAAAAATATTCTGAGATAAGTATGTCGTTATGAATATCTGAACAAATTAATATTCCTAGTGACACAACTGCAGAGCCCTTAGTACGAGTTGACTTTTACTGTCAACGTTTCCGACAACTATCGGTTGCTCTACTCATGTCGCTCGGTCAAGCACTCTATGGATATGGAAAAAAAATATTAAAAAAATTAAAATCTTTATTTCTGAAATCTTACTTACAATAATTACGCCGAGACTTCCCTTAAAGTTTTATAGAAACCTGTATTGGGACGTCTCGCAACTTCCCATTCGGATACAAATGATTTCAAGGAAAAACTAAAAACACTAATAAATCTAATAAAACTAGAAATGGGTTAGTAAGCGTGAGTTTGCGTGTGTGTGAGTGTGTGTGTGAGAGAGTGTGTGTGTGTGTGAGAGAGTGTGTGTGTGAATGAGTGTGTGTGTGTGTGTGTGTGTCTGTCTCTGAGTGTGATTATGTGTGCGTTTGTGCATGAGCAAGTAATATAATGTAACTATCATATAGTTCTTTTAAGCATGTTTTCAATGTCCTCATAACTACGATCTTTAATCCAGTTAGTTACTAAATGTAAAATGGAAGATACAAAGCGATAGTTTTCGAAAACTATTTTTGTTTGCCAAACTCGTACTAAAGGCACAGAGCAGAATACGACGTTGACCATGACAAAACAACAACCTGACCACGTTCGAATATGACTGAGGCACCACTAAGGCTTCACCGCGGCGGGCGAGTGAGCGAGTAACTATGGGCTATTTTCTCACTCAAGAAACGTAGAAAGATAACACATTCCGTGTAAACAAAAGAGATCCAAATGCCGGCGAGTACTTGCTTTACTAGTTTGTAGCTGAGCGAGAAAGATTCACTCGCCGGGCGAGACCCTGTCTCACCGCGGTGAGTAAAGTTTGGCGGCCAGAGCGTATTTTAATAGGTACTTTTTCAGTATATTTTCTAATATTTTGTATATTTTTCCGATAATCAGTATTTTTCTAGGTATATCGGTAGGATTCAGTATTTTTCCGTATAATTTGGAGAAATAATAAAGTTATGTATTTGAAAGATATTTTATAGGTTGTGTTGTTTGTTAAAATACATTTATTTTTTCCGATAATGTATGAATAAGACATGATCAAAAACTCGGTATATTAATAGGTATATTTGGCATCTGTAAGGCGGTATATTTCAGTATTTTTTGTGGATCCTCAGTATTTCCGTCAAATTTAATCTGGTCACACTGGGTCAGAGCTCACGCCGCTCTCCGACATTTCTACCTAGAGTGTCTGTGTGGTAGTAACTAGCAACCCCGAGCGAGTAAATGACCTGTCCACTGTCTGACCGCCAGCGATGAGCGAGTAAAGCTAAAAACTAGAAACAGATGACAAGCGGCGAGTGGAGGAGTCCTCACCCACCGCTCAAAAACAGAGAGAGAACTATAACTCGCTTCTTGTCATCTGTTTCTAGTTTTTAGCTTTACTCGCTCATCGCTGGCGGTCAGACAGTGGACCACCGGACAATCCCTATAGATCATTTTATATATACATCTATAATAAGAACATATATTATATCTCAACAATGCAGCCTGGGTATGCAACCAGGACCTGATGATCCGGAAATAAGGAGAAAAAAAACAAGAATTTTCGAGATGATGAGTATTTTGTTTATATCTAAACAAATGAAGGTATCATGCTACTTCTAGGAATTTATAAGAGCGCTTTTAATTTGGTTTTTGTTGCGAGTTATGGATTTTTGGATTTCCTCATCTTTCCAGTTTCCAAGAGTATAAGGGATATTTTATGTAATGTTAAGTAGTCCGTATTTGAATCCTGCCGCCACCCGTATCTGTAGTCTTTCGCTACTAAAATAGTCTGTGAAGGGTCTGAATGGACAAAATATTTTATACAAAAGTAACCAGACCTCTTAATACGGTTGAAATAACGCGATATTTGGGAGAAATACTATTTTGTCGATCTTTTCTGTTTTTGGTTATTTATAGTTTGGTATTATCTTGCTTACGCATTGTTGGTATTTTTTATTAGTTCATTGCATTTTGTGATGTGACACCAATGTAAACAAATTAAGACCTCGAGATTCTCGAGTAAGAAATTTTTAATCTCTCTAATATTCATTGCTCTACTCTACATCCAACTACCTAGGTGTAAGTATTGTATCGTAAAATAATTGAGTTCAGTCAGCCACCGAAGATAGTTACCAGAAAAAGCTTGTATTGTGACTTTTGTATGAGAGACTTAAGAATATGGTGGTAGTAGGAACAAAATATCGTCCCCTTAGTGGTAAAACCGATTATCTGCACTTTTTTTTTTGCTTAATTTTGTTATAATAAATTCTCAAATTATTGTATATAACTTATTATAATATAAATAATTTATTATAACAAAATTTTATATGATAAACGATCTTCGTTCCGCTTTACAATTTGCGTTGGAATAAGGTCCAAAATTAAGTCGATCGAATAACGAGCATCGTCCATTAAGTCTGAGTAGGCCGTCTAATATAGTTTATCTCTGTTTTGTAACAACTTACACCAAACAGTTGAGTAAAAGTGTCCCGATCGATGCCACACGGCCAAGCGACATAATAAAATTACCACCACTAACACACACATAGATTGCCGCGGAAGTATGTAGGACGCCGGCGGCGGCCGATAGCTTATCTCACTGGGTTAACAACCTATCGCGAACATGGCGATATCGGCGCAATCACGACATTGTTATCGGCGACCACTCGCATCTTTAAGGAGCTCACTGAAGTCGGTGGGAGGTGTTCCGTATAAAGTTATTGTTATTAGAAATTTAAAGAAGACATTTTATTCCGTGTTTAGTTTAATTTGAGATAAAAAAATGTTTTTTTACTTTAACTCCGTTTTCGGGTACCGAATCCTAGTAGAATCAGTTCAGTTGGTTGTCCGATTGAACGCCTATAGGAGTAAACGTTAAATACTATTTGTATGCTCCTTAAGAAGAATAAATAAAAAAAAATCGGTAACTCAACGGAATCAAAACCTATAGGAGCTCGCAGTATCCTAAAATTATCACATTCTCAGATAGCAAAGTTTAAGCACACATAAAAGAAAAGTCCTTAAATAACTATTAACTATCTGCGTGAGTTAAACTTGAAATCGACAATTTTTTTTTCTTTTTTTTATCGTCAGAAAATACTGCATTTTATTAGTCATAGAGATTCAGAGCGCAAGAGAAAACACTCATAAGATAAGTGTTTAAAAAAAACGAACTTTCTTTATTACCGAGACTGTATAGATTTTAACTTGAAACTTATACATTTGTTTTTAAAAAAATATGTCTGAAATATAATTTGAAAAGATGTGGAAGGTAATCCAACGCTTGGAAAGAAAAGTTCGTTACACAAAATACACAAATAAAATTAAATATTTGAGTAAGTGTAAACCTTTTCGAGGTATTCCTCGAAGCGCACCATTGTTCAAATTTTGAATAGAGCCGGGAAAGAGTAAGTAGGTAGATGTCGTAATTTATATTGTGACGGGACTGACGAGAAATATAACAAACAAAAAGTACCAAGGCAGCATAACAAAGCAGGAGTTATTATACCTACTTACTTGAAAAGTTACTGCCTATAATAAAATAAAAAATATCTTAATATAAAATATAAATATAAAATCAGAACTTTTCAAAACACCTAAAATAACTCCTGATTACTTATGCGGCCCTGGTACTTTCAAGTAAACTATTTTAATTTGATAAGTATGTATTCCTAACACCCCTCTAGTACAAAATGAGAATAAACACTTCTGTCGATATCATATTAAAATATTACGTTTCCTGGATGCTCTTCCCTACGGGTGCGCTTCGAGGGATAAAATTATAATAATTTTGATCATTACACCGTTCCTCGCACCGTTTGAGGTGCGTTTCGAAGAAAAGTTTAGGTGCGCTTGAAAATAGGTGCGCTTCGAGGGATATCTCGCCTTTTTAATAACAAAAGTGTCAACTAAAATCATCTGGTAATTTATTTGTTTTAATTTTGTGAAAGCAGCATTATTAGATTACTATTTTCTCACTTCATTGACACAGAGTATAATTTGTATATTGTAAAGAAACAAAAGTAATTTAAATATTATAATGTAGTAGAACTGACATAAAAAACAGAACTCGTGTTTTTTGTAAAGAAAACAAAAAATGTAACATTTACTAACTGTGCGAAATGAAATGAATGTCAAAATTGCGTGCCATAGACCTATTAAGATATAGATCTTAAACAGCGTAAAATATTAGGTATGTATCTATTAATATATACCGTCGCTAATTTATAGACCAACGGCATGGTATTTATTTTGCCATTTTTTTTTATAAGTACTAAGATGATTAATTTATAGTAGTAGACTTTGTTTATAATTTGATCCTAGTGTAAAAGTGACATATTACATACGAGTATGTAGGTATATTTTTAATAATATTTTTTAGCAATTTGTATATGTTCTTTTTCTGAATTTGCGAAATTATAAAGCGTATGACAATGCAGCAAATAATTATACCTATTCGAGATTCGATTTCATTGTAAACGTAGACATATAATTGGATAGAATAGATTTGAAGATATATTTTGCTGGTTTAAAAACATGTCTACAGAGTAAATACTTGCGAAATCTTTTTATTCAAACATTTGTCGCAAAATAGTTTCTAAACGAGTTCCAGTATTCCAACTTGCTTTACCCACAGTTTGAATACAACTTTCACAAATATACATACTTAAAGACATAGTTAAATAAAATATTATTTAGAATAATATAAATATATATGTAGAAGAAGAAGAAGTCTGTTTCAAAGAAGTTTCAAAGAAGTCTGGAAGGAATCATGTGATTTTTGTAAAATAATTTATTTCTTAATTAAAATACATAAATGTCATAGATAATAGGACACTAAACTGAGTAGGTAATGTCTCAAACATAATTATAGCAATATACTAAGAAGTAAAAACAAAACACTTCACAGATTTGAGGGGTTGGAAAAACCTTCTCTATCATTTTTTTTGCTATCCGAGCCAAGTTCATTATCTGTCGATTATATAATCGTTGTTTAAAATATCGTTTTGTCTCTTTAAACTTCAAAAAACGACTGAAATGCACTGACATGTTATACAAGTTTTTGCCTAGAAGATTAAGTTACCTATATATTTTAACAGTATATGAGTAAGTAACGCTGAAATGCTGTGAAAGCTTTTATACAAAGTAAGAAGCATAATATTGGCCTTTTTATAGGCACATATTTCTTGCTATAAAAGTAAGTTATTATCAATAGCACGTTAAGAAATAAGGCTCTAATATTTATAAAATTTACGGTACGGTTGTCTTTAATGAATACAAACTTAGTAAACATAGTAAACAAATATATACTTAGTAAGGGCTAGCGAACTTAAATAACTTTTCTACCGACCAAACTGTTTTGTCTAGTTGTGTAGGTACTTCTCGCGTTTTCCACACAACTAAACAGTTTAGTTGGCGGAATAGTCGATGTCCAAGTTTTTGTCGAACAACTTTCGAGTTGATAGTATGTGCGCTTCAATAATTCCTATAAACATTATGATTCATAAATAAATAGTTGTTCAACTAAAAGTCGTATGTATGCACTAGCCTTAAATGTTCATCCTTCCTAGACTAGAGGGTTTAGATGTTTGAGGTCTAATATAAATCAATCAAAAACGGCTGAACGAATTTAAATAAAATTTAGCACAAACACAGTTTATAGCTGGAATAAAATATCTTCAAGAAGGAAGAATAACCACGCGTGTAAAACATCGGGCGGCTACTAGAGCGTTATTAAGTTGAAACAAAGATTATAGCCGATTTGATGAGAGTTGCCGCTAGTAAAATATAAGATTTATTACTAGGTACAGTCGGGGACATTTCCGGTTGAGAGGGGATTTTGGAGGGGCTTTATTTAAAAAAAGTAATAGCTATAATTATAGAAAACGTTTATATCACAAATAATAGAACATTAACAGGTATTTCATTTGAATAATAAATTATTTCTTTAACTTTAGTACTTTCCGAGAAAACGTTTTCCCAAAAAAACTCTGCTGGTCAACCGGGAATGTACTTACGACCGATTGTACTCGATTGTACTTACGACGGATAAATGTTTTCATTATTACAAAAATCTGATTATATGATTCTCTCTTACGAAAAATATAAAATGTTCTATAGGACGTCCGCTTTCATTAACTTTAGTTATATTTTGTAAAAAATTCGTAGATTATGACTTTTCATTGTTATCAGAAAAGTCTAATTATTGTAACCTGTTAATATAACATAGGTAATAAAATTCTTTATATTTAGTACTAGTAGCCACCCGTGGTTGCACTCGCGTTCCCTTTTGCGTCGGAATATCGGGATGAGAAGTATCCTATTTTTTTATCTAGTCTATCAAATCAGTTTTGCCAAACATTCAAACTTTTTTGGTTTTGTAATAGTGTGTGCCACATTTCATCCGAATCCGTTCAGCCGTTTTTGCGTGATCGAGTAACAAACATCCAAACATCCATATTAGTACCGTTTCATTGGGAATATCGGGATAAAAAATGGCCTATGTTTTAATCAAAGCTATATTCGATCTGTTTGGCCAAATTTCATTGAAATCAGTTCAGTTGTTGTTACGTGAAAGAGTAACAAACACACAAATAAACAAACAAACAAACTGACTTACTTTTACAATAATATTAATAAGATTAGTAGGATAAGGATTTTGTTACTCCCGTGTGGGTATGTAATGGTGCCATTACTTTACTGGGAGATTTTGCTATTTTAGTTAGGTACCATCCTTGTATGAGTCATTCTATAGTCTATAAACGAAGCCTTCTCAATACGACGACTGATTTATAACACTCGTAACCACATCAAAGGGGCCGATTTCAGTTTATAAATGTGACTACCTAGTTCAATTTAATTGAATTCCTTTGTAAGTACTAAATAAAGGTTTAGTTATGACATCGAATATGCTACACAATCAAACAATAAAAGTAGCAACTGAAAATCTAAATCGTTTATATACTTTTATGATTTTACATTTACACTGCAAATATCGCAAAAATCTGATAATATTTTAAATCAGTTAATATTTATTTACTAGAATAATAATAGATGAAACGTGGCGTCTCACTAGTTACCGAAGTAAGAGATTATTGTAAAATTAGATCTTTTTAAACTGATAAGAATAATGATTTTCTGCTACTCCATTAAACGAAAGAATGTCTTGATTAGAACATAAAAGAAAAATGAAAAGACAGATTAGAATTAATCTTTTCCAAACAAAGTGTTTTTGCAACAAAACTAATTAAAACAAGCTTTGTTTTTTTTTTTTTAATTGATGACTTAAACTTTTTAACTGATCTGACCTAGAGGAAATTTAACGGTCAAAGTAATAGAAAGATAATAACACTTCCGATCAACTAATAGTTAATTGTTTTATTGTGATTAGCCCGATAACAATTAAAAACACTTTAGGACGGACTATTGCTAAATAGTTTTTAACATTTTATTTCCTTAATTAGTTTGACTATAATAAGGGACTAATCCAGTGCGAACTTGTGATATTTGACCTCATAATTTAAATAAGTAAGATTGTTTAAAGACATGAAACTAAAAGTTAAGTTAAAGTAATTAAAAAGGTATAGTTGAGCATTTTCATTTTTACGGTCTATCTGTCAAAACTAAACTCCAACGCGATAGTGACGTTTCCACATTTTCCTACATATCATATACCTAATATCAATCGAGACTTCGCAAGAGTAATACATTTGAAAAAAAAAATGAATGTCAACTTTATAAGAACGACCTTTGTTTTAAAAATAACAAGCGAAAATTCGTATTCGTATTTTGTACTGATAAAATAAGTTTATTCTATATCACATTGGATATTCGCCAACATTTATCAATAACTTTACAACGCTTAGCTTATTTTATTTTACAAAAAATTTAAAGGCCAAATTCACTTGAGGATTCTATTATCTTATCAATAGAATATTAGTAAATACTCCATACTTTAACTACGAGGTTTTTTTTCTAACTCCTATACGGCACAATCTGTTTTCCTAATTATGTACAATGTATTTGTACAAATTCAAAATATTTTTTACTTCTTAAAAAACACCCTTTTATATTTATCACTGCATATAGAACCTATTTGTCTAATTATTATAAAAAAATAATGAAACATGTGCCATGTGGCCTTACCAGGAGACATAAAATTAAGATTAAAGTGATATTGTAAGCGAGATGAAGATTCTTTTTATGAAGATTACTTCAATATCGCGATAACTACTGAAGGTAAGGCGCCTCCTGTTCTTCAGAAATCTTAGAAAGAACATTATGAAATAATTCACGTATTTGTATGTTACAATAATCATCAGTTAATAACATTTTTTTAACATAAAACTATACGTCAGCTTTTAAGACACACTGGCTAATTGCTGATTTTGGTTTAGTTTGAAAGATGATTCAATTTATAACTGACAACTTTTTCTAACGAAACCATTTTAAAAATGAATCGCTTCACGGGCTACCGCGTCTTGCTTTGTTTTCATCATTTAAATTCCAAAGCTATTTATAAAATCTTTGAGATATATTGAGGCGTGTTTTTTGAGGTAAATTAAGAGACTCATTTGGAAGTCAAAATATTTCATCTGGAAGCAAAGTTTTTGGTTACCTAGTACATCAATGTGAAAGTAAATGAAAGTATGTTAGTAAGTAAGTATAGTATTTGAATATTTTTAAATTACCATGAAAAGAGTTGGCATATTTATATTATTCTAATGTTGTCTTACGTACGAAAATTTTGATTTTAGTGTTTTGTTTTCTGAGTAAACTCAATTCGTAATCAAAATAAATTGACAAAATACTATCAGAGCTAGTGGCACTTTTATTGGCTATTAGGTATAAAAACAACATTAGTTTGAAACCATGGGGCTAGCACAAAAAAAAAAAACAGAAATTATTCGTATCTTCACGTCAACTAATTTTTGGGATGGGGTCTCTACCGGACGTGAACGGACTAATCAAATACATTTTTTCGTGGTACTAAGAAATTAGATAGAAATTTGGTAAAAGTCAAAACTAATTATTTAATTTAAACTTTTTGGCGTAACAAATTAAAACATAACTTAGAACTAAACTTAATATTTAAAGTTTACCCGTTATTTACGCTCGAGCAATAACGCCTAAGAAATCTCCCATACAACGCTATCCAGCCCAGTTCTCTACTTCAATTTAAAATTGAAACATTTATTAATAAGCTTACCACTGGAGGCGTTTTCCGAGGCGAACAGCGGGGCGGCGTTGTAATCTGAAACAAAACGACTTCGATTTATTTCTCGCTTTATCATGATTTATCTGTTAATTATTTATGTATCTGTTAACGTAAATAAAGGGCAATGTATGTCGCAATGTCTTTTAGGAACGTTTACAAATTGGTTGTGTTTTCGTTTGATTTCTGGTAGAGTTGTTGGTTTTGTTGAAATAACTATTAAATATGTAGGCCGTATTAACAAAATGGTTTATATCACTTTTGTATTTTACATGTAGGAAAACCACTTTGTAACGTTAGGTTCTGTGACACTTCTAAAACTTGAAAGCAGTTAGAAAAATATAAAATAGATTCTACCAATTTTTGAATAAGTATACATAACATTAATATCTCAAATTATTGATGACTAGCGGCAGCTCACGGTTTCGTGGTTCCCGTGGGAATATCGGGATAAATATATCTTATGTTCATAACCAGGCTATCTACTATCTGTGTACCAAATTTCATCCAAATCCATTAAGCAGTTTCGGATCCTATTCAATGCAAACAAACAAACTAACAATCAAATCTTTCCTCTTTATAATATTAGTATAGATAAGACATATTACTTCCCCGTTATATTAATCTTATAATTATTATTGCTATTTTTTCAGTCTTTTGTCTGTCATGTGAAGAGATAACCTTTTTTTGATTTGTGTTTTCAACTGTTATTGTTTGTTTCAGTAACCAGGAAAATGTCGACCAACAACTTTTGAGTTCTAGTAGATACAGTAGACTCTTCGAACACGATGACTCAGTGTGAGACAGATATCCTGTGCACTATCAATTTGAACGACATACCTATTTATATGTATTCTGTACTGGACGAGAACTATTATAAAGCTAGGTAAAATGTTGTTAAGTGAACACTTACCTAAACGTTTTACCTACAAAGTATTGATGATTAATGGATTTTATAAGTCATAAATTGTAACGACAAAATAAATTTGTTTGGTGACAAAATGTTGTAGAATAACTGGTTTTTAATACTTGAATGAGTCTGTCAAAATGATAGGCTAAGAACGTTTTAGGCGTCAGTGCAATTAGGTTGTAAATTGTATACATGACAATACTCGATATGAGAATCTATAAATCGAAATATTATATAGGTATTTACAACAACACATTTACCTAAAAGTAATTGAGTTCGTTCATTAAAAGAGGTTTTAATGTAACCAACACAAAAGAGTAATGTCAATATTTACAACGAAAAAATACAACGATTACCAGCGCAGGTCGTTGCGTGTATCGCCGGTGCCAGCTAAAGCGATAAGGTTGTTTCTCTACTTCTCAATTGTAATGAAAGAGACTCTGTGTCACCGTAATAGGGTTTGTATTACAACATCTATTTGTAGCGAAGTAGGATGGTGTCAGTAGTGGCGTGAACGTCAAGCGGGAAACGCTACGAGTGCGAAGGCCGCGGGGTAAACGACTCCACGTTTACGCAACTCGTGTCGCCGACTGCGGCCAGGGTATTTTAGCCCGTATGCTCTTGTAATGTCTATTAGATTAGGTGTCGATTACCTTGCATCCTTAATATGTTGCGATGACGCATACATTAATAGTAGACACCGATTTTTGTACGGAGCTGATAGAAACTGTTAATTTGTGGCTCGCCGCTTCTGTTGGTTCGAATTGATCGTCTTTTGTCAATATAGATTATGTTTTCTGCGTAATATTGTAAACGTAATAATGCTGAGGTATATCGTTTATTAAGCAATTTTATGAATATGTTTAGACTCCTTAATCATTATGTCATGTTAGTAGTATTATTATAAAATTAAATTTGTAATCTTATTTATTAAAAGAAAAATATGTTTTATAATTTAGCGACTCAATAAATGGTAATTTTTCGCTCATGCGCATCACACTTTCTGCCTAACATCGTATCGAAAGTGATTCGTCAAACACAGTAATTTCGTAGAAATCGTAAAATTTGCAAACATCATTAAACTCCTTGGCAGTAATCCAACACTAGTGACCTGGATAAAAAAAAAACCGAACCATTCAGGAAACGAAATAACTCTTTTTTTTCTTATTCGTTACTTCGAAGAGTTATAGCATTGTGACTTTATAGCGTTTAGTAGTTTTAAAAATATAATTAGCATTGTCTTTGGTCGCTGTTTACTGCCGAAATAAACTGACTGACGTCATTCGACAAGTATAAATGGCATCGCATAAAGGTTAGTATACTCGTACCTATTTGCTTTCGTGTTCGAATTCTTGTACTGTAGGCCTAGCACGAATATCTTTCGAGTAAGTATCGAGAAAGTAAAGTAAAAAAATTTATGAGATATTGAGCAGCGTTCCTACCGGACGTAAACGGAACTACATTTTCCTATAAATTTTTTGACATAACGTGCTCGATACTTACTCGATACTATTTCGATAGTTATTCGTGCTAACCCTGCTGATCGATACAAATTGCTTTGGACTAGCATAATGTTCATTATTTAACGACTAAACAAATCCACATATTGAAATACTGCCCCCCTAGCATGAACACCGATATATCACGCGATATGATACAACGCATCATGCTATCTTGCTTACTCCGCTACGATGTGAGCAGGACAGTGACACGCTATCGAGTTATCAAGTCGATAAAACCTGCTCATGCTAGGCCATCTGGTCAGTTAATTCATGACAGTAAATTGAATTCATAATATCTACTAAATTTTATTTGAGGTTAAAGCGGTATACAACTAAAGTGAGATAGTAATAAGAACAGGACCGATTTTGCAGATTAGGCGAAAAAACCACAAAATCACTTCGTAGTAAATAACTATAGCGAAGAGAAAATGAAACTACATGATTCTAAATATTATTGGTTTCCTGTCCATTAATTAAACCAATCTTCAGTAGTAATGTAACCTCACCTGAGAATAATTTAGAATTTTCGAACTTTTAAGGGGTCGTTTCGAAAAGAAAAAGGTGTCGAGGCAAAAATCATAATATCGTGTGTCTGGTACATTACAAATCTAGTTGAAGGTATGCAGAAATGTATATCTTATTACTAGATTTGTAACATCTCTAACAATTCTATAGTTTTATATCAATAGTAGGTACTCATTTCTGCCGGCACTCCCGGAGTGCAACCCCTTGTTTTTTTTTTTCAAAAATATAATGGTGATAATGATAATGTTAAAATTAACAAAAAATCTAAAACAGCAAAAGTAAGGTAATTTTCCTTACCCCTTACATGTAAAGAAAAACAAATACAAATGTTTTACCGTAACCGGGCCTTAAGAACAAGGAATCCTCTTAAAGAATATTTTATTTGGACATTTTCCATCCATTAAGTATTTTATTATGTTGAGCAAAGCTAGATTAAGATAAAATAATGTAACCTATCGGAATCCCAAACCTCGAAAAACCTCGGAAGAAAACCTCGAAAAAATCTCAAGAATATTGAAAGTTTCATTAATTTAATGAACCTTCGTCATCAGCCATTTTTAATGTCCCCACTGCTAGGGCACTGGCCTTCCTTATGGGCATTTGAAAATATGGATAATAGGCAATTATATATTTTTGTGTACTTGAATCGGATATGTCATACGACCTCTCATTGTGAAAATTGGGAAGACCCTTTATGAGGTCCGAATCAAATTGCTATCTCTTTCATTTCCGTGCTTTTTAGTGTCTTTTGTCCTACTTGCCAGTAAAACATGATAGTTGTCTTAGTCACAGATTTTAACGCAAATTACTATGAAGGTACTTTATATACTAATATTATAAAGAGAAAAGATTTGATTGTTTGTTTGCATTGAATAGGCTTCGAAACTGCTGAACGGATTTGTATGAAATTGGGTACGAAGGAAGGTTATGAACATAGAATACTTATCCCGATATTCTCACGGGAACGGGAACCACGCGGGTGAAACCGCGAGCGGCCGCTTATAAATTATAATTTTATTCTAACATACATAAAATGATACTGACGAATACTGACGACCTCCGTGGACGAGTGGTACGTACACCGGTTTCAAGGTGTCGCTTACTTTGAGGTCCCGGGTTCGAATCCCTGTAGGGGCAAATGTTTGTATGATGAATATAAGCATTTGTACCTGAGTTATGGACGTTAATATTTATTTCTACACATAAATACTTATATACCGTGTTTTTTTTCTTTGTGTCCAAAATTAAGGTGGAGGTAGTGTTGTGTTTAGACAAAATTATGAAAAAAAATGTTTTTTTTTCAAATTCTTTTTTATTTATTTATCAAGTGTTAGCGTCGTTTATTTGGATATTAACCCTACCTAAGCAATGAAAAACAAAGAAAACAAACTTAAAATAATAATAGTAAAAATAACTATTGAGCGTGCACCAAGCTCGGCTCAGGGCTATCAGCTTATCGCAGCGCTACGATGACAAAAAAACTATTTGAGTAAAAAAATATTTTTCGCTTCATTTTGTTCTAAACACATAGAATAAAAACACGTTCAAGTTTGGGCACATATAATAAAAACACCCTGTATAAGTATAATTATATGTATTTATATCCGTTACCCTAGTATCTCATATCATAACACAAGCCGTACAGTGCTTCCTTTGGGGCTAAGTTAATTGATTAACGTGAGTGTTAGAAATATTATTAATATTATTATTAATATAAAAGCATCTATTCACTATTTTGTACGGAAAGGGCCTTAGCCTTCATCATACCAGAGGTCATAATCTATTATAAAACTAATGATGCCCTGTGGTATTATAGGTATTGAAAAGCTAAAGAAAAAGAATTTTCCAGAACCGTAAACAAGCCAAGCAAAAAATAGTGCACATATTTTTCAATGTGAATGAACTCCCACAATAATAATTGTTGCAGTGAAAAAGTTGTCATTATGTCAATCAACTGTCAAAACTTGACGGAGGGAAATCTAATTGCATCTCCTAAAAATAAATAACTATAAACACTCATGAAGGTGTCAACCTTCGGACAAGATCGAGTGACATTTGGCAACAAATGCAAGAGCACCAATTTTAACGGTAATGGGTTCAATGATTGATTAATATGAATATATTTTTACCTTTATATTTTCGGTTTGTTAATTAAATAACATAAAATAATATTATACAGTTACCAACCTTGATTTGTACTGAGTATCAGATGTTAAAGATAAAAAAATCGATTTTTTTAGTAAGTTATATCGCTAGCCGCAAAACAACCTTATAATAAAAAGTAGAATTCCTTTACCTACATGTTTTATAATTCTCCTTATAAAACCAAGCGTATTTTGCTAAAATGGTTAATTACTCTTGTAAGGCAACCATATCAAGGTTTATAAATAAAATTTATATAGTTATTATAAAGCCACTAGCCATATAATAGTCAAGTAAAATAATCATAAAATAATCAAGTACTTTTTGCCATATAATAATTAAGCCTTATAGAAGCTTTTGTTTCATACTTCTTTTAATTTTATTTCTTCCTTACTAATAGTATAAACGCGAAACTGTGTGCTTGTTTGTCCTTTCTTCACGCCCTAACTAAGCAACCCCCGCAAACCCCATTGATGATAAACAGTTGGTTGTAGTGAAATGTTATTGCGTAAACCCTAGTAAGTTATACAAGGTGTTTATCATAAAATGTGGTTGAATCTACTGCCGCTTACTAAATATTCCTAAAAACAATATTTATTTCGTTGCAATGCGGTTCCACTTATCATTTTTGACATTTAAGTGTTATCTATACATGAAGCACACATCAGACTTACATGTTACAATACATAAATTACGCTAGTAATAAGTAATAAGTGCTTTTGGCTGTACTACTATTTCCTTACTTAATTTAACAATAGCAAAAAACAACTCTTTTAACCCCCAGACAGAATTTCTTATGTATCCTACATTTAAAAAATCATCACCGGCTGAAATATGTCTCATCATTTGAGACGAACTGATTTACACTCGAAATTAATAACCTATTATGATAACCTAGATAACTAACCTAAACCTAACCTAGATATGGATTGGGCTATCTGAGATTGTTGCCTAGGATACTACTTTCTTTGCCTAGCAACCGTCGTTATTTTGATCTTCCTAAAAATATCCTAGGCAACTATATCAGATAGCCCTATCTATATTTACAGATAGGTTATTAATTTCTGGCGTTATACCGCACGCCCATAATATTATGTCAAAATTAAAATTATTATAGGTTATCAATCAATCATTGTAATCAATCAAAATGGTAATTTATGTAACTTAAATAGCGGTATTTTTCACTTATCAAACACAAACGGATCCACAATTAAGTGCAATTGTAACTTACTGGTCAACTACTCAGCAATTAAAATGCTGACACAAATAAAAGACAGAAACAAAGTTACTGTCTGTTTCAACACATACAACATGACTTGGTAACACACTTAAATACAATACGGTAACCATGTTGACATAGTACTACATAGGACTACATTTTAAACCTAAAGTGCCCCATAAACGATTAAATGTTCTGTCAATATTCTGTCCGATTTTTGTGTTTATTAAATTTATTTGACCATCTGCGGCTATGATTTACTTCCGGAAATTTATTGAACAAACATGTTTGTAAAACTAATTTTTCATAAAGATCGCTTACCGGACTCTTAAATATAGTCAGTTCATTGGTAGCGTATTTACTAATTACTAAAAAGTAAAATGTATTGTCTTAATAAAGCATCTTTACAACCGTGACTGTGGTGTTGATGTAATTAACCGTTGTTCTCGAAATAAGTACACTTAATAATGTATGTAATTATTAAAACAAATTGCTGTTTTAAGGACCTGATTTTAATAAACGACACAGTTTTGGGTTAAGTTTTTAGAACAGTGCAATTTTGTTGTACGTGTAGGTTTTAATTAATGTATTGGTCATTGCAGCTTAAAATTTTAGATGTTTTAGGTAGTTGAAAATCTTTAAGTAGAAAAACAATATTTAATTATTAAAATATTATGTTTATTTATTTATTTGTTTATTGGGCAGTCAACAAAAACATGTACTAACAATATGTAATAAATTAAATGTAGTATCTTAGTCTAAGTACAGTTTCTAATTATAGACAGCCACGGCATGCAATATGTTATAGCTTTCTTAACATTACATAATAATAAGTATGTACAGTCAACAGCAGCTACGTAGGTAGATCCTGTATAAAGATTTATTTGCGAGTTATTGAACAATGTAATTTTGTTCTTTCTCCAAGAGCACATAAATAAATCCCAGCCTCAGTTTAAATCACATTCTCCAAGAAGTCGATTTACGATAATCGACGGTTTAACTGAAACTTGTCAATATTCAGGACGACACAACGAGGCATTTTTATTCTTTCCGATGTCTAAAACCTGCCAATGTCAAGTCGGTCAAGCAAAAATATTCGACACAAGGTGACACGGTTATAGCGCGAAGTCATTTATTAAAATCGTACTCAGTATAGTACTTAAGAGTGGACGGCACGACTGCAGTAAAAACGGGTTATTTACGCGAATATAAAACTTTATTACTTCTAGAAACAAAGAAGACTGTGCGAGTCTGCCTTAGAGAAAACGTTTGCTATACATTCTATAGACGCAAAGCAGCTTGAATATTTTTCTACACGTAAACCTATTTATTTTCTTTTGTTTAACAGATTTAATGAAATTCACTGTTAGTCTAATATAAAATGTACCTAACTAGAGGTAAAGGTTTGAAATAGTTCGTATACTGCTAAGTTAGAACCATTTAGATTAGCAGTTTTGGTTTTTTTCATTAATTTCCTATTACCTTTTATCCATTCAAAGCCAATTTTACCTACTCTAGAATAAGTAATCGAGGTTTAAAGGATTTATTATCTCCTTCTAAACTTCAGAATACAAGAAAATCTACAGGCACTTCATTAGTCGGAGAAAAAGGATCTTAGCTCCTTATTTAGTTTTTTTAGTATTGACATCCGAATTATTAAGACTTTTGGGTAATCCATTCTAACACACTACCCTACATACCGTATAAATAGCTATTAGTATTTATTCTAATGTGCCATATTAATTATATAAAAAAACATGTTACTGCCGAGCAAACCTGACCTACGCCACTGATATATATTTACTCAAGTGCATCGGATGCACCGGGCTGCATTTTTCATGGTGTGCTTTGGGCATGCGTGTGAATGCAGATGTATAGTATACAACTATACGTTGCGCTTGTGTACAACTCTCCCTTATGTAAATGTCCCCTTATGTAAGGTAGGGCTTTCAATCCATTGAAAGCTTGGCCACGTGAGATGATTCACTTTCAGGAAATTGCGAAACAGATTATGAGAAGCATTTAATTGACGTTTATATAAGATACAGAATAACTGGGTATTTTAGGAGTGTTGATTTTAGGTACCAAAATTGAACTATAGATTCGTTTTTCATAAGGGAAGACATGGGAGTCGTGTTGTATGCGCTCTTCGCTACTGATAACTGTTCAGACTTCATTAATGCTACAGTATCCAAAACCTAATTCCTAACCTCAACCCGCAAATGCCAATAAAAGCTGGAACAAGCGTCCGTGATGACGCCAATAATCCACCCAGAATTACCAGAGGACATCCGCTTGGAGCAACGTGAGCCGCTCATCGAGCTCCCACACCCCAACGTACGATTGTCATCGGACTGCCGACTTACCACAACACAACATGAGGTAGACAGAATACACAAGGGCGAGGCACATGCCATTTACACCGAGACGGAAGCAAACAGGAGGACGGGTACGTCGTTTCCGTGCTTTCGTTTATATAGCGCCGGGTTCCGATCAACCAACTCTTAGCAGAAAATTTAAACTCCACAATCTGCAGTGTCTTTCAAGTGGAGCTTCTGGACATCACAAGAGGTTGCCAGTAAAGCTCAAAACGATAATATTCACCGATCCGATATCTTTTCTACAAGCAACCAATTCGTGGAGCAAATACATCGGATTCTAGCCAAATTTAGGGAACGAACTGGTATGGGTAAGGAGCCACGTCGGGGTAGTAGGCAACGAGGCAGCTGATCATGAGGCCGGTCAGGCTGCTGGACTCCGACGCAGCATGGTCTATGATCGGTTTGCCCTATTTTACGTCAAAACCCGCGAGTGCCAAAACAGCATGGCAATTTGGCGCAGAGATATCTGGAGGCACCTCAGGCTAAACACACCAAAAAGTGGCTTCCTACTGTGGATGACTGTCACCAAACTATGACAACTATGGACACGTCTTACCCAAATCCTCACGGGGCACGGGTACCACAAGCAATTTCTTAATAGATTTCACATAACCTCAGATAACCTGTCTCCCTGTGAAACTCGACAGACCAAACCATCGACCACCTACTCAAGGAAGCCCACGATTCGCTAATCAAACATATAATCATGATTTCACCTGCCACAATATTAACATCAATCCATACCTAATATCAGTTAAAATAAGAGAACAAACAGCAATAGATTCTCTTAAAAAATTCATTACATATACAGGGTTACAGGGAAAGTCGTACTGAATATTAAAGGACGTTATTATTTAGGTCATTTCTGATGAATTTGATCCTATAATATAGTGTCCGAAACTTAACCGTTATGGAGATATTGATATCTTTAAGTTTTTTTTTAAATATCCCAATTTTTTTGCTTTTTTGCCAATCTTTTTATGATTAAGACTTCTAGGGTTCGTTTTTTTATGTATTTAGTTAGAAGACATGCCAATGAATAAAAATGATCAACAAAAACTCAACCCTCCATTAACAGCTTAAAATAACTGCATGACAACGGTATAAATTAAGTAATTTTTGCTATGTATTCCTAACTTTGAAGCGCTATGGTAAAAAAAAATTGTATGGAACTTATTCTGCAGATGATTTTAAAAACTTCTACGTCTTCTTAGCTATTCAAAAAGGTATAACACTAGCTATTAAATAGGCAAAACATTGAGCAAATAACAGTTCAGTTAGCAAAGGCTACATTTTCAGTTTGATGTAAAAATAGCTAAATCACGAAAATAAAACAAAAAAATCAGTAATATTTTTATAATTCATGTTCAACATGGCCGCCACTATTTCTTATACAAATTCTCATTCGTTTTCTTAAATTACTTTTTACAACAGATGTTTGCAGGCTCCGCCTCATTTCCTCAGCTCGAACACTTCTTCTGTAGTGCGCTGGGCAGCCATCGTGTTGAAAGAACATATTTTGTCTTATTGCCAGAGGTAAATCGAGCATTAAAGAGTATAACTCCTCCCTTAAAAAGTTCTCGTACATCTCGCCATTCAAATTATCGGGCAAAAAGTATGGCCCTATCAAATAATTAGAAATTATGCCCATCCACACGTTGAGACTGAATCTCCTTTGCGATCCTTTTAATCTTTTTTTATTGGGATTACCTTGCGCTTTGGGAGCCCAATAATGGGCGTTATGGTAATTTGTGATACCGTCTTTGTCAAACTTAGACTCATCTGTCCACAAAATTTTCTTTAAAAAAGCCGGATCATCAATATCGGCATTTAGCATAAATCTGCAGAAGTCTAGTCGCCTCAGCGGGTCCCCTTCTTCATTTACGTGCACTGGCGTGTAATGGTAAGGGTATTGGCCAGAACTGTGCATTACGAACCAGGCTTTCCACTGGGAAATACCGAGCCGTCGAGCAACAACAGTTGTTGACGTGGTTGGGTCGGCTTGAAAAAGGCGTCGAATTTCATTATTTTCTTCGTCGTCGTCATCAAAAATACGAGGTCGTCCCACGTCAGTTCGTCGTACTTGAACAGAACCAGTTTCTCGTAGTCTTCGGTAAACTCTGTCAAATACGCCAATATCAGGTACTCGGCGAGTAGGATACCGTAGCATGTATTCATTACGTGCACGTAATGACACTCCTCCGCAAAAGCCGTAACACATTAGGATGTCAGCATATTCCTCGTTGGTAAATGTCGCCATGTTCACAAAACAAATCAAAGTCCAGTTGCAAGCCAAATCACACAGTTAGAAGATGAAACAGTCCAAAAATCCAAGCCAAGTCGCGTTAAATATTACTGATTTTTTTGTTTTATTTTCGTGATTTAGCTATTTTTACATCAAACTGAAAATGTAGCCTTTGCTAACTGAACTGTTATTTGCTCAATGTTTTGCCTATTTAATAGCTAGTGTTATACCTTTTTGAATAGCTAAGAAGACGTAGAAGTTTTTAAAATCATCTGCAGAATAAGTTCCATACAATTTTTTTTTACCATAGCGCTTCAAAGTTAGGAATACATAGCAAAAATTACTTAATTTATACCGTTGTCATGCAGTTATTTTAAGCTGTTAATGGAGGGTTGAGTTTTTGTTGATCATTTTTATTCATTGGCATGTCTTCTAACTAAATACATAAAAAAACGAACCCTAGAAGTCTTAATCATAAAAAGATTGGCAAAAAAGCAAAAAAATTGGGATATTTAAAAAAAAACTTAAAGATATCAATATATCCATAACGGTTAAGTTTCGGACACTATATTATAGGATCAAATTCATCAGAAATGACCTAAATAATAACGTCCTTTAATATTCAGTACGACTTTCCCTGTAACCCTGTATAATGCACAATTTAAAGACATTTAATAATACTTGACTATATAACCTAGAAAATAAAAACTACAAAAATTGAAACAGTTAATTTACTTTTAACTGTTTCAATATTTGCAATTGGCATATGCCAACTACTATTATTAATCTCACCTAACAGTGTGCAAATACATAAGGAGAAGTATCAAATCGCTCTCTCTATTCAGAACCTATAAATCAAAGCCCCGCAGCGAAAAATTGCCAAACGTACCATTAATTGCTACAGTAGGCCTAGCACGAAAACTTTCGAAAAAGTATTGAAAAGTATGACGATACTTTATGAATATGTATGTATGAGATATTAAGCAGCATTCCTACCGGACGAAAACGGAACTAAACCCTATACCTTTTTTAGTGACGCGACGATTCGTAAACTCTCTCGAAAGTTATTCGTGCCAGCCCCACAATATCCATAACCTTATTCCTAACCTCCACGTAAATGACAGAACATGCTCGAACAGGCGTCCGTATCGATTGGAGCCTACCTCAACCCCTCGTGCCCTTGAGAGCTAGGTCCCGGGGAGGGGGGAGAGTCCTGACCACGCACAATGCAGCCTCGTTGCACCGGCCTATATTTAGTGGTGCATTTCGATGTATGAGTATACACGCGCGTTTTTCAAGATGGCGGGCTCGGTGGCTTGTTATTGTTACTACGCAAACTATGCAGTTTTGGGCTACGTTTTATTGTAATAATAACTATAAACAGTGTTGCTATACTTTATCGCCTTTAAAGTATTGTCCTTTTTTCCTAAAAGTAAATATTATACTGCGGCAATATTGCTAACGTTTTTTTTATTAAAGACTTTATCAGGATAGGTGGATGTTTGATACTCTTTCTTGCAAAAACTACTGAATGAGTGTGGATGAAATTTGGCACACATTATATAGTCTAGTTATAAGTCAAAAGATTTTTTTCCAATTACAGTATTATGTAGTGCATGTTAAACTTAACTCCATTACTAATAACGTAGTGTTTGTTAAAGCAAATAATATTTAACACAAACCGTTGACGATTTTCTGCTCCAGTTACCGTAAACAGTTTGATTACATGTATAAAACTCTTCAATTATTGTTGGACTAGAAAATTTGCCATACATCTTAAATTACTGGTAGGTATTTAATAAAGTCTTAATAGGTGGTAAGGGATCCCACAATTCCCACAGGAAAAAAAAAATATGCTACATATTATAGTTAAGTACTTTTGTTTAAAAATAATTTGGTCGTATGGTTGACATAGTTTGTAGATATGCTATGGAGAGTGAATCTAGTTTTTGAACAGAATGACATAACCAGATTATTATGCACGCATAATGTATGCAATGCACTAATAATAAATATTATTTATTAAGTATTCTTGCATTCTACTAAAACTTCGCAAATAACTGTATTATACTTAATGGATTTATAATTTGTTCGCTTATGTAGAAATATTTGTTAAAGTGTTCAGTGAGTTTTAATTTAAATGTTTTCCGCAATTTCTCGGGTATGCGATGCTGTTTGCAGATTAAAATACTGATAAAGTAAGCCATTAAAATTGACGTGTTCAATATAAAATAACGTCAATGACAACGTTTAGATTGTGATTTTATCGTTACATACTAGCTCGAATGGGCTCTGTTTTAATAATAACGTTATAGCTTTGTCAGAGGTAGAGTTATTTTCCATTTTTAACGGTCCTCTGCAGTGTCACTTCAATAGCTATGACATTGGACTGTGAGAACTGCGCGCACGCCCATTTCCTCCAAGAAATAACTCGAAGCTTAAATAATTGTATTTCCGAGAACATTCTTGGGTTTAAGTCGTGATATGTTCTTATGGGCTATTCACTAAAAGCCTTTAACGTAATATGCCTTTTTCATTTCGTGATGGTTAATCGCGTACTACACCCGATTATCGGGAATAAATTTTATCGGGAAAAATATATGAGAAGACTTGTTTCTTTGTGGGAAACTTTCATCATTATCATCCCTATTATCTTATGCGACTTGGACTTGGAAACCCACAGCAATTTTTTTTCTATGCTAGCAATTTCAAGAGAGGTAATAAAGATTAATCAAGACGGTGATAAATTAAAACGAACATTTAACTCGAGTTGAACTTTCATAACTCAAAATGATGAATTCAAAGTGTTTAACAGCAATAATTTAATTTCCAAAGTAGGTAATAATTCATTGTCATAACTTCAACACGTAAGTGATAATGGCACATATTAAGTTCCATAAGTTTAATTAAAGTTTGAGACGGTAACTTATCGGCGTCACAAGACTCTAAATTACCTACTATCTGAACTCAGCACATACTCGGTTCCCGCGATAAAAACGGGCGAACGGTAATGGCTTAATACGATAAGTGGAACAATATAGTGAAAGCACATTTTCCAACAAGTTTCACTCGCTTCTGAGAAGGAGAAAACGAGTGCAGCGGAAACTGAGAAAAACTATCATAAAAACATGTAAAGATCGGCTGGCGTATTGCGCTCAGCACAATAACATGAATCGATAGTAGGAAACCCTCCGACTAGTTCAGCAGTGCGTGAGGGCGACCTAATACACCCACAGCCAAGACCGCATGCGATGCGGGCAGCGGGCTAAATATACAGGGCTCGCTGCGTTCCAGCGCCGCGCCGCCGCGCCGAACGGAACTTATGGCGCAACGACAACGTCCACTATTGCTTGTCCGGAGAAAATAACCGGTTTCGCTGGCAGCCCAACCGATTTCCAACTTAAATGCGACGCGAAAAGTGCCGGTTTCGTTCAGCGGGGTCGCAGAAGAAGGCCGTTTCGTAAGCAGCGGTGGCGGTAATAACACAGCTAGGTGCATTTTCGCTGCAATTTCGCTCTCGGTCGGGCTGTGTGTTTGTGGCGCGCTGAAGATCAGGGCTAACGATCGGCGGGTTGTTTGTCCCTCTCGCACGCGCTGGCAGCGCAAAAGAAACGCTACAACTCTATCTGACAGCGGCGCGACACCCGAGAGGCTTTGTGCGTTTTCCATGTTTATGTTTATTATAGGAGTGCACGTACTAGGGGGTGCTTTGAACGCCAGTTGCTGTGTAGTTATAAATTCCGCGACGTTTTTGTTTTTATTTCAAAGTCTATGTTTGTATTTTGCTGCGCTGGTACGCGCTGCTGCGTGCGGTAATGTTGAGTTTTATTACGCTGACCTTTTGCGCGGTGCTGATATTTTGCGATATTAAGAATTAACGTTTGGGCGGTAGAAGTCTATGTAATTTATTTATGGATAATCTAAAAACAAAGTAATCTGTTGAATTCTTTGATGAAAGACATAATGTTAGCTACCTTTTTTTTCATTATCAAGTCAGTATTTAAGTTTTCTAGATTTAAGTATTTATAGTCAATCCATATGAGAATTATGAACATTTTCCCGGAAAAACCATTAATGAAAATAGTTTTTCAGCCTGATTAGGCCCGAGGGAGTTGCTATTGTAGTATTTTTAGAATGTGAACAAATTCTTTCAATATATTTACTAACCGCGAGTTTTTAAGACTCACCTAGCTATAACAATCCTACTACATTACGATACTACTTTCTCTGCATCTATCTATATTATATTATGGTTTTTTTTTTCTTTTTTAATAGCATACATATGATACGTGTTTCTTGATTTGCGATTGCTTTTTCCTTATTCTTTATGTTAGCTCTAAATTATTTGTGGCTTTTGTGGGTGAAATAAATAAGTATGATCTTTTAGAAAAATGTTATATGCATTATTTACTAATAGTGTAAATAGATTAAACATAACAAATCTTTGAATCCCTCCCTCAAATGATCCGAAGATAGAGATTCATGCGTGATCAATCATGTGATGTTCGGTAGGTATCTAATTAAATTCATAGACGGCGATAATCACCAAACAAAACAAAACACTATCAAGTTTCAAACGCAAGAACGCCATTTTAGATATTTTGCCGATAACTAACCCAGAGAGGTAAACCAACCGATTTAAACACATACGAAGCGGACGAAAATCAGTGGCAAACGGTGAACAAAACACGATCTCTGTGTGTTAAAAAAATCAACATCAACCATTTTTATATAATGTCACCACTGCTGGGGCACTGGCCTTCCTTATGGATAAGGAGAATTGGCCATGACCCACCAAGCGGGCTGTTAATAACGGATTATAACTCGCGAACGAAGTGTCAAACGAACGACGGCCAACATCCAGTAATTGAGAGAAAGAAGAAGAAGCGTCAAACACCAGACGAATATCGGCGACAAACGGCGAACAAAACACCAACAAATATTAAACAAAAGAGGGCATTTTCGATTTATGACAGATTGCCAATGCAAAGGGGTAAATTACCCGATTAACATTGAACAGAAACGAATAGCGGACGAAAATCGACGAACAAAACGAACAAAACACGATAAAAAAAAAAATGGAAGTAAGCCATTTTAGATTTTAGACAAATTCCTAATCCAGCCAGGCAGTCAGGTAAACTTCCCGATTAATATTGAACGCGAACGGAGCTACAAGAAGTGGGCGAAAATCGACGACAAACGGCGAACAAAACGTAGAAAAGACGATCAAATATTAAACGAAAGTAGGCCATTTTCGATTTATGTCAGATTCCTAATCCAGCGGGGTAAACTCGCGGAGGCGTAACTGACGGTGGCGTAACCGAGTGCGAGTACTATATTTACTTTGGGCACGTGTTTCCGAAGTGAATGGGCTCGGTTCGCGACCTTGAACCCGCACGCACCCGCCCGAATGGACGGCTGCCCAAACTCCAGCCCCTGAGCCCCTACCACCAACTGTTGTGGAAGTGGGTAATCAATACCATATTCATCTGTATTCTATATGGATATAACATGCGTATATATATAAAATTGAAGATACTGTAAAAGCAAGAGCTTGACTAGATGCTCGTAAAAGTATAAAGATTATACTTTTAAGAGCTTCTAGGGTATCTAAGGTAACAATAGCAAATCCAAATAAATAAAAAAAATACAAAGTTTCGGTAGCACAGTGGTTAGAGCTGTGTTAGAGCAGGGTTAAAGCAGTATTTTTCTATTAAAAATTAATCATAAGTACAAAAGTTTCCATTTGCTTGGGATATTCTCAGAAACGGCTGTACCGATTTTGACAGCTGATGTTATAAGGGTTAACTGAGGCTACTTTTGTTTTTGGAACAATAATTGTTCGCGCAAAATAATCTAAAATAGATAGATCTACTTTGGAAGGGGATTTTTACTGAAAAGCACCTGACGTATTTCAGGCTACTTTTATTATAAAAAAAGGGCTGTAGGTCACAAACGTAGTCGCGAGCGTCTGTTACCGTTTATTAAAAGACGGTTCTATAAGTTACGTGTATAGTTATCGCCATCTATCATCTAATCATCATTATAAGTGCGATATTGCTGTAACAGATCGTAGTAAGGCCCCTAATCAATGATGTGTTTGAAGAAAAAATGAGGAGCGTCTTTTAAGACATGCTATTGATTATATTATGGAATAATTCGATGGATAAAGGGTTTGAACTGTTATATCAAGTTAGTCTAAATCCGTAGTATGAGACGCCATTAATCTCATACTACGGATATATGTCGAATAATACGAATATATGTCTATACATCCTTATTCTTCTTTCTTAATTAATGGCGTGCTTGCGATAAAATTCGCGAATTTTGCCAATGTCAAGTAAATATATTTTGTATTTATATAAATTGTACGGTAGATTGAGTTAAAAACCCTAAAAATGGAGCCTCACAACACGTGTTATTACGAAAAGAACTCGGGTGAAAATGTATAGATATTTTTAAAATGAGGTTCCTCGATATTACCTATAAAAATAAACCCCCTGTTTATCACACACAGATAAACAAAAAAAAATAGGATATATAATGCCCTAAAGTGTCACGTTAGCCCGATAATTAAAGTAAAAAATGAATAATGCCAACCCAAAGTATCACCTTTATATCTTTAACTCCAATTATCTCACTAGCCTGATACTTTAGGGTATTGTGATCCCTATCCATTTAAATAGGTATTATCGTACGGTGCGATTTTGAAGAATTTTCAATATGTCGGACCGGTAACGAGTCCGAAAGGATGAAACCCCTTTACAGATTGACTGAAAAAAGGGGACCATGGCAACCTCACCTATTCAAAAATATTGTTCATTACATTACCGATAGGTGTTCGCATTGCTGAAACTTCGGATAGTAAGGTCGTTGCTGCTGAAACTGAACATCTGTGACATAAGTATAGGTATGATAAAACAAAGCCTAGTGTTTGAGTTCTAATTTTTTTATTGTATTTGGGGAAGTCGAAAATACGTTCATTCAGTTTTTTTTCAGTACAATGTGATATAGAAGCAATAATATTAAAGAAAGTTTTCAAGATATAACATAAATTATTACTTTAGAGATGCATTTTGACACATATTTTATTTGTTCAGTAGTTTTCAGGGTCGAAATTATCGTCGCTTTGTAAATAAAAAAGAGAATAGTAACAGTAAGACAGCCATTTCCGACGTTAAAAACAACCAATATGATACTTCGTCACGCGAACCTCCCCATAACACACACCTATGACCTACCACAGAGTACGTAAGGTGGTGGTGGGTGCCCAAAAAGAAAGGACACACAGAACAGAGCTCTATTTCTGTCATATAAAAATTTAAGTTACGTTTACAGGCATTATCAGGCACTTCAGTGGGACTACAACAAAGCTTTACTTTAGAATGTACGAATACTTTTTCTAAAGTTTTTCGAGCCCCACAAAAGTATTTAATCGCAATTGTCAAAATAACAGGCGGCCGGCGGCCGTATTATTAACATTTCATGACAAAAGAAAAAAAAGTTACAAACAACTAGCAATGAGTTTTATAATCAATTTCAATGAAATTATATAATGTTACAAATAATTGTTAGTAGTCAATAGAGTAGCAAGTAGCACCAACCCTTGTCAATCAGGCAAATTCTTTGAGAATGAGGAGAGTCGACACGACATCAGTGGGCAAAGAAGATGTGACGATATCGGGCCATACAATTTTAATAGTTTACGTCCACCGATATCGGTGTTTGTGTCGATAATCGGTGTCGGTGTCTAATATAGAAGGGCACGGAATGTCCCATCTGTTGACCTTCTAATCTGTGCCGATATCGTAACTTTGCGCGAGTCACATCGCTACGCAGTGGTTGTCAGCCGATCAATAATGTGTCAAGTGAGGCGCTTCTGATCAGACGTTGAAATCAAATGCATTTCTATTGTTCGGGGGAAAACTATTTCACAAGTTCTTTTGTTCCGATGATAGTATGTCCGAAACTCTAGGATGTGTTGGAAACTTGTAATACAGTGGCATAATGTAATTAAAGATCACACCAATAATTATTTCCAAAACTAGGTAGAGTCTGCCCAAATGTTCCATTTTAACGCGATTAAATAACGACATATTTAATAAATTAGTAACGAAGCCGCAGTTATAGACGAGTTAGATTATAGAGATGACAATAATATCTTTTGAATTTATTGCCTTTTAGTTTTTCGCAAAAAATTGGTCTTATCAGTGAAAAAAAAGCTTTAGCTCTATGTAGACGCAATCGTAAGTGGCCTAATTGATTAATATCAATAGAGTATCTAAGCCGGATAAATAAAAAAAAAGAGTAAGCCTATTAAGTTTTGTGAAGCCTACTGTTGACCGAACATTGGAAAATAATAGTTTGTGTAAGTAGTAAAGTTGCGAAGACTGTGAATTATTATGCGGTGCTAAAATTAACCTGATCTGTATTTGTAAAATTTGATCCTAGACCTTATAAATTTAAGGTATGCAAATACAATTATTTTGGGTTGGTATTTTTGAAATTCGAAACCTTGGCCGGTTTCACGTGTTGCCGGTCCGGTGCGCAAGCGGGCCGGACACCATTGTCAATCCAGTTGCGCGGGCGCGGCCATGCTTCTTGTTCGCATTGTTCTCGAATTTGTACTCGGAGGCGTTAAAACTGTTGCATTTTTATTCTGTTTGAGTTTACACACTTTTTTTGGAGTTCGTTTTGTAAACTTTGCAATAACTTTTAATGATCATAACGAGAACTTATAACTAGGTATATAAGTGAATAGCTTTTTCTAGGTAAGTTCGCTCCTTCTTCGGCCTTTTCTAAATTGAGTGTGACTAAAGTGATCATTGCAAATAAATGATTTATTATTATTATTAACAATTCAGAATGAAGCCAAAAATAAATGGCACAAATCTCGCTCATGCTGCATGATTTTGTATGAACGTTTTGCTTTGAGTTAAGTTCGAATTGTTCTCAACTTCAAATTCTCAATTCAGAAACCGATCGTTAGTCTATCTCATGTAAAACAATAAATAATAAGAAGAACTTCTTTAAAAAAAGGAAGAAAGAAAGAATTGATGTTTGATAAGGTGGAGACTTTGTCAGTTTTCCAATTAATATAGACTTGCACTTTTTACTGGAATAGCTCATTCAATGAACAATGTATCAGGCATAGTTCTAGATTCTCGTCTATCCAATATAGATTCAAGATTTCACTAACTTCATCAAAACATACTTGTAGTTAAACAGAAACAAATCCTTAAAAAGTACGATACTCATGTCATAGTTGTTTTGACAGTAATGTTATGGGCAAGTAATAATGTTTCAGAAACGCTGAAAAATATTTGAACGTCACCATTACAAACAATGTTTGTAAGGCATCAGAATATAATATAGTTTCATTCAGCGTTCGTTTTAAATCGAAACGAAGTAGGTTGGCCTTCATCCAATTTACATCCAACTCCTATTACAATTATTACTTGTATTATAAAACAAGAACGATCCCATTCCCGTCCGTTAAACTCTAAAGAGTAAATAAGCTATTACGATTTCCGTACGTTTTTGAATGACGTTCTAGTTCTTGATTCTTCAAACTCCGTTCATTTCTTTTTCATTTCGGTCAATGTCCGTTCTCTGCCCAAATGTTCCATTGACATCGATCTAGGGTTTAAACGGCTGTTCGAAAGCGAACAAAACATCACAGTTCTAAAGTTTAAAAAGGTTTATTCTGTAAATACAGCACGTGCAAATCCTATAGAAGCAGAAAATAGTCACAGAACACTTTGAATTATTCTAAAAAACTTGTTTGCAGTCATGGTGGAGGAAGTGATAGATTGTTCCGCGTAATATACGCGCTTATATTATTAAAATTAACTGGAAATGCTAATTTTTATTATTAGCTTTCAGATTTAGTAGCCCACGCTCGAATCTTGTTCCTCAAGGTTTTTATATGCTTCTGCACTGAGCGTTCGATCTGATAAGTTCCGATCGATTAAGAACAACGAATAATATTTAAGGCCTGTGATTAAGTTTAAATTAAGCATTGACTGTAAGAAAAGATTCCAGAATTTATTGGTAGTAATAAATAATAAGATATGTGATCTTATTTTTCGCATTTTGCTCTCTGAATCATTATAATATCATCAATATAAAAGTAATCACCCAATTCTTTCTCATTAAGGAGTATTTGTTGTATATTCAATAGTAATGACATGAAATTGCTTAGAAAGAAATTATCTGTAACGAATGGTTTATTGTGAGACTCCAAATATTTTTTTCTAAATAACTTTAGAAAAGTTTCATAATAATATAGGAGAATATGGAGGTAACGGTTTAAAAAATTATACATGCAACTATTTAAGTTTGAAATTATATACATTTGGTAGTTAGGTCACGCTACAATGTTTGGTCTAGGCATTCGATCGAAACCAACGTGTGTTGACCGGGCGCTTCACCTTGAGACCGCACCTTGCTTCGTATAGCCCAGCTAAGTAGAAAACGTATTGGCCAGTTGTAGCTTGTAAACAGAATAAGGCTTTATAAGTTTTCCGTATAGTATCTTTTGGTACAATGCTCGAGGACCGGTCCGCTGTGGGTGAGCGAGTTGAGGAATGCACGGGACGGACAGAGACGGCCGGCGTGATTTGAAAGTGTACGAGTCACTATCGACTTACCAACATTTCGATATCGAATCGGCTGTAGTCATTTGTTTTTTCTGTTGTGTACCGATTTCCTCTAGAACTGTAATTACGGTTGCTATGTGTTTTCGTAGTTCCAGTGTGGGACGTATTTTTTCACCCCATTCAATTTCGAGCTTCAATTGTTTGGCAATCCCTAATTGCTCGTAATCATACGCTGTAACCACATTTAATGGGTCGCTTTACATCACGGTTGTTGGTAGGTAATCAAATTATCATATTTAATGCATAAACACTCCTTTGCGTTGGAGTACCTAACGCTTGGTTAAATTCGGGAACAAAAAATCTTAATCCGCAAAAGAGATTGGTCGTTAACATCCTCCTAAGTGGTTTCAAATGTTAATTGTTACATAACTGAATTAAAAGGAATTAGTTCTTCAGCAGAAACATAGTTATTACGACGAATTTTACTAATTGGTTGAACTAAAAAGAAGATGAAGTTTTGAATCGTAAATTGTTGTGAGATCGTAAATTTGTTTTAAAATATTAGTTTTTATTTATAACTTGAAATGACCATACAAATGGTAGAGGATTTGTTGCATAATTTATGACAAAATAAGTATAAAATCCGGTCCACTGCTCTAACCACTGAAAAGTCTCGGTAGCTCAGTGGTTAGAGCAGTGGACCGGATTTTCAAAGGTCATGGGTTCGAGTCCCATCCGAGGATTCACTTGTGGCCGAGTTGATTTTTTTCCAATATTTTTCTATTTAAAATCAATCCTGTTATTATGATTTATTATTTTTGGAGAGGGGACACCAGCAAGGCCGGACGGGTGATCAGTCTACATACATTGGGCATTCTGCCATGAAGTGGTAGCTTGTTTCTTCCTTTTCTTTACATTGTGAACAGATGGGATCCTCTGTCCTTTTGATAATTGAAAGGTGCCTGTTCAGTGGACAATGTCCTGTCAGTACTCCTACTATGTTTCTCCTACTTAGTTTCAGCAGCTCTTTAGTTTTCTTCTTATCAACTAATTTGATGAAAATCTTTGACTGTCTGCAGTCCTTTCTTTTCATCCATCTTTGGTTAGTTTCTTTAGTTATTCTCATCTCGATGATGTTCTTAGAGATTCTATGTGAGATTGGCAGTCTCGGTTCAGGGCCAATGAAGGGTTCATCAGCCCCCCTCCTAGCCAATTTCTCAGCTTCCTCATTGCCACTGTTACCTTCGTGTCCGGGTACCCAGGCAATTTCTACCTCAACCAAGTTGACGAGTTCCTAAATGCTTTGTTTGCACTCCTTTACTATGGCTGAGGTAGTCTCCACTTTGTTAAGGACTTTATATTATTATTTTTACTACATAATAGTTGCTTATATCACTTTTGATCATGTGCGCACACTACATTATCGCGAATACTTCCGCTTGGAATACGCTGGTGTATTTGCCTAGATTGAAAGTTGCCCTTTTTGTGTCGGGTTTGGCTATGTAAACACCAGCTCCCGATAGCTGAGTTGATTCTTTTCTTGACCCAACAGTGTAGCATACTGCAGTGCTATCCAGATGGCCTTGCCCTATTTCCCAGTCTTCTCTAGATCTGATTCCGATCCTGTATTTTTGTCGAACATCCTTTCCTTATTAATTAGGGCATTGTTGACCAGTATCATTGAAAGTTTTCTTCGTACTTGTTACCTATGATAGCGTGACCTTTGTCATTGTGTTAACCTTTCCACCAGATTAGTATTTTTTAGCTTGAACCATTGCTCTTTAGCTCTCTTTTTTATTTCAAGATCTATTGGATTGAAGCCTAGTATCATTTCTAAGGCGGCCGTGGGAGTTGTTCTCATGGCTCTTGATTATCATGATGCGACTAATCTTTGTACCTTTTTGAGTTCTTTTCCGTTGTATTCTAATTGTGCCTTATGCTACCATACTAGGGCACATATAAAATCAATCCTAAGTAAACTGTTATTGTTGCAAATGAAAGATAAATTTGACGACCTCTCTGGCGTTGAGGTAGTAGCCTGCCTTTTACGTAGAGGGTCCCGGGTTCGATCCCCGGACCGACAAGACAAATATTTGTGTGCATAAACTTGCTAGTTGTCTTAGTCTGGATTTTTAATATGTATATTATGTATTTATTTACCAAAAAGCATATAAGTATGTTTATCCGTTATCTAGTATCTATAACACAAGTTCTTATGGAACGTACCTTGGGCTAGATAAATTAATTGGTGTGGTTGTAAGAAATTTATTTATGAATAGTGAAAACTTCAACAATAACAGTAGATGCCTCTATCCTGAAATTTTTGAAATATTCTATGTATTCGTTACTTTTATGTGTAGATTTAAATTATTTTTTTTAATTACAGTCTGGCATTGGAATTTTGGTTTAGCTGTGTAAAATCAAGATTGACATTTACAGATAACCCTGTCATTAGTGATGGTCTGTTTACATCTATAACGTTGTCGGTACTGTCGACATCAAATACAGTTTTACATTTAGACCTTAATTTAGACCGTATCGTGTATGATATAAGAGCGTTTTTTTCAAATTCAAAGCCTTAGATGATAGTCTACCTTAAATAATGAGCGCATTTCGTAGAGCTGTTGTTAAGAAAAAATTGGTATTGAAGTTATACTGGATTGGTTTTTTATATTTAAACTTCGAGCTTCAGGGAAATTCTCTCATTTTGATGTAACACAGCGGACAGCGCAGGACCGATTGTTGTGGGGATTCTTGGGGGAGGCCTATACCTAGCAGTGTGTGTTATGTGGCTAAGACGACGACCTAAATAATTGCTCTATCAGTGATGGTTGGACAATATTTTATTGGGTAAAGTTATATTATTTTCATTAGAATAGTTTTCGATATTATTCGTCAGTTGTTTTCTTCTTTGTTTCTTTTTATATGTATTTCTTCTCTTTTTATCTTATGATTTATTGTCATTCACAATAATATGTTCTTAAGTTCGATTAAGTTTTATTTTAGTAAAGTTGTATGAATCTGTATGTTTTCGTGTACAAATAAAGAAAATATAGGTAATACTCGTATTGTGGCCTGCTTGAAAAAGCTTCATTAAAAGAAACGGTGGCATATAGAACGACTAAATCTACATTTGTAAATAGAAAAACAGATCGTTATCGAATCCTCGGTCGCCGTTTGCAATTCGAAGCTTTTTATCAAAGTCGGGCGTGGTCAAATAACTTTGTGCCACTACGCCCACCGCACAGAGTCCACTATCGGTTACGTCTCCCGCACGCCCACTCAGGTGGTATAACAAACTATTTGTTTTCATCGTCCCGCATCTGGGGTTCTACTACTTCTACTACGAAAGACTGATTACGACGATAGTCAAACGATTTCGGCCCAAGCGCCTTATTCACCATCCGTCTTGATGTCACAATATTAAAGCGCTCATGGCCGCGCTAGACAGACTGATCGTATTCTATCACGTTCATTAAGCAAAGTTCGGCCCGGTCAGGTGTTGGATGGGTGACCGTAAAGTGGCATTATAACTGAGCGCTTCCGTGCTTCGGAGGGCACGTTAAACCGTCGGTCCCGGCTGTTGTCATTTGATTACAGTTGTTAAGCCAAGTCAGAGGCCTTATAGGCGGCTTGATAAACTCTGACACCAGAGGTGGCCACTAACCCTCACTCGATAAGAAGAAGAATAGTGAAAGAAGAGCTAAACAATGGAATTGGAAGTTGTCTCGTCCCTATCCACTATCGCCTCTATCTATCCCCTTGTGACGTACGTCAAGATCGATGATAAATAGGAGCTAAGAATTGGATCTTAATTTGTTGCATATACTCGTATAATCACGAAACTAAAAGAACGCAAGTCCGATTATCCTTTTTAATGAACTAGGGGAACACATAGCCTTTATCATATGATATTAAGTAATGATAAGGCTAAAGATGGAAGCGCACTTCTCTCGTAATCCTCAACCACTGCGAAATTGGCTTTAACTGCTGGAAGACAACAATGCACAAAATATTTTTGTCAGGCGTCAGACTTGGTTATGTGGTTGGTAGCTAGCCAGGCGGACTTACTACAAGTTCTATCACTAACTATGCTTGGTTTTCTACGAAAGATATCTTGATAGTCGGAAGATTTTCATCATACGATTTACTATAGACCTTTTTGTCGCTAATACAGTCTCGGAACTAAACGAGATCTTGTCCGATTATCGTGTTTAGTTTTCTTAGTAGACCCACTGGCTCGGAAACCCCGATGTTTAACGGGCCGTCCCAATTCAGGCCCCGAAATAACCCGCGCACTGTCCCACTTTTGTCCCGTCCCGTCCCCCTTGATACCACGATACGCCTGGTATGCGCTGTCAAAATGTTACTGCCGATGACTGTACTCGGGTCACTGGTCTAATTGATTAGGGACGCTTAAATATCTTTTAGACTTTTTTTCTTAGCCCTTAGCAAGATTTGAGGTGCTTTTGTTTGGTATTCAGATTATTATCACTTAATTAATCATTTTGCTAGCTGGACACCGGAGAACAGTGGATTATCAAATGTGTTTCATTATCATAACCCTGGGTCTGACATGTTAAAATCCTCCAACTAATGCTGAAATCCAACCATCGCTAAAAAAATTGAATGCATCTTTATCTTAAACTAGCTGAGCGACCCGTGCCTCACATAAAAAAAAACAAAAATACCTATGTCAGTTGTTTTGTTTCAATGAACGAACAGTGCGCGCAAAAATACCGATTTCTATCGGCTTCCCTTAGAACTGCCACCCGACCGATCCACCATGCAGACTTAATATTTAATGTCGACGACCTGTTTGGCGTAGGGGTACTAAACCCGCCTTCTGCGCCAGAGGTCCCGGGTTCGATCCCCGGACAAGACAAATATTTGTGTGCATGAACATGTCTATTTGTCTTGGTCTGGGTGTTTAATATGTATATTATGTAAGTATTTACAAAAAAAAATGTATATTTGTATGTTTATCCGTTATCTAGTATCCATAACACAAGTTCTTCACGAAACTTAACGTGGGCTAGATAATTGGTGTGAAAAATATATATATATAAATATTGTCAACAATTAGTTAAATGTGTTGTCTCGATCGAGTAAAAATACCAATAATGAGTTATGAGTTTTTGCTATCCACACGATGAGTTTTACTCGTTTAAGAGTGAAACTTGTAAAACTTGTATGTGAGTGAATACAACAAGCATAATTTGATGTATCGACTATTCAACGATCGTTAATGTCACTAGACTATTTTCGGATGGTAACAAATGACAATCAGGACTTAACCCTCCACGTTCGCTCAATATAAATTACAAGTTGTCATCATGGTAAATCCAACCGGGTCAAAGACCTTATGAAAATAATTACATATGAATTAAATGTAACTAACTATACGATTGTGTTATTTTAAAAGCATGCTTAAAGAATTCGATATTATACTGATCGCTTCGACAGTGTTTTTTAAATCATAATTAGTTCTTTTTTTATTTCAAACTCTGACAGGAAAAAATATTTTAAAATTAATTTGAATTAAGAACGTTTCTCGAAGTTGCCTGTTGCTTTTGTTTTAATTATTGTGTTTGTATTAGAAATAAGCTCATGCATTTTTCCACCAATTCCACCTTTGGCCTTTGCTTAAGATGATATTTTTTTGTTTCCCTTGAATAAAAAAAATGTAAGTAACAAAGACTATAATTTCCTGTTAAATAATGCTTTAATTTGATTTGAGAACGTTGCTTAGAGGCCCGTTTCTTTTGTTTTGTAATATGGTTACAGAAGCTAAGCTAAGGTTACTGTGGTGAGTCAAAGTGACGTCATCGTTTTTCCTACCATCATTCCCGAGACGTACGAATCCGAAATGAACGCGTATTCGTCGTCTGTACGTCTGTAGGGCCGTTATCGTGTCTATGGAAGCTAGGGTTGGCAACTTTTTAAAGGATTTCAAAGTAGTTACCTCTGCCGACTATAAAAAAAGTATTAGCAATAAAAAAAATATAAATAATCTATTGTGCACATTGTTTATTTACAAGAATAGGTATCCCGTTCGATTTCATGCATAATCCAAATAAAGGAACTGTGTTTATTCAAAAGTCTAATGAAGCAGAATAACGTACTATTAACTGTCGGGGAGATTATTAGACGGAAAAAATGTAAACAAACAGCTGTATTTTTTTTTCTTATATTAATGAAATGATACTATATACAAACAGAAATCCATAAAACCAACTTGATTATGATTTGCTTTAAAAATAAAACGTGAACGTATATACTCGTCATTAATTTTAGAGGAAACAGAATTAACAAATTTTTTACATGACTCTTTTAGATTTTAAAAAGCTTTAATAAGAGAATTAGATATATATTTTAGGAAATTAGACATAATTTGTCTTTACTTACTGTCCACACTGTGGCAAATTATCGTAGGTCACGACCTTTTTTTTTTTGTTGTGGTTGGATTTTATTTTCAGTGGGAAATGACTGAAATGTCGTTATTGTAATTGTTGATTTTGGTTGTTGTTTGTTTTTGTATTTTTAACATGGAGCCTAATCCAGACTCATCTAAAGAGTTTGTGTCGCCAATGTAATATTATCATTATTAATATTATAAATGCGAAAGATTGTGAGGATGTTTGTTTGCTTATTATTCTTTCACACTTCTAGCATCGGAATAACACATAGTCTTATTTGTAGGAGTCAATACCTAACGCAAATTTATGTTTTGATGGTAATGACGACCTGTTTGGCGCAGGGATACTAAGCCTGCCTTCTGCGCCAGAGGTCCCGGGTTCGATCCCCGGATAAGACAAATATTTGTGTGCATGAACATGTTTATTTGTCTTGGTCTGGGTGTTTAATATGTATATTAGGTATGATTTACAAAAAGTATATAAGTATGTTTATCCGTTATATAGTATCAATAACACAAGTTCTTCATGATACTTAACATTATCTAGATAATTGGTGGGATTGTATGGAAATATTATTATTAAAATATTAATTGTTAATGGGAAAACCTGAAAATGTTCTTCTTCTTCTTTATTAGTGGCTTGCTTTATGCTCTTGTTGGTATGATTATGTGTGATTTACTGTGAATTTTCCTAAAATGGCCTTTCAAGTTCTAGTAATACTTACTAAAGTACTTGAAAATTAAGAGACCGCAAGGTTCTTCGTGTCGTTTAAAAATAGATTATTAAAAAAAGTTGCTAAACCCTGTTATCAACTTGTGACATTGACAGTTCATTGTTTACATTTTTTCCGTCTAATTATCTCCCCGACCGTTAATTATAAAGAATATGAAGTAAAGTTGGAAACCCTAATGGTACCCAAATATCATTTGTGTTGGGTGAACGACCCCACCTGCAATCGTATGTACGTGTTGACACAATGACGATGATGATAATGAACGTATGCGCAGCACGACGGAGTTCTAAACAAGTTTTCGTTTGAAAATTTTATAGCATAGCAACGTTGAATTATTACAAGACGTTTGATAGAAGACGATACTTTTTTATTAGATATTTGTTTTAATCCGTTTGTTTTGTTATGAATGAGGCACTCACACTTGATATATAATATGTTCTATATTATTTTATCCTTTGCTAAGTTAGACTTCATATTAGATAAAACTATGTATTTAGCAATTAGATTAGATACTTGTTTATTTTTTCTTCATTTTGTCACATAAGGTATACGAAGTTAAAATGATATGAAGTTTATATTCAGGTAATGTGAAATCTAAAGAAATAGTTAGGAGCAGCTTCTAGTATTAAACATACTATACGAGTAGGTTAGATGAAAGTTACAGTGCCATATTATTTTATAAAAAAAAAATAATTTAAAAAGTAGTAGGATATAATGTATATGGTAAAAAGAAGTCGTATTAAAGTAGTGTGAGAAATAGAACCCAATCCTATTAAATATTCTGTTTATAAAGAAGTAAAATTAGGTCTTAGATATGAGGCAAATCGGGAAACATTCGCATTCAAAAGTTACATTGTTATCGATGAAGTATCGAGCAGTGGAACAAAATGAAAGATAAACAATAACCCATTTACCGTATTAGATATTGATTCGAACGAATTGTCTAGCGTTCTATTTGTATATCAACGAAACGATAATGGAACTGATTATATTGAAAACGAGAGACTTGAAGATTGTAATAAAAGTAATATTGATTGAAATGAGAATGACGCTATCGAAGATAGGTTTGACCGATCTGCGGTGGTCAATGAACGATAACGTAATGTAAATAAAATCGTGTAAATACAGATTACAAAATAAATCGATGACATGAAAACAAGACTTGACACAATTTGTTACCGTTTTGTAACGAAATTTATCAAATGTGTATTGGGAATTGAGAACAACATAGAGACGTTCTATCTGGTGAATTTTTAGGTAGTTTGCTAACCAGACCAAAGGTCAAATATTTTGTTCTTGACATACTTTATCTATCAATAAACTAGAATTTTTAGTACAGCCAAAGAGGAAACCTTGCTTGCTGACATGCTGGTTGAGTAAAATGTGCATGTATTCATGCACATTTTACTCAACCAGATAAGAACTCAATATATAGATTAGATTAGAGATTAAATTGTGATTCAAAAACTATTTAAGAGAAATTGTGAATATTGTGGAAGTAATTTGCCCATTATCAGCTACTCGTATAGCAGCACCTTTTTAAGCAATTCTAATAGATTTTTAGATGTCTATCAGCACTAACCGAGCAAAATGTCCAAGCGGGATTTTATTACGCGAAGTAACACGTCAGGGAATCGGGGCATGGCCTTGCCCTGGTTTCAAAGATTGGCACATTTTTATCTGCGATTTGAAACACGGCCAGGCTAGCCAGAAGAATATGATTGATGGGGTTTATTTATAAGTAGAATTAATTCTTAAATATATTAAGCTATATTTTCTAATAAATCCTATGTCCTAGTCCTCTCATTAACGTGCAAGACCTTACGTTTCGTCTTGTTTGATAAAGTTTGATAACACCAGAAGCAAATCACCAACTCTGGACAGAGTTAATGCAGTAGCGTACAGGAAAATCTTTTGTTTAACGTAAACCATTGCCGTTATAAATAATGAAACTATTCTCAAATAAATTACTTAAGAAGAAAGAAATGAAGTTAAACATGAATTCTTCCACATTGTGATAGTTCACAGGCATATAGGTACCCGGGAACCTGTAAACTGGATTTAACATTTTATTTTTACTCTTGATTAATTTCGTGTTCGTCAAATTTTGCTGTCGTCCATTTCTTTACTTTTTTTTTGTAGAAAATCACAAAAACAATGTTTTTATCGATGGGGGCGTTTTTGTGATGGATCAAGAACGGTTTGACTGAAATTTCTGGTTGTTGTTTTTTCAACTTAAAGTAAAATTATCGAAACTATATTATTGAAGTAAGCAGATACTCGTTGTTTTTAATGTTAATCAGCAATAAATTTAAATAGACTTGAGTCGTGTTTTTTTTTCTCCGCATCTTAATCATGAAGTCCACGGATGCTGATACCAAGTGTTGTTGAACCTGAGACCCTTTTTACACGACCGTAAATTTAATGCTTATTGGCACAAAAAATCTTCTAACCGGTTCAATGAACAAAAAATATTAGGCACTGCTTAAGATCGTAGACCTTTGGCAACAGACGAATTTAAATATGAATCAACATAAACACAATATTATGCTAAAGTAAATTTGTGCTCTTAACTTGTTTTTATCCCATATTATTTTACGAAGCTGGTTTGTTGACTAATTAGTTTTCCTTACATAATGAATAGCACGTGCATCTTTCATAACCAACATATCAACGTATGAATGTCCGCATTGTTTTCAATTAATATAAAGATATAACACAACAATCAGCTGTGGAGCAGATGCGTTGACCGGCCGGCGTGCTGTGCCAGTGTCAAGCGACACTTTCCAACTTGCACGCTATAAATATTCAACGACCGCATTGCCAGCGCTCTCACCGGCCATACTCCACCACTACGATACCCACCTAGATACAGTTTGGACTCAATTTTGACGGCCCTCTCTCGCACTCCCACAAAAAACAGTCGACACCGTAGCCCGCGGACACTAGTGCCTCTGTCTACTTATCCATCACTGCACATCCGCACTATAGTGAGGCTCACGATTTCACTGTCACAGCACGCGACGGCCGACCGGCCAGCAACTCGCACTGAAAAACCGCAGCGGTGCAACGTCGACGCCGGGAGGTGAAACGACCGAAACTGCAGCGGAGGTCGCCCCGACCTACACGCTCGAGAGCGTGAGAGCCGCCGAAGCCTGGACGGTGGCAGGTGCTGCGTGGTGCAGCGCGGCGGAGGTGTACAGACGACGCGCGTGACTCGCCGCCGACTGACGGGGCGCGCCGCGACGAGCCGCTCACCAACACACGCGCACTGGCGCACACTTGCCCATCGCGCCTCGCGCCTCACATCGGCAACACTTCACCGACACTCCGACACTCCGCGCCTCGCCGGACGCGGAGATCCGCCGATATTTTAAAGTTTCATATCCAATTTGACTTTAAAATCTCATCGAGTCCGTCGACGCGGCGCGAGCCAGTCGGACAGGCTGAATATTAACCTAAATAATACCAGTGTGGTGTCTCACTGGACGCATTAGTTGCGCAGTGAATGGGCAGCGCGTGTAAAAATACATAGAGCGCATGCGCCACTCACACTCCCCGAGGTGCCTCCTGTATCCACCAAATTTTGACATAAACGCGTGTCTGTCTGTAGTAAGGCTTAGGCCGTCCGAGATGAGACGGCCAAATTGAAAAATAAGCCTCTGAGACTCGTGTATGACGTTGATTCGAGTGCAGAGGGAGCCTCTCAAGTCGGCGTAATTGATTTGAATACAATTGTAACGTAAGAAGATTTATGTTAAAAATTACGCTGTCAATACCTACTTAAAACAACAAAATTACTAAGTACGGTAAAGTTGGAAATATAAACGGAGCAGTTGCATTTGTGTAAGTTAACGCAGCGGAGGCAGAAGGTCATCGTAATGATTTAGCTGCGATGCTATAAATTGCGCAAATAGATGTTCCAATGAACTCGTTTAATAATAGCGGGCGTCGTGAGGGCGTAACAGAAGAGAATAGCATTCGCTGAGTCGAGTTTGTCGCCATTCGATACTGCTTCGAAACGTTTTCAAGGTTGGTCCACACCGAGAGTGACCGCGTCGTTTGTAGGTATAAACGAATACTTATTTAAATAAGCAAGTACCAGAACATTCTACATCGGATACTTGAATGGTGATTTGAAGAAATTTAAATCAATGGTGACTGGTATCTGGTTGTTTTGTATCAAGACCCATTTATGTGCACTTCATAAGTGTATTATATGCTAAAAAAAAACTATAAACACGTGGTGCTTAACTATGCTATAAAATGCCGGGAATATCTTCATAATCGAAATACCATTAAATCTCTCACTAATCAGATGTAGGAAGGTATAGAGTCAATGAATTTATTCTAATATAAAGATTTTCTATAAAATTTGTCATTTGCTAGCAGAACACCGGTGTCCAGAGAACAATGGGATATCTATTGTGTCTCCAAACCCGGGGAATGTATCGATTGACACAAATCAGTAGGTAATAGGTAGGTATGTTTTATTTTTCGCAATAAAGAAATCTGCTACTACCAAGTTCCTACTTAACAATGATAAGATTTCTGAAATCCTTGAAAGGAGAACATACTCGATTTCATTTGACATTGAATGCAATAGAAATGAAATTGAATTCAAATAGAACTACAAACACAATCCAATCAAATCTCAAAATGATTATATGTTGCATTTGACCAAGACCGCACTTGTCATTTAATTCATCATCACCATTATTATGTGCTACTGGAACTATATTCAAGTAGTTTTACTTAATTAAACTAAAATTAACCAAATCACTTCAAACTAATTTTAAGTCACGTAAAGAACGTGCTAATAAAGAATATTTACAATATTGGAAACAGAAACTGTGTTACTTATAGCGAAATGTAGCAGTAATGAGCTGTACGTTTGCGCAGACGATATCACTTCAACTTTTTCTCTTTACCGTTAATAATTGTTGGTTTTGTATAGCATTGCTAAGGTTGATATAGTGTTGAGTGTACATTAAAGTAAATGCAACAAAGATAGGTCTGTTCAGAGGTGGTCGCCCTAGCCATTGCAGCTTCCGCCGGCGCCCGGCGCCCTGCCAGAACCATTCGGAAAAACTGAACCTTTCAAGACCAACACTTTTACTACATCATTAACTTCTATAATTTACACTATCTCAACTTGAAATCTAAATTGCTTTGATTTTTATTCATCATCCTATAGATTTTAAGATATATTAATTTCACAGTGTGGAACTTTACGAATAGAAGATAAAAATATTTTCTCACTTGTTTGCAATAGCTATCTCTCATTCACGGAATACAATAAGGTTACGAATGGGTTCGCATGTGTAAAAGACAAAAACTCGTCTCTTCATTTAAACCAAAAAGGTAAAACAGGTGATCAATAGAAGGAATGTGATGACAGCAGTAGTGGGATCAAGACAGAGTGACAGGATTGTAGTACATTGTTGGAAAGAAGTCTTCTCTGTTTTACGTATGATTTAAAACAAAAAAAAAAGATTCAACCTTCTCAGACAGGGCTCAACATATCGATTTAAAAAGTCATGCAAGCTTTGAAAGATTATTTTAATGTGCGAGTGTAAAATGATTAATCCATTATTTTTGCTAACGAAATGAGAGCGTGCCAAATTATTATGCAGATATCCAAAAATAAAGGTACGAACTTGTCATTTTTAAAAATCAGGCAGGATGTGCGTGGAATACATGTTTACTGTGTTTATACTGAATGACACTTTGTATGGCTAGGAAGTTACTTGGGAAATTGTAGATCTATCTCGAGTACCGTCAATTTAACACTGCGTTCATCCATCGCTGGATTGTAAGGCCAGTTTTCACAGAGATTTGTTTCGGCACAGCAGTGGTGATTGTGTTATTTGGAGTTACAAATACGAGAGGCAGATTTTTCAATTGAATATGTAGTACCTATGTACATTGCATCGAGTCTAACTCCTCTAAACCATCTCTGAACTATAACGTATAGCCACGCCGATAATGTTACTCTTAATGAAATTCCAAGATGTATGACCGTCAAATCTTGTGTGGTCGACGCATAGACACGCAACGACTTTTGATCACATCGCTCTATGGTACATACCACACCGTCTGTTTATAGATCTGTGGTTCTTTGTGTGAAATGCCGACGTGGAGCGTTCCTGATTGGCTCGTGCCTGTCGGACAATGGAACATAAAAGTTTACATAACTATTTCTACCCGGTTTGAGAAAACATTTTCCCTAACGTTGATGCGACAACAAACAGTCGTAAAGGATAAATTGTAAGCGTAGGGCAGCGCTTCTTGGGAGATCAGTAAAGTCAAACAATAGTTTTCAAGGGTTTTAAAGTTGTTAGCTAACTGCCAAAGAGTCACAAACACATGTTTTTGTTGAAAAAAAAAAATAAGTTACTTACGCTTTTGCCATGGATATTTCAATCTGGATGAGAAAACCTTTTCCTTTTATAAAAAATAAACCAAAGAAAGAAAAATACATATGGGTATTTTTATTTGTGAGATACAGCTACAATTGGGAGTCTAATTTATCTTTTTACGTTAATGATAATATCTCGTATTATTAAATATAATTAAATAGAAAAAAAGCTAGGTAGACGGTTGATCCTAATAAGTTAATCGTTCCTAACTGGTATGATACCGTTGAATTCTGATAGAAAAGTTATTCTTGTGGGACAAATCAGCATGGTGATGAAAGCTGAAACAGTAACGGTTTTATTTCAAATCAATTTGTATAGGGTGCAAGGGGCTGCCTTTTATTTTACCCATTTCAAATCAAACAAATATACAAATGGGTTAAACCTTTTGGCAACATCACGAATTTTTCAAAATCGAGCTGCACTTTAATACCTATATAAATGGAGGGAACGTAAAGACGAAGAAAAAATATTATATATTATAACATAATGCCCTAAAGTGTCAGGTTAGTGAGATAATTGTAGTTAAAGATACAAAGGTGATACTTTGGGTCGGCATTATTAATTTTTTACTCTAATTATCTGGCTAACGGTTACGTACAAAAAATGTTTTAATATAAAGCTCTAAATGTTGATTTAGAGCATTATATTATGACATTTTTTGTTCCTCTGTGTAACCCCCGTTCATTTACATAGGTATCAAAGTGCGACGTCATTTCGAAAAAAAAACAAAAAACAAATGGCGTCTGATACTACGGATTTAGACGAGGCCAGCCTCCATACATAAAAGTTCAAACCCCTTACCGTTTTTTTTAATATTAAAAAGATATTATTTTCTATAATAAAATTTGCAATGGGGGAAAGTATTTTGAATTGTATTGTAGCTTCATTTCTAGCCCAAACATGCAACTGCCCCCAGCTTTTCCATAATTAGTCAGGCAGGTTGGAGATCTTCGATCTTTCGATCGCCTAGGTTTTGGACTTGTCTAGTACTTATAATATTCTGTGCTCATGTGTCCATCATCAGCCTTCAGCTGTGCACCCTTAATCGAAACTACAGCTACAAAACAATATGTAAATAAAACAACCGGAAAGTCTTACAGAATTGCTTGCAGCATTATAAAACCCAGTAAGTAAAATTTTTATTGATCCCATCCCAGTACCATTTTTCCGAATGATTCTCCATACATTTAAAACGTTCGGCAAATTGCAAAATTATGTGGATTCATCCAACTTCGGTTGGGTTGTTGGTTCAACATAAAATCATTGGTCAACGACCGTTTTGAGGCAGTCGTATAATTTTGACATTTGAGAAACCAACTCATTTGGTACTTTTTGTGTTCCGAAGGTTTGACTCATTTGCGATACGAACTGGCTCGCTAAGTGCCATAACAATATAATTAATATGTGCACGTTTTTGGGGACCTACGGCACTCAATTATTTATTTTATAAATTTGGGAACCCAATAACATTATAATTGGAAGAAATAAATTACAACATAATTACACTCATAAAATCAGTGGCTTTGTGAGGTCTTTGTTGATTAATCGGATGATATAGGATCAATGTTGCTGTTTTTTATATTTTCAGGATTTGAGGTGCTTATTCTTTTTTATGGAATTTATTTAAATAGGTACCAAATATCGCAAGAAAATTATGCAACAAAAGTATTAGAAATCATAGCTTGTGTGGATTCGAAAACATAGCATTAACAGTGGAGGCCAAAGGTTAAAATTATTTAAACTTTTGATCTGCACTGTTATAGCTATTTATAAACAAAAAGGTTTTTAATGTAAGATTTTTGTGTATTCAAACATTACCTATATCATTTACAGAAACGTGACCTGCCTTTAAATTATTAATTTTGCTCTATGTCCAAAATTAAACAGCCAAGCAGACAAAAAATATAGGTAAAGCCATCCTTTTTAAATAAAAGGTTGACTCTGCTTCACGACTGTAGGTACGAGTATATTTCATAAACCAACAAAACTTACAATGTAATTGTTTTTTTTTTGCTTCAACGTAAGTCTGGTAGCGACCTCTGCTGTCGAGGTTTGCAAATTAACACATTTAGAGGTCAACATGGCGTGGCATCCCTCGGCGCCTGAGCACCCACACGACGCCCACATACTCGTATATTGCGAATTGTTATAGTGATGGGCTTTATGTTATAAATATATACTCGTTTTAAATGGTTTACCTCATCTAAAAATATGTTCAGGTATGCCACATCTTTCTTTAGATACAAAATGTATAGATGTGCTTATATAGGTGTTACCAGCCTGCAAAAGTGTTTTGTAATTTAAGTGACTGTACCTATAGGTACTTTTATTTTTAACTTATACATATTTAACGTTGAAATAAATAATAGTTATTTGTTATGCAAGGCTGGAAAGTTGGTTATTTAACGGCGAGTTACCTCTATTGAAATCTGAGCAAGTGAAGGATTATAGGATTGAACCACGAGCGTAGCGAGTCGTTCAAAGATTGAATCCTGAGCGAAGCGAGAATTTCAAAGGTACAAGACGCTAAAAACTTTTCTGCCGAGCGCAACAGACAATTTTTCACCTCACAACAGCGAGGAACATTTTATGGTTGTTTCCGCGGTCAACTTCCGGTAAAAAATTCTTTAAACATAAAGTTTAATCTAAATATACCTTATTCTCGTTGTTTCAATGATATTAAAAACTAAAATAATAAAAAAGGGAGTATTATAGTTACTTCAAAGTTATTTAAAGTAGCAATATATTGTTAATTATTAATAAGAATAAAAACGATTCCGTAATTAATGTTGACACTGACATGAGGTACAAGACAAAGACAATTTAAAATAAAAAATTATGTTACTTTCCGAAATCCAATCATAGGTTGTGAAATCTCACCCAGCCAAATTTTTTTTTTATAACAAATAGTTTAATCATATTGCTATTGTTTTTATGATTCAATGAACTAAAATAATATAATAAAACCAAAACGGAGTATTATAATTGATTTAAAGCTATTTAAAATAAGAATAAAATGTAACAAAAAAGTCAATAGTGCGATTCGGAACGCATTATGACATATTTTGTAATAAATTAAAAAAGTACTTGGCCGCGCTAGGCCGCAAAAAGAGATTTTCTACGCCTAAACTGATTGACAAAACCTCCTTTTCAGAGCGTGTGAGGTGAAAAGAATTTTTAAAACAAACAACAAACTAGGTATACTTAAGTCGAACACAATTAGTATACATTCTCACTCTTTATTCCTTATCTCATACATGAATTTAACAACCAACAGTTCCGCTTAAATTATATGTCAGTAAGTAAGTTAATGGAAACCCTTAGAGTTTTTATTTAACATTCACATGTATTACAATATTCATATTTATTTTTGATCACCCTGCCAATTAATCTTCTTATAAAAATGAAACTTTTGTCAACTACCATGGTGTAAAATGAAGAATATCTTCCCTGTTATCTTTATCCCCGTTATTTCTTTCACGTTGGAACCACTACCCATTTTAAATGACTTTTGGTGTAAGGATAAAATGGGGAAGTCTTTGGTTGTAATTTGGCATCAAATAAAAAATACAGATTAGTTGATTCAGGGGATACAGGGTAGTAACTCGTATTTTTACTAGCTCAAGCCGTAAAAATATTTATTGAATAAAGACGAACGCTTCACCTTAATTACTGTCCACCACTACGCCTTTGTAAACATAAATCAAAATACATAAATTTTTACCATCCTCTTATGGAGGTGTTTGATTTATTTCCTGATACATCTCTGGCGGCGGGTGTTGCAATCTTGTAGGTATATTCTTTTTTCACTTCAAACTAGTTATCGGTCGAAGTCGAAATAATAATTTTACATACAGTACATAAGAAAAAAGTATGAGTTAAAATATGTTTTTTCTCTAGAAAAATACTAGAAATGACTTTCGACTTGACTCAGTTGTTCTCAGGCGAGACTTGATCGCAGAACCTATTTTGGAAATCCGGTCCAATGCTCAGCCTTGTGAGCGTCCGACATCGTTTGTAAGTAGAGACGACTTTTTCTAGTGTTTTTCTATAAAAAAAAAATCTTTATTTACTAAGGTTTTTGTTTTATCAGACGTTTAGCATTTTTTTCGTTTCGGTTTTTTAACATGCCATCAAATTACAATTCATAAAAAAAAACATATTCATGCTCAAATAAATTTTTCGTTGTATGAAGCTCCAAAGTCAAACCCAACATCAGCTACCTGTATTTTTTATCTCGCACCGTACCAGGTCAGTGACCTCTTTTATCTTCCCAGAAAGTAGAACAAACGATTTCCGTGGGTCATGGTTGCTTGACAAGTTCGGTATCATCGACCCTTAGACCATTCCCGTCCCGTTACGTGGCTCTGGGAACACCAAACTTTTTGGGCTGATTGGAATTTAGGCTACCGCAGTCAGAGTCGAATAGAAGTAGGGGACCGGTCAATGTGGTCACCAATAATACACTGTTAAGACGCATTTAATACGTTCCTTTTTTACTCAAAAACAACGTTTAGCAACACTTATAGTGTAGTACTGCTAATGAATAATACTTTAAGAAAATGTTACTGTATTGTAACACATCGTTGACCGCCATTGTTAAAAAAAATCGCGAAACTCTATAAAAAAAGTTTTTACACTTCAATCATCATCAACATTTTTACTATCATCCAAACTCTGTTTATAACATAGTTTGAGGTTTTGTCCAACCATTAACTATTAAACATTCGTCTAAAGTAGTGATAAAAAAACTATTTTCTAAAAATTTGTGTCGTCTCATAACTTATATGATGGCCACCCTACTCTGGAAGAGTTGAAGAAAGCTCAAAAACCGACTGCATTCTTTAGCAGTTCGTTTTGTCTATGTTACGTCACTCGGTCGTTACACCCTAGCGCGTTTTTACGTCGAATCAGGTCAAAAATTTAGGTTGAACTCGTATATCGGTCGTTTGTTAACCTCTCTAGGTCGCGAACGTTCGCATTTTCGCCGTCCTACTCGTTCTATATAAGACCGATTGAGACGTGAACACGTTTAGCATATTCTAACAAAGACCGGTTAAAACTGCATAAACGGTATGCGGGTAGAAAGTGAAAATATCAATAGAATATTTAATAATGTTGGGTTAAGGTATATTTCATTACGAGTATTTCGAAACGTGTTGGAACTGGCCTAGAATAACAAACGCTTTTCCTTCTCATTTCGTTGGTGTCATATCGAGTCGGTTTGCTATAAGAGGGAAGTGGATTATAGAAGACTGGTGATTTGAAGGCCCCCAAATTGTAAGAAAGTATTAGGAAACACAGTCTCAGGCAAAGCGTACCAATTTTTAGCTTCGCAATGGTCGGTCACGGGATGGGTGACCCTAAATTTGCTATCTCGAGCTCCTCCGTGCTTCGGAATGCATCCTAAGCCGCTGGTCCCGGCTGCATTTGCAGTCTTCAAAACTCACCAACCCGCATTAGGCCCGCGTGGTGGGTCATGACCCATTTTCCTTATCCATACATAAGGAAGGCCAGTGCCCCAGCAGTGGGAACATTAAAAATGGCCGATGACGACGATGACGATCACAATTTCTTAGTCTAAAGTGTTAACGACATGTAGTACCTACAGCTCCGTAGCCTTCAGCAGATTTGTTAATAACATTAATTGTTCATCGTTTGACACTCAAAAGAGTTTTCTATAGCAGAGCAATTTTAAATGTTCAGGCTGACAAGCGTCAAAAGAAAAGTAGGATTCGTAAGTACATAATTAGAGATTCTCTATATATCTTCCTTTGATCTGTAAGAGAATTAAGGCATTTTGGGGTTTGGGAATAATACATAACTTAGTCACTGTCAAATTATTTAAATTATTATATTAAAATCTTAAGAAGAAAATACGAGGGTTTCTCATTCCTTGTGCAAAGTCTGTCCATTGCCATCCAACGAGGTAATGCTGCCAGTATTATGGGCACTTTAGGGTGCTTTAGGGCCAGCTAAGCCAGGACTAAACGAGCTATTTTTATAGTTAGATTAACAAAATCAAAAAGTAATTATGTAAGTAAATAAATATTATCTTTAACTTTTAATTAAACCAAAATTAATATAATAATATTTATTATCATTATGTCTTATAGTTTGTAAACTTACCAATACTAATATTATAAGAAAGATTTGATTTTTTGTTTGTTTTGCATTGAATAGGCTCTGAAACTACTGGATGGATTTGTATAGATAGCCTGGTTATGAACGTAGAATACTTTTATCCCGATATTCCCACGGGAACAGGAACCACGCGGGTGAAGCCGCGAGCGACCGGTAGTATTTCATATGTCTGTTTGTAAATATTGTTAGTAAATATTTTGCCACGGTCTGTTAAGATTACACTATGTTTGAGTGATGTGAAGTAATATTTGAATACTTTTATCATTGAATAAACTTTTTTAAGTTTGTCATTGATCTAATTTAATCAAAACCTAAAATAAATTCTGATTTCCGTTGAGGTGAAAAACATAGTTCAAGTTATTTATTTTGCATTCATGATTTACTGTATATATATGTTATATATGTTATAAAGAGATAAATATACTAACTTTGGCGGGACAATACATTTATGATAATATAGTATATGTCAGGAAACATCACGATTTATTTATTAAGCATAGCGATGTTCATAATTTTAATACTAGAAACAAGAATAAGCTTGCCGTTCCAAGATTTCAGCTTGAAAAATGCAGTCGCTCGTTTTTGGGGAAAGGCATAGCCTTTTTTAATAAAGTTCCACAACAAGTGATTGAGCTGCCTTTGCATAAATTTAAAATACATGTTAAAAAAACGCTCAAAGCAAAGGTTATTACAAGGTAGATGATTATTTGAAAGACCAAAATACATGGAAGTGATATTAACATAAAACATGACTATTGTAATTGTATAAAAGGAAAATATTCTAATAACTGAGTATAAGAAAATTTTCCTCTTATATTAAATATGTTTCAAGATTGTAGATTTGTGTTTGGCAACGACATGTTCCTTTGTAAATGTTGTTGCTTCTGTTAAAGCTGATTAAGTTTCTTGCGGCCGTTCTTCTTATCAGTTAAAAGATGTCCTGAATGGCTGGTAGGAAAAAAAAATTGGACGATTCGAAAGCACTTATCTATAAGTCTATTTGAATAAAAATCTTTGACTTTGACTTTGATATTTAGTAAATACAGAAACAATCATGACCCCGCAAGGGCGCAGCACTTATTTAAATTATTATAATAGTACTTATATCTTATCTATAATCAATCACAATTTAATAATACTACTCAGTTAATATTAAAACACTGCTTATAAATCTAACAATACTTATAAATCTTCAAATTATTTAACAATTTATAATAATTATAACTTTTTAATTTTGCATTTTACAATGCTATTTTTATGTGATAAATATTAAACAAGAAAAAATACTAGAAAAAAGCAACTAGTCTCATCCCGTCAGGGCGACATGAGACTAGTTGCTTTTTTCTAGTATATTTTCTTGTTTAATATTTATCACATAATTTATAATAACTCTCATTATTATATTTATATCTATTATTATAATTATTATTATTTATACTATTCATTTAAAAACTCTTGCAGCGCATAAAAACATTTTTCTGTAAAGTATTTCTTTGATATTACTTTAAATTTGTTGAAGTTTTTTTTATCCTTAGTGAATCTGAGCAACTTATTATAAATCACACACACTGCTAAAGGGCCATTTCGAAACATTTCATATTTGCAGGCAGGTTGTGCTTAATTTTTTCGTGGTCTTAAGTTTTGTGGACGATGGTGATACGGAAAAAAGTTAGGATATTTTATAACAAATTCGCAAATGGCATAGATATTTAAGGATGGTAATGTTAAAATATTAATTTTAGTGAAGTACTGTTTGCAGCTAACCATTACACTTAAATTTCCTAATATTCGTATGCATCTTTTTTGCAGTCGGATTAGTTTTTTTACTTCTGTGCCATGGCCCATAACATTAAACCATAGGTTAACCATGAATGTTCGTAAGCATTGTAAGCAATTTTTGCTGATTCTAGATTCGTTAATTTTTTTTATTCTTTCAATGCATAGGAAAACCTTGATAATTTAATAACGATTTTATTTATATGTTCTTTCCAATTAGTATTTGAATCTATGCTTATTCCTAGAAGAGGGTAGTTGTCGACAAGTTCTATTTTTGTATTGTTGAATTTGAAATTTATATCTAGTGGGTTTTTTGGTGTGGTCTGAATTCCATTAATTTAGTTTTTCTTATAGTTGATGTGTAAATTATGTTCATATAACCAGATATTTACTTTTGACCATGTGTAATGTAGTTTATTACTTACAACATGAGTTTGATTACTTTCTAAGTGATTTACTATGCATATATCATCTGCAAACAAGGAACATGGTACATCTATTTCATTAGGCAAGACGTTTATGTAGATTAGGAATAGAACACATCCGAGCACACTTCCCTGGGATATTGTAATTTTTACTTGTGCTTTTTGTGACCGTATTTAAGTTTTGAAACCGGACTTACTGTCGTGATGCTCTATTTCTACATACTGACTTCGATTGTTTAAATATGAAACAAACCATTTATTTGCAATACCTCTCACGCCGATGCCTTGTAATTTAGAAAGTAATATATCAAATTCAACTCTGTCATATGCTTTGCTCATATCTAATAATATGCCAATCTGACGTTTTTTCAATTAATGATTGAAAGGACGCTTTGTATGTAGTTATATACAGCTAGGGTGGTTGATTTGTGTTTTCTAAATCCGTTTTGATTTATATTAAAAATGATGTACTTTTCGCAATAAGAGTAGAGACGGTTTGACATTGCCGTTTCAAAAATGTTGGCAATAGTTGATAAAAGCGCTATAGGTCGATAATTAGTAAGGTCAGATGGATTACGATAATCTACTACGCATTTGATAAGACAACTGTTTTATTACTTATTTTACATTTCTTTCAAACTTTCAAACCTTTTAACCATTTCAATTCAAAAAAATCTTGATTAAAGAGTGAAATATAACAGACTTCAAAGTTTGCAACGCTCTCCTTCAAATTGAGAGGACCGCAAAGTTGTTTTCGTATTTCGCATTCAAGACGATGAGTCATAGATACCACCATACAGAAGTTTTTTTTAGCTCATTTGATATTTGGGAGCGAGTGACTTGTATCTAAGGTTTCAAACTTGTTTCCGAATATAGAAGCGTTACTTAGAGTGATGCGTTCGATTAATCCCAAGCTAATATTTTTATTAAGTACTCGGTATTACTGTACACACGATAGCACGTCATGCTTTACAGTTTGATATTGAGCCCTTAAATAGCTCGTAAAAGCGGCGGTTTTCTTACTAGAAGTGTGCCTTATGTGCTGTTGACTGTATTTATTTGGCCGCATTGATATCCAAAAATATTGGATTATTAAGCCTATCAGATGAGCCTAAAGTATAATAATTGTGTTAATTTGTATAGAAAAATTCGGTTATCTTTACCTTAAAGGTCTGTAGACTTGACGTCAGCTGATTTTATCTCAAGACAAGACATGTGATAGATACTTAACTAATTAATTTCAGCAAAACTAGAATATTGAGCTTCTTAATCTCATGGTTATCAATACCTAACAACACGATTTCCAAAGAGTCTATAATAGGAATCTAATATTACTTCAACAATTATATAACTGATAAAAAAAGAACACAATTTAAGCGAAATTGATTTTGATGGTTCTCTTTATAAGCTTGCCTAGGCTTGTACAACTAACATTCTATCTTCGGTTTCTCTTTGTAGTCACCCCTGAAGGTTAGAAAGAAAAATATTGTAGAAAATTCTTATTGTAGAAAAATATTGTAAAGAATTTATATGAGTAATTTCCTTGAAGTTGCGTTAAACACCTTTAGCAACTTTTTTAACAGTAGGAATAAAATATTAAAGAAAATTAAAACTTAGCACATTTTTTTTCTCATCTGTAAAAAAGGTTTAATTGTTTACAAAGTACAGAAGGAAATGTAATTTGCTATATGTGGCGAATACAAGTCTAGCAAACAATCGTATGTGATCGCATAGATATCTGGTTCCAAATCCACATGTCATCATACCTAATGCTATCTGAACACAGATTAGTCGTAAAAACCGGTTTTTGTAGTTTTGAAACATCAGTTAAGACTAGAACCGTTTTTTGTTGATATTATCGTTCGTAGCTCGTAAAGCTATGTCTCGGTACCATGTTTCACTTTGTATCATTAGCCGACACCCAAAAACGGAGGTTCTCAATCCGGTGAACACGAGTTTTTTACGCGCTTGTCACGCTGTTCATTATAGGTATATATTTTTTTCACCTCACACTCTCGGAAAAGGAGGTTTTATCGTTCAATTTCTGCGCCGAAAATCGCATATTACCGGCCTAGCGTGGTAAAGTATTATTTTGATTTAGAAATAAAATACGTCATAATTGATGTAATAAAATACGTCGTAATCGCACTATTGAGTTTTTATGTTACATTTTATTCTTATTTTAAATAACTTTGAATTCATTATAATACTCCTATTTTGGTTTTAATATATTATTTCAGTTCTTTGAATCATAAAAACAATAACAATAAGATTACTGTTTGTTAAAAGAATTTCATATTTAGGCTGAGTGAGATTTTACAATCTATGATTGGATTTCGGAACATGACATAAACCTTTATTTTTAAATTATCTTTGTCTTGTACCTCATGTCAATGTCAACATTTACCGAATTTTTATTGTTATTTTAGGTAATAATTTATTCATATTTTAAAAAACTTTGAATTAACTACACTCATTTGCAAAAAAACGGGCGGTTTTGATTTTCATTCATCTTTAAAAAGATACAATACCAAAAAGGTTTCAATCGTTTGTACACGTTACTGGCCGGTTTTAATAATGCTGTGGTATTTAAAAAAGTACGTTCTAAATTCAAATTTTCATTTGATGCTCATTTTTACAGAAAACCCCTTTTTATCCTACATTCTTGGCGCGAATTTCCAGAAGTTAACATCGACTTTCATAACTTTTATTCAATTTTTATCGATTACTTTCATATCCTTGACTGACAAAGCTTTATTTATTGCTGTTTGGCTGTATCAAAAATGGTAGATAAAGTCGTAAAAGCTACCAAAATTATCGCGCTGCTTGAAGAGGGTTGCAACCAATGTTTCGTGGCTAGGAGGCTAAATGTTAGTCGCTCGACAGTCCAAAGGACCTGGCAGCGATATCAGGAGACTGGTTCCGTCGAGAGAAGGCCTGGTTCTGGAAGAAAACCATGTACCCAACCACGGGATGATCGTTTTCTTGTGAGTCGCGCATTGAGAAATCGCAAATCTTCGTATGTGGATCTTAAGAACAACCTCCAAGAAGTAATAAATGTGCATATTAGTCTATGGACGGTCAGGAGGAGACTTCTCGCTGCCAATATACGCAGTCACCGCCCGGCCCGCGGCCCCAAATTACTTCGTGAGCACAGAGCTCACAGGCTTAGGTTCGCTAGAAATTGTGAATCATGGACTCAAGAAGATTGTCGACGTCGGCGAGTGCTAAGAAGACAAGGAGAACGCTTTGCAGAGGCATGTTTCGAAGAAATCACACCTTATGGTGGGGGCTCTGTTATGTTTTGGGCAGGAATAAATTCAATGGATCGTACAGAGTTAGTCTTCATTGAAAACAGCTCACTGACTGGGCATCGATACATAACGGAAGTTTTAATTCCTCATGCACAACCCGCATTGGCCGCTCTAGGTGAAGACTCGATTTTTATGGACGACAATGCTCGCGCCCACCGATCCCGCGATGTTAATGCGTTTGGATTGGGCAGCTCGAAGTCCCGACCTCAATCCCATAGAGCATGTCTGGGACGTTCTGAAACGGCGTGTGAGATCAGTACACCCGGCTCCGCAGACCATCAGAGAGCTGAAGAATGTGATTACTGCGGAGTGGGAACGTATTACGCAAGCAAGTATCCGGGATATACTCGCTAGCATGCCCAGACGAATTCAAGCTGTGATTTTAGCTAGAGGGGGTCACACTCGATACTAAACATTTATCTGCTTTTACTTTATTAAAGAAAAACAATCAAAAAAACTTTTTTATTTTTACTTCATGAGTATATGCACTACTAGCGAACATACACTACTAGCGAGGTTTAGCATTATTTCCCATAAATTGTATCTAAATTTTATGAAATACTGATGAAAACGATTATTTTCTTATTAATTTACCAAATTGTGAGGATAAAACTACCTATAATTATCAAACAAAGCAATATTAACATTTGAAATGGTTCATTCAAATGAGTTTATAATAACTATAAAAAATTAAAAATTAAAAAACGGTTTTTCTTTTTTTTTATATATTTTTAAAACAACAAGAGTAAGTAATATTTAGATTAATCTTTATGTTAAAAGATTTTGTTTTTTACCGGAAGTTGGCCGCGAAAACAACAAAAAAAAAATCCTCGCTGTTGTGAGGTAAAAAATTGTGTGTTGCTCTCGGCACAAAAGTTTTTGGCATCTCGTACATTTGTAACTCTCTCCACGCTCGTAGTAATCCTAGAGTCCTTCGCTTGCTCAGGTTTCAATAGAAATCCAACATTCCAGCCTTGCATAATGAATAACTATTGCTACACAGATGACGAACTATATCCGCTTGCGTCCGCGCTCTATTTTTTGGTATTGGACTAAAACGGACAAAAATACGTCGTCTACGTAGACCTTTACAGATACTCATAAGCCAGGTATACACGAATTTCAACTCACGCAAAAAGTTACCTGACATCTTTGCAATGTTTGAAAGGAAAACGTAACCCGTCATGTCTAGCCAGGAAGCGATCGCATCTCTCCAATGGTGGCTCGCACACTGACCCAATGATGGACGAGTAGTCTAAAAAGGAAATCCTACTTGTGCGCGCGCGCCTATGGATGTGCGGTTCTACCGCTTACATACGCCATTTAGTTTTAATGCAATCCTGAATATAAACTAACCGATCAAAGACAATTTTTGAAGACTTATTTTTTATTACCAAACCTATTAATAAAAACCTGTGTGCTGATAAGCGAGATATCACAAGAGTTAGCTGCAGATTGGTCGGTATCCATAACTTTATTTATTACCGTCGTTAAAAGGTGAGATAAATAAGCATCTGACATTAAAGATCAAATTAGTGACGAACAAAGTGTATACAAAGCGAGTTTAATCGTCGAAGTGACACATATTGTATGCCGGAATGGCGTGGCTTGTCGCCAAACCTTTAGGTACATTAACAAACTTGCAACGGTATATCTCTATACATTGTTTTCTGGCAACGTCACGACCCAGGGTCCTAATTATAATAATTTATTATCTGAATGATGATGACTGATGGTTAAGCAACTTTCGTAATGGTCAGTAACGGGATGGGAACCAAAATTGTATCTCCAGCTCCTCCGTCATTGGAAGGCACGTCAAACCGATGGTCATTTGTATTCATTAACGACCACCAATCCAAAGGCTGGCTGCAAGACTCTGAAAGTGTTCTTTGTGGTGTTATAGGGAGGAGGCCTAATTCAGTAGTGGACTTTTAGTGGTTGGAAGTGGTTCCCCTAACCTTTTCAGTTAGTGTGAACGCGGAAGATCGCCTTGATCTTTTATACATAAAATTGATATTTTATACATAAAATGAAAAAATATTTTATGCATGAAATATCAATAGGTACTGATATTTTATATATAAATTTTTTTTTCTGTCTATTCATCACAGTCTCTGTTACCCCCACAGAATAACTGCTTTACCCCCGCGGGGGTAATTACCTCCAGGGTTGGAACCAGGGCTAGGTGATGATGATAATCTAAATTTGTGTTATGATCCATTCTCCCCTATCCACCCAAAAGAAAGTCCTATTCTTCAGAAGTGAAGACACTGAAATCTTATAAGTAAGTAACTCATTTATTTGAGTCGAGGGGCGTATGGGACCGGTACCGCGGGCCCAAAAATTACAAAGTAGCGGTGATGTTTAACCCAAATAGTATAGTGGTACTAATAACGTCTAGCTATCCAGACTTTTCGGTAAAAGTCCGCTTTAGATTGAAGGTCTTTGTTGAGCAATCCGAAAACTAGGGCAAATCTAGTAATCGATCATAAGATGGATGACACTGAAACAATTTATTATTACCAAGTTTTTTTGGAGCACTTAAGAGTATTGTTTGCTTCATCACACTTTTCAAGTAAAAAAAGGAATAAATTTCCTCCATATTTTTACATAAAATCGGCTGCTTTTTGGGACAAATGATTTGGGCAGAGAATAAAGATCTGGATCTGAAGGTTTCGGGTTTTGAATCACCCCTAAGGCCGCATTGTATCATTACAATAAAAAATACTGATAGCAAAGTATAACGCGGAGCTATTTGTTTTTTTAACTAAATACAGTCCTCAGTACTACTAATACAGTCGGAAGATTCCTTTATAAAATAAAAATAAAGAGCAACATAAACCATGAATATTTTGACAGTTCTTTGACAATTTTGCAATCATTCAACAAAGTCTGCACTCGTACGGGTAAGATAATTTATTATTTAATAATTTATATTGACATTTGCCGATGTGCTTTATAAATTCAAAATATGAATTTACTAGGCTCTTACTAACGCTAAAATACTTCAATAATACCTTCATTTTTATTTCTTTTTCAAGCTCCATTTTCAGTGTTTAGTATGTTATACACTACCACTTAACCTATCTCTATTGATGCATATATTTTTTTACTGTAAATCGATATATTCCTTTGCATTTAATGTGTTAATATTTATTTATATTGTCCTAGAGGACTGTATGTTAAATTTTAAGATGAAAACAGTTTCAAGGAGAGAGTGAATATATTTTATTTTCTGCTTTACAAATCAAGCTATCAAAAAACACCAGAAAAAAAGCACTACAACATCAAACTGAAAAGCTAACCAAAACAGTAAAAAAACATAGACAAATAAAAAGGTTGCCTTTGGCAACAATATTATTAAAAGCATTATTTGCATATTGCAACTTATGTGCGATTTAATGATATTTTGTTTTGCAATTTTAACCAATTTTAACCCTTTTTTATTTCTGGTGGTTAAGGGTTTTGTGTTAATGCATGCTTGTAATCAATCAATAACTTGTAGTTAATCAAGGCTGGGTTACGCAATGGGTATATAGGTGCATATCTGCAATAGTCCCTGAAGTTATGCTGGCTCTGAAGCTAGCATGAAATGATTATGCAATAAAAATGATTTTTCATGTCTCATATTCTGAAAGTAAATCATAACTTGCCTAAAATGCGGGTTGAAAGTGATATGTGGCGGCCCTAGGGCTGTAATAAATTTGAAAAAAGAATAGGGGGTGTCATGTCAAATCGATATCTATAATCTCTTTGGACTTTTATTTACCAAAGGTATGTAGGCAAAGGCACAGAAGCCTATACAGCTTATTTTGCTACATTATAAAATTATTTTGTAACATTTTTCTTATTAAATATTTTTTTTAGAATATTCTGTTTGTTTTTACTTTCCTCATATTCAAAATGAAAAGTAGAGTGTTTACTTCGGGTGTATGGACCCATAACAGTCTCGAACTATCGGCGCCCTCACTTCGTTCGGGCGCCAAAACACTCGACTGTTATGGGTGTCATACAGCCCTTGGTAAACAATCTACTATTATTATACATGTTATTTTTTTTTTTTTTTTTTTTTATGTACGACGGTGAGACTCTTAGCCTTCATCATACCTGATGTTAAGTATTGATAAGGCTGAAGATGGAAGCGAGCCTCTCCCGGAATCCTCAATCACTGAGGAGCTGGCTATCTTATCTCTAACTGCCGGAACACAATAATGCTGAAAACATTATTGTTATGGCGACAGACTTAGATAAGATGGTGGTAGCTAGCCAGACGGACTTACAACAAGTCCTACCACCAACCAAACCGAATACAATATGTATGCTGGGAATCTAACCCGGGACCCCTGGGTCTGATACCATTGGTTGTACCAATAGCAACAGCGGCGGTTGTATCGTCAATGTGTGCTTGCGCGAAATGGCACTTTGATTGAAACCAGATTTCCACATACCTATATGTATTTTCCGAAGCGCGTTTTGACTCGACGCCTTTTTAGGGGCCATGGTCATGGGATGATTAGCTACTTATAAAAATTAAGATATGCTGAAATGGCACTCACTTCTGTATTTCTCTTTTTGTTTGAGCGCTCGCCGCCAACTTGCGTACTTTGTGGTTTCGGCGTCGACCACTAGACCACAGAGGCGGTTAAACCGAACCCGCGACCTTTGGAAATTGGACCGGCAGAGCATTGGACCGGATTTCCAAAGGTCGCGGGTTCGATTCCCGTCTGAGAATTCACTTGTGGCCGAGTTAATTTTTCCCAATATTTTTCTATTTAAAATTTACCATAAGGATTTGGATGTAATTTAATGTAGTGGACAAACACATAGGCTACTTTTTATCCCGATATTCTGACGGGAACAGGAACCTCGCAAGTGAAACCGCAGGCGGAAGCTATTTATTAATAATATCCGAAAGAAGATATAAATTTCATAGTTTTAATCACATTGACCAAATCAAGAGCTAATATTTATAATTACCAGTTATTATTAATAATTTTCACATTATTAACATTTACCGTAACATAATTAATGAATTCCTATTTTTTTTTCTTTTTATTTACTCCATGTGTAATTTGTATAGTATACTATACACTATACTTCTGATAGTGTTAATGGCAATGTATAGTATACTATACATGAAATATGTCCAAATCTAAAATAGTGTGATTTTTATTTGATTTTTTTCTAGCCTTTATTTATAATGGTCATATAATCATACTTAATTGCTTTTTTTAAGTTTATGACCAATGTATGTCGTGCGACCTAAGAGTTAACAGGTATGCAAACGTTTGTGTTTATCAGATTGCGTGTATACAGCAATTATTTTTTCCAAATATTGGATAGGCAATCAATCATTTTGATATTTTTTTCAATGAAATGTATAGGTAAACGTCATAATAACCATACAGGCCAGTACCCCAGCAGTGGGGACATTAAAAATGGCTGATAACGATGACATAATATTATATGGTTCAGTTTAAATGAAAACATAGCGCTCTCCATTTTGGTTTAAAAAATCATTTAACCTTGAGTAAACGTATTCAGTCCGTTATCTCAATGTCAAATTTGCCTGGAGAGGTCGAACGCAGTCGGTTTCAGATCGCTTTTGGCGTCAACAATGTGTCTTGTGTTCGAAAAATAACAAAAAACTTCGTGGCAAATGGCAAACCCGCATGTTTGAGAGGTTCTGTGTTTTTTGTTTTTAGGCATCATGTTAGTATTTAGTAGTAGTCAACTTGTGTAGCTTTGGTTGACTAACTATTAGGGTAATGTCGCAAACGTATCTCGAGCTCTTTTGTATTTTGGAAAAGAGCAAATTGTAGTGTGGTCCACAAATATTGTGCCAGTATGTCCAAAAAAAACGGTTCTGTTTCTTGCACCTGCGGAGATGCGAACCCGGGAAAATAAAATTTATATATTTTTTTTAAATTAGGGAATTTATACTGTTTAATGCTCCTAAATAAGATGAAAACACAATAATCAGTTATTGAAACTAAGTAAATTTGATATACCTAACCAATTAAGGAGTAAATTATTTTATAACTTAATTAAAGAGATAATTATCTACGGCAAAAGAGTATTATACCTTAGCTATCGAATAATTTATTTCTTGTTACGAACTTGTTTAATTTAAAGTTAAGGAGTTTACAAAAAGTTTACCACGGGCACTTATTTCATGGTTCCCAGAAAACTTGTTTCAAGAAAATTTAGTACAATTTGAGAAACTTGCTTGTGATGATTTCATTAACTTTTACAATATAAGATAATTGAAAATAACGTGTTATATAATTTTATCACAAAATAGTTAACGTAGGTAAGTTGAAAATGAAACAATTTTGTACGAAAACACGACCGTATTGGTTCTAAAAAATACACTGATAGGTAAAGTCATTTGCAACATATTTATTTTATAAGAATTTATTAGACGTGACGTGATACAATTTTAATTCATAATTATAGCTTATTAAAAGCACACGAATTCACAAAGTAATAACCTCTTGCTTTATAAATTTCAAAGCAATACATTGCTTTTGAATTTATTCACGGTTAACACCTAAAACAATAAATGAAATGTGTATTCAAAATTAGCTCACATTTGTGTGTAATCTGAACGTAGTCAGTTGCTCCTTTGTACTTCCTCTGTGTTTACGTCAAATTATAAACTAAACCACCTATTTTAGCATCTGGATGCTTCTATGTTAGTGCGAACAATGCCTTTACCAACAAAACAAAAATTGACCTCAAAACTTGTTTCCTCTTTGTTTGCAACAAAGTTTGCAACAATCCATATCCGATCCGAAGTCTAAGCGTACAGGTATGCCCTCTCATTAATTATTTCTTTGGTCGCAGAATAAATTATCGACAGCTAAGTTGCATGCGGTCCCTTTACGATGCCATACTTAGCTACATAGCACGTGAATGATCACCTATTTTGGTAATGTGTTGACCTTATAAAGACATCCTGATTCATAGAAAAAGAAAAACAACTCGTTTTATTGTGTGATGCCAAGCCGCTATTTACTATTAAAACGAAATACAATGTGTCCACTGTCAACAAACAATTATTATATATATTCATTATAAATTCCTTATTTTTTTCTGATAATTTCTAAATTTTATTTTGGCCCCGGGTTCGTTTCTTAGAAGGTGCAAACAGAATCGTTAAGAATTGAAAAACAGTGTTTTAGGTTTCGTTCGTTTTGTTTTATGAATTTTTGTAAGATCGTTTGTGATTACGAATTTTTTAATCTGACTCGAATAAGTTGTAGGGCCAAACTAATATTATCCTAAAATAGCTGTGATTTTCTTTATTATTCTAATTTCCATGACTGTTGAATTGATATTATCAAAAAATGCTATTTAAGGTTTTGAAGTTCTTGTGAACAACAATTTTTGCAATTTGTCATTTATTTTTATAAGTTCTTTTGTGCTCACGATTTTTTCAAACTGACTCTAAGTAGTTTAGCAAAATAATATTATCCTAAAATAGCTGTGAAATCTTTTAATTATTCCATCTCTAGACATGTAGGTACTTTCCGAGAATCCAGTCTTTGATATTCAAAAACAAAACGCTTAACATTCGGCCATTTCACGTTTTACAGAGCAGTAAAAGTTATTTCGAAGATCCATAATGAATCGACTTATGAACGGCGCACTATTGAAAGGGTAAGTTGCGTACATGCAATGACATGGATACACTAAACAACCTTGTCACATTACAATATTGAATGACATTTGTATACAGAGAGCGCTTTGTTTCCGAGTGCGCCAATGCGATAAGGTTGTAAAGTGTGTATGTCGTAGAAGGATTTGATAAATAGAATTTTCGCAAAAATCCTAAAAATATTACAAAAATACGGATAATTAGACACTGGTGTTGAAATTTCTCAATCTTACTGAAAAAAGATAGGGGTTTTGCAAAAATACGGGTTGCTTTAGTAACATTGAATATTCTTTACTGTGATTGGCTTAATTTTTGCTCGGTTACTAACTCTTATTCTGATTGGTTCACAGAAAGTTTACTACACGTGAGAGAATGGATTGACATTTGAAACGTCAAGTCGTCAACCAATCACAGAAGACGTTGTTTTGGACGGTCCGACCAGCCAATCAGTATTCTTATTTCATAATAGCCAGGGATTATTTTCGTAATCTTACTCAGGTAACCAGTTTTTTTTGCAAAAATCCTATAATTTTTCAGTAGGATGGAGAAATGACAACACCATTTTCTAATTATCCGTGTTTTCGCAATCTCCCTAGAATTTTTGCAAAAAAACGATTTATCTAATTGTCTTGCGACATATAAATGTCATTGATCGTGCCTGTACAAAATTTTGCTTAAGCACTCCACACACTAGGCCAGTGTGTGGCAAAAGTCCAGTCAGGAAAGAGTTTCATATACGCATTCATCAATGGAATATGAACCTTAGGCATTGTATTTACGACTCTATTTATTTAAGCAATTTGGGCAAGTATGTTCTTTATAGGTTTGTAAAAAATGTTCTATTTATAGAAATGTAAGTAGCAAAACCTGTGAAACAAGATGGTAGGCATAAAGGAAAGCTTGGATTATTGCCATTATCTCTAAACGAAGGTTCGTTATTATTGTGATTTAAAGAAATAGAATGTAAGGCAAATAAAGAGTCGTAGTTTTTGAAAGTCTAAAAATCGTAATCGTAAAATAGTCGTTTGAAAGTCTAAAAATGTATTTTGCAAGGTTTAACAATCTTCTGCTAAGGTAAACAAGACGAAATTGAGGACAGCCTTTCCTTTTGGTGGGTGTGAATAAAGTAATTCAATTCTATTTTGGGTCTCAAATATTTTTATAAAATATATTAAGGAAAAAGTAAGGTGAAGCCACCAATCGTGGACAGTATAAGGCCAGTTTTCCTACTCTCATCCAAATATGAGTTATTTCTTATTAACTACAGATGTAAGAGTACTATAGTAGTAAATGATAAAAATAGTAAAGGTGCTTATGATAAATTTTAAATAGAAAAAAAAAGCAGAGAGCATTGTACCGGATTTCCAAAGGTCGTGGGTTCGATTCCCATCTGAGAATTCACTTGTGGCCGAGTTAATTTTTTCCAATATTTTTCTACTTAAAATTTATCATAAGTATAAAAATAGCATTTAAAAATGCAAAAATTCAAAAATCATAAAATAGTAAAGGTGATTTACTTTATTTATAAAAAAAACCACCCACCCCGTTACTTTCATACAAACATTTTGCAACACTAAACGAGTACATAAACATGACAATATATCTCTGCAAAGATCTCCTCCCGTTTCCAAACCATCGTTTAAGCAAAGCATTACTTTATGACCTATTTATGATACTTTATTTATGTGATGAAGCAATTATTGAAATAAAAAAAGTTTTCTTCAACTTAGTTAAACGCTTATCCTAAACATAAGCATATAAATCTCTGCAGAAATATATTGTCATTTATGTATAGATTCGCAAAGTGAGCATATTTGTGTGGCACGGGGTGGGCGGTTAGATGTGCCGGTGAGTGTATATTGTTTAAACGAGAAAGCTTCTTGTGACACAATTTCAAAAGATAATAAAATTTAACGCTTTTATTATATTATTTGAGAAATATTCACGACATTTTTTTATTTATAACTAGATGTGAGTACAGAAACTGCGTATTCAACTAGGTAATATTTGTTCAAGAAATTCAAGTAAGCGGCGTTTGTTACTGACCTGTTGCAACCCGTTTTAGATTCGTTTCGGAGTCGGTCAACGAACTGCTTGTTTTTTTCATTAGCATTGTATGTTTCACTATACTACTACTACTACTAGCGGATACCCTCAACTTTGTCTGCGTGGACTAAATACTTAATGGCTATCTACATGCTTTTTAGCGTTACAGCTTTAGCGTTTAGCGCTTTACAGGTTTTTGGGCGTTAGTTCTTCTGAATATCTCTATACAAAATTTGAATTAAATCTAATTTGGAAAAAATACTAATTCGCAGACAATAATATTTCACGCAAACGAACAAACACTTAACAGCTCTTCTCTTCTCTTATCCTATGAGGATTACTGGTGTCAGAATGTTTCATGTAACTTAACAATTAACTAAGTTTTGTAGCATAATCATATCCACATAGTTCATAGTTCAGTATCACTGCTTTTTAATTCATATTTCATGTAGTGTAGAAATGTATTAGACATATCAAAGATGTTTGATAACACCATAAATATGTCCAGGCAACATCGAATACTTACCAACAAAAATATGATTCCAAGAATATTAGCTTCTAGGTAGGTAACACTTATTGTGTTGCGGTTTGGAAAGAAAATTGAACAGTTATTTATTTTGATTATTAGAAATGAGCTGTGTGCCTAGCACGAAAAACTTTTAGTACTTATCGAGGAAGTAAAGTGAAAAAAAATGCAGGAGATATTGAGCAGTGTTTTTACCGGACGTAAAACTACATTCTTCTATAGATTTTTTAACGTTTCGTGCTCGGTACTTTTTCGATACTATTTCGATAGTTTTTCGTGCTAACCCTTCTAATGTGCGAATCGAACCTACCACCCCGTTTTCAATAAATTATCGCTAACAAAAACGGGAAAGTAAAAGCGATAGACGTTGTTTAAAGTAGTACCTCTGTAGTTTATGGACAGTAGTAACAGTCTTTATACTTAATTCCCCCTTATTTTCCCTTATTTGTTCATTATTAAAGGCCAGTCAAACTAAGTGTGATTGACATAGAGCTACTTCCATTAGGAGAAGGTCACACTGGACAAGTAATTTAAGGGAGGGTGTTCACCCCATAGTAATCATCATTATTGATTGCGCGTAGGTGTCGTTTTCGTCAATGGCGTACGGTGGCTTAGAAATACAACTTGAGTTTGCAGCCAAGTTACAGTTAATGGTGTTTTTACCCTCCTATTGATTAAATACCGAATAAACCTACTAAATTTATGTAATGTTCAATTTAGTAGCGATGTAGATTTTTTTATTTGCAGGTCTTCTATCTAATCTAATAGACAAATCCTTGCGGGAAGGTATTTCACGCGAATGAAGACACGGAAAAAGCTAGTTTTAAAATAAATCTCGTAGCTGAAGACGTTATAATAATAAATCATGTAATCCTCTTCATTCTAATTATGGTAATAGTGTTTTGATTTGATTCAAATTCAAAGTTATTTCAATGGCGTAAAATGCAGACAAAAAGCTTTAAAAACGATTAAAAAAAGAAAATAAAAACATTTGAAGTACTATCTGCGGGATGCACACAGTTTTTTTACGTTATACTTTTACTTCTAAGGTTTATGGTTTAACAATGTATGATTAGACAGTTTTGACAAGCAAAATTACAGTAACTTTATGCGAATTTGTCAAATAATTTTTTGGTGCAACCGACGGTATTATTAATTAATTGCCACGATCAAAATAGGTAAAAAATTTAAAAACAAGCAAAAAAAAAACAATCTTAAACGAGTTTGCAACTCGGCGCACATACAACTTCGAAACGAACCACACTTTGTCACAACGTGAAACTTGTTTACGTCAGTCTTGTGACAAGGGCCCAGTGCCTTCCTATTTATGGGCATAGAGTGAGCATCATCGCCATTAGTGTCAGGACATAGCTGATCCGTCCCGCTGTCTGTCTAGGGGCCTACTGTGATCTCTTGGTGCAGTATTGTTTCAATCTTACTATGCTATTTGGTGTGTAGTGTCTGTAAATGTGTGCCTGATGTCTAAGCAGCAAGCGACGCGCGCTTGCTGCTTATACTGAGCTGGGCACAGTTTGGCATCACATGACTATCTCACGAATTTATTTTATTTTTTAAATTGACGGGGAGACTCTTAGCCTTCATCATACCTGATGAAGATGGAAGCGAGCCTCTCCCGGAATCCTCAGCCACTGAGGAACTGGCTATCTTATCTCGAACTGCCGGAACACAACAAAGCTGAAAACATTGTTGTTATGGCGTCAGGCTTAGATAAGATGGTGGTAGCTAGCCAGGCGGACTTACAACAAGTCCTACCACCAACCAAACCGAATACAATATGTACCCCCGCTGTGAATCGATACCGGTGGTTGTACCACTAGACCAAAGAGGCGGTTAAAAGTTTGTGTAGTTATTGTAATGTTTTATTGATTTTCTGTGTTTATGTCATGTGTTTCCAAAATTAATGTTTCATTCTTTCTTTCTCTTTCGTACTATGACCCTCTTCGTCATCGTCGACGTCACCACTCGGGCCCAATGCGGATTGGTGGGTTTACTCCAAATACAGCCGGAACCAACGGCTTAACTACACTACGCCGCGAGCTTCTCCCGATGACCCTCTTAAAGTAAGCTTATATTTCCGCTAGAAGTTTTGTGTCGTCTTCGCTCAATCAAGGCAACTCAAGTTGTTCCTCGACAGGAATGTTAAAATTTTACTTTCATGGTACAAATATGATCAGTGTTCTTAATAACGTGATGGTTTTCTAAAAGATGATGGTAGGCCCCCCTGATCCGACACGCTGTCTGCCCATCCAATTGCTGTTGCGCCTGCGCAGCGATGCACCCATTGAAAGTAATTGGTCGCAGTAAAACTGCAACTGTGACCTCATCTCCTGATGGACGTAGGAGTGCCACTAATGGACCGTTGTTTATTAAATATTACCACTTATCTAAGACAATTAGATTGTTCTCAGGGTTTGAATTGTTTAAAGGAGAAGTACAGATGGCCTTACATAAAAAAATCTTACATTTTGCCACGAATTAAACAGGCGGTCACTTACAAAACAACTTCAGCTTAGCTCTATTTCTTCTTCCTTTGTACTTAACTTTACTTAAGCATGCATATTTTACTTGAAATTGAGAGTATTACTACAGAATACTTAATAGTACAAGTATATTACTGGTTGGACGCCTGCTAAAATATTCATTATAAACCTGATGACAATTCATATTCTTATTATGACATAGAGCTGATCTGATGATGGAGCCAGAAGCACAACTCAACCCCATTGACTTTGGGCTCATTGTATTTGTCTTGACAAGAATTCTGGTTCTAGATAACATCTATGGTCTGATGATGGGGCCGGAAGGTGGCCAAAGAAACTCTGTAATAAAACGACGCAACCCATTAAGTTTAGGCTCGTTATATTCGTCTTGATAAGTACTCTATTCTTGGATGACATCACGGATCCAATGGTAGAGCCAGAAATAAGTACAAAAAAGCTTTTTAAAAAACAAGCTTTTATTTATGATACGAAAGCTTGTAGCGAGATTTACCTGTGTAGATGAACAAGTAACTTAAATAACTTGATCTGATTGACCAATTTTTAAGTTTCAAAGATGTAAATACGAATAGGTACTTAAATCTCGCAACAAAATTTTATATATCATAAATAAAAGCTTGTTGTAAATCAATGTTATCTAATAGAAGAAAAAAAAACCACTGAAACTGTAAAAAAGAAAACTGGAATCGTTCTAAGATTACAAAAGCGCGACCGCTATTAACTGGTGGATTCCATTATTCACCTACATACTTTTAGATACGAAATAAAATATCCAAAGCACTTATGTATTTACCACAAAACGAGGCGGAGGTTTTCATTCGCACGTACGTTTTAGTGAGTTAGTCACGCAGACATTCGGAATTTATATAATAAATGCACGGAGCGTTCCCGATGACCGATAACGGGGTCCGTCCGACCGAATATGAGGTACTGCTTTCGACACAAAATAAAAAGTTGCCAGAGGATCAGCTTTGAATTGTAAAGCGCTCGTAGCGGCGCTTGACAGACTTACCGTACTGTGGTATTACCTGAGCTCTTCCGTGCTTCGGAGGGCACTTTGAACCATCGGCCCCGGCTGTTGTCATCTGATAACAGTCGTTAAGCCAATTCAGAGGGCTTCTAGGCGGCTTGATAAACACGAACTGACACCAATGGTGGCCACTAATCCTCATATGATAAGAGAGAGAGCTTGAACCTTACCCAGATAAGGATCGCTCCCGTCATTCCCAAAAAACTAACGTATTAGCAGTATTGTTGCAGTAGTCAATACTTACAGTGGCAACACTAGGGAGGTACTCTAGTTTTTCGTAGGGTACCGGTAAATCTACAAAGGTATTATTTGACACATTATGGAATTTTATTAACACTGGTTGGCTGAAGATGGAAGCGAGCCTCTCTCGGAATTCTCAGCCACTGAGGAACTGGCTATCTTATCTCTAACTGCCGGAACGCAACAATGCTGAAAACATTGTTGTTATAGCGTTAGGCTTAGATAGGATGGTGGTAGCTAGACAGGCGGGCTTACAACAAGTCCTACCACCAACCAAACCGAATACAATATGTACCCCCGCTGGGAATCGAACTCGGGACCCCTGGGTCTGATACCGTTGGTTGTACCAATAGCAACAGCGGCGGTTGTATCGTCAATGTGTGCTTGCGCGAAATGGCACTTTGATTGAAACCAGATTTCCACATACCTATATGTATTTTCCGAAGCGCGTTTTGACTCGACGCCTTTTTAGGGGCCATGGTCATGGGATGATTAGCTACTTATAAAAATTAAGATATGCTGAAATGGCACTCACTTCTGTATTTCTCTTTTTGTTTGAGCGCTCGCCGCCAACTTGCGTCCTTTGTGGTTTCAGCCTCGCGAGACCATCATCGCTGAATCCCGCGGCATTTACAGCTCATGAATTTGGGAAAATAACCATAGAACTCTCAGACAATCACATAAAATGACGTATACTGATCGAGAATGACATAAGCACCGTGGACCAGTGATTGATGGATGGTCTCGCTAACCATTACGTCACGGGCCACTGTCAAAGTGGTTATCATATCACAAACCGTTTTGGTACGTTGAATGTTCCAGGAGGACTAGAAAGGAAATGCTTATTTATGTACATAGTAGCTCATTATTACCTACATTTTGATGTAAAGAAGAATTAAGTAACAATAAGTAGGTATGTATGTGGTCTTGGAAATATTCATTATTGTTTCTCCATTTCTAAGTTATATTGTTCAATCCAATGAGTCGCCAGCAGCAATAAACTTAACAATAAAAAAAAACAACGAGTTGCACTCTGGCAGTGCCGGCAGAAGTGAAAACCGCTTAAACGAAAATAACGATCAAAATCCACTATATCTTGATCACAACTTCATAAAAAGTTGATAAACCCATTAAAACTGACCTGGCATCAATATGAAAGTTGGTAGTAATGAGAGATCTTTATATATTTTTTGTTATTAACTAATATACGTAGATCTTTCAAGTGTGAGACTTTATGTAATTTGAAATAGGTCAACGGTAAATGGTCTTACGAATTTTCGATCAGGGTCACGTGTCCTGACGCGATTTCAACATTTTTACCCATCCCAAAAATTTTAAAGTGATGTGCACAACGCCGCTAAAGAAGTTTTCATTTCAATAAAATGGGCCCAACAATTGGGACCAAAGAAATGTTTCAATAAAGCGTCAGTTACGTTACTTTACTAGTGAAATTACGTCAATTATAGGTTACTGCCGTCGTCGTAGGGCTGATTCGTTCATAATTCACAGGGCTGGAGTGGGGCTAATGGTTGGACTTAGGGTCAGTGACCGGCCTTGCGTAGTTTTTTTTTAAATGCCTTTCTTAATTGCCACCCGATGATGGTGGTTGGTCACGCTTCGCTCTGCTTAATATAACAATCATTTTATTGTTTATAGAACATCCATACTATTTTACCTAAATATGAAAGTAGCTCGGTTTGACTGTTAGGTACATTTATAAGCTTTAACCACTGAATCAAATTTGGCAAAGAAGTAGATAAGACATTAGTGAAAACAATCTTAAATTAAAATAATATGATGTCGAAGTGTATTTAATATTAATATGAATAAATTTAATATAGATGTTACATAGATATAATATGAATATATATAATATAATATGTTATTAAACACTCACCACCAGAAAAATCGCAACCCACCCACAAAAAAAAAACCCACTTTTAAACTTAGTCAAACCTTATTTGGAAACAACTTATGAAGGAAATCTATACTTTATATTATAAAGCTGAAGAGTTTGTTTGTTTTAACGTGCTAATCTCAGGAACTACTGGACCGATTCAGAAAATTCTTAGACCATTAGATTAGAAAGCTACATTTCTCCCGAGTGACATAGGCTATATTTTATCCCGATATTCCCACGGGAACGGGCACCACGCGGGTAAAATCGCGAGGATCCGCTAGTGTTACATAACATTTGAAAATTAGGAGTAGTAGGATTACCTAAAACAATTCAACTTTTTTATTTTTCTTGGAATAGAACAAAAAAAAAATTATTAATGTAAGGAAAAATACAAATGTATTTACTTTATTTACTTATTTGTGACTATACGTTTTTTTGTAGCAACAAAAGGGGTCATAAAGCGATAACATTTGTTTTTTAGTATTTGTTGTTATAGCGGCAACAGAAATACATCATCTGTGTAAATTTCAACTGTGTAACTATCACGGTTCATCAGATACAGCCTGGTGACAGACGGACAGACGAACGGACAGCGGACTTTTAGTAATAGGGTCCCGTTTGATCTTTTGGGTACGGAACCCTAAAAAGGTCACATAACATATAAAACAGAATAGTTACAGAATATTTTTATGGAAATAGAAAATAATGTAAAAGAGGACATATCCAATTGTTGGCAGTTATTACTTTGACCTCCGAGTACTCCATTGCTGACATAATTTATGGCCGAACTAGTCGGGCCATCTCTCATTTATGCCGACTGCGACATCTCTGAGAATTTCTAGATATCTATACGACCTTTAACTAGCCTCCCCACGATTTCGTCTGTAGTAATTTTCGTGTATAAGTTTTTGTCATCGCGTGTGGAAATCTTTTGTTCGGTTGATATGGATCACTTCAAATTATCTTGACATAATGAAACACATTTCCTTCTCGCAGGGCTAGCTTTTTAAACAACTTCAAAAAAAGGAGGAGGTTCTCAGTCGACTGTATATATATTATTTTTATTTTATTATGCATGTTTTAACATAACGTCGTCAGTTTTAATTATATTTTTTACGAAGATCGTGCTAGTAGTTTTTTCATAATCCTGAAAAATATAATTTACGTTTTCGCAAGTAGTCGTTTACCTAGATGACATCATTGTTGTGTATGGGCTGATTTTTGGTGTAGCTAACGGCACATGATGTAACTAATTTTTTAAAATAAAATAATTAAAACCAACTACGAAAAGTAAAATAAAACTTTTGGAGTCGGTGCCAGCCAAGGCAAGATATATAGTTAATAGAAGTGCAATGTAGAATGCCTTGGCTGCAGGCTGGCACCAGCACCGACTCCAAAAGCTTTATTGTTTACTTTTTTAAAGTTGGTTTTAATTTTTGTATATTTTTTTTATGCCAAACTTATCAAAATTCATCAAGAAAAACAGACACTTAAGGCCATGTAGCTCGTAAACATTTGTCTCTGTCTTTTCCTTTACATGTAAAGGAAATAAGGAAAATAATCACGCTTTTTACCTGACTGCAAGGAAACGGTTATGTTTTTCGCGCGTATCTTGTATGTTTATATTTAATATTCTTTATTACTTCATTTCTTTCAAACGGCTATACGGATTTTTATAATTAAATTATCGTTAGATTTCTTTTGATAGCCCAAGTGTTTTTAGGTAAGTGATGTAAAAAAAAACAACATAGCGACTGTGAGGTGCTATTATTTGAAGTGATTTTTTTTCTTTTTTTTAAGAATACAGGTAATAGATAGGTATTAATATAGCTATCAAATTAAGCCCTTGCTTATCATAGGGATTTCAAAAATGTATATCATGACCGAAAAATAACTAAAAAGATATAAATAAAATATGTATAAATAAAAAAAAACTAAAAAGCCCTCCTGCATCAAAAGACAAGTCAACTGAAAAAAAACATTTTATAAAAAAAATTCAAACCGACTTCAAAAAGTAAAAAATAAAACTTTTGGAGTCGGTGCCAGCCAGGGCATTCTACATTGCACTTCTATTAACTATATTTTTTTTTGGCCTTAGCTAGCTAGCACCGACTCCAAAAGTTTTATTTTTTACTTTTTGAAGTCGGTTTGAATTTTTTTTATAAAATGTTTTTATTTCAGATTTTTTAGTTACATCATGTGCCGTTACTTACACAAAAAATCAGCCCATACACAACAATGTCATCTAGGTAAACGACTACTTGCCAAAAGGTGATTGATATTTTTCAAGATTATGAAAAAACTACGAGCCAGATCTTCGTAAAAATTGTATGGGACCAAATTGACAGTGTACCCGATCGAACAAAAAACAACTATTAAAATCGGATCACCAACACCGGAGTAATCGGTATACATACATCAGACAAAAAAAAAAAAAACGCGTTGAATTGAATTGAGTACCTCCCTCCTTTTTTGTTGAAGTCGGTAAAAAAGGAAACAAGAACAAATATAAAACTTTTGTTCAATGCTTTTCGTTGATATTTTCATCATATCTTCATTAAAAACAAATCCATCGGATATTTAACACCTATAAACTTTATTTAAGTACCTAAATGAATCATAATATTAAATTACTTATTTAGAAAAATAGAAGATAAAATCACACGAAAAGAATTGGGAATTTATTCTATCGAGCCAACTTTATCAAATCATGTTTACATCGGATGAAATCACTTTCATATACCTATCCAATATCAACATTATCAATAAATTTTATTAGATTTTTATTTCACTGTTTACTGCTTTGAAAAAAATTATTTGAAAAGTTTATTTACTGGATTCTAAAACCGTGTAACTTATGCGGATTTTGCAAAGCCACCCAACCTTAAATCTCATTGCATTTCAGACATTTTGTATCAAGTTTTAAGGTACAGAATCATGTTCTAAGCCACGATGGTCAAATCACAATTGGTCAACTCGGCTATTATACTTTCGCACTTATGTAGGTAGTCAAAGATTTTTATTCAAATAGACTTATAGGTAAGTGCTTTCGAATCGTCAAATTTTTTTTCCTACCAGCTATTCAGGACATCTTACAAATTTATAAGAAGAACGGCCGCAAGAAACTTATCAGCTTTAACAGAAGCAACAACATTTACAAAGGAACATGTCGTTGCCAAACACAAATCTACAAGCTTGAAACATATTTAATATAAGAGGAAAATTTTCTTATACTCAGTTATTATATATGTTATCTACTCAATCATTCATCTAAATTATACAACTGTAACGAGGTTGGTAAAGTTTGTGAGTTTGTTTTTAGAAAGCTATTCTAGAAAGACAGGCTTAAATTGATAGTGGGTGTGGGATTAATTCTTCACAAGCAAACATGTTTGACGCCCAGCGAGTGGGCACGGGTCATCAGCTAGTACAATATCAATTGATTTGTGCTGATATGAATTTGATACAAAATAATTGTCATGATTTGACAGCTGTCATCGGAACGAAGCAAATAATTTTATAGTTTCTGAAAAAAAAAACTTGATGGAATAATAATCGTTGTTCCAATTAAAAGTTAATCTGTATTTTACCATAACATTTTATAAATTGCTTCCATTTAATTTTATTGATTTCGCTTCTATTTATTTCCGGTAGGGACGCTGTTCGATACCCCTTACTTTGCTGACGTGACGATACGAATGGTTTTTTAATATCTTTCGCAATATTTCCATGCTAGCCCCCAAGTTCAATATAACAAAGGTGCTAACTGCTTATTGTTTTCATTAGTTAGCCACTAAATCAAGTCGGCTGTCCAGGTAAGCAAATTTATCGGCCATTTCGATTTGACTTAACCCTTAGGAATTGATAACTTGTTTACACAGGATCGATTAAAAGTGTAATTTTTGTTAAAAGAAAAAATAATTTACTGCTGTTGTAATAGAAGCTTTCATAAATTGAAAAAAAAAATGATCCCCTTCCTTCACCATTATTCCTCCGCTATGAGTATTTGAACGTTCACATAAATTATGTAATTTTCCTAATCCTTATAACTAATTACTATTTTGGACCTAGCAGCTACTTATGTAAGGTAAAATTTTACTAAGAATTATGTAAAATAGAGGTATTTCTTTTTATATATGTAACTTTGATTGCAATCATGTAGAATAAAGAGTATGATCGTACTACTCGCCGGAACTTGAACAATAGGTTTTCAGGCGAACCACGAAATGAAGAGGAAATTGGCTATTCAAGAGCAAGACTGAATAAAATGTTCATGTAATTTATTTAGAAAAATCGAGGATTTTAGCTTTGGAGTAGACGGGTCATGACATGACGTGACACGAAGAAGAACTACCTACAGGATATGGAATTTTATTAGAAGGAGTATTCCGGCGACTGCCCCCACTTTTCACTGGACCCACAGGCGCAGACACCGGATAGAATTATTTTAATATTTTTATTCCGTTAACTGCGCCCACCTTCGGTATGTTTTAAAGATCTATTCTTTAAATGGAATTCTAGTACAGTTATAAGAAAAAGCATTTGATTTAGAAGAGTTTTTTTTAATGAAAATAACAAATTTTCGTGGATCAGCAGCAGCAGCAGATAAATGAAATATTTTTAGTTTAAAGTACTAGGGTCGCATAGCTAACCAGAAGTTATTTTAGATGTTTTAAGAAGTTCTAATTTTATATATAGATTTTTTTACATAGAATACCTCAAGGTTAGCTATGCGACCCTGGTACTTTCAACTAAAAATATTTATATTTACGTTGATTTTTTTCCATTGAGCTATTTTTATTTCAATTGCCCTTTTATTCCAACTGTACTAATACATCTGTTGAACTGTACAAATAAATGCCAACGTTAGTTTGCTGTAGCGTTACATATGGCCGGCGGATTTCAATCTTTGGACCTTTTCAGAAATTTCATTACGCTATCTTTTCCTTCTTCGAGAGACGAACCCGTAGACACCAGACTCGACCTCCTAGAACTAGGACCATGGACTAATCACAAAAAAAATATATAAGACTAACGGATCCTCGCGGTTTAACCCGTGTGGTGCCCGTTCCCGTGGGAATATCGGGATAAAATATAGCCTATATAACTCGGGAGAAATGTAGCTTTCAAATGGTCTAAGAATTTCCTAAATCGGTCCAGTAGTTCCTGAGATTAGCGCGTTCAAACAAACAAACTCTTCAGCTTTATAATATTAGTTTAGATTTTAAACTTTCACGTTCCATTATACTAATAGTTTAGAGCAACGGGACTGCTTGTGACCATGGCTCTAGCAACACAGCCGAAACGTCAGCTGTAAGTACATATGTACTTCTTAATAAATGACGCGTTTGAGTCCCGTTGCTCTAAACTATTACACTAAAACTTTTACCCCTATTTTGCTCAAAAGTCTGAAAAGGTAAGCCTTTTGGAAAATTCAAGAACGTGAAATTTGATTTAAAATTGGACTTTGTCGTCACTTTTGTTGCGCAAACTACTTTAGGTAGGTAGGTATTAAAATTTGCATTAAAATAAAGAATATCCGTCCTAACTTTGCAAGCGAGGTCTACTGTTCTCACAGAACCACTAGTTATTTTAGAATGTCATCCATCATTAATGTAATGTTCGACTATATAAAGTAAGTAATTCAATCTTGTGCAAATCAGGGGTGCGTACGATTCCCAGATATGGCAATAAGGAAAAGAAAATAACTACATAATTAATTGCTTCGTGTTTGTGGATAATGTATCAAAAATATTTTAAGTTTATGGGCTTGCTAGACGCACTACTAATTACCAATAATAAATCTCTATATTTCAGATTTTTACAACCATAATATACTAGTTGTTTTAATATTTACGGTTTTAAATACATGTCTGGTTGGTTCGATATTAATTTATATTTTGCAAAAGCAAGATTGAGGAGCTTCTCGGTCTGCGACAATCGCAGATGTTTTTAAAGTGCAAAGTATAGTGTTTTGAAAGTTTTTTTTTTTTTGGCTGTGCATATCATAATTCAAAAGTCAGTTACACTTGACTCATCTATTGACAATCTTGGCGATAAAGTAGCTTGAAACATCAATATTCGCAACGAATAGTGTTAGATTAGCCGGTTGAGTCTGAAGACGTGACCCTATTGCTGATAGACGTAAGTACAGTCAACATCCTGGCAGGCTCTACACTTTGGGTAGAGACCACTCTTTATATCGCTAGCAATAGTGGAGGTTTTCGTACTGCGTTGTTCAATATTGGGGGTTATTGCTACTCGCTTCCGTGGGTTTTACCCACGAGACCCCACAAGTGACCCCTGGGTGATGCCAAATGAATAGTTCCTTCCGGTGGTAGGCTTTGGCCGTGGCTGGCGACCACCCTTCGGACTAAGGTCGTGCTCCGTTGTTCAGTCCGGGGTAGCCAATATAGGAAGGAGAGTTGGGTCTGAGTAGTCGCATCTTCTGTGTGACTCTTAGTGACAGCTCATTACTGACACACCGGGTGCCTGTCTTTGGAGGGTAGCGGGATCCGATGCACAGTGCCGCCGCTGGCTGACCGCAGGAAGTTGAGGGCCCAAGTAAAAGGGCTGCCCCACGAGCTTGCGAAAAATCTAAGGATGGTCCACCTTGCCGGTTAACGACCGAATTCGGGTGTCCTCGCAGACTCCAGGCTTATTCTCAGTGGTCATTCGTGAGATATTCCCCAAGTAGGCAGAATGATGCCTCGCCCAACTGCCTTTCTCCTGCCTATTCACTTCCTCTCCCCTCACTTTTCTTAAATGGTACTGAATAAATGGAATAAGTTTAAACAGCGGTTGCACTCCCTCCAACTCAAAGTGCCCCTCACTAGTATCAGAGGCTTGGACTCAATTCTCGTTCCGGTCCAACACCATTTTGTGACTGAGAAACCTAATCTGCTGTTCCTCACCGAGACGCAAATCAACTGTCCAGCTGACGCAGCGTACCGCAGCTACCCCGGGTACACTCCAGAGCATCGGTTCATACTCATTGCCAGAGTCTATGTGTACGTCCACGATGACAATTGTTTCAAGCGTCTCACGGTCCAAATTTTTTTAGTACTGTGGGCTCTGGTGGTCTCCGGAATGGAACTTACTCTGTACGCCGCTGTCTACCGATCACACAGCGGTGACCAGGAGCCAAGCAGGTTCATTGACCATCTTAGTCGGTCGGCTGATCTAGCTCTGGCTCGTTATTCTCGGCCCAGTTGGTCATTCTGGGGGACTCTAATGGCCATCACAAGGAATAGCTGTTCCCATACCGGGTGACCGCCCATGCTGGGAGAGAGGCGCGAAGACTATCTTTTTCGCACGACCTATCTCAGCTAGTTAACTGCGCTACGCGGATGCCAGACATGGACACACATACCCCGAACCGCCTAGACCTTCTGCTGACAACTGATCCAGGCAGACATATCGGTATCTGCCCCTTTAGGGTCATCCGATCACTGTGTAGTGAATCTGTATACGCCTACTCTCAACCCGATCAGGGCCCTAGTGGTATGAGAATGGTGTGGCAATACAAGTCGGCAGACTGGGATGTGATGCGTCACTTCTTTGCATCTTTCTCGTGGCGGCAATGCTGCTTCTCTTTAGAGGATTTGTCGAAGTGCGCTGACGCTGTTGCCGAAATCATACTTCGGGGTATGGAATATTTTGTTCCTTACTCCGATGTTCCATCGAGCAGTAAAGCTCGCCCCTGTTTCAATGCTGACAGACTGACAGAGCGCCGAAGCGCAGAAAGAGTCAGCTTTTTTACCGAGCTGCGAAGTCTAGCAAGCGCATGTTGCGCAGGGCACGCTTCGACCAAATCGGTCGCATTGAAGCCAAACTTACTTCCCACCTATTGCCTCTCCTTTTGCGGAAAATTCGCGTTACCTCGTGCTGACTCCTCTATGCGTGACTGTCAGATTCACAAAAAAGAAGTTCTAAAAGCTCTCCGTAATTCAGAGCTGAACAAAGCTAGTTGTCCGACGGAATCCCAGCAATTGTCTTGCAATCTCTCACTCATACTGCGACTGAGAAAGCAAACATGTTTGCCTCTCTTTTTGCGGAGAATTCGCATCTAGATTTTGGCAACGCCAATCTTGTCAGTTTCGATGCGACTAAAAAACAGGCTTGTTTATTCACTGCAAAACGGAGTCTCTTCCAACTTACTCCGACTTTCCGGGATGTATCCTTACCGAAAACCAAAATCTGCAACTTTTTGGCCTGAACCTGTCTACCAACCTGGACTTTGGCGAGTACATCGACTCCATTAGGGAGGGCTAGGGCTAGCCGATACTTCTCTCCGAATCAGCTGTTCCTTTTATACAAAGAGCCGATTCGGCCGTCTATGGAGTACTGCTGTCACCTGTGCTGTCACCTGTGCATCGGCCCCCTTCCTAGCCAATGCATCGGCTTCCTCATTGCCAATGTTACCTTCGTGTCCGGGTACCCAGGCAATTTCTACCTCAATCAGGTTTGCAAGTTCCTGAATGGTTTGTTTACACTCCTTTACCAGGGCTGAGGTAGTCTCCGTTTTGTCAAGGGCTTTGATAGCGGCCTGACTGTCGCTGTATATTACTATTCTTTCTACGTTGTGGTCGCTTATCACACTTCTAATCATTAGCGCACATTGCATTATCGCAAATACTTCCGCTTGAAATACACTTGTATATTTTCCCGGATTGAAAGTGGGTCTTCTTGTGCCGGGTTTAGCTATGTACACTCCAGCTCCCGATATCATAGCTGATTCTTATCTAGACCCATCTGTGTAAAATATTACAGTGCAATCCAGATCGTCTTGTTCTGTTTTCCAGTCTTCTCTGGATCTAATGCTTACCCTGTATTTTTTGTCGAAGATCCTTTCCTTATTTATTAGGTCGTTGTTAGCTAATATCATAGAAAGGTTTTCTTCGTAGTTTTTGCCTATTTCTGCATGACCTTTGTCATTGTTTCTTCCTTTCCATAGATTTGTGCTTTTCAGCTTGAACCATTGTTCTGTAGCTCTCTTTTTTATTTCCAATTCTATTGGACTGAGGCCTAGTATCATTTCAAGTGCGGCCGTGGGAGTAGTTCGATAGCTCCTGATATCATGATGCTGGCTAGTCTCTGTACCTTCGTGAGTTTTTTCCTGTTGTATTCTAGTTGCGCCTTGTGCCACCATACCAGGGCACCATGCAAAATTCTTGGTAGTATGATTTATCTATAGATCCATTGGATTACTTCGGGTTTCATATCCCAGTTCCTGCCAATGGCTCTTCTGCATTGCATGAGGGCTGTCATCGCCTTCTTGCTTGTTTCTTTTATGTGGTTTCTAAAACTGAGGGTGCTGTCCAGGATCACCCCTAGGTATTTGAATTCCTTTACAGTTTCCAGCTCCTCGTCCTCTATGATTATTGGTGTCATTCTATCAACCTTTGCAACACCTTAGACCACATCCTCTTTATTAAGCACCATGGTGGTCAAATTTGATTGACCAGTTATTATATAAAAATAAAAAAATCTCACGTACTGTTGACTGTACTAAAACACGTTAAATACTGTAAAACACTGTAAAACACGTTAACATTCACAAGATGAATTTGAGTGTATACTTATCTCTTACGTAATAAGAGTGTTTTTCTTAGTCCTTTTAACTTCGAAGAGCTTTCGAATGTACTGTCCGCAGTCTGTAAAGTAAACCAAGTAATAAGAATTGTTATACTGACTTTAAACGTTAATTAGTTGCATGTTAGGTTTAATATCGAGAAATCTGGAATGTTGTAATTACCCCAAGATGTTGCTTATTGTACGGTCGTCTGGTCAGATATGGCTTATGGATTTAATTTACAGTGTTGTTTAAATCGCAATCCAAGTCCGCCTTCTCCCCCCCCGTCCCCCTTCCACTGGCTCTTGTGTTTTATGGACGATATTGACTGATTAGGTAGTTTTATCAATTTTATAGCAAGAGTTTATTATAACATATAAAATTCATAGATATTAAAAGTCAAATGATACGTATATGAAATGATTGTTATTTAAAGAAAACAATATATCAAATAAAACTTATGGGATATTAACGTTTTTTTTTTTAAATGAGACTTTTAGTTCTCAGGTTTTAATTTATTTTAGAGCTATGGGACTGTTGTTGATTGATGAATAGATAGAGCTATTTGATACTTTGGTTCGGCGTTTGCCGATTAACCATTGTCTGTTTCACTGTATATTTGTTTATAAATATTTTGTTGTTTAGTTATACTAGGCGTTCTCACTGTAATATTTATTAGATTATGTACTATATAAATTAATTTATTTAGATTATGTACTATATATTCAATGAATTTGTTAAAAGAGTTTATTGCTGTTTGTTTCTTTATAATGCTGAGTATGAAGTATGGATTTATATTTATATTTTGGCAAGTGAATTCGTGAGAGTATCTTTGGTTAATGTATCGTGGACAATCTTCTATCAGGTGTTAGATAGTTAGTACAGTTGAGTTGTCGCAAGGGCACAGGTTATCTGGGGTAATTTTAAACCGTTGTAGATAGATATTGTTTATGATATTCGTGTTCGCTGTCTCCATATATTTAGACTGTTTTTGAGGACACAAGTCTTCACATAAGTCGAAGCGAACCGGTCGTATTCCAGGCTGCGTCGGAGTCCAGCAGCCTGTCGAGCCTCTCGATCGGCCGCCTCGTTGCCCACGATTCCTACATGACTGCGCACCCATGCCAGCTCAACGCGTCCCTTGAGTTTGGTGAGAATCCGGTGTATTTCTGCTATGAACTGGTTTTTGCTCCTGTCTTGGATTGCCTGTAATGACGACATCGAGTCGGTGAAGATGACAGTTCTAGAGTACTGCTTTTTTCAATGAACTGACAAGCGTGATAGCCAGAAGTTTCGCTTGGAAGACGCTGCATGATTTGTGTAATTTAAATTTCCTGTTGAAAATATGGAAAAGAATTATAACAATTGAACAATAGGGTTAATAAAAATTATATGAAGTGAACGTTAGTGACATTGAAATTAGATCAACTTTTTTATGGCAATCGAAACGCACCCAAATTTAGCATTCAGCTACTATAACTATTATAACAGAAGTAGAATATTATAAAAATATATTATCTAAGATGGGATAGTGAGTCGTGACGTAGATCTGTGATTGCAGCGGATGATCCTCTAAAGGATAGACACAGGGTTGGTGACCCAAAACTTTGTTACATCGTGTTCGTCCGCTTATCGTATTACATCTGATATTCAGCACTACCCATTACATTTTGTGTAAACTTTTTACCTTCCTACGTGGACAATCAATAACCTCTTTTATTTGATGTTGGTTAAATAAGTTATCATGATCGTGAAAACTACACACAAATAGAATGCTTACATAGCGATGAAACATGAATAGTATTGTGATGTGAATGTACAATATTTTATTGTCCTCTAGTATGGAAGTTTCCTGCACCACGAAGGTATAGTCTGTTTGAAGTAGCTGAACATTTAACAACCATGTCGCACCAATATTGCGTTGTTATAATACGAGTAGAAGGAGCTCCTTACTAAACTAGCGTTATAGTTGGTGTGACAAAGTTTCTAAGTGATCTGTGACCGACACACACTACCTGGCATTTGTTTATGACTATAACTCTCTGCATGCTTAAGGATGTTCAAACAATTGACGATCGGAATTATAGTTTTTTTAGGTATTCTGATGTTTGCTCGATGCCATCAATGGAAGTAAATATTAACATGTTAGTATTATCGAACATAAAACTTCAATGTTGGTAGCGAAAATGAACCTAGGTAATTGCCGAATTTCAGTATGGCTGCTTTTTTATATCTATAAAAAAGGCTAGATATTTAGCAGAAAAAATATAATTACGTTATTGTTTCATGAATTTGCATAACTAAGACATAATCGAAATAAAAACGAAATAGCTGTAACAAAAGCTACGCTAAGCGACTGATTACAAAATAAGAGTGTTCATTCAGGTAAAATTCACTGAAAAAATATGTTCTGAAAAAGAATGAAATTTTCCATTTAGAACTAAACATGAGCGCGTGGGTTGAGGCCACAAACATTACTAAGGCTGCAGCTAAAAGAGCCTAACTTTTTAACTTGTGAGTCCATAACATTCATTCCCATAAACTTCCTGATTGCATACAAACATTTTGCGTTGTCGTGTGGCTTTTATATGAATCTAAATGTAGCATTACGCAACCGAAAATACGAGACAACTAAATAAAAGGTGTGTTTTCCGACCATTGCATTGCCCTGATTCACTCGTATGTGCCGCCTCCATGGTCTAGTGGTAACAAACAACCACAGGTATCACAGCAGAAGAACCCTGGGTTCGATTCCCAGTGGGAGTACATCTTTTATTTGGTTTGGTTGGTGGTAGGAATTGTTGTAAGTCCGCATGGCTAGCTACCACCATCTTATCTGTCTGACCCTATAACGACAATGCTTTCAGCATTAGTATGCTTTGGCATTTATTGTGCACTTTTGGCTTTCCTGCGCAAATGATTACGAATAACAGTTTAAAGCAGGTTTTTTTTTTACAAAGTGACATTGACACCTGTCAGATAATTCTAATGAATAAAAAATCCCAATAAAGAGATATGAATGCGGTTTGGAGGAAGGACGCCGGACCATATTTTCTTCAACTGTCCCATGTATCTAACTTCCTTGTATGACCTTCTCCCATCCTGTATACCCAAACCTACCAATTTTAAAACTGTCCTCACCTTTGTTAATTCTCAGTGTATTGATGTACTATGTGATTATATAACAACAACTAACAATATAAGATTGTGATGTATTGTGTTCGTCGTCTACTAACATTATTATTATATACATGTATTGTGTTTGGATCTATTTCAGGTAGCTCAACAGCGGGTTCTATAGTTTCAAATTATATTTAAGAGTACACCTCGTACCTACCACTTGTACCTCGTACATAGCTGTACTCTCACACGTCACCTAGCAGAAGCGCAGAGTCTGTGAAAACAACCCACTGAGCCAAAAACTGGACATTGGCGAAATCCAAAAGGGCACCGCCATTACATTAAAAGAAGAAGAAGAATAAAGAGATAAAATAGCCAGTTCCGCAGTGGTTGAGGATTCCGGGAGAAGCGCACTTCCATATCCAGCCTTATACTTAACATTAAGTACTTATGATGAAAGCGTCTCCCTCTGTTTATGCCACCTCGTAAATCAAATAACGTTGCGCATTATTAAATTTATGATCAATGGCAGGCGCAAGGTAAGTCGGACCATTTACGTCACAATTATGTGGAGACAACATTTAAGATTCATTATAAAAGAAAAGCCCTTGAGATTTGCATTTTACAGTTTCTGGTTTTGTGACATCGATTTAAATCGAAAGGTTTTTTAGGACCAAGTCTAAATTGTCTGTCAATTAAAGAGGAGAGAAATTGATTTATTATAGAGCAATGCGCCATTGCTCTATTGTTGAATGTGTGTTTTTTTTTCTTTCTGCTATTTTTAAGCTTTATTGTACGAGCACAGCACAGCAGCACATCAGGCCTTGCAAAATCTATTTTATCGACTTATTGATCGTTGAAAAAATAATCTAACAAAATTTTGATTCAAATTTCCATTAATTGGATTCCACATGGAAATAGTCAAAGTTTTGTACGGAAAGAATTATAAGAAACTATTTTCCTAAATTCGATTTTTAACAATTTGTAAACGTTCATGATTTCTGAATTTTTGCATTTTTCGATGTTATTTTTTGAGATAAATTTTAAATAGAAAAATATTGGAAAAATCAAATTTGAAAAATTGGGAATAGCATTGAACCGGATTTCCAAAGGTCGAGGGTTGGAGCACCATCTGAGAACTCACCTTGTGGCCGTGTTGATTTTTTCCAATATTTTTCTATTTAAAATTTATCATATGTAAACGTTCATTCAATCTTGCCTATACATTTAAAAACTCATTAACTACCTACTACGAACCTACGCAAAGCCTCGCGTTTCATTCCAATGTGTTCCGGCTTCGCGCCTGAACCATTAATTCTATTGACATTCGCATTAAATCGATACTTTTCAATTATCAAAATGTTTCAATACCAACTTACAAGGCTGGTTGTTGTCGACGACCAGCGGGCGTCTTCGTTGGGGTCAACGTACTCGGCATGACGTCACCGATGACCTTGAGTCCGCTCCCCACCCCGCACTGCACGAGTGAAAAATGCCGCTGTCAAAATGTGCGTGTTTTGCCGCGCATTGTAGCAGGTAAACTCAATCGGAAAATCAACCTTAATGCTTTGTGATAAAGTATTAGGTGCTACCGTTTCAAACAAAGCAGGCTCTTTGTTACTTTTTATTGATAAACAGCTAAAAGTTGTTTTCAATATTCGAATGTTGTTTTTGTGCGAAAATTTTCAATTTGCGATGCGAAATGATCCGGGTTGTGGAGAAAATCGTGATGATGTAACGAACGGTTAAATTATATATTTTTGTGAAATTAAGTTAGATGACGTTGACTGATGGCCCCACAACAAGGTATTTTGTTCCCGAATATCGCAGTCTCACAGAGCAATTTATAGTTATAGTTATGATTTATGTTATCATAGACCGGTCACGCAGACTAAAAAAACATTCATTTATATATTTTATTATTATTTTATTTGCCATAATCGCCACGCTTGGCAGGCGGGTTGGCGATCGCAGTATAACCAAGTTTGTAGGAGACGCTGCTGCCCGTCTCCTGAAGGCTGAGTTCTTTAGTCACCTTCTACGACATCCAGATGAGAGGGGGTAGTGCTATTCTAAGCCGACATTACACAGCTCTCAACTAAACCGGTGAAAATTTCTAATTTGGAGCTCAAAGGCAACGCATCATTAAATCATGCGATTTTCGACTCTAAACAAAGCGGCGTTGCTTGAGATTTATTTAATTGTCCAAAATATAGGCATGAAATAAAAAAAGTGAAATAAAAAACATTAGTCATACAAAATAATGTAGTGTTGTCACCGATAATTTAGAGCATTTGAGTTAATACTGATTTTTTAAAAGGGTGCAAAGTTCGTAAGTATTGAAATAAGGAATAAACAAACAAGATTATTTAACAAAATTCTGTTCGAATTCTATTTTGTGTGTTGAAGCGTCGAAGGTCTCGTTTTCGATGGAGGTCCTTTTGCCCTGACGGTATGGCCTGTGTTTGCTCTCGACTCGTGTCCGATGTCCGATTGATGTTAATCGGCAAACTTTGCAGATGTGTAAAAACAATTTTGTGAGGAAAACCAACAGAAGAATTCAGCTAGGAGGGGCAGCATTCGGTAAGCTTCGTCAAGTCTTCTCTTCGTCGATTCCACAAAGCATAAAGACGAAAGTCTTTGACCAGTGCGTCCTACCCGTAATGACTTACGGAGCCGAAACGAAAAATAGCTCATCGAGCTATAGAGAGGGTTATGCTCGGAGTTTCTCTGAGATATAAAATCAGAAATGAAGTAATTCGACAGAGAATCAAGGTGACCGACATAGCTCATATGATTAGCAGGCTGAAGTGGCAATGGGTTGGTCACATTGCATGCAGAACCGACAGCCGTTGGGGCAAACGAGTTCTGGAGTGGAGACCGCCATTAAGCAAGCGCAGCGTACGTGCAACCAGGTGGAGTGACGACCTGCGAAAGATGGCAGGCAAGAACTGGATGAAAAGAGCTGAGGACCGAGCTCAATGGCGTGAGCTAGGAGAAACCTATGTCCAGCAGTGGACGTCTACAGGCTGATCATAATGATGGTAAAAAACCTGTACTAGCCAAATGGCTAGTTCAGATTTTTTACCTAGTACTTTTTAAATCTGAAATATTCGGTTCTTTCTCATTAAAGTATGTGTTCAAAAAGAGACCGTTTTCCTTCATTTGCACATTAAGCGCCCTCTGTTCATAATGATAGAATTGAAAATAAATTTCTGGGATTTTGTTTCGTTACGGGGCAAAAAGAATTACAGGACATTCAACAAAAAGAGAATTAAAATTACAATAATATGAGGTAAGGCTGAGACATAAATAGTACATTTGAAAAACTCCAAAATGTTTAAATGCTTTTTTTTTTTCCTCAAGCATTTTTTCTAATATCCTTATACAGGAAAATTGTACAATACTTTTTGACCATAATCTGCAGAAACGCATAAGAATTGTATTGGATAATATCGGGAGAATGTCTCTAATATTTTGTCACTGTCACGTCACTAGTCACTGCCAAAAGTTGTGGTACAATTTTGTTGAAAATCATAATTTCTTTACAATAATATTCCAATGAGAATGGTTAGCAGCAAGTATGCTTGGAAACAGTAAAGCAAAGGAAATAATAGAGATTTAACGAATTTACCTGAAGTGAAGTTCTATCTTATTTATACAAAGGCTTCGTCCAAAGAGATTTAGACACTTGTGCTACGTGAACTACAAGTTATAAGCTAATCTTGAGGACGAATAAAAAAGTATAATTCGTTAATTTTGTCGAGCATCGATAACATAGTATTTTACTGGAGCAGCTAGCAAAAGAGGCGTGGCCGAGGCACACATACGTAAATCAATCAATGCCTTGTTGTGGCCAAGGCTTGTATAATAGGTACTTTTCTCCAATAATGCGCGGAAATTAAAACTAAGGCAGAACTTTTTTTTAAATACATTTGTTTTTTTTCAATAAACAGCTTTCTATTTGCAAACCAGCCAAATTTAAATTGAACCTTTCCTGATAAAATACCTCCTTGGTTGCCATGTTTCGGAGTATAAGATCGTTCCCTTTTTAATTACACGAAAAATATGAGTGTGTAATTTATTTGGCCGCTAAACCACGACAGATATGGGTTTTCATACAACTTTTACTAGCCGCTACTCGCACGTATTTGGCCAGTACAGCAATTTCGGTTTTATGTCGAAGAAGGTTGTCAAAATAACGCTCAAATTTCCAAGCATGTTTGAGAATAGTCTTCTTATTCTCACGAGGCATTTACATACACAGATTAGGCTCTAAAGTGTTGAGAGTGTCAAAGACAAAAGACTAGAAATCACAGAAAGCTTTTGAACAATTCTACATTTTTACAAGGCCTTTAAACTGTAGTACTTAACACTGAAAAATAAGTACATATATATTATTTACATAGATTTACACTTTACTAGTGTTGTGCATAATAGGTGACCTATTTTGTTGTTCTAACGCATAAGTTAGCATGACAAATGTATAAACATCATGCAACGGGGTTAATGCAATGTTACTTATATTTTAAATGTTGTACTACCAATGATTGTATTATTCTGGTTTGTAATGGGCAAGTGTGAGTTGTACTTAACTAATATAAATTGATCTGGATTTCTGAGAAAGAGAGATACTTCATACATATTTTTAACTATATGCAAGTTCCCTTACTTGAGTTGGTTCATGATAGCTATAGTTGTGTGTGCGCGTGCGCATTCTATTGTGCCCCGCATACTATTTTTCTAATAAAGAATTATTTTTGATGCAGCGATCTTGTAACATATTTAACTTTCTATTTGTAAAATTAGCGTGCGTGATTGTGAACTAATACTTGTATTATTTAAGCGAGTGATTGTCGAATAGCACATTCCTATTTTCAACCTTTGTGGTTTTGTGAATGTGTAAGTTTACTTTATAAAACAATTTTATTAATTGGTAATAATAAAAAAGAAAAAGAATCGGCCGCCAACGGTTTCACCCGCCTGATTTCCGTTCCCGTGGGAATACCGGGATAATAAGTATCCTATGTTTTAATCCAAGCTATTTTCTGTCTCTGTACCAAATTAAATCCAAATCCATTCAGTAGTTTTAGCGTGAAAGAGTAACAAACAAACTGACATACTTTCCGATTTATAATACTACTTGCGGCCGGTTTCACCGGTTTCACCGGCGTGGTCCCCGTTTCCGAGGGAATGTCGGAATAAAAAGTAGCCTTTCTTTTAATCCAGGCTATCTTCTATCTCTGTGCCAAATTTCATCCAAATCGGTTTAGTAGTTTTTGCGTGAAAGAGAAATGTGAAAATAAATAAGCAAACAAATAAACTGAGATAACTTTCGCATTTATAATATTAGTAGGATAGGATTTTTTAGGCATCTTTTCTCAATGGGCTTTGATCCATGAGCTATAGCCTGATTTCATTTAAAAACAGTCCAATTAAAAGGGAAAATAATATAATTTACAAGAGTATAGAATCACCCTTATCCCATGTGATAAAAATTGGCTGATACAGATCAAGTAGTTTCTTGCAAATCTATACAACTCGTAAAAGACGTATTTTCTCTCTGATTAATATGATATACATTTCATTCCAGCATTCTTCTCGAGCTCCGAGCATAGGTCAGTAAACAACAAAACCAATACATCATGAAATTGATCGCATAATCCCATTTGTGTATTACGAATCCCAGCTGGTTAATACTGCAATTAGTTTAGGCCAGATAAGCGGGTGAATCAACTGTCTGACATTTCGTCCTTCCCATTGAGCGCTGGCCCTAAGGTCACGATTGTGTTTTATTTCCTTTAACAACTTTTGTTTCTGGCCGGGTAATATTTTTTTTAAGGTTATACTGTATTTGTAATGACGTCTCGTTACAAATATACTCTATGGGATATTGAGTAACCAGACGAAAACGAAACTAAAGGAGACTGGAAGGCTTACATGCAGCCCTGGGCCCAAATGTAGCTCGGATACTTGTACTATTAAGTATTCTGTGGCTCGGATGAGCAATGCCAATACTCTTTGAACTAACTGTCATGTGTCATTGTGTTGACTTTGCGAAGGTTTTTCTTTCCTATAGAAGAAGAATAAGTTTTTTTTCTACCAAAGAGTATGTAACCACACCATTCTGTTCCGTTCAATATGGAAAACATTCATACATTGTACAAATGTACATACACACCAGGGAATAATAATGTTTATTATATTTCTCCGCTCCGCAATTGTTAATTAAGCTGATAATTAGAATTTTTACATAGAAAAAAACGAATAATTCCTTAGACCATATCTTAACTTTTTACGATGGAGCCCTCAGATTTCAGACGTGACGATGCGAATACTTTTTTGCAAGTTTTTCGTGCTAGCGCCACTGATAACTTTTACCGATATTTGTCCAAGTTGTCAATTCTTTATGTTTACCTAGAGTAGAGTAGCGCTATAGATGGTACGCTCCAACCTTAACAATTTCTAATTGTCAAAAATATTTTAAACAGTAAAAAGGACAAATTCATATAACTTTCCTCGTTCGAAAATTTTATCTCTCCCCAAGTTCGACACTAAGCAAAGTTCTTATTCGCGCGAGCGTGAAAGTGAAAAAAATAATAAACAATAAAAATTATACCTAAAAACCTAGCACGTGTAGCACATGCACATAACATAGTATATATGTCGCAGCCAACTGGTTGAAACAGCGCGGTTCAATTGGAGGGCTAGCCCCTTAATTAAACGCCGGCATTTAATTAGGGACAACTAGCCAAGTTGTTGAATTAAACCTTTCACGGCTTGGCTAAACCTTTTTTTTTTTTTTTTTTTTTTTTTTTTTTTTTTTTTTTTTTTTTTTTTTTTTTGGCTAAACCTCATATTTGGCCGTCTCGTTAAATGACCATTCACGAATATTTAGAGTCTATAATGACTTACTATAGACTCTAACTATTCGTGAATACTTGTAGCCGGCGGTGTAATATCAGTTATATCAATATTAATATTAATAAAACACTGTAAGTTAAGTATGTTGAAACTAAAAAAAAGTACATAAAATTGCCAGCTGATGCGAGCTATCTGACGCCATATTTGTTTTAAAATAACCAGCGTCCCAGTGGCAAAAAGAAATTAAACTAAATTTGAATCACGTGACTGAATTAACGTCAGCCATCTTCAAAAGGCTAACTTACAATAAGCCAACTAATTGCACGTTAAGTGATTCTAGTTCAATCAACAATCAGCCTAGGCATTCAACTGAATGCCGGCGTTAAATAACGGGTTAGCCTTCCAATCAAATGGCTGATTTAACCAGATGGCTGCGACATATAAATTATTGTTAATAATGTGATTTCATACACCCGTGACGATAAATTTGATGTACAGAACAGATAAGCAGCAATTTGTATTTTAACCAAGCGGTGACTCGTTTGTCTGACATTCGCCGCCCTTGGTCGCCCGATGTGGACCAAACCTAAGGTCACGTCCACAATAGGGAGAATATGTCTGCAGTTGTCGATGCGAGAATCTACAAGCAAAAGCTGAGCGGTAACCGCTTTTTTAAGCGATTACGCCAGTGTTCTAAATGATATTTGTTTCCAAACTTTCTGTGTTCTGTAATGTTTCCGGACTGAGAAAAACAAGATGAGAACGTGAAACTCAACTCAAAACCAAATGTTCGTACAATAACATGCATTGAAGTTTGAGATTTTCACAACATGAAATTCTCAAGTCAAAAACTGACCAATGGGGATACTCTTTAGAAGAAATTTGAAAATATACGATTGCCTTTTCTTTTAAAGCGAGTCACACACTACGCAGATACGATAATATTTTATCTGCGTATAAAAACTTTTTTTATCTGAAAGCACTACACACTAAACAGATACGATAATATACGAGATGATACATTTACTCGGAATCCTTCAGACTGAGTAGACTTGTTTTTTGGTAACGATTGTTTATACAGTATGTTTAAAAATGAGTTCGCGTTTTACGGAAAAAACGCGTATATTGCTTCTCGATTTATTAGACAGCTCGTCAGAAGATGATTCTGATTTTGAATTTGATGCACGTCTTGCTTCACTTTCTAAAACGCGAAGAATTTGGATAGAACGCCATATAAAGCGTATAAAGGACCGAGAAGAAAATCTTCCACCATCAGCTTACTCACTAAAATAACCGGAAAGAATACAACTATAAGTCTTTATGTATCAAAAATATTGAAAAAAAAATCGTCTTACTTCTGACCGTTGAGGAGTTGTACCTTTCATTACAAGTTCATCATCATGAGATGATCTTTGTTGTGAATTTTGTTTCCTTTAAAAACATAATTTAAATATAAGTTGAATGGGCAAGTTTGGGCACGTGCTTATAGTCTAGTATTGTATTATAGCCAATATTGATGCTCAAAAGTTTCAAAGCGGGAAAGTTGAGACTTGGCCACAAGAGCAATGAAAGGTATCGTTCCATACAAAAAAAAAAGACGGGTTGCACTCCGGGAGTGCCGGCAGAAGTGAAAACTTGATTATTAACGTTGAGCATGTTTGATATTTTGGAATGGTTAGGGAATAATTTTGCACCAATTGCTTTATCAGTATAAAAGTACTATCATTTATGTGGTAGAATACAATATTCATTTATTGCGCTATCGTACACAAACATGACAAACCATATTAAAGTGAACGTTAAGTTAGGTAATAAGATATAAGAAAACATTAGTTATTATAGAGAATCGAAAAATATATATTGACAATAAAACAAGAGACAAGTAAAAGACATTATCAACAGTCTGTCGCTAAGCAACCGAGACCATAGTCAACCTGTCACCTCAACATTCTCCATCCGTCCTACGCTTTTTCGATCAGGTCACGTGTCCTGACGCGAGTTTAAGATTTTATACGCATTACAGAAAAAGTGCTCAACGCCGCTAAAGAAGTTTTCACTTCAAAAATATATCTCTTACCTAACTATTGATTTTAAAGAAATACAAGGATACACTAGGATCAAGTGATCTATCTATAAATATATAAAAGATGTTCGAATTGAAGAAAAAGTCCCAGACCCTCAATTAGCACATTCGACCCACTACTGTGAGCCGGACCGGGTGGTTCCCTCCCCTCTGTCTCACCGCAGGCAGTACCTGCTCCTGCGCATACATCCTGTATTTATATGCACATAAAATATGATGCCATATTTGTATCTGCAGATATGTATACGCATATAATAATCTCACCATCTGTCGATATATGTCGGTGCCCACAGATACTTTTTCAGTTAGTTCATATGAATTATATAGAGAGCGATATTGAAAAATATACGCTCAGATACAGATATCTTATCGTATCTGCGTAGTGTGTGACTCGTTTAAATAGCACACACCGGGTTTGTTCAAAATCGCCCATTGCTGCTAAATTATCGGTAAGAATTCTTTCTTTTGTTTGTATGATAAACGCAACCTCAAAGTACGGACTAATCAATAAAATAGTTGGTTAAATATTTATGTGTCTAAAGAGAGTAGAATTATTGTAAACTAGCGGCGGCCCGCGGTTTCATCCTCGTGTTTCCCTTTCCCGTGGGAGTATAAAAATAGTTATTTGTTATGCAAGGCTGGAAAGTTGGTTATTTAACGGCGAGTTAATCCTGAGCGAAGTGAGGATTCCAAAGGTACAAGACGCTAAAAACTTTTCTGCCGAGCGCAACACACAATTTTTCACCTCGCAACAGCGAGGAACATTTTATGGTTGTTTCCGCGGTCAACTTCCGTTCAAGTTTGAACTAAATATATCTTATTCTTGTTGTTTTAATGATATAAAAAACTAAAATAATAAAAAATGGAGTATTATAGTTAATTCAAAGTTATTTAAAGTAGGAATATATTGTTACTTATTAATAAGAATAAAAACGATTCCGTAAATGTTGACACTGACATGAGGTACAAGACAAAGACAATTTAAAAATAAAGATTTATGTCACAGTCCGAAATCCAATAATAGGTTGTGAAATCTCACCCAGCCTAATATAAAATTCTTATAACAAATAGTTTTATCTTATTGTTATTGTTTTTATGATTCAATGAACTAAAATAATATAATAAAACCAAAACGGAGTATTATTAATAATTTAAAGCTATTTAAAATAAGAATTAAATATAACCAAAAATTCAAAAGTCCGATTCGGATGCATTATGACATATTTTTAGGTATTAAATTAAAAAAGTACTTTGCCGCGCTAGGCCGCAAAAAGCGATGTTCTACGCCTAAACTGATTGACAAAACCTCCATTTCAAAACGTGTAAGGTGAAAAAAATATTTCTTAGTGTTCCGTAAAGGATCTTGTATGCAAAATTTGGGCTGTGCGTTGTCTGTCAGTCAGTCACGCACGGTATTGTTTTATTAGTTCTATCTTTTGAGCAATTTTGTTTGAGAACTAATGTACAGTTAATAGAATGTTTTTGGGCAGCCGGACTTTCTTATGTCAACAGTATCAAAGTCTATTTGATTGCCAAAAAATCATTGCAAAAAAAAAACAATAAAAACATTGCTGTAACAATGCAGAATAAATAATTCAGTTTATTTGAATAACTATTAGTCAGCGCTATTGCCCGGACAGGCAAAATATAAACACTTTTACCACTTCGTTGTAATTAAATCGGGCAAGAAGGGGTTTTATGTAGTTTTATGCACACCATAAGTAACTACCGTGTCCTTTCGTGTTACTGAACGAAAACAAATGTCATATATTTAGTTCATAACTTATAATTCATTCGCGATTTCATTTAACATGAAATATTGCAATCGTGGTAAGTGAAAAAAGTTCTCCAACTCAAATGCTGTATTTTCGCTGGTAGATTACTGAAACTTAATATATTTTACGTCAAGATGACTGGAGATAGCGGTGAATAATTTCTTTTGTGATTCTAGAAACTCATGAGAAAATGCTGAATTGAATTTTATTGCGAACTTATATAATGAATACAGTTACGTAATAAAAAGAAAGATCGTAGTTTCCCAATAGTCCAGGAGAGTTTTTTGGGAAACTCTCCAAAAGAACTCTACTGGTCGACTAACGGCTATTCCCAATAATCTATCCTCAGTAAAAGATAAGCCTAATGTGGTTCAGTTGCTGGGCAATCTTTGTTATTTCCTGTCATTTAACAGAAATAACTAAGCAACGAAACTATAGTATCCCTATCTGTTACTATGGATAGGTTATTGGGAACGGCAGTAAGAAGTTCCCGATTGTAACTGACAGATCCTTAGAAGATTGCTTAGCTTAGAGTATTTTATTAATTAAGATTAAGAAGATATTCACTTAAAAAAATATGTCTGAAAGTTGTAAATCCTATTCGTGCTACCTTGGACTGAAATTTTAGAGGCCGGAACAAAATACAGTTAAAATAGTATTGAGTAATAATTAAATTCTCACCGTTAATCAAAGCAAACCCGTCGGAAGCGTTTGTCGATATGGTCAGGATAACACTGTATCTGTTGACAAAAACATATTTTTTTATCAAAATTATAACGATGACAAATATTTTCTACTTGCTAACAAAAACAAAACAATAACAGTAAATTAAAGCAATACACCAAAAAAGATGGTAAGTCCAACAACTTCGTTTGTGACAACTTCAAACCCCGAACTCGGCATGAGTTTAAATAGCAATATACCAAAAAAGGTGGTAAGAAAGTTTATAGGTGTCAAAAAAACTAAAAAGCAAAAAATAAGCCTTTTGGAGTCGGTGGCAGCCAAGACATTCTACTTTAAGTTGCTATTCTTTTATTTTTCTTGTCTCGACTGGCACCGACTCCAAAAGGCTTATTTTTTGCTTTTTAGTTTTTGAAGTCGGTTTTTGATAACGCAGTTTTTTTTTTACTTTTTAGTGTAAACTACAGCAGGGTTTTTCTAGATTAGATAAGGTTTCATGTACATTCTAAATAAATAACCGTCGTCCAAGATACCAATGAAATGTATAAAAATGCTCATAACATAGAAAACAAACTAAACCAAATTTTTATGGGACCAATTGGCAACTATTCTGCATCGAACAAAGTATAATCACGGAAATCGGTTAAGAACATAAAAAAAATTATACCAACCGACTTGAGAACCTCCTCCTTTAATGAAGTCGATTAAAAATTGCAATTGTGTTAACTTTAAGCCTCAAATTGGGCATGATAATTTTTTTTTGTTTTTTTTTTTTAATAATTCTACTTGACTATGTAACTCTATAATCTCGCTGATTATCGGAAAACTGCTTTGCTAGGTGCTTTGTTAAAGAGGAAGAAAGATTCGACGTGTCCTCATAGGTCTCTGTAGCATAATTGGTTACTGCATTGGGCCGGACTCCCAAGGATGCGGGTTCGAATCCCGTCAGGGCGACATGAGACTAGTTTATGATTTTGTAATTTTTGCATTTTTCAATGCTATTTTTATACTTATGGTAAATTTTAAATAGAAAAATATTAGAAAAAATTAACTCGGCCACAAGTGAATTCTCAGACGGGAATCGAACCCGCGACCTTTGGAAATCCGGTCCAATGCTCTAACCGCTGAGCTACCGAGACTTGCGAACCACCGTTGAAATTCTCCAATACTTTTATATTTTTAATACGCTGTAGGCCAGCGTTGTCACATCAATGCTAGGAAATATCCTTGCATTCGAAAGAAACATCTTTTCAGGTGTTTAACGATCGATTAAGATGCAACTGCCAATAATTTAGGATTTTGTAATTTTTGCATTTTTCAATGCTATTTTTATACTTATGGTAAATTTTAAATAAAAAATATTAGAAAAAATTAACTCGGCCACAAGTGACTTCTCAGACGGGAATCGAACCCGCGACCTTTGGAAATCCGGTCCAATGATCTAACCGCTGAGCTACCGAGACTTGCGAACCACCGTCGAAATTCTCCAATACTTTTATATTTTTAATACGCTGTAGGCCAGCGTTGTCAAGCAATGCTAGGGAATATCCTTGCATTCGAAAGAAACATCTTTTCAGGTGTTTAACGATCGATTAAGATGCAACTGCCAATAATTTATGATTTTGTAATTTTTGCATTTTTCAATGCTATTTTAATACTTATGCTAAATTTTCAATAGAAAAATATTAGAAAAATTAACTCGGCCACAAGTGAATTCTCAGACGGGAATCGAACCTGCGCCCTTTGGAAATCCGGTCCAATGCTCTAACCACTGCGCTACCGAGACTTGCGAACCACCGTCGAAATTCTCCAATACTTTTATATTTTTAATACGCTGTAGGCCAGCGTTTGTATAGGCCGTGTACTCCAGGGCCCGTATTCACTAAAACCACTTAGCGATTCCTTGCTCAAACCACGCGAATGTCGTATTTGGTTTTGACATTTTCAAAATTCATTTTCTCTGTGACACTTACTAATTTTAAAATAATTTTACTCGTTTATTAAATTATACAACTTGTGACCTTCATGTGCTTGTACAATAACTCTATAATTTGGGAGTATCATTGAGAAAACGACTTTTGAAAATGTCAAAACCAAGTACGACATTGGCGTGGTTTGAGCAAGGAATCGCTAAGTGGTCATAGTGAATAAGGGCCCGGGTGAGTCCAACATTTCGAATCGCCCCTGCACCTGGGGGCGAGGGATGCGTAAAAGCACATAGTATAAAAAAATAAAATAAAAAAGGTCTCTGTAGCATAATTGGTTAGTGCATTGGGCCGGACTACCAAGGATGCGGTTTCGAATCCCGTCAGGGCGACATGGGACTAGTTGCTTTTTTTTAGTATATTTTCTTGTTTAATATTTATCACATAAAAATAGCATTGTAAAATGCAAAATTAAAAAGTTAAGATCAGTCTTTCTTTGCCAGTTGAAAAATGTTTACGGTTACAATAACCATAAAATGTAATATTATAATTAGTATTTTCCTTTTGTGATGGAATTTAACCTTACTGATATGTTAAGGTCATTTTTCAATTTGACGACTCTGTATGAAATAAAACAGGGAGCAAAAAAACAGCCCTTGACGAGTTTCTTGCCGGTTCTTGCAGGTCTCCCGCCGTAGGATTTGTGAACCGATGGCGTGGCTTCTTTGACGTTCATAATTGCTTGTAACAGCCTAGACTGAATAAATGATATGAAATTAAGACAATAACATTTTGAAATAAAAAATGGAATGTAGAATTAATGCGCCTGCTCAAATAAACAAAATTTGTTAATAAAAAAAAACTATTGAAGTCACCATGGTGAAAATTTCTATTATCGTATTCTATTATCGTGAGTATAGTCGTTTAAGTTACATCACGAGTATAATGGAAAATTACCCTTTGTTTATTTATTGTTTAGTTGTTTTTTTATCTCTTTTGCAAATCCTTTGCTATGGGGGTGACTTTTTAGAAATCGTGTTTATTGATTATTAAAGCCCGAAATTAATAACCTATCTGTAGATATGGATTGGGCTATCTGAGATAGTTGCCTAGGATATTATGTAAATATGACCAAAATAACGACGGTTGCTATATAGGCAACGAAGTCAGTATCCTAGGCAACTATCTCAGATAGCCCTATCCATATCTACAGATAGGTTATTAATTTCGGCCGTAAGAGCCCTTACATAAAAAATCAATCGTGTGAATTTAAATGTTTTTAAGATAGAAGTAAGTATTATAAAATTTGAACGGTCTTTAAAAATAATCTCCAATCAAATTTTGGGAAAAACTTTAAAAACATTATTGCATTCTCAAGAATAATTATTAACTAAATTAAATTTGAGTATAGGAATTAAAGTCATTTTCTCGAACAAAATAAATTATCTTTACTAGACTATTTGAAGATCTTAGTAGGTGGACAAATGGGGACTTAAAAACTCGCCAGCATAAGAATGTCGAGCCCCAGATCAGGAGGCCTACTCTGTAAGCCCGTCAACTAATATACGGGCCCCCGTCCATAAGTTTCCCAAAACTACGGATGTAGCCTTCTCTCTATTGATTTCGGATGTACTAGTTTTGGACAAACGGCACAAACACATTGGGAGTAGGGCCAATGTCAAAACGTATTCTCATTCATTCTTAGTTCGGGTCTCCGAACTTAAAAGCTGTCCGTCGGTGATACGGAATAGGAAACGTCCGTAACTTAGGCCGAAACTACGGGTTTCGTGCTTAGAGCATAGACCTCCAGACGTAAAACAGGTCTCAAAAGACGATAGGAAAATTTTGACGATTCAAAAGCGCTTTATAAAGAATTCTTGTAATTGAATAAATCTATTTTTTGTTTTATTTTATTTAAAAGAAGTGTGTCTCCTGTACTGTCTCCCTGGTGGCCTAAAAGAACTCCATCAACTGACGCCTGCAGCCAAGAATGGCAGAGTAACTTGGAAATTCGAAATGAGTAGGTAGAAAGAAATAAGTAAAGTACAGTGAGAAAGGCGTAATTACGTAGGTAATTAGGTTTTAATTTGGGTTGTATCAAGTATATTCTGTCTGTGTAGGTACACCATACTTGTATTAACTCTTTATCACCGACATATACGTGTCACAGACGGAGTTATTTTTATTTTATAATATTTTTTAATGCAAGGCGCTGAGGTTCACCCCGCCTGATACGTTCCTCAACCACCATCCTGTAGCGTTAGCAGTCGTTGAAGCCAAAACGAGAGTAGGTGTCCCTTAACGGAGTCATCGACGAGTACGGTGTTTATGTACACAACTTTTCTACGCCTATTGGTCGTCACCTCGGTGCTTGTGTAACTAACCACATAGTGTCTGAAAGACGTTACATCGTCGACGTTTTTTCATAACAGAATTCTTAACCAAAAGTAAGTACGACACCGACCGACGAAAACGACCTGCTGATGATTTTACTAGAACTTAGACTCAAGAAATCTGGTGAAATTGTGGCTAAGTAGGTTTAAAACAAGTCATTGGTCCTACTGATAAGCCTTATCGTCGACCCCTAAAAAATTATAAGAATCCAAGTATAAGAAACACCTGTACGATGCCAGCCCTATAAAGTAGGCTTACTAAATATTTTTGTTACAAATGTACCAAACGATATGTGCCTTACTCGTACATGCATCAATCAAGTACCTATGCAGCGACTGCAAATACGGCAATAAATAGTCCAAAATATAAGCGGTGTCAATATTTTTTTGTCAGAAATTAGAGTTTTTTTTTTGTTTTATTTTCATAAATATATTTTGAATTAGGGGTATTTTAAGTTCATTTGTTGATTTTATTATTATTATTAACAAATATGAAGCCAGATGTAAATTCCTAAAATTTCTAATGTAGATTTGTTGATCCAAAATATAAACGTTATTTTTAATTATAAGTTCGAAAGTTTTTTTTTATTTACAACCGAAAAAATATTTTCCTGAATCATGACAGTTATATAAGAATGGGATATGCCAATATATTTTTATGCACGCTTAAAAAAATTACGTCTGCTAGACGGTACCTCGGAGATAGTGTTTGTTTTAGGCCAGGTCAGTGGTTAAAGGTTAATTAAAGTAAAGCGTGTCTAAGAAAACATAAAATACTGTAAGTAATGACTAATTAACATAAAAGTCAACGTTAACACTCATAATCACGTTTACACAGTTTAAATCTTAATTTCCGAAGTCATTTGAAGATCCCAAGCTCTGATCTTGGAGGCCACATACATCTCCATTAGACGAGCTTCAAACGCGTTTTATTATGATAATTGAGGACGTGATTCCCAATTTCATTAACGTATTAAGAGGAAAGCAATTTCATATGAAAACACCGCCATGTTTTTTGGTTCTGCGAAAATTATTTGACGGGGTGGAATACTGTAGATGTTATTCGTAATTTTTTTATAAAATTGTATATTTTTTTAAACAGTTCTGTTATTAATGTTGTTAACGTTAACCGGTCACGTAAAACGTATCAATTTAGTTCGAAAATATAAACAATTATTTCAAGCGTGAAATTTTGAAGGTACGCTATCTGATATGCATATCAAAACAAACTAACAAAATTGTTTCACCATTTTTCAGTGAAATTAAGGAATTTAAGTTATAAATGTAATCATGGATAGTGTTGGTCTACATGTAAACATGATAAAAAAATCGAGTATCAAATTACATCGACAAATACTTCAAACGTAATATCTACGGGTACCTTAGTTCAGGTTTACCCTTGTGGGAAAGGGGCGAAAATTTGTCGACTTATATTAAAAAGGTGGCACGAAAGTATTGGCAAACATTTGGCAACTGGCTCAGGTCGAATCGAAGGAAGCAAGTAGGAGCGGGATCGGACTGTCATCCAACGAATATTCGTTATAAATCGAAAAGTTTGTTTGTTACTTAATCATTCGTAAACGACTGCGTGGATTTGGATAAAATATTGTTTACAATTAAACCATCATGACCGGCATAGGTCAGGATACATTGTGTCTCTATTTTCACGGGAGCGGGATATACAAGGTAAACAAACGGACCGCCAGTATTTATAAATATTGAATACTAAATTGTAGTGTTTTTTAATTGAACAACAGAGATACGCTTAGTATTCTTCATACCTAATGTTAAGTATTGTTAAGGCTGTAGTAGGATGAATAAGAAGCATGTCTCTCCCGGAATCCTCAACCACCCAGGAGCTGGCTATCTTATCTCTAACTGCCGGAACACAATTTAGATGATACTAGCGGCCGGCCGCAGTTTCAATCGCCCGGCTCCCGTTCCCGTGGGAATATCGGAATAAAAAGTAGCCTATGATTAATCCAGGCTATCTTCTATATGTGTGCCAAATTTCATACATATCGGTTCAGTATTAGTTTTTGCGCAAAAGAGTAACAAACAAACATAATAATATAAAGAAACAAGCTGACATACATTCGCATTTATAATATTAGTAGGATATGATGGTATTCTTGCCTTCCCCATTTCGGAGGACGCTTCAATAGTTTACACTGTTCTACAGCAGCTCAAGTAAAATAGTTTCATATATCAAACATGAGTTTGAGAAGAGGGGAAAAAGCGCAGTGACAAATTATAAGCACCGAAGTTACCGTCTTAGACTCAAATGTTACGCTATTAAAAAAGAAACATTTTGATGGATTAGCTCTACTAAATCCTTAGTTACTACAAAACACGAACTTTTCAAAGTCCATTGGTTATTATAATTTGGGAAGGTACCTAACTCAATTATACGAGATCTGAAAAAGCTTTCATGGATGTTTACTGGAGGTTTACTCAGGTAATACGGGTACTATAAAATTAAGGATACCGTGGACGTGGTATGATCCCTCCCAGGATTCATGCCCCCACAGTAACTGGATTAACTCAACTTCTTATATAAGAGCGGGTAATTTTCCTATTCGTTGGCATGGAAATATCCCTAGTTTTGATTTTGTTACCTGCCATTTAAATTAAAGAAGATAACCCAGAATATGTATTTATTTAGGGCTATGCTGCCTCAACCCGGCGAGAAGGTGGAGGGGTCAAATTGACTCTGTAATTTTTTTATCGAGTGTAGTTTTTAATAACTGAGTAACTGTTACTAAGGGTCCCCCAGCACGCCGAACATCGCTAAGCAGGCAGCCGCCGCCTGCGACGGGAATCACACGTGCGCGAAGTCAAAAAAAGCCAAGAATGTGCTGCTTTGAGAGACGATTAAGTTAGTTAGTTTTTTAAACTGATGAAATTAACTGTAAATGAAACTGGTTTTGTCTCTAAATGTATACCAAATAATCTTAATTGTAATAAAAAGTTTCATTTACTTTTTGTTTTTTCATTTTCACAAATCTTGCTAAAACAGTCGCAAGACTCGAATCTTGCTAAAATTGGTTATTTTTAGGTCTTTGCTAAAGAAATAGTAAAAAAAATATTTTGTTCTATGAGGTCTGTTTATTTAACAAAATCCATAAAAGATAACACAATTTATAAAATAATCTATGTTTTGATTAAAAATATAAATCTATATTATCTAAATAAACTCGTATATAATGCAACAGAAACATAGGGTCAAATATACCCCTCCACAACCACCTAACCATTTTCACCACAGCCTCGCCGGGTTAATTCGCTTTTACAATCCACCCAGACAAAAAGCTATAGTGCTTGGTCGTGGCCAACGACAAGTTTCTAAAATCCTAACTATATTATCATAACTAATATAATATATAATAAATGTGAAAGTGTGTTTGTTTGTCTTTGCTTCACGCCCTAACTAAGCTAACAATCGACTTGATTGTAAACGCGAATGCAAACAGTATGGTTTAGCAATAAATTAATTGATTTGATTCGATTTTTGGCATAGAATTAGTGGAAAGGAATGAGAGAAACATAGGCCACTTTTTATCTCGATATTCCCACGGGAACGGAAACCACGCGGGTAAGACCGCGGGCGGAAGCAAGTAATATAATAATAATAATATGATTATTCATTTTTTTATACAAATACACCAAGTATCTAGCCTACATTAAGCTCCATGAAGAACTTGTGTTATGGATACAAGATAACGGATAAAGGTACTTTTTTTTTTGTAAATACATACACAATATACCTATAGAACTCACAGGCCAAGACAAATAGACTTGTTCATGCACACTAATATTTGTCTTGTTCGGGGATCGAATCCGGGGCCCCTGGCGTAGAAGGCGGGCTTACTACCCCTGCGCCAAACAGGTCGTCGATTTAATTTAATTTTAATATTATTTCTATAACTATAATAAAACAATACCGTGTCTGGCTGGCAGATAACGCACAGCCTAAATGGCTTAATCGATTAAGCTGAAATTATACAGAATCCTTTAACGATGTAGGCGAGTACAAAGAAAGGATACTTTGATATTCCCAAGGGAACGGGATCCACGCGTATGAAACCGCGGTAAAATAATAAAATATCTTTTTTATAATAATTGGGCAGGCATTTGACCTCCATCGTGCTTAACAAACAGGATGTGGTCTAAGGTGATATCAGGTACATCGTAGTTAAAAGGTAATTTATTTGTATTACGAATATCATACCCTTAGCACGAACAACTATCGAGAAAGTATCGAGCACGTATTTTTTTACTACACGTTAACTCACTCGATACGATTACTTTTGTATTTGGTAGCACGAAACATACCTGTCGAGCTGCTGTTGACTAACGTCCACTCGAAGGTCAAAGACAATTTTAATGACCGAATGGATTAATGGTACCTAGTAATTATTATAACAGCATAAGAACTTAGCGCAGGGAAGAGAGGTTTTATATACTGTGGTATTATAGTAATCCCTGATGGTGCGTCCCGAAACCTGATGTATTTGTTATAAAATTTAAAGGTAATCCAAAATTTAGTTAAAAAATGATGGAATAAATGCTCCTAACACTTTATTCACATTAATTATTTAAACACTTTAATTATTTGTTAATTAATAATCTTCGGTCTTTAGTAAGTTATTTGTAATATTATGCAAAATATTAAAAATCATTTTATGATTACATTATTTTCTTTTTATCTATATATAATTTTTACTAGGTTTGTATTTGCTTTTGAGTCCAGGATATTTCGGCCCAGTTGCATACGCTTTATCGCAATGATTACGGAATAAGCAACTGCGACAAAATATCGGGGACTGGATAGCAAATACATAGATGTTAAAAAAAAAAATCACGTTTTTAACCGACTTCAAAAAAGGAGGAGGTTCTCAATTCTTCGGAATATTTTTTTATGTATGCTACTCAAAGACGGCTGGACCGATTTGAGTAATTCTTTTTTGTTCGAAAGCGTATACTTCACAGGTGGTTTTATTGTCATCATGTCAGGATCTGATGATGGGATCCTGGAGAAACCCAGGGAAGTCTTCAAATATTGTAGGTACTCCTATCGCGATTCCGGTGTTTTCTTTAGTAACTCATGCTTATGCTTTCGAGAAGCACCATTTAGTGAAGTGGAACTGATGATGAAGACCACAAATGGTCATCGGAACTGTCAAAATGCTTACCATTTCACGGAAGCGATACGATTACTTTAGTGTGGTTCATAAGCAATTTATGCTGGTCTCAATGCATTTGATAAAGTGAAGCTGATGATGAAGTACAAGGAGAATTCCTCAATATAATTATTGAGGAATTCGTTAATACGGAAGACGTTAATACGTCTCTGCACCGGAAAAAGCAGCATTTGTAAAATGTGATGAGCAGTTGGCATAAGGTTATAGTGTAAAACACGAGACACCTTTAAAAATTGAGAATTAAAAAACTTCTAATAAAATAATGAAAATCTTAAAAAAAACTAAAAAACTAAGGCATTCTACATTGCGGTCCTCTTTTATTTTTCTTGCCTCGGCCGGCACCGACTCCAAAAGGCTTATTTATTGCTTTTTAGTTTTTTGAAGTTTCAATATTTTTATAAAAATATTTTTCGTAATAATTATAGTAGGTAATAGAAGAAATGAAAATTCAGATGTATTTGATCTTTTAATTTTTAGGATCTTAATTGATTAATGACAAGCAAGGAAATGATATAAATTACACCAATTCCAGATGTTATTAGCTCAAAACAAGGAACAACATTTTTAGAAAACACCTTCTCACTGTATAATTCTCAGTGAGACAAAATTCGATACCCAGCCTTCGAATTCAATGTCAACGCTATGGTTTTGATTGTCAAAAAAGGTTCGTGCTACCGATTCTCATACTAAGTTTTATTTACTTCACTTTCAGCATTCGATGGCGATACGAACACTTTACGCAGCTATTGTCACGATGTTTCATGCTACGGCTTTTTAGTTCTCGTTTTAGTCATGGAGGCGCTGTTGAAGTTTTTATACATGTCTATCGTATAAATGTTCGATGACAGCTCGAATACGCTAACTACTCGCAAACACGAATTATTCGTGCTAAGGGTAAACACAAACAGAACCAAGGTGAAAAAAATAAATGCAAATGACACTGACAGATACAAACACCAACTTTCAAAAACGTGAATTGAAGAAGCAATGACTAAGTATTTTTTTTAAGTTGTTAATTAAAAACGTACTAAGTTTTTTATTTAATAAGAACTTACGAAACTTCTCTTACAGATAACGACATGAAAGATACGATAACTATAGTATTTTGAATATTATATCCTAGAATAGACACATTTCTTGTCACTCTGAATTTTTCCATGTCGAATATCGATATCGTATTATTGACAGTTCTTTAACTTTCCATAAGGATAACCCACAGAACAGAGAAAGTTTTTTCTTAAGGATAGAAGTATACTGCGTACTATTAGTATGAGAACCAGTGTCGCCTCTCGCACACAAGTAAACTTATATTCATATTGTCACCACATTTAACGCCGATATGCGATTCGTCGCTTACTACAATAGAACAACTTTAAAAAAGAACTAAAAAAACTATACATGGAAATAAAGGCTTATTACATAACGTAATGGACTAGTTCATTTTACACGCCGTTATTTAGCTATTACCAGAAAAAGAAAAATTATTGCACATTTTAATAAACTCAAGCAGCATAGATTCTTGTAAAGATCTCAGTGCTCGAGAATGCCATTTGATCTTGCCAGTGTTGCATATCCTGTACATACCTGCTTTCGCCTCCTCTGTAATAAATAGGTGAAGGGACGGTAGGTTTAGCAGGGCATTTAATGCAGCTCCTGGGGTGGTAGACAGGCACCCGTTGCCATAAGGCATGCTAATCTTTGCACGCTGTTGAGCTTGTTTATGTTATGATTGTCGCTTGGGTAGCTTTTTTCCACCAAACTACGCAGGCGTACGTTGTCGTCGGCCTGACTACGGTGTATAGCCATAGAGCGATTTTGGGGTTTAAACCCCATTTCGTCCCTGCTAAGCGTTAGCAAATCCCTACAGTTATTTTAGCCTTTTGGATCACATTACTGATGTGCGAATTCCAAGTCAGTGTTTAGTCGATAGTAACGCCCAAATATTTGACTTCTTTGGAAAATGCAAGTATGTGGCAAAATAGCAGGTTTTCAAGGATGGTGAAATTAAAAATAACAAGTAATTTAAAATTTCTTAGCACTGGTATCATTCACATCGTCCAAAAATAGTGCCTGCTTTTAGGTTAACTATCTCCTTTGTTCAATTCGGGGGCGTCGGACACTGGTGCTTCGACACTTGGAGGCCTCAACCTCGAACCCACGTGAGTGATCTCTACGCTACGGAATGTTTCCGAATAATCACAAAGTCAAAATTATTTGATGGCACGTCATCCGAGAAATTTCTTGAATAGATCGTGCTTAATTTGGTGGGAACCCAATCCTTCCGCCCCTTCGCGTCGATCCATTTTAATTATGTATCAATTTCCGAGGGAAAAAGTTATTACAGATAAGTATCTCTCATAACATGTGTACTAGAAACCGGACTATCGATATATGATAATACGATAACCATGCACTGCACTATTTTTTTGCATAATTGCACAAAACAATGTACATTGCTTTCTGGTAACGACGCAATTTACATTGACTATGTTTTTAACAAGCAATGTATATTTGTTTGACATTGTTGACATTGTTTATATTTTTCTCTTCTTAACCGACTTCCAAAAAGGAGGAGCTTCTCAATTAGGTTGGTTTTTTTATGTATGTACACCGATTACGACGAGATTTCTGAACCGATTTACGTGATTCTTTTTTTTTTCGATGCGGAATAGTTTTCATTTGGTTCCTTATCAATTTGGTTCAGTTTGGCATAGTAGTTTTTATGTTATGAGCATTTTTGTTAACTTGGACGATGTAATTTTGTTAACTTGGCCGATGTTATTTTCACGGTACTTTTGTTTACTGTACATTAAATCTAATTTAATCTAGAAAAAACCTACTGTAGTTTACAAAACAACCTATTACAGACACTCAAACGTAAAAAATAAAAAAACTGTGTTTAAAAAACCGACTTCAAAAACTAAAAAACAAATAGAAAGATAGAACGAAAAATTTGATTAAGTGTCACATAGAAAAACACATACATTAATGACATGATATGACATATAAAACAATAGTGACACTTAAAAGGTAATCAACTCAGCATGTGTTGGATGTCGCAGACAGACCAACGCTTGTCTTCCGTCAAATAATAAGCCTTTTGGAGTCGGTGCCAGCCAAGGCAAAAAAAATAAAAGAATAGGACCTTATAGTAGAATGCCTTGGCTGGCACTGACTCCAAAACGCTTATCTTTTTGCTTTTTAGTTTTGAAGTTTGTTTTTTCCTAATAGAAACAGAACTTACCGATGAAAACAAATGTTTCCATGGGTAACATTTGATGTTCTAATATTGTTTCCTACAGGTCAAAATAATATAACAAGGCCTATTTAAGTAAATATTCCGCAAAATCACAGTTCGATAGTTCGCGAGCGACTAAGAAGTGTCAAATCGTAAAAAGGGGTGGACAATACTGAATATGATTGTTCGATCATATGAGTGGCGCGCGGGTTCCACCCACTTACGACTTCTAACCTCTTTCTTGTGTTCTGTGGGATAACCAGAAGCAAAAATTGCTAAAGCGTCAGTGCAAATAAGAGTGCATTCAACCGTCAAACCTTTTCAAGTAGATCACGGAATATCAGCTTCAAATGTCCAATTTGACGTAGGTCGTACTTACTAAGGAAATCTTTAATTCATAACGTAATTTTGTTATTCGTCTCTGTACGAAAACCGTGAAAAGGATAAACTTGATACGCGTTAATTTCACAGTCACTAGTTTTTACGCAATTAGCTAATTTCAAAATGGAAGGTTATCCACCAAATCTCGTTGAAAAAAATATTAAAGTATCTAATTTTTTTATCCAATCTGCTGGAACTCCATATACTTATCAGTAATGTAATAAAAAACCAAATAACAAACAAAATTTGTAACGATTCGCCTAGGAAAATTCTAATTGTTTATAGTACTACGTATAATATATATACGAGTAAGAAGACAACAACACAACATGTTTTACCTTAAATTATGTTTACGTTATCGCATACGCAATCAGTAGGCTTATTACGAGTTTGGTAAACTTGACTTTACAGTAAACGTTAACGTAAAATGTAGCTCTGTCTCTTTCACACTTAGCGACTGTTTTACCGACATGAGCAGTGTATCCGATAGTCTACGCTCACGAGTCCTGTAAATGTCATGTTAAGCAAACTCGTAATAGAGGTACTGATCAATGTTTGCCTTGAAACTGTTACAGTTAACGTGTTACCGACCGTACAAAAAGATGGTATTAAACTCCCAATCAATTTGATTGGACAGCCCTTTCAAAACCCTTGTTCCGTGGCTCCCGTAGCCGCCGTACATCTCCAATGATCCGTGGCGCCGTGGCGGAGATATCAGCGTGTGTGGGCGACCTTACGGATCAGTGGATCTTACAAGCCATCCGAATTCCGCGGCAGTTCAGCCGACCGAACGAATGTCAAGTTCAATGGATTGATACATGAAAAGTTCAGAGACATTAGAAAACTGGAAACTCTCTTTATGTACAGTCGGACTATAAATGCTGACCTGCTGTCGTGTGTCGAATCGCCAGATGGATGGATGGATGGTGGGTCTTTGAATGTATTTTTTAAAGAATATATATACCTATACTCTGTCTCAATCCAATTTAATGAAAATATAAACAAACCTGTTTCATTAAAAATTCTCACACTTTCGGCCACTAAATGGATTTAAAAACACATTCATAAGTAATAAGAAGTTTCAACTTATATCTCACTAATTTGTTTCAAAGATCGTAGTTTGTTAAACATTTTTAAAATTTAGTTGCAAATTTTAAGAAGAAAAGTGAGGTTATTTATCGAAGCAAAAATATTGTCTAATCTATGGTCGCATAGTGCTTGACGTAAAATGTCTAACAGGTAGTTCAATTATTTGTTCAATTATATCGATTATGAATCGAGTTATGTTATCGAAGATAAAATATCACTTTATTTTTGATAAAAATTATCACAAAAATCTCAAATATAAAAAAAAAGTATATTTTATTTTAAGCATTTTTTAATGCAATTTTTTTATACTTCTGATAAATTTTAAATAGAAAAATATTGGAAAAAATTAACTCGTCCACAAGTGAATTCTCAGATGGGAATCGAACCCATGACCTTTGGAAATCCGGTCCAATGCTCTTGGGCATTGGACCGGATTGGACCGAATCTGAGAATTCACTTGTGGACGAGTTAATTTTTTCCAATATTTTTCTATTTAAAATTTATCAGAAGTATAAAAAAAAGTATATTCTCGGGTCCGTTAGGGCTGGGACATAGCGAAATTCCGTGTGCATAATTTGCCGAAACGATGTCATTGCTACTTTACCGTAAGTAGAATCATTTTACATAAAGCAACGTTTTCACAATTTATGTATGTAATCTCATGAATATGATGTAGAAAATTATTTTACAACTTTTTACTTAAAATTTGAAAATATATTTTTCGATAAGAAGGATAAATATAATTTCTAACGAGTGAGAATCGAGTCCGTGATCAGCGAAGCCATGACTGGTTCATGCCTCATGCTCGTGAATGGGTGCCACCAGTGAGATGGGTCTGCTCTTGACTGCTTGTCTTAAAATAGGCTGATTTTGTTTTATTTTTACTAGGTAGTTTTAATTTATCGTGGCTTGTATGGCACTGCTTAATATTGACTCTGTGTTCTTAAAGTATTCAAAGTTTTATTACCTTTGTTTAGTTATTTATTGTAGTATCTTCTTATAAATACTTTTAAGTTGGTTGGTGTGTATTTTAAAGAAACTACGTTTTAGATGTCTAGTTCCTAAGTTATTGAAAATTATTTACTGCTATGATTATCGGGTTCTTTTTTTTGTTTTAGTATTTATGATAAATGTGTGATGGTAAGTGACCTTACATATATTATGTTAAAGTCACTTGTCAATTCGTTATGTGATGATGATGTGTTTATATGAAATTAAAAAATGAGTAATTTTTACTCGGTCTAATATAAGCCTTTTATTTCTCTATAATCGCAATAAACACCGCCATCTCCCGAGGCTTGAGAAGTAATAAACTAAAAACTCTTCACTAACGCTAACGCGAAGCTCCAACATAATACTATTCAATTAATCGAATCGAAGCAATCAATTAATTTATCGATTTATAAATGTCAAATTTTACCACATCACTAAATAGTCTATGGTCGGAATAATGGCGTCTTTGTTTACCTTTTCATTAAATTGGATTGAGACACATCTCATTCTCTATTAGGGAACTTCGGCAACTATGAAGTTTAGATTTGTAACACAGAAAAGCAGAAAAACATAATATGTGACCATTGTTTTTAATTAATTCACAAATTATCTCTCAATTTGGGACTGTATTTCATATTATACTTTTCTTTATTAGAAGCAACGATGGGTTTTCTTATACACGCAATAAGAGATTTCTAGTCCAATTCTGAAAATATGTACAAACATTACATAAAGAAATATGTAACTTTCTTTATGGCATTTAGCCAATGGTGACATTGAAAGCTCCTAACCTACTCGTATCTATGTGTGTTGGATGTTGGACCACAAGAATTCCAATTTCCGGAGGATACAAGTGTGACCGGCCAGGGTATGCGTGGGAAATTTAATTAATGGATTGTCACGTCATTCACTTTACGACAGTATCATTATTATGATGCTTATTATGTAATGGAATTGTAAATAATTGTTTATATTTTATATTATATTACAAGTATTTCACCGCGTGTACATTTTCTTGATACCAATACACATTTACGTCATATCTATCACCTAATTTTATTATTGCGGCTTTTTAAGGCGCTAGACGCTTAGTAAATAAAAGTACGGAGTTGTTCAATTGTTTTCTTCTACCTCTGTTTCCGGCTTACGAAGAGGATAAGAATGTATCTAAAACTTTTTTTCTAGGACATCAAAATCGTTTCTCACGATTGCTCTCTCTGTATCAGAATTTACAGCATTTGTCCTGCAGAATTCTACTCACCAGTTAAAGATAATAAAAAGTAGTACCACTATCATTATAGATACTTTACGGTTGTGCCGGTGTCATACGGAAATACTGTTTTTACACCCCACGGTCATATACTTGACGACATTATCATTATAGTAAAGTTTCTTGCGCCACCCCGTTTAGAGTGAGAAAATTACACATTCCAATAGGAAAATAAGTCCAACAAAAAAGTTTGCTGACTGCAGTCTGGAATTGTTACCTAGGTAGACTACTAGCTTCTGCGCGCGACTTCGTCCGCATAGATATTAGTTAAATCCTTTCGGTTTTTTATAATTTGAATTTTAACCGCCTCTGCTGTCTAGTGGTAACCACCGGTGTCAGACCCAGGGGTCCCAGCGGGGGTACAATTTGTATTCGGTTTGGTTGGTGGTAGGACTTGTTGTGAGTCCGCCTGGCTAGCTACCACCATCTTAAGTCTGACGCCATAATAACAATGTTTTCACATAAAATACTTGTGGCTCATCTCATCTTGGACGGGCGCCGGCAACCAGATTGGAGAAGGCACTGGAACGCCTCCTTCCCAATATCAGAGGTCCAAGCTCCCCCTGCGTAATCCGCAACATGGCGCCATATGGGGCGCCAATATGAGTGGACTCCCTTGAAGCGAAAAAATGCCGACTCTTAAGGAGAACGCAGCGGGTAATCGCGACCCGGTTGATCCATGCCCACAAAACGGTCTAGTGATGCGCGGTATGTGTGTTGGCTGGTAAACCCCCGTGGGGGTTGAGACGCAGGTCCTCAAAAGGGTGAATATATATTTTGGGAAAGGAGTCCCACAGACGCGGGGAGAATTTGACCCCGGAAGAGGCTGCCACAGTCAGGCAGATGGCTGTGTGCGCCCGTTGCTGCGGAAATTGAAGGGTTCCGCTTGTTGCAGTTTCCTACCGATAACGGGTTCTTCGGTAAGTTCCTGCACCCCATCCAAAGAGAAGTCTCCAAAGTGCCACGAATGCGACTCGGAACTGGACACTGCGCGCGCACATTCGAAGCGCGCACGTTCTGCGTGGTCAGCTTCGCAGCATCGTCAGTAAGATGCTAAGTAGCACTAACGACAGATCGTGGCAAGCGGTAGTCTCCTTTTGTGAGGACGTGATTCAGAAGAAGACAGCGGAGAGGGTTCGCGAAGAGGACGCTCAGGCGGCCCTCAACCGCTGCATATGAATGGGACGAAGGAGGCGACAGTCTGATCGCCTCATTCTCCCCTAGCAGCCAGCCGGCATTACCAGCATAGCAAGGTTTCCACCAACGTCTGGAACCAGATGATCACACTTGCTTGCGTTCATTTCCCAGCCGCGAGGGGGCCCAGATAGTCAGACCAGCTGCCGGGTCTTAAGGACGACTGCCAACACACTCCCGTGACCAAACGAAGATAGGACAGCAATTGGTGAGGGATTCAGTGGGGCTGGCTTCAGGCGTGTCCGTTCTACCACCAAACAAACCGAATACAATATGTACCCCCACTGGGAATCAAACCCGGGAACTCTGGTCTGATACCGGTGGTTGAACACAGAGGCGGTTAGATGTAGGTAGGTATGTGTTTCAGTAAGAAATAAACGAAAAATACTTTTTCAGTAAGTAGTAAAAGGGCATGGAGCCCCGGTTGTGGCCACTCCCCGCTTTGTGGCCATTTTGTTGTACAACTAATTATTAAATACCTATTGAATATTGGTAACTATGACCAATAAAAGAATGGACTTGCAGTTACTAATAGCAGCAGTCAGTCTTCCGTATGTCTTCAAACATTTTATCAATAAACGCCATTTTATGTCAAAAAGTGTAAAGACAATTTTTTAAGAAATTCTTTATCGATGGAGGTTTTGAATTGTTTGTTTATTTAGGCAACAACATTATTTAATTGAAATGTATTATTGCATCTCACATCTGGTTCATGTAGTTTTCAATCGCCAATAAAATAATAGTAGTTCAACAGCAATTGGCCACAAAGGGGGCTGGTTATTTAAGCATTGTGCCAGTTTTGGCCATTTTGGCATTTGTATAAAGAGATCACCTTTAGCGGAGGTCGTATTGGTTTTACTCAAAAAAGTTTTGCAATGAATGCTTGTATTTACGTAATTAAGGTGGAACGATTAAGTTACAAAAAGCTGAACGGTCGTTAGATGGCGCTACTTTCGCTATTTAGTAGTTTTTATTTATTTGTTAATTGTTCTTTGTATCTTTTTAACTCAAAATACTATTAGCGCATTTTATAAATAAATATTGAATTTTCGAAACCAACATTTATCTTTTTGTAGTACATAAATCATCCAAATATCTCGAGAGAGTGTTTCTGTCTCCCAATTTTACTAATCACTCACACATGCATACATTATTTCTGAGTGTCTTGTAGTAGAATATTTCGACCCAGCTGAAAATGATAAAGTAGCCCAGCGGTCTACGTACTCTGCTTAGATTTTTATATTATTGTTTATTTAAATAACATCACAATATTAATTTTGATGTATAAATTGCAACAAATGCAATTGCAACTTTTTTAAATTGCACAAGTGACAAGAATGTAATTGATACTCTAAATTTTAAGATTTCTTAGTGTGTTTGCCCATTATAATATCTTTTTTTTAAACCACTGCTGGACAGATTTTGATTAAAATTGCAGTGTTTCCTCAATCAAAAAAAAAGTGGTGGTGGTTGTTGGATCATCATGTTACCGTTTTCTATACTTCTATACTATATAATATTACTAGCTTCCCGCCCGCGGCTTCGCCCGCGTGGACTACACGACTTATCCTATTGTGGGTTATCCATAAGAGATAAACATAAACCACCGCGGAGTTTTCTGTAGACATTTTCAAGGTGTACAAATACTTGTTACCTTATATTGATAAATCTCGTAGGGTTCAGCCTGCGTTTGCAATGTAAGCGGAAAAAATGTAATAATTTACGACATCACATTAGAAACCTTAAAAATTACAGTATTTCTCTACTATATATTGAAGGTTATTTTACCTTCCTCTTGAATCACTCTATCTATTAAAAAACCGCATCAAAATCCGTTGCGTAGTTTTAAAGATCTAAGCATACATAGGGACAGACAGCGGGAAGCGACTTTGCTTTATACTATGTAGTGATAAAGAGGAAAGATGTGTATGTATGTATGTAATGAATAAACTCAAAAACTACTGGACTGATTTCAAAAATTCTTTTAGGATGCTACACTATCCCTGATTAACATAGGCTATATTTTATCCCGATATTCCCACGGGAACAGGTACCACGCGTGTAAAACCGCGAGGATCCGCTAGTACAATACTACAATACTATTATATTAGTTTTATTTAAAATCAATACATTTAGCTCCTTTCGGTATATTGGCGCGTATATAAATCATATTTTGTCTACTTGTTTGTTAGTTACAATCTCCATTTTATATTATAATAGTTTTGGAATCAAGCTCGAGACGCCATTTTTATACTTACTCTTTTTGTTTACTTATGTGGTGAAATTTTACATCTTGTAAATCTTGTTAAATTCTACCTTTAAAGCTTTAATTTACTGCGATAATTTATTATGGTGATGTAAAAACTTAGAAGCTTGATTTTTACAGTTCGGGGGAACCATAGACTTTAATCTTTATTAATATCAATTTGATACTTCACGTGTTTCTGAGGATTGAGTCTTTAAAGGCACTTATGTGCATATAACTAATTTCGTGTTTTAATTTATAAAGATACTGAAATTATAAAATATTAATACATAAAACATGTAAGTAAGCAAAAATGCCCCAAAAAAAAATACTATTAAGTACTTACCTCAAAATGAAATTGTATTATTCAACAAATACTTAATACGTAAAGCAGCGCAGCGAACACCGGGGTTGGAAACAATTAAATATCTATTGTGTTTCGTTTTCCGATGCCTGAGAGGTTATAAAATAAAAAGTGCTAACCTCTTGTGTATCTTAAATATGTATTATGTAATGTTAAGTACAATCTAGAAAAAAAAGTGCTGAGATAGCGCTAACATTCATTCATGCGCTGTACGGTGAAAATGGCTAACTGACCAATAATTGAGGCAAATTTAATTACATTTAGATTAGATTAGATTAGATAACACTTTATTTGCACACACAGAACAGAAACATACATGGAAACAATAATACGATAAGTTGTACAAAGGGGCGGCCTTATCGCTTAGCAGCGATCTCTTCCAGACAACCCTTTTTTTTGTTGAGACTGGTCGATGAGTCAAATAGGGCTGATTGTGCGCAAAAAATAAATAAATAAAAAGAAATTAAAATAAAAAAGGAAGTAGATTATTGAACTACAATAAAAATAATAATAAAAAAAAAAGATAAACATACACAATATGGGTAATAAACACAACAGAAAAAACGTAATAAAAATACATAAAATAAATATAATTTATACAGCTTAAGCGAAGTTGATGTAATGCGAGAAAACTAAATAAAAAAAAATAAAAAAATGAAAAATACAATCATGACCTTCTAAGGGTAGGTCTCATGGGTTATAAAGAAAGAACTCTTTAACCTGGGACTTGAAGGAGTTTAAGGTTTGTGCACGTCTGATTGTTTCAGGCAAGGAGTTCCATAACAGAATAGGTTTAAAGGTAAAGGAATGACCGTAAAATTTGGTTGAGGTAGGGGGAATATAAAGACGGAGACTATCAGAGGAGCGGAGAGGGAGATTGTGAGTGGAAGAAAGGAATGTGAAGCGTTCTTTTAGGTATAAAGGAGACTTGGGATTGAACAGCACAGTATAGAGAAGAGAGAGGATGTGCATGATCTACATTTGTGCACTATTCGCGCAAATGTTTATTCGAGCAAACGGCTTTTCGTGTAAGAGTCTTTCGCGTTATTAGCTTTTCGCGCAAATGTCCTGATTCATAGTCGAAACAACAATAGTCAAGTGATATGTAACGTCAAATTCATGTTTTGTATTTGGCTTAGTCTATGTTTATCTCTATGCTATCATCATTCTTATGATGTTTTGAATAGCTAAGTGAACATTTAATACGTTAAAATTGTAAAATTAAAAATAAAATAAATCATTAAGATCGTTAAATCATTAAGATTTACGTAAAATAAATCATTTTCACTCAAAACTGAAATATTTCCACCCGTTTTGAAAGATTTCATAAATTTCGTTTATATTTAATTTTCATTTCAGTGAAATTTTTACTGGACCCATTCCCTAGTCACAATGAAAAAACACTACAAACAAATGACAAATACGGAACGGTGTTGTCAGTACGTAGATGTGATTGCGGACAATTTAATATTTGAAAAGGGACCACATGACATTTGTCTAAATAAAAATAAAAAATATATTAAGTAAGTACGTTACATAATACAAGTAAATTTTATTTGCACGAAGCAGATACAATTTTCGTTTCTTTTTTTTCCTTTATAAAATCTTATTTTCTATTTTTTACAGTGATGGGAGAAAAAAAGATTTACGCATAAAAAACAAAATATAAGTCGTGTTTAGCATTTTTTTAAATCGGAGTCAAGATAAATCCTACAAATCACAACTTTATATCATAATCCCAAAGTAAATTATTACTGACGAAACTCATCTCTTTTGGGACGCAACGGCAACACAGCTGAAAAATCTAGTAAAGAGAAATTTAAACAATTATTAAATCGAGACAAACGTAAGAGCGGCAACTTCGCGCGTTGCGCGTCTTAGCCGCATGGAATGGCAACGTCGCGATTTTTGTATACGTACACGACATTTGTCACATACACAGTCGTAATATTTGCAATAATTTAGTGTTCATTTATAGGTGATTTCTGAATGAAAAAATGTTTGTTTATTAATTAAGCGCAAATGAATACCCGAGAATAAATAGTTGCACATATATTTAAGTATTAATTCTGTTAATCTACCAAGATTATCTCGACTGTTTTTTGTATGAAAATCGTTCCACCTTAAGGAGTTTGAGTTGCGATTGCGAGCTGACCATTTTTCGTAAATGAAATAAATAGAACTCATGTTATAATGTTATTCAATAGTTATTCAATTCTGACATCTGTTTAATCAGTGACGTCAAATTCTCATCACAAAAAAACACGTTATTTGATTAGTTATTGGCTAAAACTATTTGATACCCATACAAGTACTTACCTACCAACTATTTTCGTACCGCATTATTCATAGATTTGGAGGTTAGGCTTGTAAAACTTGAAAACTCATTCGTAAAATGCTAAAGTAGGGGGATGAGGTGATCTTTGCTCTCCCTTCCCTGTCTTCCTTACCCCTATAGTCAAACGTAACGTTAGTTAGAGCCGGATTTCGGATTTATCTTTTTTTATTAGGTATTATGAAAGAAAGAAAAGTTAGAATGTTTGGATTATGAGATGTTAAATTGATATTTTGGATGTTAGATCTTTGAATGTTTTGTTGTTTACATTTTGTACTATTTTATTTTGTATATTAGATTTTAGGATTTTAAGATCAAAAATAAAAAGTAATAAAATCTAAAACAAAAAAATAAGGAAAAACAAAATAAACAAGTGATCAAAACCTCAAAAAAACAGAAAACGCATAAAAATAAAAACGAAGAAAACAAGTGTCAAAAAAAAGAAAATCTGATGATGATCGAATAAGATATGTTGTTTTTTTTTAATATAAAAAAAATATTTTTTTTTATTTTATTTTTATTTCAACCTTTTTGTTTTTAAAAGGCACCAGTAGTCTATACAAATCCGGCTTTGTCCTTTCAAAAAGTCTATCACCGTGGCTTTGTGTAAATAAGGTCATTAATTCAGGAAGACTTATCAAAGGTAAGGTAACCTAGATTTTCAAAACTCAAATCTCGGAGTTAGGTATCAAAGCAAGCCTTTTTTTAATTAGTATGTAGTTCAATTGTTCACATTTTCAAGTTTTGCACCTTAGATAAATATTATTACCTACCTACCTACTGGTATAATAAAATATAATGTTTTATTTTGGGAACGCAATGAAAAGGAAATAAACAAAACCATAAAAAAATCCAGGAACAGTTTCTTTTTCATTCTCATTCTGTTCATTACTTCCGCACGTGTGGAATGTAATAGAAAATTAAGACAGGAATTTTCATCAATGATATTTAATTTAGTCATATTTCATTGACGGTTCTCTAATTTGAGACAGTATTAAAATAAAACAAAATGAGAACTAATTTAAAGTTAGTGGTGACCGTTTTTTTGACGGGATAAGAGGTTGGATCGCAATAAAATATATTCATACTGTTGATGTTGAAAATTGACACTTTTCTAGTATAAATCTCTAAAAAGGTGTCGAAACGTCGGTAAACCCAAAAAGAAACTTGCAAAAGAAACTTGAATCGTGTTAAAAAATTATCATGAAACCATTTATTCATGGTAACATTAGCAAATTCGCGAACCCTGGAGTGGGACCTAACATGAAGTAGGCCTTTGTCATAATTCATTAAACTTTTTATATGAAACATAGTTTCAAAATTTACTTAGCCGCAGGGGCGGACGAACGCTGGTATATTATGTTTGTTTCTACGTACGAACGATGATGGTGACTGTTTGAAACGTATCTCTGGCGGCAAAAATAAACGACGCAAGCGCATCGTAACACCGAGTCCTTGGCTGGAGTCGTAGTGATTCACGTTACTATTTCTTAATTTTCTAAGAATAAATTCAAAACTGCATTGAATGACGCATAGAGAGAGTAGTAACTAAACGTTGAGGGCAATGAACTGGCGATCTTGTCTATTTAATTTTCTTGCGTTGAACAATCGAGTTGCTTTTCCGTTTTTTGTTGAGATGTTTGAAATTTTTGAGACGAATTTTTTGCACTGTATGTAGCATAGAGTACCTATAGTGTAGTAGATTTTTTTATTTTTTTTTTAAATAAAATATCTTTATTTCACTCTTTACAAAGGTTACAGAGGTAGTTACAAAAACAATTTATGTTTCTTATGTCCTTATAGCATAAATGTGTAGCTAAATTACAAAAAATAAAAGAAGCCAGAAAAAACCTTTGTGAGAGGCTGGAGTCCATACTAGGTGCCTCACATAGTAAGGACCTGTGTTACAGATCACCAGGCGCGCACCCCGCTAGGATCAAGCATACATACTAAACAAAGCACAAAGACGGTTATAATAAAGTAATAATACAAATTATGTAAAGAGCAATAGTAATTTATAAATATTAGAAAAAAAAAAAAAACAGAAGTTTTCTAAGGCTAAGATTTTTAAGAACCTAAAATAATATGGATTTTGTTTATGTGAGTGAGGTACCCAAAGTAAAGTGTCATTTTGAATAATTTATGAAATCTATAATACACTAAGAAAACCATTAAGACAAGATATTTAAAATACTTTCCGTATCATGGTAATCAAGAGTTTGAAGCCAGCTCTGAACAACATCCTTAACCTTTTTTTTGGGTAAGCTATAAATAGATAGAATTTTGTTGACACAATTGTACAGATACCCACCAAGGAAGTGATAATGTCTTTGCGCGGATTGCGTTTTACAGGATGGCTTAGAACAAACAGCATAGTTACGTCTTTTGTTACGAATGAGAGATGATTCATATTGAGTTTCTGAATGCTTTTGGATATGCTGCGATTGGATAATAAGAGTAGGCTCATAGAACTCCCACTCCTAAGAGCTCGATGGAGAGGCGGGAGGAGGGTGTCTAGGATGGAGTGGACAGTATATTATGTCTTTGTACTCCAGGTGAGACCAACATTTTGAATCACCCCTACACGAAGGGGCGAGGGATGCGCAAAGGCATTTCTCCTGGTATATTTTCTTCCAAAAAATAGGTATCAGGTATCTAATAAAACAAATCATAAGGTTCTCGGTGTGCACCCAAAGACGTGGAACGAACAATTTTTCTCCTAGTTCGCTCCCATTACGAAGGTATCATTTTTTTTTTTATAAATAAACACTGGGAAAACATAGTTCCTAGTAAATGGCATTAAAGGTCACTTTACATAAAGGGTTATAGTGTTACATTCAAGGCGATTAATCGACTTAATTCTAGCCAATGTCGATAATCTCCTAAGTTGAATCCTTAGAAAGGGTTAGCAAATACTACGGAAGATCCCCGTAGATACGTCGCTAAGCCTTTTGCTATTATAATGTAATGATACTTTTCTACTGGTACCACAAACTTATATTATAGAATTATAAAACAGGTAATAAATTTCGGAATAGATATAAATTGATATTTGGAATTGGATTGGAAAAAGGATATCATCATCATCATCATTGGTCATCTTAATATCCCCGAATAATAATAATATCCCCATCATAATAGTCTTACTATAACAAGGTATTGGGCATTAAATATAAATATGTTTGTCTTGAAATCAACATTACTTCAATATTACGGTATCAGCTGATGTTGGGGGTATTGGGCCCTAATAAGTCCTCTTTTTTCCAGACAGTTTTCTGAATTGTTATGTCACCCCTTTCTCTGTGTAATGAGCAAAAGCGAAGCACTGAGGCACTGACAGCAAAACAGAAAACTGTATTGAATCAAGAGGTCATAAATACCCACCCTGGACGGATAAAAAGGCATAAAGATAGGTTTCAACCCACATGGGTCTAAAGTGTAATGGTTGGTATTAAGCCTGCAAATGCTCCTGAGACTAACATGCTTAACGTGCCTTCAAAATTAAGAGGAACTTGAAACATTAATTTATTAGTTTTATGTCCCATGGCTTAATATGACTACTTATTTTGCTAAATCTTCGCAATCGTAGGATGAACACGTTAGCGTTAATCTATATGCCTAAATATAGGTACCTAAGTTAAAAAAAATATTAAAAAATAAAAACCGACTTCAAAAAGTAAAATCCTTTTGTAGTCGGTGCCAACCAAGACATTATACATTGCACATCTATTACTTAGTTTTATTTTTCTTACCTTGGCTGACACCGACTACAAAAGGCTTATTTTTTACTTTTTGAAGTCAGCTTTTATTGTTTTTATAAAAAGTTTTTTTTAGTTTTTTTTTATGTCGGGAACAGCGTCATCTAGTTTATTGCAAATCAAAATTAACTTGTGGTTACAGTTTAGTATTCTAACAGCGCCACCTAGCTGCATATTACGAACTACTACAAACACAACTACAACAGAATTTTTGTCAAGATTTCCGGAAAAATACTGAACTGAAGTCAAAATTTCAAAAAATTTCAAAACTTGGGTACAAACCAGGGGGCCCATCTGCTCATGCTTAGTCACAATCGTCTCTCAATGGTGTTTCAATAGTAGTGCTGATTTACATAGTTCTTGTTACAACAGCAGTGTAAATAAACACTCCTATTGAGACACCATTGAGAGACGATTGTGACTAAGCATTAGCAGAATTGACCCCCTGTTTTAGCGTTTGAATCATTGGAATCGGTTAAGCCGTCTTTGAGTAATCGGTTAACACACATAACGATATATATACGCGACGAATTGATAACTTCCTTCTTTTTGAAGTCGATGAAAAAGGACAGTGAATCGAATATTAAGAATTGAATATAGGTTTAAAATAATATTTAATTTTGTATCCTTTTCGCTGCAACCTTTACTTCAAATTTGCAATGGTAAAAAGTAAAATGACAACTTCAGAAACAGTAGCAACTTTCAGTCTTTCGTAATGGAACTCGGTTTGAATAAAACTGTAGTTTCCCCAATTTGTATTAACGTCAACTGACGAAAGTCAGATGTCTGAATAGTTCAAACTAGTTCTGAAGTGCTAGCGAAAGTTCTCTCACAGTTATGAGATCGCGGCGAATGCAAATGTCCTTGCTGTAGGGTTGAGAAAAGATGAATTCATGTTATTGAACTGATAACCTTTTTAGTGGCGTTGTTCACATCAGAGTTTAAAATTTTTGCGATGGGTAAAAAATGTTAAAGTCGCGTGAGGACACGTGACCATGATGGAAAATTCGTAAGACGGAGGGAGAGTAGAGCGCCGGCGCGGCGTAATAGAGGAAGTAATATCCCCCTCTATTTCTACCGCGCGGCGAAAATGTATGCACGCTCCTGCTGTTTCATTTAAGCGGTTTTCACTTCTGCCGGCACTCCCGTGCAACCCGTTTTTTTAATAAAGCCGAAGATGGAAGCGAGCCGCTCCCGGAGTCCTCAAACACTAAGGAACTGGCTATCTTATCTGTAACAACAACAACAATGCTGAAAGCCTGTTGTTATGGCTGCAGACTTACCTAATAAGATGGTGACAGCTAGCCATGCATACTTACAACAAGTCCAACTACCAATCAAACCGAATACCTACAATATTAAATATCGAACAAAACTTTGGGGATAAAAGCGAGATTAAAAAATGTAAAGAAGTCATTTTTCTGTACTAAACATTTGCCTTCAACTGCCGTTCTGTCTGAAAGCAACTGAAGGCGTCAGATATGTTACTCCTACTGATGGATCAGGCCATAGTTATGGATGAATAAAGAGAAATTCCAAGGAGGCCCAATTAGGATTGGTGAGTGATGACGACTGCAAATGCAGCTTGGATCAGCATAAGCATAACGCGCCATCCGAAGAAACAACGAAGTACACCAGTTTACTGCTATATCACACAATATTTTAAAGAGCGTAATGCTGCCACTGTTAACACGACCCGTCAACTGACAACCGCTTAAAAACTGAAAACATGATGTCACCGCAATAAAACAGTCGTATCTCTCTTCGAGATATGACTGTCGCTTAAACCGCTCCTATACCGGGCAACTGATCAAAACTTTCGCTTTTATTCAACATTAATATCTTAAAAGTGCCAGCCCTGTGTAAAACGAATATTCAGAAAAGCTAAAGCTATGTTTCCTCCTAGATTATACGCGACTTCATCTCACCCGAGGTCTTTTGTAATTAAGCTATTAGAAGTTTTCTCTTTACACGCTCCATTCTTGTTTAGTTCTAGATAAGGTTGAATTATTAACTTTATTATTTTGCAATCTGTGGTATTTCTTGAAGAATCTTTTATAGTGATTATTCCTTTGTTTTTCTGTTTTATTTTATGTTTGTGCATCGTTGACAGGCACTTCAAGTTGTATTTGTTGTGTAGGTAAAAAACATCAGTTGATTTTAATTTTCGTTAAATAAATGTTGCCTAGATTGGGAGCCTGTTGTTCTTGATGCTTGAATTATAATTATATTTTTTTCAAAGTGTAATCGAAATGTTGTAAATCTAATATATGTAATCAGTTACGGTTTTACAGTCATAAGTATATATAGTAGATTGTTTACCAAGGGCTGTATGACACCCATAACAGTCGAGTGTTTTGGCGCCCGAACGAAGTAAGGGCGCCGATAGTTCGAGACTGTTATGGGTCCATACACCCGAGGTAAACACTCTACTTTTCATTTTGAATATGAGGAAAGTAAAAACAAACAGAATATTCAAAAAAATTTTTTGTAAGGTTTCTACGATTTTAATTATTTTATAATGTAGCAAAATAAGCTGTATAGGCTTCTGTGCCTTTGCCTACATACCTTTGGTAAATAAAAGTCCAAAGAGATTACAGATATCGATTTGACATGACACCCCCTATTCTTTTTTCAAATTTATTACAGCCCTAGGGCCGCCACATATCACTTTCAACCCGCATTTTAGGCAAGTTATGAGTTACTTTCAGAATATGAGACATGAAAAATAATAAACGTCTTTTAGATGCTGTTTAACAGATCAGTGAGTTCTGAAACTTTTTTCAAATTTTGAATTAACTTTGAAGGAAAAAGACAAAGAAGTGCTTTTATTTTCAAAACAAAATTAAAATATTCTTGCAAGGTATTGTTTCATCCCAGATATCTCATGAGCTAACAAGCATGAGACAAAATTTAATTAGAATTTTAAAATAATTGTCATAAAATAATGAATAAGCTGAAGCGTGTCATCTTAAGAGGCATATTGCCAAACAAATATTAGTCTCAAATAACATCGTCCGTCAACGAAAAAATTTGCTTAAAGACACTGACTGACTGTTTGTTGGCACTCGGAAAACGTTGTTCGACCATACTTGAATTATTTGCACCCAAAATATAATTATTATTCTGTGCTACTAAGAAAAGCTCTTTAGTTTTTTTATTAGATCAAAGTAACTAGAAGGAAAACAAGGTTTAAATAATAGTAGTATTATAAAAAGAACCAGTTCGTATAAAATACATAGGTCCCATTCTGAAACACATCCATTTAAATTCAGGCCTACCTTTTCATAAACAATTTCAAAGTTGTAAGCTCTTAGCTCATTTCTGCCGTTTGCTGTTAAATCTTTATTTTCACATTACAACTAATCGTAGTAACCACTCAAATCTTTTAATTATAATAAAAATAACAGTAACTTTGCAAAGATTAAACAAACTAACAACTGTACGATTATAACATCTAAACTATATATATCTATTTGTAAACACACGACAAGAGGTCAGACTTTACAATTTGACCTTGAGAGCGCTCTTACGTCGCTGGTAATAGTGGCAGTTTTCGTCATGCTAGTGACAATCCCGACGTGCTGTTCAGTGTACAAAGTTGTGATAGTTAATTTGTTTCATACCATACTTACATAAGCTAAGGAAAATTAAGTTTCACAAGAGATCCTCTCATTTTAACGTTTGGAAAGCTCATACTCTGACTTGCGGCTAGGAGCGTATATACTCGTAAAGAGCTTAATTTCATAACTTGTATGCTTTAGATAAAGACTTGGTTACACACGAGTTTTGGTGTAGATATTAGTTTACTGAAACTTTTCATATATTCTGTTTGGTAATTAGAGTGGTATCGATCATATCTGTTACCAATTGATAACACTATAGACTTAAGTGTGTCTACGTATTTTATTCATTTGTGTCATTTTCGGGGTGATGGTTGGTGTATTTTTTTAAACAAGCAATCCTTTTCTTTGCGATTCCGAAATCGAAAAGCTTAAATGTTCTTCTCTTCATCATCAGCTAATATTAAAATGTATGTTAATGTATGTAACTTACTAAGAGGGCCCAAATTGGATAGGTATCTTACTTATCGTGCCTTCCGAAGCGTGAAGGGGATCCCAGTTGTCCCGTTAGATGACGACGTTCCATGATGTTTACCAGTATTGGGAATGTTTTTTCCTAATATATCCAGCATTTGGCCACAACGGGACTCATAGGTGAAAAATGTGTGGTCACTAATACCGGACTAGGTAGTCTTAATCCTAGAAACCTAACCTTTGTCCAATCGACGAGTATATAAAAGAAAAATCGGTCTATCGTTTCGGCGCACGCGCCTATCATTGTGGCGTCGTTAGTCAACTCGATGCTCGCCTAGCTCTATTGGAAGGCGACCGAATCCGGCGGGTAATTGATTTTGTGATTTTAATTGAATTGTTTAGTGAGATAGGTATATTAACACATGCAGTTTTAGTTATAGTAGTTAGATTATTTTTTGATAGTAGAGGATGGATTATGATAAGGGTCGGATTGTAGTAAGTAGTAAGTTTAGAATATGGATGGTAATGGTTTAGTAAAATATGATATGTTATGGCAATAATATGAACCATGGAGTCCTGATTTTGGTTGTGGTTTGTTATTAATAGTAAAGTTGGTTAACGGATCGTGTAACTGTAATGTAGTTGAATGGTATGGGATGATAAGTTTAGTTTAATGGTTCGTAGTATAGCGGAGATAGAAAAAAAACATTGTTCTAGGTAGCAGATTATTAGTACCTATAGGAGTTATGTAGATAGTAATATAAATTTAGTTTGTAATTGTTTATTTAATTTTAATAGTAAGTTAATAAATTTATCTCACGGTAAGCGATTTCTAATGTGGAATAGATCGGATATTCTCATAAACATTCCGAGTTACTTAGTAGAAATTCTACATGAATAATTAAATGGAGTTTTGGGGCTGTCTTATCTTTTAAAAATTAGTCGTTAATTCCCTGATTCTATAGATTATGCAGGGATATTGTATCTTTGGCACCAAGTCATAAAGTCGACTAACTGACTTATTTTTGGGATTATATTTCTGGCCTTGTAGTTAAGCCTCTTGAATTCACGAGAGTTTTGATTATATCTTCTTTGAGCCTTGTTGTATTAGTTTTAAAAATGACTTTTACACCTTTATAAAGTTTGAATTTATTTCTATATTAACTTGAATATTTTGCAAAAGGTAGTTTCAGATTTGAGTCTTTAGTTGAAAGGAGAGAGGTGTTTACAAGTCATTGATTAGTGTTTATTCGAACGGCCAAGTTAGGTAGTGACTTTTGGTTGTGTTTTCACCTGCCAAGCTTTTCGAATAATCATACTTATTTCGAAAAGGTATACCCTAGTTCGGTATAACTTGAGCCATTCGTGATTGTACAAGAATTGCCCAACCTGAGGTATGGTGTCCATGAATATTGTATGAGCAAGAAAAAAAAATTGTTGCTTTAATTTTTTTTGTTACCTAGGAGGAAGATAATGTGGAGATCGTATATGTCTCCGCACAATAAGCAGGCCGCTACACCGCCGTTGCTGGCTAGTTTTGTTTATGATAAAATTAAGAAAAGAGAGGTCTGTCGTCGTGCGTAGACGACATTTTTTTTTTTTTAATGACGGTCGCCTTGTCAAGTAAAAATTTCAGTTTTTATTTCAGATTTTTTAGTTACATCATGTGCCGTTACTTACACTTAAAATCAGCCCATACACAACAATGTCATCTAGGTAAACGACTACTTGCCAAAAGGTGATTGATATTTTTCAAGATTATGAAAAAACTACTAGCCAGATCTTCGTAAAAATTATATGGGACCACACCTAACCATTTTCTTTCAGATAAAAAAAGAATTCTAAAAATCTGTTAACAACTGGCGAAGTTATGGTAAAAAATACATAAAAAAAAAAGAAATAAAAATACCGTCGAATAGAGAACTTCTCCTTTTTTGAAGTCGGTTAAAAAGTAAAATATTGTGAATCATTACTTATTTACTATAAACAAGCGAGTGTTTATTTACATCTAGAATTACGTTCCCGTCACAGTACTTTAGTTTTCGATAAATTTCGAAAATAGTCATCATTTCGTCGAATGGTTAGGGTTTATGTATAATGTTTTTTAACCGACTTCAAAAAAAAGTAGGAGATTCTCAATTCGACGGAATCTTTTTTTTTTTTTATTATTATACTCTTTATTGCACTAGAAAATACATTTACAGAATAAATTTGAGACATATGTACAAAGGTGGACTTATCTCTAAAAGAAATCTCTTCCAGCCAACCTGAGACGTGTAAGAGATGATAATATTAAGCGGGTGACTCTAAATGCAAGACTAAATAAGAAAATGGTGAAACTAATATCTACATCATATACACATAAATAGATATAATACCTACATAATTTACCTATCCTATACATAAATATACACACATACTCATAAATATAAAATATACATACATACAAATAAATACATAAAAGAGACGGGGTAAAGTAAGTGACTCATGATTCAGACTCAGATAATTGCAATAGAAAGTGCGACTTGACTTTGGACTTGAATGAGTGAATACTTGGGGATTCCTGAATGTTTGTTGGGAGTTTATTCCAAAGCTGTACCGCTCGGACAGAGAAGGAATTGTGAAAGAATTTGGTGTTGCTTCCAGGCAGCACAAGCATTTTAGTGTTGCCAGTCCGCCTGGGGCGAGAAGGAGGAGGGAGCATCTGGAAACGGGAGGAAAGGTACTGAGGAGAGTTAGGGTCTTTGAGAATTTTGAATACGGTAGAGAGGATGTGCATATCACGGCGAAGGCGGATGGGAAGCCAATTTAGTCGACGGCGAAAAACGGACACATGATCGTACTTGCGCAAACCGAAAATGAATCGAATGGCCCGATTTTGTAAGCGTTCCAGCTTGTTCAGCTGTTCCTCGGTCACATCCAGATAACAAACATCGGCGTAGTCAAGTAGGGGAAGGAGAAGGGATTGCGCCAGCATAATTTTAGTTTTAAAAGGAAGGAAGTATTGTAGTCGCTTGAGGGAGTGAGAGGAATAATGGATCCGTTTACTGACTTCACTAATATGAGGTGACCAAGACAAGGTGCAATCCATAATAAGGCCTAGATTTTTCACTTTGTCAGTAAGAGGGATAATCTTGTTATTATATATAATGGGTGGTACAGATTTCAAATCAAGATTAGTCCTAAGCCGGCCGCTGCCCACAATCATAGCCTGACATTTGCTAGGGTTCACGAGTAATCCGAAAGATGTTGCCCAAGCCCGAATAGCGTCCAGATCCCGATTCAAGGAACCAATTGCTTCTGTAACCTCAACAATAGAAAAGTGTCGGTAGATTTGTAGGTCATCAGCATAGAGGTGAAACGGGGAAGATATAACACTGGATATTTTATTGATAAAAATAGAGAATAGTAAGGGAGAAAGAACGCCGCCTTGCGGAACACCAGCTGATAAAGTTGATCAATTGGATGCAGTGTCGTTATTAACTACACGTTGAAAGCGGTTAAATTTAGTGTGATCCATCGCATTGCGAATGTCTTCGGTTATGTTCAACAGTGCACCAACCGTGCTATGGGAAGGGCGGAATCCTGATTGGAAAGGACACAAGAGGCTGTTAGATGTGAAAAAGAAATATAATTGCTTATGAACAAGAGACTCAAGGACCTTGGAAAGGATAGGGAGTATGGAAATGGGGCGGTATTGAGATAGAGAAGATGGATTAGGAGTTTTAGGAAGGGGTATGATGTGGGCTTTTCTCCACGCTGAAGGAAAGACATTGTGTTGCAGGGAAAAGTTGATAATGTGAGTGATTACAGGCACAAAGAAAGAGCGGCCGACTTGGAGGGCGCGTCCAAGATAAGAGGTGGTGTTGAAAAGTGGTTGTTTAGCGGATTTAGGTCCACGGCGCTCGGACTGAAATTCTCAGACTTGCCCACACCCAGAGTCCTTAGAAAACCCCAAATATGCCTTTGGTCTAAACTTTCGACTTGCGAGTGAATATATTTGCGTTTAGCGTCACGACACATTCTATTGCAGAGGTTCCGAAGTTTTTTATACGCAGCTAAACTATCAGGAGAAGGCAAGGTTTTAAGGCGCTTTTTGGCTTTATCACGTTTTGCCATGACTTTTCGAATAACCGGAGTCAACCAAGGAGCAGGCAAATGTTTAACTCTTACAGGACGCACTGGAGCATGATTATCGTAAAGCTTGATGAGCATAGAAGTGAAGTAATCAACCATGGTATCGACGTTGTCAGACGTGAGTAACGGGGACCAATCTATTTCTCTCACATCAGACCTCAAGCGTTCGAGAACTATATTCTTAAAGTTGCGCAGAAGACGCACCTTAGGCTTTAATTTGAGAGGACGCACTTTGTGTGTAAGAAAAATCAAATCATGGTGGGAAAAAGGGGCAGTCATTTGACCGTGAGATCCGACAAGATCAGGATTAGAAACGATTATGAGGTCTAGAAGAGACGGCTCACAATTAGGAAAATAATGCGTGGGAGAAGTGGTTTGAAGAACGTGGAGATTAAGGGAAGTTAGAAGAGTCAAAAGCTTATCAGCTCTCACGTTACGTTTAAAGAGACAGGTGTTTAGGTTACCCATAAGAATTACATGGTCATAGTCAGGAAGAAGACTTTCCAGGGCACTTTCCAGGTCATTAAAATAATTAATTTTATCGCTGGGGCTATACAGAGCCCCAAGAAGGATCTTTTTGTGATGGACAGCTACTTCTACAAAAATGTATTCAATAGAGCCTGTGTACTGCGAGGGGGAACACACGACCACCTTAGAGGGGATATGGTTGCGTAGATAAACACCTACGCCGCCGCCACACGCACCGGTGCGATCATTGCGAAGTAACTTGTATCCTGGAAGAGAGCAGCAAGAAGAGGGAAGAGAAGGCTTTAGCCAAGTCTCAGAGACAAGAATGCAGTCAACTACGCCGTTACCAAAGGAAGTAAGAAGATCAGTGTGGTGCGCAAGAATGCTTTGCGCATTGATATGCACAAGGGAAAGGAAATTTAGGGTTTTGTCAAACACTCCAGATAATTTAAATTCCAAAGATTCGGAGTCTGAAATAGAATCATCAGCACTAACATACTCGTCAGAAGAGCAAGAAAAATACTCATCATTTAACATAATTATAAGATATTATAAACATACAATATATATTTAATATATTCAAATATTAATTATCAAATTAAAATAAAATAAAATAAATCAAATCTTAAAAAGAAAAAATACTCTCCACGTACCACAGTCGACTAAAAGTTCACTCGAATAATAATAGTTAAAATGAACAACAAAATTAAACATTAAAATTAATCATAATCTAAAATTACAAATTACATTTCAAAAAAGACAAAAAGGAAGAAACGACAAACGCAAAACGGAACATTATACGCAATACAAAAGTAAGCCAATGCTGTAAAAAAAAAAAACTGACTTTGACAGTGAGTGATCATCACATCATGACATTGACATGATATTAAGAAAATAAAAGAACTCAAAATGTATTAGATGCGAAATACCCTTAAAATTTTGAAAAAAAGTGATAAAACCAAATAATTGTATGCATACTAACGTGTGTAGTGAAGTAACACGACCAAATTAAGTGGTACATACATTTTTCACAACAAAGGCACGATGTCATTCCCGTCACTTTACTTTTCGGCGCGGTACATCGGTCGGCTGGTTAGGATGCTGAGTGATAAGACACTGCAGCTCCGTGTTGGAGTATATCTTCTTCCGGCTGCTATCCGCAAGAAGAATGTTGATAGTGCCATCCGACGTCCAGCATTTCCTTTTACCAAAGTGACTGCGAGCCGCTACAAAAAGTTCTTGCCTAGCTTTAGTGAGATATTCGGATACAGTCACCTTAGAGCCTTTCAGCGAAGTCTTGTTATGCCATACCATCATACGTTGCTTCAAAGAAGAGAAGCGGACCAAAACAGGATGAGGGGAGTCCTTCTTCTTAGCACCAAGCCTGTGACAAGACTCGAATGCCTCAGATGAGACACCGGTCAACTTCATCTGGTTGGATAACACTTCCAATAATTTCTTCACCAAATCCTCGTCTATGTCTTCTTGTATCCCGTGGAGTAACAGAACTTTACGTCGGGATAATGTATCCAGACGATCTATACCCTGGGCCAAAAGTTCAATCTGTGACCTTAAGATAGCGAGCGTCTTCCACACAAAGGATTTGAAGGAAGAAAAGTCAGCTGCCAGTGTTTTCACAGTGGTGTTGGAGTCCTTCGCACCGGGCTGCTGCAAGTTCTTTTCAAATTCCAACATCCTGTCATTGAAAGTGGAGCTTAGCTCGTTCAGACTTTTGAGAAGGTGTTCCGCTGTAGTGTCCATGACTTTAGTGTTGAAAACGTGAGTGATGCTGTAGGAGAAGTCAACTGAGGTATTGGAGATATTAGTATGTAATCATATGATAATATACTATTTTATTAAATAAAAATTTAAGAGCAGACTTTTTTGGATGTTGACACTTTCACGGCTACCCGCAAAAAAAAAAAAAAGTCTAGGTTAGGTTTTATGTATGTTACAGACGATTACTTGAAGACGGCTGGTCCGATTTGAGTAATTCTTTTTTTGTTCGAAAGGGTCCCTTCACATGTGGTCCCATTGTCATCATGTCAGGATCTGATGATGGGATCCTGGAGAAATCCAGGGAACTCTTCAAATATTATAGGCACTCCTATAGCGATTTCGGTGTTTTCTATAGTAACTTATGCATGTGCTTCCGGAATGCACCATTTGGTGAAGTGGAACTGATGATGAAGACCACAAATGGTCATCGGAACTATTAAATACTTAGCATTTCACGGCAGCTAAACGATTACTTTAATGTAGTTCATAAGCAATTTATGCTCGACTCAATGCATGTGATGAAAGGCAGCTGATGATGAAGTATCGGGAGAACTCCTCAATAAGTAACGTCCCTGCACCAGGAAAAGCAGCATTTTGTAAAAGGTGATGAGGAGTTGTCATAAGGTTATTAGCGTAGGCACGGGACCTCTTCTATCTTTATACATTTTAAAATAAAAAGTTTTTACATTTAGTGTTTATACTTTATACTTTGTCTGATAAACGTATTGAACGTTTATTATTGGATGACGGACAAATTGTTAGGTTTAAAGGGGTATTCGATGGTTAGGTGTCTAGGTTAGCTTAAAAATGAAAACTGTTTGGTCCCCCATCTCAGACCCATCACTAACAAAATTTCTTAAGCACCGCAATCACTGAACTCGTAAACCCGTTCTATGACTCTTCATGTGTTTTTCTTTACGGACCCAATCAAACCAACACTCAACTTGTTTCCCCAAACTATTATGGATTCCCGAACTATAAGGATCTACTCCTCAACACGTGATTTCTATCGAACTCACGATTTCATTAATTTTGCTTAATCGTTTATTTCTATACAGTTTGCGTGTTACCTGCCAATTCCAAACACACGTGTTGGTAACATGTGCCAAACCTGGGGTCAACGGATTGCTCAAATAAACAATATAGGGTAATTTGCAAGATTAGTCATCTTGAACTGATTTTGTGGTATTTAAACGCTAGCAAAATTAGCTCAAATTAGCCCCCCAAGGGGCGTGGTCGCCCTAGATAGAGCTGAATTACTTTTTCTGAGTAACAGCGACTTCCAGGTGGTGTTTAGTCAGTAAGAGTCTGAAATAACTAAGATATGACATATTCGACACCGCCGGCTGTGCAATGCAGGATTTACCACCTCCCTCCCCCGCGTCCAGAGGGTCGCCTTTGTCGTCGGGAAAGGCAAAAAAAGGTACTTGGGGGTTCTAAATGTTCAAACCGCCTCTGTGGTTTAGTGGTAACACCGGTAGTGTTTATATCAGACCCAGAGGACCCGAGTTCCATTCGTGGGGTTGCATATTTTGATTGGGTTTGGTTGGTAGTAGGAATTGCTGTATGTCCGCCTGCCTAGCTACCACCATCTTGTCTAAGTCTGACGCATTAGGTACAGCAATGATTCAACATTATTGTGTTCTGGCAGTTAGAGATAAGATAGTAGAGACTATTATTCTCAGTGTTTGAGGATCCGGGAGAGGCGTGCGGTTCCAATTTCAGCCTCTTTGATCGTTAAAAAAATATTTTTAATGATCAAAGAGGTTTTTTAGATAATTTTGGCTAGACCAGTTTGACTTTGATATAATCAATTAAAGTTACTTAAAACCTTAAAAAGTAGAACTGTTATGTTCAAACAACTTTACGCTGGAAGCAATCTTGAAATGGCGAAAAAAACAATTCTTTTCATACGTGTTAGTTCAAAATAGAAGTTTTAGTTAATAAAAAACAACGTTGTATTAAAATTCAAGCATAATGTTGTTTAGTAATTTAAGAAAGCAAGATATCCAGGGTTTTAATTTGAAAGGGAATGTGAAACATTTTCCCTCTACAAAAATGTTTGTGTAACCACAGTATTAAGATACACAGTATTTTGTCTTTCTTCTATAGGTCCGTTCGCGAGTAATGACAGATATGACCCATTACTCAGATCTCAAATAAACTTTCTTACCGTTGATCACTACGTTTACCTTGGACAGAAAATCCAGTTGTAACTCCAACTTCGAGAAAGAGATCTCCTGTCGAATCCAACTCGGATGGGCAGCATTCGGGAAGCTCCGTAAAATCTTCGCGTCCAACTTACCGCGGTGACTCAAGACTAAAGTCTATGACCAGTGTGTGTTGCCAGTAATGACATAAGGTAGTGAAACGTGATCGCTAACCATTAGACCCATAGGTCCACCTTATCCCACCTTATCAGGCCCATAGGTCTGATAAGAAAGTTCAAGGTCACCCAACGTGCAATGGAGAGGGCTATGCTCGGCGTTTCCCTACGTGATCGAATCATAAATGAGGAGATCCGTAGGAGAACTAAAGTAAATGACATCGCTCGAAGGATTGCTCAGCTGAAGTGGCAGTGGGCGGGACACATAGAAAGAAGAACCGATGGCCGTTCGGGCGGAAAGGTTCTGGAATGGCGACCGCGCACGGGACGACGCTCCGTGGGTAGGCCCCCGACAAGGTGGACCGACGATCTGGTGAACATGCGGGCAGCGCAGGACTGATCGTTGTGGAGAGCCTTGGTGGAGGCCTATACCCAGCAGTGGGTGTTATGTGGCTGAGACGACGGTTCAAACCAGAAACATGTGTTATTTGCTCTTTTTCATCGTTACCATACTATAGACATCATTGTCATTCCAATTAAGGAACTTTGAAAATCGATAGCTTCTAATTCTCTTGTTGAATTTTAGTGCCTTCAGTAGTTTTGCAAAGTATTTTCAAAAACTTTTAATTTATTGCTTTTAGCACGCATTTCCGAAAAGTGTGTTTTTTTTTAATAAATTAGAAAGAATCAAAACGCGTCTGAGTCACCCTACTCTATGTTGGCGGGTAGCCCTATCGCGTAGGTATTGCTTACCGCGTGGCTGCAATAATAATAAGTAAATAACTTTTATCCAGAAAAAAGCTAAGACAGCTTATTGCATGAGTTATCTTTATACTGTGGTCTAACGTTATCCATTTACTCTGCACTCTTATTATTAAATGTTTCGGTCTGGACTACAGTAATTGTTCTATTCAACCGTTCTTCGCAATTCGTCGACAGGATTTTATTTCGTTGTGAGAAATGCTAAGTTTTTTTGTTGTGTCAACGCGTTTTTTTGTTGAAAAAGTCTTTGTAATATTTCATATTTCAGGAGACGGGCCAAATGCGTAGATGTATTGTCTCCTACGGAGCGGTCGTGGTATCGTTTCCGATTCGCGACACAGTGGTTGTTATTAGCAATTTAAGTATTATATTTGTTTACCACTGTTTTTTATATATACAACGTTATTTTATGTTTACCCAAACCTCAAATCATTTGTAGAACTCAAATACCGTTGTATACCTACGTTATACAAGTGCTAACTTTGTTTATGCAGAATACCAGTGCAGCAAGCTCCGCTTGCTGCTTACACTGAGCTGGATCACGCGACGATGCACAATATATGGTTTGAGTTATAGTACCTAATTGTAATTTTGTAACGTTGTTTTGTGTAGTCGTTGTGTGATTCTGAAATAAATGTATTTTTCTTTCTTTCTTTCTTTCTTATGCTGGAATCAGATAGGCGATACCGTAAAGTCAGCCGTATTCATTTGACAGTTCATATAGTTTCATACTGCATGTCACTCATTCCATACAATTGCAGCCGATTGGATACGATATGAACTGTCAAATGAATACGATTTATGATTTTGTATTTTTTGCATTTTTCAATGCTATTTTTATACTTATGGTAAATTTTAAATAGAAAAAAATATTGGAAAAAATTAACTCGGCCACAAGTGAATTCTCAGACGGGAATCGAACCCGCGACCTTTGGAAACCCGGTCCAATGCTTGGAGCTTGCAATGCTTTGAATGCAATGCTTGCAAGAGCATTGGACCGGATTTCCAAAGGTCGCGGGTTCGATTCCCGTCTGAGAATTCACTTGTGGCCGAGTTAATTTTTTCCAATATTTTTCTATTTAAAATTTACCATATGAATACGATTTCCTTACGCAATCGCATCTATTGTATGTTATGTTCCAGCTACATGACACCCACTGCTGGGTATAGACCACCCCCAAGGATCTCAATGATGTTCAGTCCTGCGCTGCCCGCATCCAGCGGCTTCCTGGTTCTACCAAGGAATTAGTTGTAGGGAATCAATTGGGAGCAACGCAATTCATCAGTCTATATAAGTTTATTTAAGGCCTTGTATCTATTTAATTAAGAAATGCATTTTTTACAGTACCAAAACTACTGAAAATGCTATCCGATGCTTTCTATAAACGTCTGACTTAATAAGGCATGAAAACCCGCAATCCTTTGGCCACTTCATATACACTTTTAGTTTAATAATAGCTACCAGCACTACACAAGATACAGCAGATTATTTTAATGAATACGACCCTTTGTTCTGTACTCAGCAAAGGGCTATTTGAATAAGAAAGTGGAACTTTCGTTGCCGCTATTTTCTTTAGTAATTGAATTGGACGGTTGAGGGTTAAATCTTTACTTACTAAATCTCAGAGAGATGGAATAATAAAAATTTTAATAAAACAATATTGGAATATAAGTTTTTCCTATTATACTCGTACTATGTATTTTTTAACAAACTATTTATACAGAAACAAATATTATTAGGTATCCAGCTTGAAAAGCGTTAATTAACATATTATATCTTTTGACGCGACTTAATCAAAAAGTTCAATAAATTACATTATATAGTATACCTAACATTATCAAGGGCAGATTAATCAAGATTTACCAAAGAAATTAGAAAGGAAATCTTAATTAGTGAGCGAAATCTTGATAATCCAAATTGGAGGGAATATCAAACACGCCCAACAAATTCGTTTCGATTTTCTTGCTCTTGGAATAAACTAGTGAATTGAACTGTACAAGCCATAAAACATAGGGCCTACCGCCATCTCTTAGTGCAGTATTGTTTCAATCTTACTGTGCTATTTCGTACTACGAATCTCATTAAATAAGCTGTTTTGTAACATCTTCGCTGAAGCATCGCCTCCAAAGTGTAAAGTGTGTCAAAATGTGATGTCTTATCTAAGTCTGACGCCATAACAACAATGATTTCAGCATTGTTGTGTTCCGGCAGTTAGAGATAGGAAGCCTGCTCGTCACTGGTGAGGGATTCCGGGAGAGGCTCGGTTCCATCTTCAGCCTTATCAATACTTATCATCGGTATGATGAAGGCTAGGAGTCACACCGTTGTTAATTAAAAAAACCCATTTGAATAGTAAATTGATAATGAAATCTCTCTCTTGTGTTTTATGTTTGAAATCAGTATTTCTACTGATTACAAGTTCTATTTAAAATAGTTGATATCCATGATGATAAGGGATAAAGTTGTATTCCAATCAGCAACTATAAGGATAAGTTTGTAAGTTTCTAAACGCCTGAATGGATTTTCATGTTTTGCATTCAGTTAGACCATGACCCGGAATAGGACATAGATAGATTATATTTTATATAGGTGTTTCCTACGGAATCAGATTTTTTTAATTTTTACTTGCAGAGCAGAGGATTTTTGTAACGATTTTGCTAGCTTTGGATCTAAGTGCGTTGCAGATGAGATGTGTACAATAAAGACAGTCCAACGAAGGCATTTTTTATGCCACAATACAAATATCCCAGTCACAGGCCAGAATACAAAATATCCCATACACAGGCCAGATTACAATATATCCCAGACATAGGCCAGAATACAAAATATCCCAGATACAGGCCAGTATATAAAATATCCTAGACAGAGATTCTTATTTTTTTCCCATATTTGTGTACCTTTCGATTCTAGTGGTCATTGTCTTCAATGAGCATAGCAACACCGGATAGGCAACCACGATCAAGAGGTACTTCCATTATATTCCATGACACAAATGCTTTATCGACATAGTAAAAGTACAGGATTATAAAGACGATATCATACAACATCACACCACATCAGAAAAGGTCTCAACAACCAATCAAATTTACAAATCCCTTGTTCTGGCCTGACAAGTTTCCATCTGACCGCCTCCGTTTCTGTCAGTCCCCTGGGTATTGGTTTCAGTACCCTTCCGCCAAGGATGGCAGTGTAATGAGATGAGATAAGTGAACATCGCTGATTTCCCTGGCGAACGCGCTAAATTATACTTTATGGAGAGTTTCCGAAGGTTGCCGGAACGTTGACACACGTAACGTTGTTAGGCTGGTGGAAAACCTTTTATCGTAATGTGGTTATTATTGCGACGTAAACTAAATCAGGGCTAGATGTGATACTTGTAATGATTTGTACTCTTTCTTAGCCAATGAACTTACTTCGTTAAACATTGGTACTGATAATACTTTCTACACTGAACTCGCTGTAGGCACTGCACGGGCCGCAGTCTGTGCGAATGCCCCGCGTGCGGTTCGTATCTTTCAAAAAGTGAGCAGTCTCCATTATAATAAAACTATCTACCAATAATAATAGGTCTTTACCTATGAAATTGACGATTTTTTTCTTAACTTATAGATAACCTTACTACTTCTGTGATTAAAGGTACATCTATTGCTTGATTTTATATTCAATTAAGATCATAATTATCAAGAATTATTAATGTTATGATTATTATTTTCGTTTCTTATACTTTAGAAAATACCTCAAAAGGTTCTCTTTTTTTGCTAGCAAAATTTACTACTTTATTTTATATAATTTATAAATTATTCATAACTTTGAAAATAAAAATATAGTATTAGATTGCTTAGTCTTTAAACAATGCTTGTACATAAAAAAATGGTGGCATTAGCAGTTGCGGTAGTAACTATTACAAAAATTGTTAGTATGGAAAACGAATTTCCTTTAAAAATATTTCTTTATAAACAAAAAAAAAACACACAAATCGGCAATTTCATAGGTAAAGACCTAATACTAAGGTACCAACGGGTACCACTAAGCATTCTAATGGAAAGATAATTCTAATTTCGAACGATGAACAAATACAACGTTAAATTCGGTAACAATATTCCTTTAATAACGATACTATAAACAGCTGTCCCATTTATGAATTTCTAAAAATAATAAATATCACAGGTAAAATCATCTTTATAGTCATACTAGACATCCGCATAGCATCCAACCACGGTTTTATCCGCGTGGTTCCCGTCGGAATATCGGGATAAAAAGCCTATGTTACTGTCCGGCCTTTCAACTAACTCTATGCCAAAAATCAAGTAGATTGATTCCTTATTTAGGGAGTCAAGGAATGACAAACAAACACACTTTCGCATTTATAACATTAGTTAGGATAAGTATCTAGCGTAGGTGTGGGCGAGCACCGGGTGTATTCAGGGTTATTCAGAAGTAAAAAATATCGACTTCAATTCATTTAAAAGAAAGAATTTAACATTTGTATTAAAATACGGTGAAGGTCGAGATATTAATAAATTGTTATTCATAATAAATTTCACCGTAAATTATAATTCTACTAGCTTCCGCCTGCGGTTTCACCCGTTTCCGCGGGAATATCGGGATACATAGTAGCCTATGTTTAAATCCAGGCTATTTCCTATCTTTGTGCCAAATTTCATCCAAATCGATTCTGTACATTTTGCGTGAAAGAGTAACAAATATCGATCCATCCTCAAAAATTTAAAATATTAGTAGGATAGGATAGGAAGTAGAATAGGATATAGTAGGAAAGGATTTTCTGTCGTGAAATCCAACCGGTACGTAGTTTTCCAAGCTAATCCAATTAAGGTACAATGTTGGAAGCTTAGACGTTTTTCAGTATAAAATAGTCTAACCAGTCCTTGTATAAAACAAATCTCCAGACTTCATTGCAGTTTTCAGGGTCGGCACCAAGTACCTTTGTTCCAAATGGAGCAGTTCCCTAAAGCAATCATGGTGAACGCTCGCTCTGCTCGCTTTTATCTTAAAAGGAACGGACGAGCCACCGCCTGAGGCGAGCCATTCGTCTCGCGTTGATAAAACCGATGTTTCATCCAAACTATCATTTTTACAGCTTTCACTGCTTCAATTTATTTTTATGCCGCATTATTGTTGTGCCCCAGGACTATAATTTACGCCCTTAGGCCCATTGCAGACGTAAATTTTGAGCAGGCTTCTGCATTTAAGTGATTTAGTTGTACACTCAAGTCACGGTAAAGGTGTGATAAAATTGCGACACAAACGCGCGACGACGTTTGTGTGTGCACGCGTAGTAGAACATTTTCGATAGGCAAGTACAACATTCAGTCAAATGCAATATACAGAGTGTAAAAAACACAGATAATGTTCTTTACTTTTAGTAAAAAAAACGACAACGTAATGTAGTCTCTACCCTGGGAGGAAAGATGGCGCCTCAATATTAAAATAGAAGCTGAAAATTGTATGAAGCATTAATAATGTATGCACTCTCATAGTGGACTACCATTGCTGTTAGTCATTTAGCTATACGGAATTTAATATTTTGTGCCTGTTGGAGTACTCAATCATCTTAAAAGTACAATGAAACGCGTTACCGCTTAAATTGCAAAATTCCTACTATTTATGCTGACGAAGGTTTCAGCGGAAATAATCTTTGGTAACATGTAAATGTCAATTTGGGATCAACATTATTTATCTGTCATAAAGTATGTTTTTGACTTTATGACAGATAAAAATGTTGATCCCAAATTGAAAGAATAAAATCGGATGAAATTAATGATGATAATCTATCAGCTACTTATACCAATTCCAATGAAAATTGTTTGATTGGAATAAAAATAAATAAATCTTAAAGTAACACTGCAATCAGCAGCATCCATTTAATAAGTAACGTTTGCAATACAAAACGTCTGAATTATAAATAATTCAGTAGGTATACTGATACAAACTGAAACTTTACAGTAACATTATAAGCTTTAAAATGGCCGGCTCGGTTGAATCATCTCATTAGAACAGTAAAAGTGTCGAGTTACATTCGTAAATATCCCGAACAGAGAGCTTATTTACAAACGACATTGACCCGCGAATGTCAGACGAAAATCGAACAGCATCAAAGGAGCGTTCAGGTATTGCGTTTCAGGGTTAATACCGTGTGCCACTAGAACTGTTGGTTATTTTAATAAATGAAAACTTTAGTGCGTAGTGCTAGGTTTTTTCTTATACGGGTGCGTTAAACGCAATTTTGTATGAAGTTCGCCATCCTGTAGGGTAATACGCCACGGACTACACCAACGTCATACAAAAACCTAACGAGTTCGCGATCTACCATGAGTAGTAAAAAAGAACTCGCTCTTAGCACTCAGAAGAGTTTCATTGCATGTTTGTTTGGCGAAGTTTGGATAATTATGCTCTGGAGCTACCTATCATATAAAAAAATATATATTGTTTAAGCATCAAATTTCGACTTATTTTTCACAGAAACGTAGTCGCGGGCTGCCGTATGAAACACTGATTTTAATTAAATAATATTTTGTGCTAATTAACTTTACTCCCTTGGATAAAGAACTTGTAGAACTGTGTATTTAAATATCTAGTTAAAAGCTGTCAAATTATCTTTAGCAAAGATGAGGTTCTTTTTGTTTAGTTCCTGCGTCCCCAATATTTCCGAGGCGTATTTTTTGATTGTTTCCTTTTTTTCGCATGTGCTGGTTGAATTGTTTCTAAGTAATTTCTAATCGACCAACGTCAATTCCACATGTCAAAAAAATTCAAAGTCTTGAAACAACATTTTGCCTCAATTAAGGATGACTTCGATGGGTCTACACCTAATTTAAGAGCACGCGCCATCGACGCCCCCGCGCTCGCAGCAGATCGTATCGGAGCGTGAGCAAGCGCACATCCGGCAGTCGCCCTTATGTGCCCTACGGAATAAGAGCGTATTTTGTTTAAATAATTAAAATAAACCAACCGCAGCTAACGTCAAGGTTGGTTTATTGAGAAAACTTACAGACTGAATGTCTTAAAAGGCAGAATAGGTATATATAAATAATCTTTTTTTCGGCGGGTAGTCGTGCTAAAAGATAGACGTGTTTTCAGTTGCTCTTAAAATTTTATTTTAAAATTAATTATATTAACATAGTAAATCTACTTAAATGTTAGCTTAAAACGCACTACCTACCAGCATAAGCATTTCCGTTCACATAATCCATTGCACTACACTTAAACGTTGCATTAACAAATAATGGAGTCCATGAAGAAGTCTATTGAAGAAATGTCTGCATTATTTAACACCAGGATGGCAAAATTCCAGGTGAATCTGCAAAATGCCACCCCATGTGAGTCGACCTCTGTCTCCACACTTGCAGCAGATTTCAACAATTTTCGCACATTCGTGGCTTCTGCACTCAACACTCTGCAAAATCAAGTGGAGCTCCTGACCAAAAACTCCGAGCAGCGTGAGTTGGGTAGCCGTCGTCGGATCCTTCTTGTTCATGGTGTAGCGGAGCAAAAAGATGAAATTACAGTCAATGAGTTTTTGAACGTAGCGGGTCAACATCTTAAGCAAACATCCTTGTCAAGGTATGACATCAGCCGTGCTCAACGTATTGGAAGAACTGGGAGCGAGAAACCAAGACCCATCCTGGTTAAGTTTGGGGACACTGTGCTGCGGGATAGGGTGTGGTTTGCCAAAACAAATCTAAAAGGAAGTGGCATAACCTTGTCAGAGTTCTTGACGAGCGAGCGACACGAGCTCTTCATGGAATCGCGGAAACGCCTAGGAGTGTCTCGTTGTTGGACAAGGCATGGGCACATTCCTAAAAAGTCTAATCCTTCAGCTACATCTGACTTCCGACCTATTTCTATTCTTCCTTTCCTTTCAAAAGTACTTGAGCGTCTTATCCATAGTCAGTTAAGTGATTTTCTCAATAAGAATCACCTACTAAACCCATTCCAATCCGGATTCCGTCCTGGTCATAGTACGGCTACTGCGCTTGTCAAGATCACTGATGACATTCGCGCTGGCATGGAAAACCAGAAGCTCACGCTGCTGACATTGCTAGACTTTAGTAATGCATTTAACAATGTTGACTTTAACATCTTGCTTGGCATGTTGAGCTCCCTAAACATATCTCCAACAGTAATTGACTGGTTACGTAGTTATCTACATGGGCGTCGGCAACGAGTACACATAGGCGACTCTTACTCGTCGTGGTGTTCTATTTCTGCCGGCGTGCCCCAGGGCGGCGTGCTTTCTCCTTTATTATTTTCAATTTTTATTAATACCATATCCCGTGATCTTTCTTCTTCTCCTACCATTTGTATGCAGACGATCTACAAATCTACTATCAGGAACGCTCTGAGAACCTGAGTGATGCCATTCAAATTATGAACGAAGATTTGATCCGTATTTAAAATTGGAGTAGAATGTACGGACTCAAAATTAACCCTGACAAGACACAGAGTATAATTATAGGAAGTCCTTATTTTATATCAAAAGTCGACTTCAAACAGTTGCCCTCAATCGTTTTTGACAGAACTCCTGTTCCTTTCGCTGAAAAAGTGAGAAATCTGGGAATTTTATTCGACAGAACGCTGTCGTGGGCTCCTCAGGTGGCTGAGGTTAGTTGGCGTACGTTCGCTGCGGCGGGGTCTCTCCGACGCTTACGTAATTTTCTTCCAACAGCTACCAAAATTACCCTTGCACAATCTCTACTGCTGCCTATTCTTGATTATGCAGATACATGCTATCCTGACCTTTCTTCTGATCTACTCAATAAACTCGAGCGTCTCCAAAATTTTTCAATACGGTTCATATATGGTTTACGCAAATATGACCATGTCTCCCAATACCGCCAACTACTAAAGTGGCCTTCCATACGACGTCGCAGAGATATGCACATCCTTTCCCTTCTCTTTTCCGTGCTGTTCAATCCAAAAACTCCTTCTTATCTAAAGGGCACTTTAAATTCCTCTCTTCCACTCATGATCTCCCCCTTCGCTCCTCTGATAATCTCCGTCTTTACACCCCTCCTCGCTCGACCAAATTCTATAGCCAATCCTTCACGTGCCAAGCTATTTCTTTATGGAACTCCTTGCCTGACACAATTAGACGTGCACAGACCCTCAACTCCTTCAAGTCCCAGGTCAAGGAGTTCTTCCTATCCCACTAGTCCTTCTTTTCCCTACAGAACTCTCGTTTTATTTGTGTATTTTCAGTCTCTTAACTGCATTAACTTTGTTTTTATTGTATATGTAGTATATGTATTTTATTGTATAACTATTTATATATTAGATGATATGTTATTTTCTTTTAATTTGTTTGTTGCGCACCAACTACCCTCATCCCTTCTACCAGTTTATGTGTCATATGGGTTGCCTGGAAGAAATCGCTGCTAAGCGATAAGGCCGCCCTTTGTACAACAAATCTTGTTTATTGTTTTTTCTTTTATACATGTATTTTCTGTCTGTGTGTGTGCAAATAAAGTGTTATAAATAAATAAATAAATAGAAAAGAACTACTTTGACAGCAAAAAATCCTAAAAATGGTGATCGCAAGAAAGATCTATCATTTCCATGTCTTAATTTTTTATATAATTAAATCATTAGGACTATCTGCGAATACAATTAACAGCATGAAGTGTAAGATCCTGGTAATAACAAATTACGACTTTTTTCATGAAAGGCTGCTTAAATACGAGTGTTTAGCTTTTGATTTTGATACAGTAGATGCCGTCATAATAAGCTGCTGTTACATTTTCACATCTTTTTTTTAATATATACGATATGGAGTCCTAAGACTTTAGAATAAGAATAACTTTTATAAAATTTTAGTCCTCGTTAAAAAAAATGTACTAGTTTTTTTGAACGAGGACTAAAATTAAAGTCTTTATCGTCGTCGTCGTAATCCTCCTCGGACTAAAATTAAAGAAAATCATATCTTATTCTAAAGTCTTAGGACTCCATATAGTGAACAAGATTCCGTCCGTTCCGCATATAAAACACAAAGCTCATATAAAGCTAATTGCAAAACATTATGGTGTCAACGCGAGTTTAGCAGCTAATTGCCTGACCTGGACTGGCTGCGTGCGAGTAGGTCACGGGAACTAGGTCACCCCCCACCCCAACCTACGTGCTCGTTTCACATCAGTTCCAAATTGAAACGGGAATCATATTGCTGCTAAATCTTATATCACATATCTGTTACTTTTAAGCTTTTACGATAGCGTTCAATCCAATGTAAAATTCGCCTTTGAGTAGGTAGTCGCGGAAATTCTACATTATGTCGACTATTTAAGGCTATATTTGCGTGCGCTCGATTGGGGCTATCGTATAGAGGTGAACAATGTCACCCATTGGTAACTGGTCAAGCGCAAAGCTCTAAGTGGACTTCTGGTTACTTCTGTGATTCTATCTTCAAACATAATCCGCCCTCTCTATAACTATCGCAGGCTAACTAGCGTTCGCCCGCTATTTCGTCCGCGTGGACGTTTACTCAGATCTCCATACAAATTGACAGAAATAGGGGTTCAAATATTTCCAGAGATCAGCGCGTTCTTGCAAACTCTTCAGCTTAATTATGTGACGTCATTGATAAAAGCTTAGGTACTAAAGCGACCAATTGAAGATCCAGGCAGGGTATGGTTTTGGTTACGCGGCCACAGGGTCCTGAGGGTCCTGAGGTAAAGGGATCACAGGGAACTGAGGTCTATGGATGACGAAGGCATATAGTTAGGGGTTTTAGTAAGCTTGTGGTGAAGACTGCAAATACGGCCCCATATCTTAAACAAACCTGGCGATATGCAGCTGGAATTAGTGGGTAAGCCTCGTAAAGGAGAGCCCCACTTAGGTAACCCCATCGTGGTATGGTATGCACAAGGCGCATGTCCCCCTCGCAATAAAAAAGGCAATGACGTCATACGCGGAAAAAGGTTGTTACATATTTCCTCAATCTAAAACACTCCACAATTAATCGCATATGCACCAGAAATCGATAAACCATGTGATTGCAAGTAATATCTGGTTGGTGGTAGGACTTGTTGTAAGTCAGCCTGGCTAGTTACCACCACCTTATATAAGTCTGACGCCATAACAACAATGTTTTCAGCATTGTTGTGTTCCGGAAATTAGAGATAAGATAGACAGTTCCTCAGTGATTGAGGATTCCGGGAGAGGCTCGCCTCCATCTTCAGCCTTATCAATACGTATCATCAGGTATGATGAACACTACCCCGTTGTTCATAAATAATTAAACATCCAACTGATGCTGGGACCGTTATGACCGATAGTTTACCAGGTCAAGGCTGCGCTCTGACGTGATCTAGAACTTTCTAGCAATTATAGGTCGTTGGGGTGCTGCAACGGGATTCCATTTTTAACTTTGTCAGTTTCTTTTTTGATTTCAGGCTTTTCCTGTCGTCACAGAAGTCCCGGTAAAGACCTATATAGTAAGACTCAATAAGTTTCATGTAAAAAACTTCCGTCAGTCGCCTGTAACTCTTTTCTATAACGTCATGTTCCATAATGATGAACTTTATATTAAAACTCGTACAGTCACGTGCAATGACATAGAAACACTAAGCAACTTTATCACATTACAATATTGAATGACATTTGTGGACAGAGTGAGCTTTGTTTCCGAGTGCGTGCGATGCAATGCGATAAGGTTGTAAAGTGTATACATGTCATTGCTCATGGCTGTACTTTCCTGATGACATCGTAACAAAAGAAAAGAATGAGAAATGAAATGTGATGAGACGAATTTAAGAAGGACTATAACATATTTCGTAGCAACTAGTGTTTGCAACAATACTATTTTGTTTTTGTTTTGGAATTTCTGACAATTTTCAAAATACGCAGCAAGTAATTTTAAATAATAATATTTTACTCGTATAAATATTCCATCACACAGTCACTGATTAAGTGACAGTTAAATACGTAGGATTTTACTTTCCTGCTTGACACAGTAACTGGAAGAAAGTCAACTTTAACTGTGCTCAATCAAGCCACTCTACCTCAAAGGTTAGCTTAATTGCAGTTTTAAACGTAACTTTACTGACACTTAATTTGTCGTCAATCTTCTTTGTTTTTGTAGTGCCGCACCGACAAAGTTAGACGAATCGTCGTTTAATGTCAAACTTGGAACGAAAAAGGGGTTAAATAAACTTTATGGCAATCGATATAATCAGCTTAAGGTGGTTGTTACATGCCAGGGATGGTTAAATTTTATAATTATTCCGAGGTTCTATGCATTAAAAAACTTTGGTTCATGTTTTGCTTTAGATTAAGACAAAATTAAGAGTTCCTACGTAAAAGTGCAGGCTTTTACGATCTATATACTTAATTCAGGTTCGCAAAATTTGTGACGACTCGATAGGGACTTACGCGGCCGAGTAAGGTATCAAATTAAAGGTACTCGAGTCTATTTGTTCCGAAAACTATAAAATATACAAAATGTTAAACGTGATGATCACAAACTGCAATTAAAGATTTTCGCATAATTTGGAATTTTTCGTCGATCGACGAACCCGAGTATCGGGTTGTAACCGCCCTAGTATAAGATAGATTCTACTTCACCGACGGTGTTCATAAATCTCCTATATGTAGATCCTTTTTCACATTCATATTGATTAGAGAAGAATTATCTTCGTCTTCAGTTTTTTTCAGAACTTCTCCATATCCCCTAGCTTTTTACTTATTCTTATCCTTATCCTAACAAATATTAAAAATGTGAAAGTGTGTTTGTTTGTCCTTCTTTCACGCCCTAACTAAGCAACCAATCGATTTGATTTTTGGCAAAGAAAGGACGGAAAGTAACATATTCTTCTTTTTATCCCGATATTCCCCCGCTCGCGGGTGAAACCACGGGCGGAAGCTAGTCATATATAATAAATATACTGATCGAGCAGATGTATTCGATTCGTAGCATTACGAGTAACTAACAATCTCAGTATCATACATTGATAAAGCCCGCACCCTGCATAGCTGCACCCGAAATAGCAGTCGTGAGTCTCCGGCGGTGGTCGGGCTAGATCGGTCGCCTTTTTCAATCCGACACAAACAAAAAGGTCGAACAAATGCCGATGGCCTAGTTTCAAGCACAAAGGTCACCCAGACACTGGCCCGGGAAACGTGATAACGTTGGCAAGGCTGCGATGCACACAGCTATGCAATCTGCATGGGATGCATAACGGTAGTGGGCCCAAGCAGAGAGACCAGTACCTCCAGAACGAACAACTTGCGTCTTCGTATCGAGCGAGTACTGCCAAAAAATTTATCGTTCAGTTTACGTCCGGTAGGATCGCTGCTCAATAAGTCAAACATTTTTGACTATACGTCCTCAATAGTTTTTCGTGCTAGGGAAGACAACGGAAGTAAGCGACGTTTCTTGCACGCACACATTGACGTTTGCGTTTACAGGCATTCTTACGCAGTTTCAAGCAGAAAGTAGCGATCATAGTTGTCAAAATTCGAGGATGGTCGGACGAACCGGTACTTCCGTTAAATTATCTATTTTGTGATGCTGTTGAGATTTCGATTGTGTTTTGATTCGAGGAGGAATTAATATAAGAGGTAAAATAACTAGTCTCTTTCTTAAACAACGATATTCCAAAATGTAGTGCCAAACAAAAAGTTCTTTAAAACTTTTTTTCATGTTACATACGTGGACCATATTGTTATTTTAGCTTCCGAGTATATCATATCACAGTGTGTTCGATTTGAAGTTTCTGCAGTCAAGCAACTTTCGCTAGAATCGGTCACAAGATAGTGACCTAATTTTTTAACTTGGTAAGCTTCGGTTTTCTTTTTTGCACAGTATGCTGTTGGTATAGGATGCATTAGTATTCTGGCTTGTCTTGCTTATCTTATCTTATACTATATGACCTTTATGCGTCAAAGCATACTTCCTGTGACCCAAATTTTATTGAATATGTCAGGAAGTATTCTCAAATGTTTAGAAATGTATGTGTAGCTGCTAAGGCGATGTTCTTTTCAAATAAAATCAAATTAGCGGATAATATAATAAAGGCTACTTGGAATATTATTAACCAAACAACTGGGAAAACTAAACATAATGTAAACTCCTTCTCCCTTAAAGTAGATAATAAATTAATTGAATCTGACGTTGAGGTTGCCCGTGTTTTTGAAGATTTCTTCTCTCGGGTACCCTTAGAAACTACCAGTAATTTAAATTCCTGTCCAAACGTTGCTGCTGCCCTCTTAGAGTCATGTGTTGATAAGTGTTATAAAGTTTTCAATTTTAAGCATATTAATAGTGAAGACATTTTAAAAATCAAAAAAAATCAAAATCAATATCATTTATTCAGTCTAGGCTGTTACAAGCACTTATGAACGTCAAAAAAGCTACGCCATCGGTTCACAAACCCTACGGCGGGAGACCTTGTAACGAGAAGAACCGGCAAGAAACTCGTCAAGGGCTGTTTTTTTCTCCCTGTTTTATTTCATACAGAGTCGTCAAATTGAAAAGTGACCTTAACATATCAGTAAGGTCAATTTCCATCACAAAAGGAAAATACTAATGAAAATATTACATTTTATGGTTATTGTAAACGTAAACAATTTTTAACTGGCAAAGAAAGACTTGTCTATCATACATTACAACATTTCCCGCACCACAAGACTACTACACTGCAAGTTGTGAGGTACATACAGGTCAGTATCAATTTATTTTAGATAAAAATATTTAGGCTTTAAGCACAGCATTAAGATAAGCAGACTGAGGTAGACCCATTTCCGCTGGCGGCACCCGTTCACGAGCATGACGCATGAACCAGCCATCGCTTCGCTCAACCATATTTTAGGGAACGTAACGACCCGCCTCACACGACACCGCCGAAGAAACGTTTGAGTGAGCATGACGTACTTCAGGTACTTATGTTAAGCTGCATAAATATAAAAAAACACAATGGCAACAGCAAAAAAAGAAAGATAAAAGTGCCTTAATGTAAGACACAACACAACCTACAATGTCACTAGAAGACGCATCAGCTGGGTCACAATCTCAATCGTAATTAAAGTTAAAAAAATAAATAAAAAAAAGCTTTTATATATTTGGAATAATTGAAAACATTATTTACCTTTGTTTACTCTGATCAAGCAGTGCCACGCATCTCAACTCAAAACATCATAAATAACATAAAATCAAAACAACATATATCTCTACACATTTTAACACAAGCAAACATGAGCAGACCCATCCCGCTGGCAGCACCCGTTCACGAGCATGACGCATGAACCAGCCATCGCTTCGCTCAACCATATTTTAGGGAACGTAGCGACCCGCCTCACACGACACCACCGCAGAAATGTTTACAGAGAGCATGACATACCCAAGCAACCTGTGTTAAAAGTTGAATCTAATACTTTACTAAACATTAATTGAATGACACTACAATTTCGAAAAAACAAAACTAAATATTTATGACCAAGCTGTCTCGTCATTCAAGTAATCTTTTATAGTATAATATCCTTTTTTAAGAAGACAATCTTTTACATTCGTCTTAAACTTTTCGAAAGGCAAATCCAAAATATTATCTGGAATTTTATTATAGATACGTATACCTAGACCCATAAAAGATCCAAGGACCTTCTTTAATCGGTACCGAGGCATAACAAGTTTATTTCTATTTCTAGTATTGCGATCGTGCAAATCACCATGTTTGATATACAGGTTGATATTACGACGTACAAAAAGAATACAATTTAAAATAAATTGAGAAGCAGCTGTCAGTATACCAATTTCTTTAAATTTTTCCCGAAGAGATGTTCTGGAACCCAGTTGATAAATGGCCCTTATAGCTCGTTTTTGTAGTATAAATATTGTATTAATGTCAGCTGCTACTCCCCACATAAGAATACCATACGACATGATGCTGTGAAAATAACTGAAGTACACAGTCCTAGCAGTTTCTATATCAGTCAGTTGTCTGACTTTTCTCACAGCGTAGGCAGCAGAACTAAGCTTGCCAGCTAGTATTGCAATATGTGGACTCCATTGAAGTTTACAGTCCATAGTTACACCCAGAAAGACTGTTGATTCTACTAAATCTAATTTTTCATTGTTCATAACAATTTCCATGGGTACTTTCTGAACATTTGGTAAAGAAAAAAGAACGCATTTAGTTTTCTTTGCATTAAGCTGTAGATTATTATAATTAAACCAAGCTAGTACTTGCGAGAGTGTTTTGTTTACATCGTCAAAATCAGTTTTATTACTATCAATGTTAAATATTAAAGAAGTATCATCCGCAAACAAGACAATCTCACATAAGTTTTTGGCAAAGAAAGGCAAGTCATTAATATATACTAGAAACAGGAAAGGGCCCAAGATAAGGCCTTGGGGCACGCCTAGTTTTATATTTGAGCCGGCAGATTTCACTCCATTAATATCAACGGTCTGAGTTCTGGAACTGAGATACGACAGTATTAACTTTTGAGCATCACCTTTTACACCGTAATGATTTAGTTTCAACAGCAGCGTCCGGTGATCCACGCAATCAAAAGCCTTGGACAAATCGCAGAATACGCCAAGAGCATTCTGCGACTTCTCCCATGCTTCAAAAACATGTTTTAAAAGTGCAACCCCTGCATCAGTGGTAGACCGTCCCTTCGTAAAACCGAACTGTTTATTATGTAAGAGATTATTTAAGGTAAAATGTGCCAATAACTGTTCCAACATGATTTTCTCAAAAATTTTGCTTAAGACGGGTAATATAGATATTGGTCTATAATTACTTGGGTTTTCTTTATTTCCCGATTTGAATAAAGGTATTACCTTACTTAATTTCAGAAAAAATTCCCTGTGCAATACATTGATTAAAAATTATAGCAAGAAAGGGGGCAATAGTGTAAATAATACTTTTAAGAACAGTAACAGATATGCCCCATAAGTCAGTGGTTGTTTTCATTTTAAGGGATTTGAAAGCCTTTAATATGTCTCCAGCATTAATAGATCTAAAATTAAACGATGAACTACATTCAGATACATGCTTTTCGAGCAACGAGACTGCAGACGCTGGTGAAGAGTCCAAATCAGCGGTGGTTTCCAACGGTATGTTTATAAAAAAACTGTCAAAAATATTAGCAATTTCTGTTTTCGAATTTATTTGGACGTTATTGATGTTAAGTGTGAAACTATTGTCACGTGGTTTAGATTTGCCAGTTTCACGCTTAATGATGTCCCATGTTGTTTTTATTTTATTATTAGAATTTTTAATTTTTGCTTTATTATAATTTGACTTTGCTATAGAACATGTCTTTTTGAAAATCTTGGAATATTGTTTGACATGTTCTATGAAACTAGGGCTGTGGGAAAAGCTTTCAAGTCTATAAATATTAAAAAGACTGAAGATTTATGGAGCATATCAACCAGCGTTATTAAATCTATAATTGAAATAATAGCTCCATATTTAGCTTTCATTTTTAATCAATGCATAGATGAAGGTACTTTTCCCGATTTAATGAAATATAGTAAGCTTATTCCTCTTTTTAAATCAGGTGACAAAAGTGACCCCACAAATTTTAGGCCGATATCAGTCTTACCGGCACTTAGTAAAATTTTTGAAAAAATTATATACTCTCAATTATTAGACTATTTAACAGTAAATCAAATCCTTCATAATAATCAGTTCGGATTTTCTAAAGGTAAAAATACTACAGATGCTGGAATAGTACTCCTCAAACATATTTTTGAGGCTTGGGAGGGCAAGCAAGACGTAATTGGTATATTTTGTGACCAGTCTAAAGCTTTCGATTGCGTTGATCACGTTACACTTTTAAAGAAGTTAGAACATTATGGTGTCTCTAAAAAATCAGTTAGCCTTTTGCAGTCATACTTGCACAATAGATATCAAAAAGTAATTGTAAATAATACTGCTTCTACTGGAGCCCCCATTATTATGGGCGTGCCCCAAGGTTCAATATTGGGCCCTCTGCTGTTCTTAATATATATTAACGATCTCCCTAACTACGCGAGTAATTTATGTGAGACAGTACTATTTGCAGATGATACATCTTTAATTTTTAAAATTGATAGAGGAAACAATTGTTCTGACGAAGTAAATAGTGCTCTCTCTCAAGTCGCACACTGGTTCAACAGTAATAATTTGTCTCTTAACCCTACCAAAACGAAATTTGTTAAATTCACATTACCTAATGTAGGGCAGGTCGACATGCACATCAATTTGAATGGGGATGTAGTAGAGTTAGTTGAGAGTACTAAATTTCTTGGTATTACATTAGATTCAAAACTACAATGGGATCCACATATTGAAACCTTGTCGAGTAGACTTAGTTCTGCGGCTTTCGCAATAAGGAAAATAAGGCTCCTAACTGATATTGAAACGGCAAGACTAGTTTACTTTAGTTATTTTCATAGTGTAATGTCCTATGGCCTGTTGTTGTGGGGCTCAGCAGCCAATATAGAAAATGTTTTTATACTTCAAAAAAGAGCTGTGCGCGCCATTTACATCCTTCGACAGAGAGATTCTCTTAAAGAATTGTTTAAAGAGATTAATATACTAACTTTGGCGGGACAATACATTTATGATAATATAGTATATGTAAGGAAACATCACGATTTATTTATTAAGCATAGCGATGTTCATAATTTTAATACTAGAAACAAGAATAAGCTTGCCGTTCCAAGATTTCGACTTGAAAAATGCAGTCGCTTGTTTTTGGGGAAAGGCATAGCCTTTTTTAATAAAGTTCCACAACAAGTGATTGAGCTGCCTTTGCATAAATTTAAAATACATGTTAAATAAACGCTCTTAAGCAAAGGTTATTACAAGGTAGAAGATTATTTGAAAGACCAAAATGCATGGAAGTGATACTAACATAAAACATTACTATTGTAATTGTATAAAAGGAAAATATTCTAATAACTGAGTATAAGAAAATTTTCCTCTTATATTAAATATGTTTCAAGATTGTAGATTTGTGTTTGGCAACGACATGTTCCTTTGTAAATGTTGTTGCTTCTGTTAAAGCTGATAAGTTTCTTGCGGCCGTTCTTCTTATCAGTTAAATGATGTCCTGAATGGCTGGTAGGAAAAAAAAAATTGGACGATTCGAAAGCACTTATCTATAAGTCTATTTGAATAAAAATCTTTGACTTTGACTTTGACTTTATCCATCCAACGCCTACATAATATGCCCACAGTTACGCCCAGCAGTAGGGATATCAAAAACGGCTTAAAAGGATTTTGATTTTGAAATTTTGAACATCTATAAAAATTTTTGCTAGAAAAAATACTAAGTTAGAGACCATTTTAAGGAGGTTATTCCTTGTATTTTTGTAGAAAAAAAAAATCCGGATGATGGTGATTGAGAGGTTTTCGGCTAAACAAATTAATTTAACCTCTAAATCACATTAAACTGAACCTGCATCTTGCATGTTTGATAAGATGACGTTGCGTTCCCTTTAATGATTTTCTGCAAATCATTGTTTCTATTGTTGGTATGACAATTTGTATACTTCATACATTATTTATGAGAATTCATTAACGTATGTTTGATTTAAGATTGTAAATTAAAGGTATAATAATAATAATGAGAGAAAATAAGTTAAAGCTTAAAAAAAAAAAAAAAATTCTTACACTCACACCAATTAACCTAGCCCCAAAGTAAGCACTGTAAAGGCTTGTGTTATGGGATACAAGAGTAACGAATATAAATACATATAATTATACATATATAAGTATTTATGTGTAAAAATATATATAAACGTCCAGTCTGCTTGTGACCACGGCTGTAGCAACACAGCCGAAACGTCAAGCTGTAAGTACATAATGTACTTCATAATTTAATGTCGCGTTTGAGTCCCGTTGCTCTAAACTATAAGTATAATGAAACGCGAAAGTTTAAAATCTGGTACCAGTTATTATTAATAATTTTCACACTAATAACATTTACCGTGACATATACTTATATTATTATAACTACCACACTACTACCACAGTCTATATTCTATATTATAATTTCTTTACTACTGTGATAAAAGAAACATACCTGTCTGTCACCGGGGTGAACCCGGCATTCTTCTTCGCGACGTTCTCCACTTTTAACACGCACTCGACAACCGCCCGTGACTATGTTACACTAAAGCTCAACGAAAAAATCTCGAACATCTATGTCATTTCTATCCAGACTAGTTCGATTCCTGATAACGACGCGTTGTTGAATTAGACCTGAAACAAAGAAAACAAAACAATTATTTATAAAAAAAATACATAATATCATGATTATTACCTACCTCTATGTTAGATTTTTCTTTCAAAATAGCATGTTTAGATGAATTTTAAATATGTGCTTAATTCAAATTCCATAGTAAAAATCATATCTTTTTAAATTAATTATTAATAAAGTATTTTTGATACTACCATTCGTTTCAGCGCTAAAAGTGAATATGTAAATTATTAACAGGAAATTTTAATCATAAGTGTGCGTCCATTTATGTAAATACTTTAAAATACTTATATTCCATCTTATAAAAACTAATATGTTACTTTTTACCCGACTGCATAGGAAGGGTTTTGTTTTCGCGCGTCTCTTGTATGTTTGTATGTTTATAAGTAATATTCTTTATTACCTCTTATCCCAAGCTCTTATCTCTAAAAGAGCTGAACGGATAATTAGATACCGTTAGATTTGTCTTGACAGCCGAAGTGTTCTTAGATATTAATAAAAAAAGTTGCTGTGATGTGCTATTATTTAAAGTAAAAAATATGTTTTTAGAATTATGGGTGTCAAATTAAAAAGCTAGTCTTACTCTACGTCTTGCCTCCGACTACATGTTATTATGTTGAACAAAATGTTTTTAATTATTGATCATGTTTCCATCTTTTCAGTTGACTTGGCTTTTTTTGTGTTTTATATTGAAAAACCGCCAAAGAGTAGAACTCCTTGCCTGAGACTGTGTTTCCTGACACTTACAATTTGGGGGTCTTCGAGTCACGAGTGAATAAGTATCTTCTAGACAAGCAATAATTGAATCTTCGCTTTCTATCAGGCAAGATAGCGGTCAAGCGCTCTACCTATCGAATATAAAAAAGAATCGACTTTAACCTTCCAATGAACTTTACCTTAATCCAAAAACGATATGAAGACAGCATTGTTATTCAAAAGATAATCAATTAAACCCTTTTGTTTCAAATGTGCATCAATTTGTCGTCCATTGTGAGGGACCCGTACCCTCGCCTTTGTACGAAATGCACGATCATTATGACATGTAATCTTGCTCCAGTGCAATCTTCCAATATCACCACCAATTGAAAAGAAACTTTGAGCCTAAAAAAATTGGGATGCAATTGGCTCGCAGAGTAACGGCTGCTGCAATGAGTGTGCTAGACTGTCTGAATGTCAAACCAATCGACAATGAATGCAATGCAGACGCAATAAAAAAATAATTTATTCACGTCTGAGTAAATAAAGTGATCTCGAGATACGATAATTTGGGAACACTTTTTAGGGTTCCGTAGTAAAACCAACAAGGAACTTTTATAATTTCGCCATGTCCTGTCTGTATGTCGGTCCGTCCGTGGTTTAGCTTAGAGGTCCTTACTTCTAGAGAGCTGTAATTTGGCAAGAATGTAAATACCAATTACGCCAAAAAGCGCTATAATATAATCTTGAAAACTATTTTTTTAAGTGCACATCCCCTACATCTTACCTTTAAAGTGTGTGTTTAGTGTGGGGTGTCTTTGAATACATTTTTTTTTAATATTTTAGGTTTTAGAAGACCACTTTTCTGATCTGTTTTCGAAATATTAAGCTTTAAAATGCTTACGGATACGGATGAAAAATTCCGAAGAGTAGTGTATTTAATGAAGTTCAAACGAAAACTATTACTGCTAGAGAGAGAGATTTACAGGTTAACGAGCAATAATAGATAATCTTAAAAAAATAATAGTTGTTATAGGTACAAATTCCATTGAATAGACAAATATATACTTAGTCGTTAGTAGTGTCCAAAAGATATTGTCGGAGGACAGAGTGATTAATTTAAGTATAACCATTCAAAACTATTGTAAAAGCTAACTACGGAACCCTATACTGCGCGTGGCCCGACACGCACTTGGGCAATTTTTTTAAGTGAAGTTACAATGGAAATATTTTTAGATTAGAATTGATTATTGATTTTTACCTGCTCTCTAGGTATTCGATTAGTACCTACATCTACATATATTTTATTATTGTTATTGGATGACCTGCATGATGCAAGGGATTACCAGACTTCAGCTTAAAGGTCGTGGGCACAAGACAAATACATTATAATAATATGTGCATGAATATTATGTCTGTCTTGTTTGGATGCTTACATTAACTCGTGTATTAATAAAACTTATTTACTTATACTGCACCTAGTATCCATAAAATGTTGAACTAGTAAGATAATTTAGTGTGATACAAAAAAAATAATGTATTTTCATATATTTTTCTGTTTTACTTACTTACTTATTGTTGTTGATACATAGAACAAGATTATTACGTAGGTATATGTTGTAAACAGTGCTTAAATTAAGGGAAGGGATTTAACGAGTTCCGGATGTAAACATCAAATTAGTAAGGGCCCTTTCAGAACGTACAACATTGCCTGTATGTTCCTCTTGCACAACCGTTACAAGAACGACCTAATTTTGATTAAAGATGCTGGGAAAACTGCACTTGCTATAGGACAACTGAAAAGAGAACGCGGTTTTCTTAGCACGCAAAGTAATTAATGCGGTAATATAATGTTTTCAGAATAGTTTAAAATTATTCAACTTCTTTGTCAACTACCTACTAGTGAGGCACCTTGTAGATAGATCAAAATATTGGTCTAGGGTTTTAAGTCAAAAAAACAGGAAACCGTATGAAAATTAAAAACCTATGATTGAAATCACTAAACACAAGAAAGGCGTGTAGAATGTGTGTGTTACGTATTTAGTACTGAAGGAAGTGTCGATATCGCCTGGAAAACGTTTGCGGGTCCAAATGGAATTTTGAGTTTTTTATTGTTTTTTAACTGTTACTCGAAGTTCTAAATTTAGCCATTCATTTGTAAAAACAGAAATTCAAAGGATATAATTCCCTCAATCGTGCATGACAGGAGTTCATATCTCAAAATCTAGATAAAATTTACGACTGCTATAAATGGCAACTCTTAGTAGAACATTGGTTAACTAATTTAGGAAATATCACCCTTCTCCATTCAGTGAATAAACAGAATTAGAGTGCAGAAGGTGGACACTTACCCCCATATTCTAAGTCGTTCCTCCAAATTTTTTTACACTCCACTCAAACTCATACGACAAATTTGGTATTCATAGTTGCAAAAAATCTCCTCCACACAAATTATTCCTCACTTGAGTGTAAATAAAGTTACGACTTAGAATACCGATTTCGTGGAGTATTTCGAAAAGGTTTTCAGTGAGCTTTCGTTAAGTCGAGGACGAGTAAGTTTTGGAGGAACGACTTAGAATATGGGTGTTAGTATGAACTCATGGTGATCGATTAAGGGACCACCTTCTGCACTCTAATTCTTTTATAAAGATGAATAAACTCAAAATTGTAAAAAGGGAAATGCACTGGCTGCTTCTGTTGTTTACCTACAAATATGGCAACGCGTGGCAGTCAACTTATTTTCAGACTGGCAAGGTGAGGATGGCCGGTATGATCGCCTCATTCCTTAGTGAAACCACGCTGGTGATGGTGGGTGTGCCATTGCCGGCCTTGCACGGTTTTCACCGTCTGGGAGGATGGCCAAACTTGCTCGGCCATCTTCCATCCGCGAGGAGGCCCGGTTAACCGGGCCTCGAACGTCTGGTCTTACGGAAAGAAGAAAGAAAGAAAAGAAAACTATTTATTGGACACAAAATAATAATAACAAATAAAAAAAAATAAAAAAAGTGCACGGCCAACTAGGCCCTATCCTCAGCAATGTCACAGTGACATACGGAGCATGCCACTAAGATGCTGGTATTCTGGAGGAGCCTATTTGGTGACAACAGGAATAATACAAAAAAAAAACAAACAAACAAAAATTATACACTGCAATAATACAATAAAAAAATATACCTATATATAAACAAAAATAAAACTATTTAAAATAAAATGAATCGATAGGTATTGGAAAGGCTGCACAGTGCCGAGTTCCTTTGCCTTGCAAATAGAACAAAAAATTGATTACCGAGTCTGGTTGACAAATTATCTATTAATGTTTGTTCTGTGCTAATTTTAATGCGGTGCCATGACATGAAAATATAAAGAAAAAGAAAAAACAAAAGGATAAACAGCAGAGAAAAAAGTGTGTTACAAAGTGGATACAGACGTAAACAAAACAAAAACAACAAACACACGAAAATAGAACAAAAAACATGATTCACAATGAAACTTAAAATATGTCCGCCTCAAGAATCCTGCGGCGGGCTGGAACGCCCACCCACCCCTAGTTATTACGGGTGATTGCGAACCCTAGCCCCCCGAGCCAATGGCTGCCTGGATGGCAAGTACTAGGAGTTTTAATTGGTAGTACCCACCCGCCTCGCATCGAGCCTTAGGACTCAATGTGGGGGGATGCTTCCCCCCCTCCTCGCTTTCTCATCACTAAGATGAGAAGGCAGGGACACAAGGGGATAGATACCCCTTCATAGTCTACACCAAGCTCATATGCTGGGTGGAGGCACGGGAGGGGCGTGGGATGGAGTCCGTGGCCTATACGTTTGTATAAGTCGTGTTCTCCAGGTGAGTCCAACATTTCGGAACGCCCCTGCACCTGGGGGTGAGGGATGCGTAAAAGCATTTCTCCTAGTATAAAAAAATGGATGGCTGATGCTGCTCTGTTCTCACTCTACCACCAATTAACATAAGACAGAACAAATTACTTTTTATTAAAAAAACTAACTACTTATATCCACTTTCTTATGCTCCCTGATTAAAAATCTGGACGTTGAATTATAGTGAAAATGGGATAGGTGAATTCGGTGCTATGCGAATCAACCCTTATTTTCCGAGAATGTTATGCGTCTCCGAAGCTTTGCGTAGTCAACCGTTACATGGCGTGAAAATCTGAACATGATAGGATAATTGAACGCGTCGCACGATTTGATAGTGGAAGTTAAGTACACAACAACTCCAATTTCCTCCTTTTCCTATAGGAAAACAATCTGAATTTATCAAAACATACTGTGCTGTTTGGGTTTCGCTAAAGTTAATTAAGTAAATAATCTTGGTAATCTATCTGAAGAGACTGATGTAATTACTCATTATTTGAAGTTCAATAAATTATACGAAAGTTGTAGAGTGTAATTTTATTATCATCGAAATTATTTTATTTCAGTATTGTGTAAATCTTTCAAAATATACTAAGATCTAACAATTTAGTTTTCATCTACAAATTAGGTCGTAGAAGATAACTATGGCTAAGCTAGTTATTGTGTCTTTTACAGTTAATAATTAATTAGTTACGGACTTTTGTAAAACTTGTTTCTTTCAAATGCATAACTAATCTAAACTTTAAACAGTGCTTGGTAAAGAAGACATAATTTTCTGAGACTGGAAATCAGCTTCCGGAAAACAAATGTTAATCATCCACCATCAGTTAATTTTATAAAAGACGCTAATAGAAAAAAAGTAAATAATAAATAAACAGCATCTTTTTTTCTCTAACCGGGTCTAATGACACCCACGGGGAGTTGAAAAAAATAGGATAACCCATCACTAATAATTAGGGTCCTACTTCGATTTTCAATAAATTGGACGGTGTTCGTCCATAAGTTTATTTAAGGTAAAGTAAACAGACATCAGCAGGCCTACCGCCATCTTTTAGAAACCGTCATGTCGTAAGAACGTTTTGTTTTCCTTTTGTTTCAATACTGTTTAAATTACAAGCTTGACTTTATTTGACACATGACGTCGTAGTAGGTTTGATTGATAAAAATCTTGTTTGAGTGAATGATTGATCAATGACGCCACAAAACTTCCGTCAAAAGACAAGCTTGTTTTAAGAGGTTCGCGGTACGATATGACATATAACAACATTGCGCGTTACAAACTGACATTAAACAATATTGCGTTAAGAGATGGCGGTAGGCCCCCTGGGTAGACTTTCAATACAAAAACCATTGCTATAATGAGTGACATAAGAGCTCTCAAGGTCGTATCACTGTGTTACTAAAACTAAGAGGAGATATATAGCCTGTGGTCATACTATGAAGTCTGAACTGATGTCGCGTGTAAATATTACGAAGACGAACCCTTAATCTCATTCCATAAGTCCACACATCAATCAATCGAACTCGAATGTTTTTTATTAGTATAAACTCTAAGGTTATTTCGGACAGTCGGCCTCCGCGCGCCATACCTCCGCGCGTCGGCTGCGCGGGCGCCGAAGGTCGATCGTCTAGTGAGGTAGAGCCATTGAACTATGAAACGTTGCCGGAAACACGGCTGATGACTGATGGCTACTGTTGCGTACATTTAGGGCTGTCTCTTTTTGAATTACCTCTTAGAAAAAAAATGGTTTTCTACGAACTGATGAAAACTCCTTTGTTACATTTTAAGTTTTACTTCACTAACGGCCGGTTTCACCACTACTGATAAGTTCTGGATAGCTTATCTTGCAGATAATTTGTAATTTTTCATATTGCAACTGTCAAATGATCTGTCAAATAATCTATTCGAAACTTATCAGGAAGTGGTGAAACCTTCCCTAAGTCGACTTTATTACATCTCACAAGTTAGTCTCAAACGCTACTCGAACCTGGGTACGAACGGAATCTTTATCGGATTCGAGTTCCTTCTCAGAACAACTTATGAAACGAGTAATTTTTTTTAATAGCATTAGGGAAGAGAAGATTATATAGGCTGTGCTAGCATTGTAAATACAAAATTTAAATGTCATAACCTCCTTTGCTTATATTTTCGCAGAAGCGTTCGAAAAGTTTTTGGTTTAATGAGCTCACTGTCTAAGTGGTGATACTACCTACTGCTTTACCGCTAACTGCCTCTCGTACAGGGCCTTACTAGAAGCTGTTGAGCAATGTTAAAGTAATATTGTAAGCGATGTATCTAATACGCAGCCTTCAATTATGACCACTTTAACATACCATACATTACGATTACAGTTGATGGTAGATCCTCAGGAGTCGCACCAGAATGTTGAAATTATAAAATCGATTATATTGGCCTAATTATTGAAGGTGAAAGATCGAAAAACAAACAAGATCTTTAGTTTATTATACCATATTATAAAGATTTTATTTTAGTTATATCTTTCTTTTTTTGTGTAATGATTAAGTTGAGATCAATGCAGAATTAAAAAAAACTAAAATCTAAAAGCAAAAAATAAGCCTTTTGGAGGTGGTGTCAGCCAAGGCATTCTACTTTGACCTCAATCTTTTATTTTTTCTTGCCTTGGCTGGCATCCAAAAGGCTTATTTTTTGCTTTTTCACTTTAGTTTTTGAAATCGGTGTTTAGGTATAGGTTGTTTTGTAAACTACAGAAGTTTTTTTCTAGATTAGATTATCGTAAAAATTACATCGTCCAAGTTGACAAAAATGCTCATAACATAATAACTACTCCAAACTGAACCAAATTTTCAATTATTCCAATTTCCCAACCAAGCTGCCCCACTTATGGGGCAAAGTGGAATGTTTTAAAATTGACGTGGCACCAGCAAGTAATTAGTATTAAATTCATACATACTTACGAAAAAATATTCAAATATGATCAAGCAAACCTACTTACACAAACTCTTAATTGCAAGCCCTAGTGGGGCAGAGTCCACTCATTTTTATGTGTGGAAACTGCCTCACTACAGTGGGTTAAATTCCACGGCAAATTTAAGGCATTCCACTTTGCCACACCAGTGGGACGGCTTGGTAGGGCAAAGTGGAATAATTCAATTTTTTATGGGACCAAATGGGAATTATTACGCATCCAACAAAAAAATAATCACGGTAATTGGTTCCGAAATATCGGCGTAATCGGTGTAAGCACATAAAAAAAAACATACCAACCGGATTGAGAACCGCCTCCTTTTTGGAAGTCTGTTAAACACAATCTAAAAGCTAACACTCACTACTAACAACTTCAATCAAACGTACACTTACATCGCTCATAACCCTATATTTTTTAAACAAACAAATTTAACGGTCTCCATCTGCATACCAGATACCATAAAAGCCTTGAGAGCTCATGCAAATCGCCGTGATACATTCAGCCGACCTTGTGACCTCATTAAATCCGCCAGCTGCGAAAGAAAAGGCCATAATAAATTAAATTCGTGAATTCTTAACGACCAATAAATCCCATTTTTAAAATCGTTATCCCGTCTTCGAGAAGAAAAACAAAGAGTGTACGAATTAAGTTATAGGTATGTCTTGTTGGCAAAAAGTGAGGTTCGCGCCGCCTCGTAAGCTAAAATCCGTTTAGGATTCCTGACTCGATTGCTGTAGTGGTTTCTTAGGATATTTCTTGAGATATTCTAAGGGTCTTGGACTTATTTTACTTATTGGATTCCACGTAAGTATTAGTCGAATTTCAGATTAAAGATTCGAAATAGACTTTATTTTTAACCGACTTCAAAAAAAGGAGGAGGTTCTCAAGTCGACTGTATATTTTTTTTTGTTGTATATGTTTTAATATAACGTCGTCAGTTGTCAACATATTTTAATAATTCTTTTTTTCTCTGTAAGAACAAGTGCGGTCCATAGATTAAAGATTCGAAATAGACTTTATTTTTAACGGACTTCAAAAAAAGGAGGAGGTTCTCAAGTCGACTGTATATTTTTTTTTGTTGTATATGTTTTAATATAACGTCGTCAGTTGTCAACATATTTTAATAATTCTTTTTTTCTCTGTAAGAACAAGTGCGGTCCATACAATTTTTACAAGGATCTGGCTAGTAGTTTTTCATAATCCTGAAAAATATAATTTACGTTTTGGCAAGTAGTCGTTTACCTAGATGTCATCATTGTTGTGTATGGGCTGATTTTTAGTGTAAGTTACAGCACATGCTGTAACTTAAAATTGTCAAATAAAAATTTTTGATTAAAAAATTAAAACCGACTTCAAATATTTAAAAATAAATGTTTTGGAGTCGATGCCAGTCAATACATTCTACATGGCACTTCTATTAACGATATTTTAATTTTTCTTGCCTTATGTTTTTTAACAGTATAATATTAGATGGCTGTGTGCGTCTTATAATATAGCAAACACTAGATCTTATAATATAGGACACACTAAAAAATTCTAGATTCAATATACTCTGACGCTGATACCAAAAAAAACCTCAACTTTTTTTTTGCAAGTAATTGATATGGTTTAGATATTGTAGTCCCGTCCCAGTTTATGAGTATGAGGTCTAATATACACCAATATTATAAATAAAAAAATCTGATAAGCGGGCCTCTCTATTTAGAAACTCCAGTAAAAACTTTTAACGATCAAACGCCCCACTATGCTTGGTAACATCATTAACGTTTTTGAACAGGACATGCATAAGTCAAAACTACAATTACAGAGCAAAATCACGTTTGGGTTGACGCAAGCAACATTGTTTTATTATAGTCAGCATAAATAACACAAAAATTCGACCTTCACAGCCGCTTAGAGGACGGCGCGAATGTTATTTTTTTCGTTAAATACTTTTTGTATTGATATGGTGTCTTGGATCTCACAATAGCGCTGAAGTTGTAAAGAATACATTAGCCTGGGTCAATGGCCTGCAGCCTTCGCTGATTAAATAAATACAGGTGCGTTTGTGTTTGGAAATTTGACGAAAATACAGACAAAATCATGTCTACGATGAAACACACTTAACACTTGTGTTCTGAGTAATAAGTTTCAAAATACAAATTTCGAAACGTAGAACTGAACAAACTAAACTTAAACGCACTTGGTGATAAATTACTTCGTTTTTACCCGTAATATTTTTTACATAATATAAATAAAATTTTAATAATGTCATAAAACGTCTCAATGTCAAAAATGTTTTGATACTAATCTGACTGATATAAATCTATGCTCTAAGCCTGGTATTTTGTTTCATAAGTATGTAAAAACAGCCATTATCTATTTAACAAATTTAGTGTTCAATAATTTTTTAAATATTTATGTATGTTAGTCTGTAAGGTAATAATATATTGTATGGGCCTATAGATGCCTGATTTAAATAAATAAAATAAAATTGTAATAGCTTTGACATGGTATAGCCACGTACAGCATATTGTGTTTAACAAAGTTAGAGCGATTAGACTCATTAAGTGCTATTTGTACTTGTATAATATCTCTTTAAACCCTTTATTAAATGAAGACAAACTTGAATAATTTTTAATGTTATTTTTTATTCAAGACGCGGAGACTCTTAGCCTTCATCATACCTGATGTTAAGTATTGATAAGGCCAAAGATGGAAGCGAACCTCTCCCGGAATGAACTTTCGGAGGAACTTTCTATCTTATCTCTAATTGCCGGAACATAACAATGCTGAAAACATTGTTGTTATGGCGTCAGACTTAGTTAAGATGGTGGTAGCTAGAATGAAAGGTAGGTTTCAATAAGTTCTATAGTAGTATAGATAAATGTTATTTACAGATATGAAAAACTTACCGACTAGATTTACTTGTTTTTTATTAAATAGGCTTACTCTTGTCCCTTCTTGACCTCAATCTGGCCGAAGGGCGTAGATGAGGTCTAAGATGGAGCGAGTTCGATAAGAAGAAGCCTGTTCACGTGCACCTTGAAGAGGTTTGGGTTGTATGTGCTCAGGAAAACAGACACTGGCAGGGCACTCCTTGGCTCATTTTTATGGAATATTTTTGTGTTGTTCGTTTAATCTTGCTTTATATTATTTATTTCTTATTATTTGACATGTTGAATTTTAATTTGTTTTGTTTATTGTTTATTTAAATTTCGTTTCATATTAATTATTTCTTTTAATAATTGTATGTATAATAATTAATAATACATAGTGACTGAAATGTTTGCATATCGCTAGAGCGGTAAAACATGTATGAACTCTATAATTATCATCAAGATCTAAAATTGTACCATGTTTTCTCCTGTATATAATAATATTATTGTTATATACTTTTAATAGTATATAATAATAGTAATAGCCTGGATTAAAGCATAGGATACTTTCATCCCGATATTCCCACGGGAACGGGAACCACGTGGGTGAAATCGCAAGTGGCGGCCGCTAGTTCTAGATAAACATACAATAAAGCTTAAGTAAAATGTGGTAAAATACCTTTCAAGAAAGAGAACGAATCACGCAACGAAACTTTTTTTCTGTTCTCACATTTATTGTGGATTTAAACCAAAATAGCTTAACACCTAACAATTATATTGGAAAATCTAACAAAAGGCACTAATATGGATTTATTCATTGTGCCTCAAAACAATGGCTTTTCAACACCATTTACCTTGTTCTTGCAAGTTTTGGGAAGCCTTTGGATTCAAAGGAGGTATGAGAAAACATGTTTATGTTGGTACTTTGTACTGGAGACCTTGACGGTTTTGGAAATATTCACTCTTTGTTCGACCTTCTTATGGGTGAAAATTGCCTGAAGATTCTTAGTTTAGTTGTCAAGGATATACCATCGATCGAAATCGATTTCAACATCGTAAGTAGTAATGGTTTTATAGGTACATATTTCTAAAATGTTACTCTTGGTCTTACTTTTGATATTAAAAGATCGGTAAGAATCACTGTGTTTTATAAATTAAACAATGGATCCGGGTGGAAAACTTGAAATTTTATTATAACATGATATGAATAACGTGCGACAAGTATTTTAGCGGGAATTAAGACGGCCTGTCACTGTCAAAGTTGACGGCCAAGGCTACAGAGCCATCTTGTATCCTTATAGAACTAATTTTCTAAACACACTGTGGAAATATAAGCAGCTAGCTTAGTATGTAATTTTTGATGAGGTGCCCAAAATGAAGAACGTTTCAACTAAGACACTAACTTGCCAATTTAATAAGTCAAGTAGATAGGTACAAATTATACAAAAAAAATAACAACACGTTTAATATCCACTCGGCCCCTGCATGGTGCCGTAACATCATCAAGCAAAAAATACAAAATCTTAACAATCTAGCGAAATATTTAAAAATAATCACATATAAATAGCATTGTAAAATGCAAAATTAAAAAGTTGTAATTAGATGGCTGTTTCATCCTAATCGATAGACAAACATTTGTAAAATGTTTCTTTCGAATGCGAGAGTATTTCTCCAATTGATGAAACGACGGTGGCCAAAACCTTAGAAAGGTGAATATACTAGAAAAGTTCGACGTGTCCTCATAGGTCTCTGTAGCATAATTGGTAGTGCATTGGGCCGTATTCCAAGGATGCGGGTTCGAATCCCGTCAGGGTGACATATGAGGCTACTATGTGACGACTATGTGAGGTCACTCTACTCGTAAATCCAAGATGGCGGAAAACCCAAGATGGCCGACTAGTAATTTTTGATGCACTCCCACCATATGGGTATCAAATAAAAGGGTTTGTTTAGAATAACACGAAAATAAAGTGACGGCATTCTAAATCCAATATGGCGGAACACTCAAGATGGCCGACAAGTTATTTTTGATGCACTCCTACAATATGTGTATCAAATGAAAGGGCTTGCTGAGAAGAACACTAAAAATAAAGTGACGTCACTCTAAATCCAATATGGCGGACTAAGTTTTTATGTTTCCATACAATATGGGTATCAAATGATAGGCCTTACTGAGAATACGAATAAAACCTTTCCAGCGATAACTAAAAAAAAATAAGACTGAAACTATATTATCATGCCTGTCCTAGAATTATGGCCTCAGGCTTAGAGAAGTACTTTTATTACACATTTTAATATTAGTTTGCGTTATATCGTTCAAATGAATAGAAAGTTCGCCATTTGAGGGGGCAGATATTATGCCTCTTGAAGTGGTTTTAAAAGAAGAAACAATTTACGATACAGCCTCGTTTTATTCATGGAAGAAGTGAAGTCCACAAAATATAAGTCATGCTTTTTATTTTTGTTACTGCTCTAATTTTGAGTTCGTCTGAATATAATCTGAAATTATTGTGTTTTATTATAAAAAGGAAAAAGTACGTGAGCGTGTAAGTTCTAAAATTAAGTCTATTGATCTATGCTATCAAAATGTTCGTGGTTTGCGCTCGAAAACGAATATGTTTCTCCAAAATGTGACTCAGAATTATTTTGACATCATTGCGTTGACTGAGACATTCTTGACGAGTTCTGTATCGGATGGTGAACTTTTTCCATCAAACTACGTGGTGGTGCGGAGGGATCGGTCAGGTGATCGTGGGTGGGGAGGGGTTCTACTTGCAGTGAAGGATTGTTATTCAGTGCGAGAAATCACTGATATCGATGCCCTGACGTCTGATATTGAATTAACATGTGTCATTATTGGCTGTAAAAAATTCAAACTACTTTGTTGTGTTGTGTATTTACCCCCTAGTTATAAAGATGATCAATACCTTAATGTGCTGACTTGTTTGGAAAATGTAGTTATGACTTATGCAAACTTAGATGTTATAATTGTCGGTGATTTTAACCTTAATTCTTGTAGCTCAAACGTTATATCTAATTTTGATTTATTTTGTGATGTATGTGATCTAAAGCAGCATAGTAATATACTTAATAGTCATGGCAGCATGTTAGATCTTGTGCTTAGTAACTTTGATCCAAATCGGATTGAGGTCTGCGCCGGTGCTGAGCCGCTTGTAGCAATAGATAAATACCACCCTCCTCTTGAGGTTACAGTCAGATTCTCTTGTGGGAGTGGAGTGCTCGGACCGCCTCCGCCCGCGTCTCAGCCCGCTCTTAACTCGCGTGATTGGAATTGGCGTAAAGCTGACTATCCTAGGTTGTATGAAGCTTTTGGTGAGATAGATTGGTCGGACGTGCTTGCCACAGCAGATGTAAACTTAGCTGTTGAACGGTTCTACAATAACTTACACTGTTGTATAAGTAAGTTTGTTCCTCTTAAACGTTCACGTACTAGACATAATAAGTACATATATCCGAAATGGTATACTAATGAAATAATACATTATATTAAACTTAAATACTCGCATCTACAACGCTACAAAACAGAAGGAAAGGAATTTAATAGAGAAATGTTCAAATATTATAGGTGGCATGTTAAAATTTTAATTGACAAAGCTTACGAGCAGCATTTGAAATTGACGCAAAATAATATTATTGACGACCCAGTTCAATTCTGGGCATATGTTAAAGACAAGAAGAAAGATCGTAGCCCTGTAGGAATTTATTTGCATGGTCGTGAGGAGGTAGAAGGTCAGGCCGCAGCTGATGTTTTTGCTGAATACTTCAGTTCAGTATTCCGTACAGATATACCTTCATTAAGTCCCACAGCAGCCGCCCGTGCTGCGGATAAGTGTGCTGATGCCACTTGCGTTTCTATTGGACAGGTTGACGAAACAGATTATAAAATGGCAGTAAAGTGCCTAAAGCCGAGATCGTCAAGCGGACCCGATGGAATACCAGTATTTGTCGCAAAGGACTGCAGTTCGGCATTTATAACGCCACTATTGTATATTTTTAACCTTGCCTTATGTTGCGCATTGTATCCTGAGGCTTGGAAATTATCAAGGGTAACACCAGTCCCAAAGGGTGATGCCAGTAACGATGTATCAAACTCTAGACCAATTGCTGTGCTATCAGTCTTCCCCAAGATATTTGAAACAATATTAAGCTGCCTCATTAATAAGCAGATTCAAAATTATTTGCATGATTGTCAACACGGTTTCCGCAGGGCCCGATCTACAACTTCTAATCTCGTGGCTCATGTAGACTACGTTTATGCTGAAATGGATGCTGGTAGGCAGGTGGATACTGCCTACTTTGATTTCAAAAAAGCATTCGATCTAGTAGACAACGACATTTTACTGGAAAAGTTGGCAATAATCGGATTTTCACCAAAACTCCTTGATTTTTTCTCCAGTTACCTACGGAATCGGTGTCAGTTCGTTAGGGTCGATGGCTTTGAGTCCGCTAACTATTATACACGATCCGGTGTTAGCCAAGGGAGTACCTTAGGACCAATGCTCTTTCTCATCTTCATCAACGATCTGCCAAACTGTGTAGGCTCTTCTAAATGTCTTTTGTTCGCAGACGACCTCAAATTGTGTTTAGGAGTTGCTAAAGAGTCTGATTGTGAAACCCTACAGGCAGATATCTGTGCTGTAGCTGAATGGAGTAGGCTTAATCATCTTCCATTTAATAGTGACAAATGCAAAATAATAACTTATACACGAAAGCATTGTCCTCTCAATAACGTTTATAAACTTAATGACGCTCCTATGGAAAGAGTAAATGACATTCGAGATCTAGGTTTAATAATGGACTCCCAATTGGACTTTCACAAACACGTGGTGGCAATATGTAAGGCTGCAAATAAAATCTTAGGATTCATAATGAGGACTTCTGCGCAGTTTAATGATCCTAGAGTTGCATCGGTGCTGTATAATGCTTATGTCCGCAGCAAACTTGAGTTTGGTGCAATTGTTTGGAATCCATATGAGGATAGGTACTGTCTTATGGTTGAGAGAGTGCAACGGAAGTACGCTCGTTGGCTCTACAAGAAAAGGTTCGGTTACTATCCGTTCTTGTATCCGTCTCTGTTTGTGACAGGTATGGTGGACATGGATACTCTCAAATTTAGGAGAATCATGCAGCTCTTGATCTATTATCTAGCTATAATACATAACAAAGTTGACAATCCAACTGTACTACGCAAAGTGGGGTTATTAGCTCCCAAGCGACTGGTCTGGGACGAGGCGGGGACGGTAGCTCCGCGGCGGCGGCCTCGCCTGCTGCAGCGGCCTCCGACGCGCACCACGTACGCCGCGAATGCTCCCACTACCCGTGCTTTAAGCCTTATTGGTGATATGCTCGCACATGACTATGGTATTGACCTATTTGCCGATCATTTTGGCCAGTTGCGTAGGCAAGCTATTATATATGTAAGCAATAACTTTTAATTATTAATTATTAATGGAAATAGAATCAAATTCGGTTATTTGAATGAATTTAATTATTATTAATGTGACATCACTTTCCTTATATTATAAGTTATTGACATCATTGTAAACTAACATTTTAGTGATTTTTTTTATTTTATTTTATATGTGTTTAGCTTCCATTTGACTCAAAAAGTATCGAATGACATCATGATATTATTGACAATTGAAATTTAGTGAATGTCTGTCTGTTTATTGTAGTTACCTGTTACTGTTTTGTTTTGTTTACCATTTGACATCTTTACATTTTCTTTTGACTACCTACTTGTACTTATTTAATGACATCGTAATATTATTGACATTTGCAGTTTTAGTATTATGTATGTTTTGTTTACTATTGACATCTTAATTAATATGTTTTTTATTATTATGATCTATTTAATTTTGTTACTTTTAAACTGACCATAATTAATTTGTCTTTATAATAATTATAACATACTGGCGTTTTGGGATTACTGTAAGTTAGCATGTTCACAATTTAATTGATAAATAAATAAATAAATAAATAAAAAATAAATAAATAAATAAATTATGCATTTAATGGAGTGCATATTATGCATTTACGTAATTGTTTGCATGTGAAGTCGGAATTTCAATGAGCATTTTGTTCGTTTCATCACAACTTTGTTTTTTCACTGATTGATGCTTATAAATCTCAGAAGCTTTCCATCAACGAACTTCGCTTTGGTTCCTGCTTTGTTATTTGCCTAATTGGTGAACACAGATGTTCAAAAAAAAGTTTAACAAACATGCTGGTTAGTTGTGATGTATTGAGTCTCTTTTGTTTACATCCATATATTTTATATTGTAACACATGGCCGATATCATAAAACGACTATGTATTACATACAGGTACATTCAATTCTTTAGTCACGTTTCAGTCTGAAAAGCTTTTGTCCAATAATTGGGTCAAACGGGTCACCAGTAAGCTCCAAGACATAAATTTCTATTAGAATATACCAAGCCCTGAAAGAATAACGAGTAGTCCAATATTGTCGAAAATATTTTTTATCTTTTGCGATGTGCTAAATGAGTTGTATTGTATTATACTTTCGCGCTGTTATAGAATATTTGTTAAAAAATTCTTTGCAGGTAAACATAATGATGGCAGAACGAAGCACTTATTTTAAACTAGCTTCCGCCCGCGGTTTTCTTCGCGTGGTTCTCGTTACATCGGGATAAAAAGTAGCATATGTTACTTTCTACTACTAACGTTAAACTAACGTTATGCCAAAAATCAACCGATTTTTTGCTTAGATAAGGGGAAGGACAAACAAACATACTTTCGCATTTATAATATTAGTTAGAATCGTTATCGAAGCTTTGCGAAAGCGTTTCACTGTCAGTGTGCACTAGTGCACCATTTTATAAATAGAAAGGGGTGTTTTGATTAATTTGCATCTACGAGTGTGACACGAGCGAGACGAGCTATTATTGTATAACTCGAGTCGGAACGAGACAGAAAATTCCCCGGCCTGCGTCCTGCATCGACTCAACAATACATCGAGTCGTTTTAAGTGTGTGAATTATTGCCATACGAATCGACTTTATTGAATGAGTTACCAACAAAGTCCGAATGCGCTGCAATTTTCAGTGCAGGTTGAATCATCCTTCATTTATTGCCCTCATAATATTAACACAAATTCCTCCCTGTCCAGATTATTGCGATTTCCTTCCAGTGTTCACTTTTAAAACGGAATGCAATGAAATGCTGAAGCGTCCGTCGTCTTATTTAGAGAATGTAACCTCAATTCCAGCGGTCTGCCAGCGAAAGTAACCGCTTACATTCGCTCGCCCGCTCCACCTGCTTTATGCTCAGCAGACCTCGTCCAGACGTAAACAGCTCACAATTGCAATAACATCTTAACACTAAACTTGATCGTTCACTTACCGTTTGGAAGCTGCACCGAGTTTACACCACTTTAGGATGCGAGTGTTTGGGATGTAACAAACAATAACATGGGATGTTTACGTAATCGCGGATTCGGGTCGGTTCGCGGCGTCGTGAAGTTGTCGGTTAACGTCACGATTCTTTCGAAATTGTGTTTAAGGGATTGTTTTGAGGATTATGAATTGTGGGATTATAAATGCGGTAACTGAGGAGCACGGAGCGTGCGCACTGGACGTCGGGCCGGTACTGCGGCCGGCCGCGTGGCGGCGCTGCCGTGCGCCGCGTAGGTATTGATAAAAGCGCAAGGGACGGCGCGTACAGTCAAAGTAAAACTGGCGGGTAAACTGGACACTTCGGAAAATTGCCTCCTGTCCTGTCCATTTTGATTTCACTGCCTGCACGTTTGTTAAGGTGCGTGCGTCTTGAGCGGTAAAGCGCACTTTTTGAAGTTCAAGGAACATTTCTTTGATTTGGAACTTTCGTATTCCACAACTTAACAAAACTTTACAAGACAGCACACATATCCAAATAATGTTTCTTTTCCATAAAAAACCAACAACCAACCCATTCGAAAAACCGCCAAAAATAAAGATAATGCGTAAATAAAAGCTCAAAATTATGCAATAGCTGCGCTTTTGATGTTTGTGGTTTGTAAACCTATAATTAAGTTTATAACCACCATAATGACTACATTCAATGCCATTTATTATGAGCCTATACAAAATGACATAGTACAATCCGTAATAATTAACAATCACACGATGGTTTTAATTAAGATCTTGTGTAGTTGTGTAATATGTTTTTTTTATCTCCAACATAAAGCCTCAAGTACCTAAGTAATACTTAGGCACTTCCATATTATGAAACCCCTTGACATTACTCATTCTTACTGGATATCAAGTTGTTTCCTACAAGGATAATTTGTCAAACGTGTTTTTCGTCATTAATGTTTTTGTTTGTATCAATTGCCTCTGTTGCTTAATGCGTGGTTGCCATGTATGGTCGCGAGATAGCGCGCTCAGCCTTGAACTCAGATATTAGATAATAGGTCTTGGGATAAAATAATGCCTTGACAATGCCACGAGGATTTTGTGTTGTGATTACTGCATTATATTGTCATTAAGGTCCAGTTGTTTGATCAGTAGTTTTCTTAACCTTCAACCACCGACATGCAGTCTCGCAGACCGCTGCGGTTTTCCAAACTGCTAGATTGCCCAGTTCCTTGATTTTCCCCGACCTGAGATTCTCAGTACCTTCGAGTTAGTTACATCAGCGACATGGAGGGTAAAAATTGTGTCGCAACGTCTATTCTTTTGAGTAATTTCCGATCGAAGTTGACGCGCGTTCTGTGAGACCACGGGTCGGTGTTTACGTAACTTTTTTGTCTGTTATTTAAACCTGATATTTTGCTTTTATATGATCGATTTACAGTAAAAATGACGCTTTTTGGACCAACGCGAATAAAAAAAGGACAAGAGAAAGATTGTTATAAAAAAAAGTAAGGGAATTTTGAGTCAAAGTGGCAATACAATAAAAACCTAATCTTACTGCACAAAAACAAATAAAAACGTGTGCCTTTTGGCCTCCACGACAAAAAAAATATATATACATATATCCGAGATTTCTTCAAAAAATTTCCCCATTGTTGTTTTTTCGTTGTAGTACATACAGATTTGTCTACACTTGACGTATGAAATGTATTATTTTTCTCTTCTTTTATCAAATGTTTCTTTAGCCTACAGCCTAACTTCTTTTTTGTTTTCACCTAGCTTTATGTGTTAGTTTGTGTGTGTGTGTGTTTTTTTTTTAACTTGTTACGTCCGTTCGATGTTCTCAATTAAGGTCCCTCCAGAATACCAGCGTCGCAGTGGCAACATTATGCTGAGGCAGGGGCCTAATTGGCGGCATACTTTTTACATGTTTTTGTTTGTTACCTAGTTTATGTTTATGTTTTCTTTTTTTTGCCTTGTACCTTGTATGCGTCAATAAAAATTTTTTCTTCTTCTTCTTTCTTATATGTTAGGATTGAGATTTACCAATTATCAGTTTTTTTTTTTATTAAAAACATGTGTCCTATATTTTTTGTTATATTCACTAATTACTTTTAAATATATATATATATATATATATTTTTTGTTAATTTTTATTGGTTTAAATATTCAATATAATTTCTTTCGATATCATGTTATATTTTAAGATAATTACGAATCCTAAAAAATAATGACTTTAAAACATTATAAATCGTCGTTAATGAATATTTCATGGTGTTTTATTCAAATCAAAAACACTTATTTATTCACATAAAAATCAAAAAACTTGTTGGAAATGAGATAACTAAAGTTTTAGAAGCAAAATAATAATAGCGGTCTGTGAGACCGTATGTCGGCGGTCGCGTGACAAAACCCCATGTCGGTGGTTAAAGGTTACATTTTGACGTATAAACTGGCTAATCCAAACGTATTTGAGAGCTTATACGTCAAAATGTAACAAATGGTTAGTTACATAACTACTGATGAAACCCCATGTTTCAATGTTTTCAGTATTGTTGTGTTCCGGCAGTTAGATATACGATAGCCAGTTCCTCATTGATTGAGGATTCAGGGAAAGGCTCGCTTCCATCTTCAGCCTTACCAATACTTAACATCAGGTATGATGAAGGCTAAGAGTCTCCCTGTCATTAATAAAAAATAAAATAAAAACTACTAGCCCTTAGAGTCACAATTGAATGGTGAATGTAAGTGAAAATTCATCATACAAACATTTGCCTCTACCGGGACCCAGGACCTTAGAATAGGCGACACCTTGAAACCGGTGTTTACCACTCTACCTCGGAGGTCGTCAAAATTAATTGTTTATTTCCTATGGAATTTGTTTTAATAAGTTTCCTTTCTTGCCCTCAATATAATACGAGCAAATTCTTCACTGACACTATTCTATGGAATGACATTACAAAACTGTATAGAAAATAATCAGATAAATGAATCACAGAGAATTCACATTGTGATTCCATAACAATATTGCTTATGTAGCCTCTTTAGACACTCTGGTGTTATTTTTGTAATAACCTCCTTAGACCCAGACCTATAAGTAAGAAAGTAGTCTTAAGCCCAATGTGCGAAATTATGCACAAATCAAATATTTACTATCAGACCCAGAGACACAAAACTTCTTAATAAGTTTTACTGTTTATACTAACTTAACTCCACTGTATTTTTAACCACACCCGTAACCCGTAAGGGAAATATTTGGCTAACTAAATTAACTTACTTCAAGCTATTATTTGTACAAAATATTGGTTATTTGTATAAGTACAAAAGATTTGAAAAGGAGTTAAAGAATATGTACAGTGTTCGGTTATTACTACTCACATTATTACAAACAACAACGCTGGCAAAGCAATTTTATTTTGTACGCGGGGTCTTAGGAGAATAATACCGAAAGCCAAATATTCAAAATGCACAATAACTTGACTACTAAGCTCCATGTAATTTATATATTAAATATATTAAATATATTAAATTGACTCTATGAAAATATATTGTTTACTAACTCTCACTTTTCTTTACTTGTAACATCAGTATAGTAGTGATCTTAATTAGTAAAACAACTTTAAAGGATTTGAAATGCGCTATTTATTCACAATTTTACTTTTGAATTGCGTGTTACTTTATGATTTTTTTGGATTTCGAAATGAATGGCAGGTTTTCAGGGAACCAAAAATACTACAGTAAGTTTATTACAATTTATTTTTAGTAGTTATAGTCTTTTGGTGGTTAAGTACTAAGGACGCTATTTACACTATTATATCTAGATCATATATATGATCATACTTGCGATCATAGTTTCGTTTTTCTCTTTCATACTTATCTCGGTAAGGTCAGAGAGGGATAACTATGATCCTATATATGATCATATTTTTATGATAATTTAATAGACAACAAGATGACAAGATCATACACGTCAATGACTCACATGAATATTCATGAATAGGCACGAACTAATCTTTCTTACAAACGTGACTGGAATCATAATTTGTGAACCTACCTAAGTACAAGATTTGTTTCAGTTCACAATGGAATTATTGCGTAAGAGCCATCGTTAAATTTACCCTTTTAAAATAGCGTGCAATAAACATGTTTTGGAGAAATGCGCTGAAAAACAGAATCGATTATAAATTGCTTAATATAAGCATATAATAATCAAGTCTGTTTTTCAGCCCAAATTGACCAATTCATAAAAAACATAGTACGTCGAATTGATTTCGTCCTTTTCGAAGCCGGCAAAAAAACAAAAGAATCACTACACAACCTGTTTGGCGCGGACCAGAGGTATAGCCAGATAATTGGAGTAATTGTTCGTAATTTATTTATTTACATTACAACTGTAGTATTAACGCTTGAATTACGTTTCAATAAAGCTGGTTACTTACCTGAGTAAAATATGACAGCGATGGATTGAATTTTGAGCATAGCTTCACAAACCTGAAAACTTACTAAAAAATATAACTCGTACAATACTTTATTTTACAAAGCACATTTGACAGGGAAACTTATCTTATTTTTCTACTTGGTAAAAACATCAAATCCCTTTGTCTACCTACTGAAGCACAGTCGAAAGAACATCAGGGTTATTAACTCTTGCGCTACGAAAACCGACTTTATAACAAGCAAAATAAGAGCGTTCTCAAGGTCAAAGTATGAAGCTTACTTGGTACTGATTGTACCAGACGAGACGGGTCGACCTTGAGATGTTGCATTTTATCCCTCCTACCCCCCCTTTCCACCCAAACCTTGTAACCTCCTACCCACCACAAAGGTACACCTAGATCTTTTGATAGTCTACGAGTAGTCTGAGCTTAGTTCTGTTCTGTGTTCAATTAGATATTCCTTGTTTTCAAGGTAAAATTTTAGTACAATAATAAACGAAAGCGTCTAATTAAGGGTTTGATTTTATTAATTAGTGAAAAAATCCCTTCATTGAATTTAATTTTAGTAGATAGTTTCGCTATATATTATACTTATAAGACTTCAAGTACACACACATTATTATGATTGCCTATAGAGCTACTGTGGGTGTGTTCAAAGGTGCAAAAATATTGAACGATGCAACCAAATCTTTGATATTTTGATTGCTTTACGAAAAAATGAAACAAATGAAACCCTCATTTAAATCTATGTTTTCACGATAAACCCGAACATAATAAAATTTTCCTTTTAATTATTCTAAAAATGTAAAATGTAAATTCTTGCAATTCATGAAGATTCAAAAATATAAATAATTTTTAAGTAAGTTAAACAATCAGTGGGTACTTTTAACAGACCGGAAAGAGCAGATAAAATAAGTTGTATTTAAAAAAATACATAATTTGAACAGGTAATGATAATTTTATCATCCACATTGATTCTAATATTCTCAGAGGAATCGTCAAAACTAACAATTCACTGTTTCCTGCAATTTAATAGAGCCAAGTAAAACTAGTAAAACATAAACCAGCAATGCAGATAACAACATAGCGATCGTAACAGGCACTGGTCACTTTTGCTTTTATATTGCTACTAAAAACTCGTTTTCTGTTCACAGATCTTATCTCAATACCCAGTGTCGACTATAGAAAAGACACACTGATTTTAGCTGCTCAATATGTTCATGCAAAGAATGAAATTACAAACGATCGAGAATATTCAAGGGTCTTAGTCAAAATGGGCGTAAGTAAATCCAACAGAATCAAAATGTGTGCTAAGTTAAAGCTTAATACTATAACACTTCATTTCATACTATGATACAATGAAATTCACAGGGATACGGAGGTGGAGGCGTTGAACATTAAAAGTTTCTATACGAGTAGTAATCAATAAAAATTGTTTAAGTGCATGATGTTTTCATTTTAGGGGGTGGTAGTATCAACACGAACATCTTTTACTATGGAGCCAACAAAGAAATCGGGGAAAAAAATATTCTAATCGAACAGCTGTTTTTTTTGGCCATTTCGGCGTTGGCTGAGTACATAAACATACCTTAAAATGATATACAGCAGAATAAGAGAGAAAACAGTATAATTACAAAATAAATGTTCGTGTTTTATTTAGCTCTGGTCATTTTCAAGCAAACCCGGGGGCTTAGACTAGCCATATACGAGAAAATCGTTTCTAGTACCAAGTCCTCTAACTATCAATGGTAGTTACATTTCTGTTGGTTTTACGCCCAGCTAGTTGATTATCTAACTCTATTGCTAACAGATTTTGATTGAAATTTATTAAAAGTGCAATTACATCGTTTCTTTAGTAAGATAGCTGTCACATTGATTTTTACTAAGGCAGCAATGTGACTGCACTTTCAATCAAACGTTGGTAGAAACAAGTTACATAATCACGGGGTACGTTTCATAGAAATCCGCCGATCGTCCTTTATCAAGTTTGTTTGAGTCAACTATTATTTAAATCAGATGATTTATATCACATTATGTATTTTTTCTTTTGAAGGAGCTTATATAGCGAATTAAGAATTAAATTCGTAATGCATATTTAATTAAGTCTTGCCACCACAGGGGCCATGTTTATTCCCAAAATTATTCAACATAATTCCACATAGCTGTTCACGCTAAGAGTTATTTAATGCATATAAAATTGCAAGTTCCCACACACAATGATCCATTTTCTGTTTCGGAATTGGCGCAGAACCAAAACAAAGGGATTATAATAATGTATTGAATTCCCCAAAATGAGCGCATAATTCTCGTGTCTTGCTAAGTCTAGATGCCTTAGCAATTTGTGGGACCATTCATCGGTCCGACTTCTACCCAATATTTTGCTGATTTTATTTCTTTTTGCAAACATCTCGACTTGACAATTAGTTTAAGTAAATCCTACTTTATTAGTACGAAATGCTTAACTGTTTGCTCAACTATTATCCTTGATGTAGTACTTATTTCTCTTTGGCTCAATAAGGTGTCAAATGTTGTACTAACCGTTAATGTGTTGTTATGCTTAACTTTGGAGAACTTGAGTTAAAAAACCTAGTTATAATTTCATTAATTTACAATACGTCTAACTTAATTTTTCATGACATGTGTTTATTGAAGCTTGTGCCATTAGAATGAACACAAGTCCAAGAGGGCACCGCCATTGGATTAAAAGAAGAAGAAGAATGAAAACGAAAACAATCCTTGTTTAAAACAATACTTAGGTACAATGTGCATAAAAAGTTAATATCGCATTGAACGAAAATAAATGAAAATCGACAAAGAAAAACACTTTCGGTAATTCGATGTTTAATGACGAATGCTTACAGAGAAATATGGAAAGTGTCCAAGGCAAACATACTTGCGAATATTGTATCAGCAAAATTGTGTTGAGCTCCCGCCTGCCTCTATTTCTGAAGGTTATTAGTAAAAAGGGGAGGTTCATTGAAGAAGGTAGGGGATCAAGCAACGTTGGTTAGTGTTTGTATGCACTGAAGTACATCACTGCTAATGACCGTTGATTGATATTTATGAGTTTGGAAACGACTGCTATCGGATGACATGCGCGTCGGTTTTATACATCAATCAGCCACGAAGTTAGCGTACTGCCCGTGAGAACGACGATGACATCTTGAGAATTTTTCGTGTAAAATTGGACATGTTGAAATGAGATGTTGGTAATTGACATGGATGTGAAGACTTTACGACTCTTTTGAGGCAGTCACAATATTTTATCCCTACCACTCTTGTAGTTAACGACTAAGTAGGTATGTGAAACCCGCATCAATGCGGAAGTATAGTTTAAATAACATATTTTAGGTCCATCTAAAGAAAGTACACTACACACTCTTTACAAGTGTTTTGAACGTTGCAAATTCTGAAAATACCTCTATTTTTTAAGTATATGTATAATAAACTCTACTAGGTAAAATAAACTTTTAAACTAGAAAACATGTGATTAAATTGTTTAAAAAGTCAATTCAACAAAAAAATATTAAATAGATAAATCTAGGAGCCCTGTTTCTGTTTTGAGGGTACAAAAATGATTGAGTAGTCAATTTCGTTGTATGTTCCGCGTATATCCCTAGTTCACTACTAATACTAATATCTGTTTATATTTATTTAACTGTAATTTTTTATGTAAATTAATTATTGAGATTGTAGCTAAAGCATAGTAGTATGTGTCTCTCTTGGTGAGCATGGAAGATCAGCGTCGAGGAGTCATATTAACTTCTCCACATTGCAGATGCTGAATAGGTGCCTATTCAGGGCCACTTAAATTAGGTAAGCCACAATGTTTTCTTCTTGTTGTCTTAATGTAAGTGATATCTAAATATTTTTTCTTTCCTTTCTTTTCTTTTTTATTTTTTCCCCTATTAATAGGTAGAGATAGATAAAAGGTCTCAAAAACCTATTAACGAATTATTGATTTGGGATATGAAATTTCATACATTTCATACATTTCTAACATAAGCAAGGTGACATAATCAATAGTTCAAGAAAACATAATCTTAACGTTTAGTTGATTTGATTTGATTGGTATTAATAGCCAGATATTCAGAATCTTTATATTTACCTAAGAAATAAAAAACCGACTTCAAAAAGGAAAATATAAAAATGAAAACAAAAAAAAAATACCATATAATAAAACCCCATAATTACAACAGAAACCGTCTTCAAAATATACTTTTTGGAGTCGGTGCCAGCTAGAACGAAAAAAACTGAACGTAGGCACTTACCTATGTAGAAGTGTAATGTAGAATGTCCCATTGACTGACTGGCACCGACTCCAAAAAGTATATTTTGAAGATGCTGATAGTGTGTGAATAACATTTGAAGAGTTCCCTTGATTTCTCAAGGATCCCATCATCAGATCCTGTCTTGACGACAATGGTACTAACCTGAAAGTTAAACCTTTCGGTTCTTAAATCGGTTCATAAATGGCTGAGTATTGAGGTAAATAGTATTTAATAGTTCTGATGACCACGTATGGTCTTCATCATCCGTTCCCCTCCACCAAATGGTGCTTTATGGAAGCAACTGCACGAGTTACTTAAGAAAACACTAATCGATTTATGTGTGCCTATAACATTTGAAGAGTTCCCTGGGCTTCTCCAGGATCCCAACATCAGATCCTGTCTTGACAAGAATTGGACCAACTTGAAAGTACACCCTTTCGAACAAAAAAAATATTATTCAAATCGGTTCATAAATGATAACCTTCTCCTTTTTTGAAGTCGGTTAAAAAAATGAGGAGCCGCATAATCACGAATTCTTTGACCAATAAACTATTCTTCGAAGCGCCTGTTCTTTGAAGTGAAGCAATTGTATCTCAGTCTTATTTGCTATGGAATTATCCGTTAAGCTAGGTTTTATGATAGCATTTGTATAAAATAAAAGAAATAACAATAATATATTTAAAATTAAGATAGCGTGCACTGCGTTATTATAATATCATCTTGCTTTATAATTTACTACCTTCCGCCTGCGGTTTTACCCGCGTGGTTGTCGTTCCCGTGGGAATATCGGGTTATAAAGTAACCTATGATACGTTTCGTCTTTTCAACTAACTCTATGCCAAAAATCAAGTCGATTGATTGATTGGAGCGGGAAGGAAAGAAACAAACACACATTCGCATTTATGATATTAGTAGTTAGGATGACATTTGTAGTGATATGAGTTTCTGTTCTTTTTAATTATTAGAATTCTGCATTAGTTGTTCTGCATAACATCCACCACTGCGTATTCACTTGTCATAAGATCTTGTTACACAACAATCCACGCCTAATTGGTCTTCACAAAATTCAGAAAATGTAGGTTATAGGCAAATAACTTGAAATTTACTGTTCAATACCGAACAAGCTGAAATATGCTCAGTTAGTTTCTTAATATTTAAAGTGTTAATTTTTTTTTTTTTAATCTGAAATTTATAAAGTACTAGCGGCCGCTCGCGGTTTAACCCACGTGGTTCCCGTCCCCCTGGTGAGTTGTCACCGTAACACCTATCTAGGAATTGCACTAATTAAACCCGAACCCATCACTGAAAACCGCATCAAAATCGGACAAGTAGTTTTGGAGATAAATGGCAACTTACATTGCTTTGAACATCTATCTCCAAAACTACTAGTCCGATTTTGATACGGGTTTCAGCCCTCAGTCTCTGTCTATAGATAGATAGGTCTATCTATAGATAGGTCTATCCAAAATAACATTGAGGTTTCTAAAACGATTTTTTCTTAGAGTCAACCTTTTGAAAAATCACCCCCTCCCCTAATTATTGAAAAAAGAGAGTGAATAATCTAAAAAAAAAATGCCTTAGATCTTAATAAAAAAAAATCAACGAAAAGAGGGCAGTTTTAGAAATATAGCACAATTCCCAAAGGGAACTGAAACAACTTTTTTTTATCTAACCTATACGTGTGGGGTATATATAGGTCTTTAAAAACTATGCAGGTGGTGTATAAAATTTTGAAATCCCCCGACTTTATTATCCGTCATAATATATAATTCAGTGCGGTCAATTTAAAACCATAAAAGTATGAAAAACGCCGAAGCTCGCGTAAAGAACATAATTTAGTTTAAGCATGGCAAGTGCTGACATTGCATAAAAGTTGCAAGAGTGAAGTAGAGGGTGCTTTGTACGGTGAAGTGGACTTGCATAGTCGCTGACTGAGGTTTATTCGGGTCAAAACCTCCGCATAAAGTCTGGATAACGATCTGACATGAGGTATTAAAGTATTTTTACAGATAAGTAATAATTAGAATATTCGGAGATTGTAATAAAAAAATGTGAACGAAAAAACTTTTTATAAAAAAATGACCGACTTCAAAAAGTAAAAACATAAGCCTTTTGTAGTCGCGTAGTTGGTGCCAGCCAAGGTGGTGAATTAGTCCAAGCAGCCAAGGCATTGATAGTGCAATCTTTAAATTCAACATTGCAATTAAAGTAAGTATAGAAACTTTTATTTTTCTTACCTTAGCTGGCACCGATTCCATGAAAGACTTATTTTATACGTATTTAAATAAAAGAAGAGTTGCCTCGAAAATATTTACATGTTTCTATGACAATGGGGTAGGAGAAACGCTCGTGGTCGCGCTTGAGAGTGATCGTAATCGATCAACAGACGAACAACGAAGAACAGCAACGTTCGGTCCGGTCAGGTGTCGGATGGTTGACCGGAAAGTGGCTTGATAACTGAGCGCTTCCGTGCCTCGGAGGGCACGTTAAACCGCCGGTCCCGGCTGTTGTCATCTGATAACAGTCGTTAAGCCAAGTCAGAGGCCTTATAGGCGGCTTGATAAAGTCCGGCATCAGAGGTGGCCACTAATCCTCATACGATAAGAGAAAGAGATGACAATGGGAAACACAAGTAATTGAAAATCGTACCAAGGGAAATGCATGGTTCGCATCAGAGTTTCAGCAAAAGGGTGGCAAAGCGCGACAGCCTCCTGTTTCTAACCTCTTTATTTATTGTACATTCACAAACAACACGAAAGCTAAATAAAGTAGTGCTTATTATTTTAAATTCTACTGTAAAAGTTAGCTACGAGAGATGCAAGAGTGCGAAAACCTTCCGCTAGGGGGCGTTTTGAGTGCTCTCACTGCATCCCGGCTGACAAAGGGCAATTCAGGTCAATTGATCATACGTGCTTCTCAAATCCCGGGCCATTTTGTATTCTTTGTCACACACCAGAACAAATGATGGCAGTTTTAAAGAATGAGACAAGTTAGCTTTTTAACCGACTTTAAAAATAAAGGAGGTTATCTATTCGTCACGTATAAATATATTTTTAATGTATGTATGTTTTTAATGTACTCGAAGACGGCTAGACCGATTGTAATGATTCAAACGTTATTAGATCAGGTGTGTACCCAAGTGGGTCCCATTTCCTAAAATGTTAAAATCAGTTCAGTATTTTTCAGGAAATCTCAAAAATACTGTTGTAAAAACCAGAAGATGGCAATAAAATTTACTAGATGGCGCTGCTTATGCTTTGACTTTTAGAATTGTGATAAAAAACATTTTATACAAAAAACAAAACTCACGAGTTAATTTTTAAAAAAGTTCATTAAATGGCAAAGCTTCTGCTTTGTCTTAAAAAAATGTGAAATAAAAAAATACGGTCAAACGGCTTGACCCAAACGGTTTGACTCAAACTAGTAGTTTCCTACACTACTAGACTGATTCAAACAGAAGTGCGGGACTTACGAGTATCGTAACTTAAAAAAATGTGAAATAAAAAAAAATGTATAAAAAAAAACTGACTTTATTTAAATAAGTAAGCATTGATTCGGAAAAACAGGCAAGGAGAATGCAAATGAAGAAGTGAATGAGGTCAGAAAGGAATCTGCAAAAAAGATCTATTTTGAAAAAAAAATGTAGCCGCTTTCACTAGCGTATCGTTTTGATATAAGTAAGTATTAATTTCATCGACGCAACCCAGAAAGTATTTAGTCTGATCGGATTTCGATAATTCTTCCTTGCTTACATTCTAAATTTCAACTAAAACCGGTTTTTTATCAACATTGATTAGGGAACTTTTAAAATAGAGACTGTTCAGTGAAAAATATGAAAAATCGTGCAAAGATTCAGCTTCATAATTGCGCAAAAAGAACAAAAATTATGTTTGAGAGAGGTCGTAGGGTTGGAGTCGGCACTTTTGCTTTAATTAAGTAATCTATAATTCCGCGTCATTTATTTTTGGACGAAAAAGTAAAACAAAATCGCAGCCCAGATAGCCCAAGGGGACAACCCTTGGGATATCTGGACCAGTCAGTCGAAAATGTGTCAAGGAGAGAAAATATGGAAAAAACTATAAGTTTTCCAATTTACATACAATGTAAAGTCAATGCTTATTTGATTACCCTGGACACCGCCCCTGTGGCCTAATGGATAAGGCATCGGCCTCCTAAGCCGGGGATTGTGGGTTCGAGTCCCACCAGGGGTAAACTAGTTCTTGTTTTTTTTTAACTTGGAACATTTAAATAAGCTATTTTTGATGATAAATGGCTCGTTTCGTAGTATTCACAAAACATTTTTTATCATCTAAAAATTCAGAAAACTACCCCTATTATAATACAAAGTATTCGTTTGCGCAACATCTGTTTTTTCTTGGTGTACGATGGGCCCCAAAAGTATTTTGATATTGATAGTACTTAGATAAATTATGTACCTACTTTTAGGTTCTTTCTGCTTATGTGATAAATATTAAACAAGAAAATATACTAGAAAAAAGCAACTTGTCTCATGTCGCCCTGTCGGGATTCGAACCCGCATCCTTGGGAATCCGGCCCAATGCACTGACCAATTATGCTACAGAGACCTATGAGAGATATCTTACTGCTTATGTTTATGTACCGCCTCAACTGTTGTTCACAATGTATGTATGAGAAATACATCATACAAAGTGTAGCCCTTTAAATGTAGATACTTATTACCGCCAAGCTATAAATGCCAATACCACCAAAATATTACAAAAAAATTGTATAGAAATGTATATCGAAAAAGATACACAAGTGCTTTTACAAGTGTGTATCGTAAATGATACACATGGCGCAGAACGTGTTAAGTACCTAGTTAAGTATTATTAATATTAGATTGTGAGATTGCAAAAATATAATAAGAATTGTATTTTTTTATCATTTTTACTACCTATAGCTATCTCTTTAGACTTTCAAAAAATATTTTACCTAACCTTAAAAGTGGGGAGAAATATTGGATTTGTCTTGAACATCATGATAAAAGGCATTATAAAAAAATACAAATCAGTAAAAAAAAAAAAATAAAATGACAATGACTTTGCGAAAGCTATTATACTTGCACCTCTCATCGATGCGGAGAAGTCTATCGCTGTAAAATGAAGACTGTCTGTACATAATAAAATAATTCAGCAGTACCACAGCTGCGTAAAAATAAAGACGGATCACCGCACAAACCAAGCGCATAAAAAGGTGCGCTGTACAATTATAATTATTGTCAACAAAACTGACGGTGTATGCAAAATATCACACTGATTCGATATCAAAGAGGAGTTCTAATACCTTTAATTTCTACCTTTAAGTTCTAATACCTTTAATGAAAAAATTAATTGTACTTTGGTTTGGTTTGCTTCTGTTACAACTACGTGATCTCGATCGCTGGAAAGTTCCGAAACCCAAAAAAAAAACACAAAGATTAAAGTATCATGGAACGTAAACCCAAAAGTCGCAATTAAAAAATTACATACCCTCACGCCTAAATATATTGCGGGGTTAACAGACGTTCATAGGTGCAGCTTGAGAGAAAATGTGTGTACATCACTCTCATAGCCTACACTCCAACGTCACCAGGACGTCTACTCTCTAAGCATGAAACCCCTAGTTTCGGCCTAAGTTACGGACGTTTCCTACTGCGTATCACCTACGGACAGCTAATTAGTTCGGAGACCCGAACTAAGAATGAATGGGAATACGTTTTGACATTTTCTCAACTCCCAATGTGTCGTTTGTCCAAAACTAGTACATCCGAAATCAATAGAGAGTAGGCTCCATCCGTAGTTTCGGGAAACTTACGGACGGCCCGTATCTTAGTTGACGGGCTTAGAGAGTAGGCCTCCAGATTTGGAATTTGGTTTTCCGGAAACCGTTTAATTGACAAATTACCAGCACATGGCTTTTACTACGAGTATTTGCACAGAAAAGCTAGGAGCTAGCATCTTCTATGTTTTTATTTCACTCCCAGTCCAACATGGGAGATTTAATAACGTTCAATTCCCACTACAAAGAGTACCAAAATAACAACCCCGACCAAAGAAACAAAACGAGTCGTAATCTAATACTATTTTTTATCATTTCAAAGCCTAACTGAGGTACTGACTCTCACACTAACTGTAGTCAGTACAAGTATTACGGGCGTAAGTTTAGCGAGTTTAACGACCTATGCAGGCTGCGTAGCCCGGCCGTGTGAGTGCGTCTGCGACCTTGGCCAGGGTCGTCTGAAACCGAACTGCTGAATTATGAGCCGGGCCGGGGGGCGCAGATCGATATTTAAATTTAGGAGGATCGCGCGTCCCTTGTTTTTTGTTAAGGTTGGCGATGCAACTTATTTTTTAACGTTGGTTGCTTTGTTACTTATTAAATTACTATTATGTTTACTGCTTATAAACTTATGTGGGATTTTACAGGTTTGATAAGGAAAAACGTAATAGTGACCGTAGAAGTACCATTGTGCAATCTACAATTACTGTTTACATCATGATACTTTTACAGACTATTAAGTTTACACTGTCAAATACCATTTTGTAGCCGTAAACATAAAAGTGTCCGTAAAAATACCATGGGAATTAGCCCCGACTTAGGAGAAAAGAGATATTCCATTGTTCTCTGGACACCGGTGTCCTGCTAGCAAATGACGAATTAAAGAAAAATATTTTTTGTTATAACTGTTTTAGGTTGTATGTTACGTTTTTTAACTGTTTTGTTGATATTAGTTATGATACATTTTAGTCCTATACCATAACCCACTTGTTCTTGAATTAACGTTTTGGCATGTTATGTAATGGCCACAATTTTAGACATAAGTAGTTTTAAGATTATCTATGGGTGAAATAGGAGGAGAAAGTTTAAGGGAAAGTGGAAAATCTATCGAACACAGAATGCCAAGCGTAACCGCTTGCAGAGGTAATATTCACGTAAATAATGCATGGTTTGAAGGTAAATAATTTAACCATTAATGATACTGATGCACCTATACCGACGTTACATATTCTCTTTTATGTAATTAAATGTCTGATGCTAATAAATTGTACATGTTAAGCACTTAAGTTATACTAATCACCAAGACCCAAGAGCCAGATAAACGTCCTTTATTTCGGGACAAGTTGTCCTGTAATTAGCATCGAAGCTGCGACCTTTTTATGTAATATGTAACCTTCGTAGATAAATACGTATGTATCAAGTGTTCGGTCACGAACCGGGATTGTTGAGCCACTTGCTTGTCATCGGCGGTCAAAAACGGCGGCATTCGTGTAACACATCTTAACTTGGTTGTGTTACACGAATGCCGCCGTTTTTCGTATTAAATACTATCCATAGTAACCTGATTTGCATTACACTGCCAAAATACGAACAGCGGGCCTAACATGCGTTTTCTTTCCGATAACTGTGCATTTTGTATGAGAATCTGTAGTTCTGCTACTGAACACTAGAGGCGCTGTACATATCCGCATACAAAATGTCTCCCGTTTACTGCAGTAAACGGGAGACATTTGGTATGTGAATCTGTAGTTCTGCTACTGCCCACTAGAGGCGCTGTACAGATTCGCATACAAAATGTCTCCCGTTTACTACAGTAAACGGAAAGGAAAACTCATGGTAGGTGCACAGGTGGCAAGACTTAGTAGCTCACCAATCCCGGTTTGCGACTGTATACATTGCAGAACAGTACCTACTAATTAAATTAGGTATATTTTTCGGAAAAGTCCGCACTAGATAATATCAAAACATTTGAATGATATCTGATATGTGAACAAACTAATCTGTCAAAAAAATTAATGAAAATGAAAAAATTAATTGTCTTTTAATCCCGTCGTCTAAGTCGGTGATCATATGTTGTTTATTTCTAATTTAGTCTGAAAATAAAATTCAGATGTACTTAACTGAAATAACGCAGATTTCTAGACCAATTGTACATCTTTAGTTCCTCAGTCTGGCTGAGTTACAGCGAGAAATGTGAACTTTTTCAGGAAACTTTTTAGGAAAATAATGCTCTACGATAACATAACGAGAAAAAAACAGTAGACGAAAAACATTGAAAAAGAAAATACGAGGTACTGAAATGTGGGTACCAGACCCACGTCAAGCTGAATGTAGTTGTCAATCCAAGTTTCCAGTACATACTTACTACAAACCTGTACCTTATTTTTAAGACCGTATAGTTGATAATGCGTTGTCGGTGGCCATGTCTGGTTTGTTTGATAGCAGCGACCCCTAGCCGTGGCCAATGAACGCTCTGACATTGAAAAGGCGTAGGCAAGCCACCTCACACCACTGGAATGGGCTTCTAACGACCACCCCCAAAAATAGGTGTAAAATGCATACTATAGTATACTTAGGGTAGGCGTAGTAAAAATGTGGAGTTTTCTAGATTGAAATATAGGAAAATATTGGGGGAAGAGGGAAATTTTGGTTATTTTATTTTAACCGCCTCTGTAGTGTAGTGGTAATATAACCACCGGTAACAGACCCAGGGGTCCCGGGTTCGATTCCCAGGGGGGTTTACATATTGTATTCGGTTTGGTTGGTGGTAGGACTTGTTGTAAGTCCGCCTGGCTAGCTACCACCATCTTATCTAAGCCTGACGACATAACAACAATGTTTTCAGCATTTTTGTGTTCCGGTAGTAAGAGATAAGATAGCGAGTTCCTCAGTGATGAGGATGCCAGGAGAGGTTCGCTTCCATTTTCAGCCTTATCAATACTTAACATAAGGTATGATGAAGGCTAAGAGTCACCCCGTTGTTCTTAAAAAAGAAAATAGAAGGAAAATTTATGAAAAATATAAAAAAAAATTAAACCGTTAAACGTTTGAATCAACGATTTGGCTAGTGTTCCCTTAGCCATTTCATTGAATGCCAGCGGTTAATTAACAGGCTAGTCTTCCATTTGAACGGCTTATTTAGCCAGTTGGCTGCGACATTTATACATTTCACTCTCAAGCTGCACGATGCTCTGTCAACCCCGGAAAGGATTTATGGCTTGAGTTTATGTATGTATGTGTATGTATACAAGAATCACAATCACACCACGATCACTTAATTAAAAGGGGAGGAGATAATAGAAATATAGGGGGGAAATCAGGGGAAATGGAAAAATACTTGGGAGATTTTTTGGAACAACAAAAGTTTACATACCTTAATACAATCACGCGTTTCTTCCGTTTGCGTTCCCATTAAGGGTCCAAATGGAATTTTCGGCTTTTAATTGCATCAACCGTTAGTTAAAGTTCTAAAACAATTGTAAATTTAGCCATTCATTTGTAAAAGCAGCAATTCAAAGAATATAATCGATTTAAGTGGTCCCCAAACGTGCATGACAGGAGTTCATATCTCGAAATCTAGATAAAATTGTCGCGTTACGGAAGATAAGGGCAATTAAATTTAGAAATTAAAGGGAGATGAAAGGAAATGCTAATTGAGATTAAAAACATTTATTAGCATCAGAATGGCACGTTTAAATACAACACTAAAAAAACTAAAGAGATAAACTATGTTAAAATAAACGAAAGGGTACGGAACTGATAGGACGGGAGCTCAGGGGGCGTACTGAGCGTGCAGGACTGGTAGACTGGCGATGTGCGGCGACACGTCGAAGCGGCTGTAGTGGAAGCGCAGACTATGGCACGTAGTGTAACGGCGTCGAGGACTTACCTGTTGAGCACGCAAGAAGTACCTGAGCAGCCCCTGCTCGATCAGCACTTGATAAATTAACACCTTATATAGTTCTAATAGTAACTTCTAAAAAGGTTTTTATACAGTTTTGTCATAAAAAATTGATATATATATTTGCCGTATGGTGACGGCCTAAGAATACAAGTGTCACCACTCCCTTACATGCCTGGGATGTCGTAAGGGTCGACTAAGAGGCTCGACGCATTGAACACCTGTGCGAGAGAAGGAAAACTTGAAAAAACCCTCTACCAACCCGTCTGGCCAGCGCGGTAGCAGTAGGCTAATAGCCTCCAATGAACGCCACAATAGGCGTGAGCTAGGAGAGGCCTATGTCCAGCAGTGGACGTCCACAGGCTGATGATGGATGATGGATATATATATATATATATATATACCTATATTATATATATCAGGGTGGAAATTTAAAATGGGGCACGAAGGGCAGGTACCTTAATCGTTGTAGCTACATGAAAACGTTCCCTCAATTTTTTGAGAAATATTGAATTTCTCAAAAAATTAAGGATGGTTTACTAGGAATGTTTTCATGTAGCAACAACGGCTAAGGTACCTGCGCTTACTGCCCCGTCTTGAATTTCCACCCATATTTTTATTAGTTTCGAAGTAAAAATAACAGATGAACTTACCTAAATATTGCAGTCGTCTCAAAGCCTTCTCAATGCACCAATGCAACATTTGTTCATTAATGTTCTGTCCTATTTCTTTGCAGAAACTCTTAGCCATAACCAGGAATGGATCGTTGGCATCTTTTACGGAAAACAGTTTCTTTGCTTCTCTATTCGTCATTTGTTCTCCGTGACGGAAAGGTTTGTCATCTTTATTACCTTCAGTATCTGAAAACGTTTTACCTCGCAGTCTACGTTTCAATTTAGATTTAGATGACGAGATTGAGCATGACGAATCCACCTTTTCTCTCTATTCAGTGTCCCTTCTATCGTCGTAACAGGTAAGAGAATAGTATTTTCTATTATATCTTCATTCCTTTTTGACTTTGCGTTTCTAGCTATTTCATTATATTCTCCTGCAGTTATGAAATTGGTCAGAATCCTGCTTTTCATTAGATTATCTATGAAGTGTTGCTAAAGTAGTATTTGTAAACTAGATCGTCGACTGATTGTTGGTGTTTATCTTTGAGTATTTGGGGATCTTGGATTACTAATTTATTTAAAGCTGGTATGGAGAAAAGGTTTATTTTTATAGTATCTGTAACAATTGGTTCTTGCGTGGTTGTATAGTTAAGATGTTTCTGTAGAAGTTGTCCCAATATTATCTTGTGGCTTAGAAGTACTCGGTTTTATTTCGTTTGAACGATGGAAGTTATTTGCCTTACGCCGTAAATATTTACTCTCCTGTGTTTTCTTTTACAACTTTATGGGCAGCTTTCACTACTTCAATATAAAATCTTGCTTTGCAAACTCGAATCAGAGGGACTAAAAAGGACGCAAATGCAATATTGCTAAGTGAATTCCCAAACAATTCATTTAATTGTTTATCTTCTATGGAGCTTAGTGTCAGTGCCAGTGTAGCAGAATTTGCTTTTAATTTTTTTAAGGCAAAAAAACTTACTAAAAGCAAAAGCCACAGGAAAAAAACAATAAATGAATTTGTCAGGGAATTCACTTAGTAATATTGCGTTTGCGTCCTTTTTAGACCCTCTGATTTATTTTTGTATCTAAAGACGATCTTCGCACGACAACGACTAATTTATTAAGAGTTAAGAAATTACTTTATTAAAAAGTTGTAGCTATGAACTAGCTCTACAATTCACAAAATGAATTAGACATACAATTACTAAGTTACTTCTTAAATTATCCTATTTATTTACTTTTTAGAGATTGTGCTTTGTTAATTTGCCAGAAAAAAGTATGTGTGTGTCTACAGCTTCCTCATAAGACATAGAGGAATTCTAAGCATGCCATATTTTAGTGCATATTAGGAGCAATCAAACGTGTCAGTGATATTTTAGGTGCAACCATAACTTCGTTACTAGGAGTTTTTTTTTGTGTGTTAGCTGGAGAAACGTGTCCCCAGCTGACACATGCCGTTTTAAGGCAAACCAGTGAGGTTAGGGCTTTAGACTATAGTCAGAAATTTAGTGCACAATAGGAGCAATGAGAACCAAAAAAACTAACCGTCACACTCAAATACTGTTGAAACTACGATCATTAAAGTGTGTGTTAGCTGGAGACCCGTGTCTCTGGCTTACACACACCTGTATCTTCGTAATTATTTGAGGTAGGATTATGTTTTATACCTCAAATTTTAGAGTCGAATTGGAGCAGTAAGCTCCAAATTTTTCTAATCTCTGGCTCGAATAGTTTTTAAGCTACGAACCGATAAGCATGTGTAAGCTGGAGACACGTTACACGTTTTGAATCACTGTAACCGTATAAGTTAGAGTCTCGTATTAAGAATCAAATGATACCTTATAATAGGAGCACACGGCATGCAAAATTTCAAATTACTGGGCTTCTTAGTTTCAAAATTATAGGCAAAAAACTGGTTTCCCGCCAAAAAATTCAAAATAAATGGCTCGGACGCAGCTAAAGCGCGGTTGCCGTTCCGTGCGCTACACTGTTGCAATCGTCTTTGAACCTAACGGCTGGTATTAATTCGAGTCATTTTAGTTTGCGCTTTCGATCGTTTTAATTTCTGTTTTGAGAATTTTAGACCAGGAGCCGTCCGATATATCTACGCTGATTACATACCATCTTTGGTAGTTACTTATAATTGAACTATCTGATTCTCTTATGAAGTACTTTCTAAATGTTAGTGTTAGAAAATTCACAACATTTGTTGATATAGGGCATGGATGATGGGCAATTTTCTATGAAACCTGGGCGTTAAACCAACAGAAATGGAACTACAATTTAGTACTTAGTACTAGAAAATGTTTTCTTGTTTATTAACTATCATAAGCCCCCAGTTTGCTTGGAAATAACCAAAGCGAAATACACTATTATAAATTCTGTATCTAACTATACTTTTCCTCTCTTATTAATTCAGTGATTAGTTCTCTTATTAATAGGCTGATTAACCTATAGTTCATAGAACAAAGAAAAAAAATCCAAGACTTCCTTAATACTATTTTTTTTCCGGTAAAACTGGGAATTTAATTAGGCGAACCTTAACACCTTATTATTAATATTTAAATTATATTTGCTTTTCGTTTTGACACAACTGCTCAAAAATAATTAGAATGTTTTCATGGTTCACGTGATTTTAATTTCCTAAAATTTTATTAATATTCACCATAACCAGTGATCGGATAAAGTTAATTTTTGGCTGAAAAATTGTGGAAGCAGCTTCTTAAAACATTTTGTTTTTTTTATATTAATCCCAGGATTCCAAAAAATTCGGGAATGCAAAAGTAGTCGATAACATAGTGTGGAAACAACGACTTTAGCATTATGGTACTTATTATAAAATAATCCGGGACTCGCAATCCAGGTGTTGCAAAAGGGGTTACATATTCATATTTTAGTACTTTTATAAAAAAAAACTGTCGTCACACAACTGTCGTCACAAAAATAAGGTATTTTTCGACCCCCTACGTAACCCATAAAACCCCCTTTCAGCATCAAATATCAATAATAATAATAATATCAATCATATCGATCGATTTTGTATGGGCAAGCGACTTATCCAAATTTTAGAGTGAAATTACTATGGAAACTGCCCCCTAATTGTCTAATTTCAAAATCTATCACAATCCCTTTCAGAGGTATTGTGATTGTGTTATTTTCGTCTGCCACATTTGCTTAGACAGTTCAATTTCGTTTATTCCATACCTTTCAAAACGCGTCCCGATCACAATCGCTTTCAAATGTCAAATAGTGATGGCCTGAAGTATGTAAATATCTTTGAAATGACGAATTGATAGGGATTGCGATAGATTTTAAAATTAGACAATTAGCCCCCTGAAGAAATTTTGAGCTTGTTCTTTTGAACTTTTTATCATGTCAATTAATGCTGAAAGGGGGTTTTATGGGTTATGTAAGGGGTCGAAAAATACCTTATTTTTGTGCTATGAAACGTACATCATGTACGATTCGTAGCCCTCGTCATTTCAAAGATATTTACATACTTCAGGCCATCACTATTTGACATTTGAAAGGGATTGTGATCGGGACGCGTTTTGAAAGGTATGGAATAAACGAAATTGAACGTCTAAGCAAATGTGACAGACGAAAATATCACAATCACAATACCTCTGAAAGGGATTGTGATAGATTTTGAAATTAGACAATTAGGGGGCAGATTCCAATGTAATTTCACTCTAAAATTTGGACAAGTCACTTGACTATACAAAATCGATCGATATTATTGATATTATTATTATTATTGATATTTGATGCTGAAAGGGGGTTTTATGGGTTACGTAGGGGGTCGAAAAATACCTTATTTTTGTGCTACGATGCACTGTTTCCGAGATATATCAAAAAATATAGAAGAGCAGCGGAGGACTTCGATACTGTTTTTATATTTATCAATTATATTATTATTTCACAATATTTTAAAATATTTATTTGACAAGGCAACTGTTCATATCTACGCACGACGGGCCTCTCTTGCTTAATTTTATAAAAAACAAAACCAGCCAGCAACGCCGGTGTTGCGGCCTCCTTGTAGAGCGGAGACATGTATAATCTCCACAGTACTTAAGGTACCTCTAGATTAGATTAGGTTAGAACTGTGACAAAAAGACGCTCGAATCGAGCTAGAAAAGCGAGTCTGCCGCGGCAGTGGCCGGCGAAATTCCAGAGACGACAGTTTTTTTTATAAAAGTATTAAAATATGAATATGTAACCCCTTTTGCAACACCTGGATTGCAACTCCCGGATTATTTTATAATAAGTACCATAATGCTAAAGTCGTTGTTTCCACACTATGTTATCGACTACTTTTGAATTCCCGATTTTTTTTTGAATCCTGGGATTAATATAAAAAAAAACAAAATGTTTTAAGAAGCTGCTTCCACAGTTTTTCAGCCAACAATTAACTTTATCCGATCACTGGTTATGGTAAATATTAATGAAATTTTAGGAAATTAAAATCACGTGAACCATGAAAACATTCTAATAATTTTTGAGCAGTTGTGTCAAAACGAAAAGCATTTATAATTTAAATATTAATAATAAGGTGTTAAAGTTCGCCTAATTAAATTCCCAGTTTTACCGGAAAAAAAGTAGTATTAGGGAAATCTCCGATTTTTGTCTTTGTTCTATAAACTATAGGTAAATATACTCAGCCTATTCCGATCACTGAATTAATAAGAGAGAAAAAAGTATAGTTAAGAATTTATTTATTTTAGAATTTATAATAGTGTATTTCGCTCTGGTTATTTTCAAGCAAACCTGGGGGCTTATGATAGTTAATAAACAAGAAAATATTTTCTAGTACTAAGTACTAAATTATAGTTCCATTTCTGTTGGTTTAACGCCCAGGTTTCATGGAAAAGTGCCCATCATCCATGCCCTATATCAACAAATGTTGTGAATTTTCTAACACTAACATTTAAAAACTACTTCATAAGAGAATCAGATAGTTCAATAAGTAACTACCATAGAAGGTTTGTAATCAGCGTAGATATATCGGACGGCTCCTGGTCTGAAATTCTCAAAACAGAAATTAAAACGATCGAAAGCGCAAACTAAAGTGACTCGAATTAATACCAGCCCTTAGGTTCAAAGTCGATTGCAACAGTGTAGCGCACGGAAAGGCAACCGCGCTATAGTTGCGTCCAAGACATTAATTTTGAATTTTTTGGCGGGAAACCAGTTTTTTGCCTATAATTTTGAAACTAAGAAGCCCAGTGATTTGAAATTTTGCATGCCGTGTGCACCTATTATAAGGTATCATTTGATTCTTAGTACGAGACTCTAACTTATACGGTTACAGTGATTCAAAACGTGTAACGTGTCTCCAGCTTACACATGCTTATCGGTTCGTAGCTTAAAAACTATTCGAACTAGAGATTAGAAAAATTTGGAGCTTACTGCTCCAATTCGACTCTAAAATTTGAGGTATAAAATATAATCCTACCTCAAATATTTACTAAGATACAGGTGTGTGTAAGCCAGAGACACGGGTCTCCAGCTAACACACACTTTAATGATCGTAGTTTCAACAGTATTTGAGTGTGACGGTTAGTTTTTTTGGTTCTCATTGCTCCTATTGTGCACTAAATTTCTGACTATAGTCTAAAGCCCTAACCTCACTGGTTTGCCTTAAAACGGCATGTGTCAGCTGGGGACACGTTTCTCCAGCTAACACACAAAAAAAAACTCCTAGTAACGAAGTTATGGTTGCACCTAAAATATCACTGACACGTTTGATTGCTCCTAATTTGCACTAAAATATGGCATGCTTAGAATTCCTCTATGTCTTATGAGGAAGCTGTAGACACACACATGAAAAAAGTGTCCGAAACTTATATATTGCGCCATCTGTAGAATCTGCTGAAACTACATACTTGCTGCATTAACGGCATGCTAAAAACGTTATACACCGTACGAGTATTACAGAAAACTAAAACTAGGTGGCGCAGTATGAGAGTTAACTTTTGCGTTATATCGCTGGCAAAGAAAACAAAACTGGAAAATTAGCGCAAAAGAGAAATAATTGCTGTGATTTTGAAAAACTGGGCTTAATTTTTGATTAATAATAGAAAAACGCCTAACGTGTGAAATCATTTGTAGTTATAAAATATTTTTTATCAGGAGATAATAGATTTTAAAGATCAAATACATGTCCATAGATATTTTTTATAATTATTCTCGAATTCATAGTTAAATTCGAATTCATTAAAATTCTTAAAAAAAATGGTCTCATTATTTGTAATTTATTTTTTCGAAAACTTTGAGGAAATGGTTTTTCTCGGTGTACAATAAAGAAGCAACTTCTCTAGATTTTCCTTACTGACCAAGGTCTAAAATATGTAACATACATTACTTGCTACTGTTACTCAACGGAGACCGTGAAGTTAGAATGTTAACTTAGTTAAACATTATGTAGTACTGTACATATTATTCATTACAGTTTACGGACCGGATATAGTAATCGGATGAAAGGGTTCAGTATAATAATAATAAATGTCTTACAATCACACCAAATGAAACATCAGCCCAAGGTGAAACATACATAAATAATTTCTTTTTCTACTCTTATTTATATAAAAATATACACACACAGGAAACACACAGACCATGACAAAAATACATGATTATACACCCAAATATGTGGTGCGGGAATTAAACTCGCGAGCTTTCAGCAGACCGGTATACCTTTGCGCGATAAGGCAAAATATACTCGTATGCAGGTCGCTTTATAGTAGTCAATCTACTTCGATATTATAATTATCAGCCATTTTTGAAGTCTCTACAGCCACGGCATAGGCCTCCCTATAGATAGAACCGCTAGATATCTACGTCATCAGCCATTTATAATGTCCCCACTGCTGGGGCACTGGCCTTCCTTATGGATGGATAGGGTCCCAATGCGGGTTGGTGGGTCGAGATAATAAATTTTTGGTCAGCCATTTTGTGACCCACCATTGGGAAAGTTGCTTAATGGCTACAATCGCAGGCCAAAAGGGGCAGGCGAAAAGATTTTCATTTCATTCCTCCGTATGATATTGAGTTCCAAAGAACACCAGAAGAAATTGGGTGTTGGGTGCAGTAAATTGGTTACATGTTATCTCTTTAGCGCGCGAAACACAGAAGCAGTCAGAAAATTAATTTTAATACAGTTTTTGTTTTAAATAATTCGTTTGTAAATTATTTTCGCATAATAATTAAATAATAAATAAACACAATTTCCAAAAAAAAAATATATATTTGATTTTGCATCATGAAACAACAATAACGCAGCTCTATTTATTTTAAAACTGATAATTTTCTTAGTAATATTTTCAACTTGCAAAGGACCTCTAAGAAGCGTTTTTAGGTTATTTTACCAGCTATTATCGTAAAATGGATGTTTGCGACACTTCTAAGGAACAATTTAGTCATCTATAGTAACAAAGAACACTCATTTGTATACATTACATCGGAAGTTTATCTTTTGCAACCATTTGTTATGTACGTAATAAAAAATACGTATTTCATGTATGTACATGAATGGAGGCAAACGTCATTGAAAGAACTTTAAAATGGACTAAGTAATTAAGAGTAATCTATTTTCAAAATGTTGTTTTACTTTGTTGAGACGTGCGAAGTATTTTGAAAAGGCAATAATTTGTTCACATCTAAACGAAAACAAGGATAATATGGAATACTTACATAAAACTTTCATTACTTGAATCTTAAACTTGAAATAGTTTGATTGATCCTATATGGTGCATTGTGTGTGTGCTCATGCCTACTAAGTCAAGGGTCCTGCACGCACGGTGCGGTGTATTTATATACAGGTGTTTTTATTTTATGTGCCCAAAATTAGATTGTGTTCTGTTTAGAATAAAATAAGGCGAAAAAAATAATAAAAAAAATTTTTTTTTCATCGTAGCGCCGTGATCACCTGATTTCGCCGACCCGAGCTTGCTGCAAGTTCAATAGTTATTTTTACTATTATTTTAGATTTGTTCTCTTTGTTTTTCATTGATTAGGTAGGTTTAATATCCAAATAAACGACTCTAACACTTGGTAAAATAAAAATAATAAATAAATAAAACTTTCTTTTTTAATTATTTTGGTATAAACACGTAACATAACCCCCTTTTAACTTTGGGCACAATGAAAAAATAAAATAGGGTAAGCTGGGGGCAAAAGTAACAAATTTTATTTGTGAACTGATTACAGACAACTGTTGTGTTATCCCAATAATGTAATTATGCACAGTAAAAGTAAATATAACTGGCTGTAAAAGGATCACATCCAGGTTATGATATGTTTTGTTATCACTGAGTTATTTTAGTTTAGATGAGAAAAGGGAAAGTGTTACAAATGCCGCCTACCCGGAGCAAAATAACACCGTTTCAGGGTAATAAAACTCAGAAAATATTCGAAAATTATAAAAAATATATATTTCCAGGTTTCTTATTTAATTCTCGGTTCAGCCAGATTAAAAAAAATCACAATATTAAACTTGAAACATACAGTAAAATAAATTAGTAACCTCTGCCAAAATTTTACACAATGGTTTTTCAAACCCAGCGTTAGATGACTTACTAGACTAACATTAATATGCCTATCACTACGTAGTATAAAGCAAAGTCGCTTCCCGCTGTCTGTCCCTATGTATGCTTAGATCTGACTCAACATTGCGGCGCGCCCGTGGCTGAAAAGCCGACGCAGCTTCGTAAGGTGCGTCGAACCGTTGTCCATCGAACCCAAACATGCGAGGTGCAACCTATGGCGTGAAAAAGTGACCTTACCTACTCTTTACGTCCCCATTACTGAAAGCCTCCCCCCTGGCCTTGAGCATGGCCGATCTGGAAGTCTTTAAATAGACTTCGGACTCAGACCGGCCGCAGCAAAGAAAACATGGTCATGTGGGGCTTTTCGGCTGGTTCCGCGGAATGCCTTTGCGGTGCAGTCCAAGGATGGACCACCTAACATCGTGCCCCGCGTGTCCTGACACCTGCACGCAGGAGGATCTCATGACAGCATCCGACAAGGCTGTCAAAATGGCTGAATTCTGGGCCTCAATACTTTAGTATCTGCCATCGACACGCTAAGAAGAAGAGAAGAAGACCACGGGGTCAGTTGTAATGTTACAACTGCCCCCGTAGGATGTTTTTGGAATAGTATTTATTTATTTATTTATTTATTTATTTAATACTTCATGCACAAATTGGATGTACATAGGCGGACTTAATGCTATAAGCATTTTCTACCAGTCAACCTTAGGGTGATGTGGAGACTAGTAAGAGGTAGGGTGCACGCACAACCAGTGTAAAAACTAACTGAAAATAATAATATATGTATTTATATATAAAACAAAACATACTATATACATAAATACTAACAAAAACTAAAATTGTATTTATACATACTTATATATTTTTATATTGATATATACATACATATAAATATAATGTAAAATAGGTAGAAACAAACAAAGTTATTGACGATTATCAAGCTTGATTTGCTTGGTCTGTGAGATATTTGCGCAACTTAGTTTTGAACGCGTACCGACTGGTGGACATTCTGATATCCAAAGGAAGGGAATTCCAGAGAAGAATAGGATGTACGAGAAATGATGAATGAATAATATCAGAGTGATGAACGGGACAGATTAGAAGACGGTTAGAAGAGGAACGGAGATTTCTATCATGAGAATTATGAAGGTACTGGAAGCGCGATGTAAGATAAGGGGGGGCATTAGGGGAGCTTAATAAAGAAAATAGGGTGGTCAAGGCCCGCATACTTCTGCGCTGCCGAATGGGCAACCATTTCAGCGTAGCTCGGTGTGCGGAGACATGATCATACTTACGAAGATTACAGACGAATCGAATGCAGTTATTCAGAAGGCGGTCGAGCTTATTAAGTAGATCTGCATTCAGGTCGAGGTAGCACACATCACCATAGTCGATTATAGGGAAAATTAAGGTCTGCACAAGCAATGCCTTGATATTGTCTGGTAGAAAGTTTTTGAGGCGGTAAAGATATTTTAAAATTCCATTGACCTTCTGACAAATACTTGAAACTTGGGTCTGCCAGTTCAACCTTGAGTCAACGTGTAGACCCAGATCTTTCACACTCGGGCTGAGTGGAATAGGAGTGCCATCGAAGATAATGGGACGCAGATAAGTTGAGTCGACTCTGGACATCATATGAGGGCTATTTTATTATGCTCTAAAATATGTTAAAACACACCTATATTTTAGTATGGACATAATCTTTATTGCAATTGACTATAATGTGGTTACAAAACAATAATTCAAAGATAAATCTAAATAAAACTAAATTTATGCACTTTAGTCAAAGAATACGTAATAAAAAAATGAACATTTACATTATACCAATGAAGTAAATGAAACTGATACTACAACCATGTATGCAACTACTTTTTGACGATGATATAAATAATCAATATTGCCCAGAATAAATTTACTGCAAACAAAATCGTAACTACCCAAAGAGCGATGGAAAGGAGCATTCTTAACCTAAAAAGAAGCCATAGAGTAAAAAATATAAATATAAGAAAAAGTACTAAAGTTATTGATGCTCTTATTCACAGCAAGAAACAGATATGGAAATGGGCTAGGCATGTTGCAAGAATGGCGAGTAAAAGATGGACAAAGGCTACTACAGTTTGGAATGGACCAGCAGGCAAAAGATGCAGAGATAGACCATTGGAAAAATGGGAAGATGAATTAAAAAGAATAGCAGGAAAGGATTGGCAGCATAAGGCTATAAACAGAGAGCACTGGAACACCATGGAGGAGGCCTTTACACAGAAATGAGAACCGTGAATAAGGAATACCACTTACTACTCGTTATAGTTTTAATTCGATTTTCAAATAAATGATAAGTTTTGTAATCTTAGCTTATTTAAGGAAAGCATGTAATTTATTCACTGGTTAAAATAAAAGGCTATATATATATATATATTGCCCAGAAATCAATGATTCTGAAATTTACGCAAATTCTTACTTTGAACATCTTAAAAACAAATGGTCGTACAGCACATGACCACTCCACGTGCCGTCACTCGGTCCACTGGCACTGGTATGGATCGAGCGCGTCTAGACGCATCAGATACCCTCACACACGAACATATACTATCAACGTTGTGGTAGTAAATGGCAATGTTTCAATTGCCTTCAGTTACTTTTGCTCCCGGTCTACCCAACACAACAAAACAACGTTTGAACAAAATAAATAAGTCGAAGTAAGAACAACCTGCCCCCTAATTGTCCAATTTAAAATCTATCACAATCCCTTTCAGAGGTATTGTGATTGTGATATATTCGTCTGTCATATTGCTTAGACAGTTCAATTTCGTTTATTCCATACTTTTTAAAACGCGTCCCGATCCTTTCAAATCTCAAATAGTGACGGCCTGAAAATCTTTAAAATTACGAATTGAAAGGGATTGCGATAGATTTTAAATTAGACAATTAGCCCCCTGGTCAGGTGGGGTTTCCTAGACGATACCAACCTGGAGTGCAGGTGCGCTGCTGTTCCCAAAACAATGGCGCATTTGATGTCGTGCCCTGCGTGTCCGTACAGAGGAACTAATGAAGTCTACTGGTGCTGCAGTGCAAGTGGCCGATTTTTAGGCCGATATCATTAAGGTTTGCTCTCGATACGAAGAGAAGAAAAACAAAATAAAAAGTTACCAGCAAGCGTAGCATGCGGACTGCGACTCGTTGTCGGGCTTTATCTAGCGATAAATCTTCCGCTCATATCACCACAGTGTGAGCGGGACAGACACTGCGTTTGCTCTGCAGGAGGCAAGTTCAAACTTGCCTGACTGGGTTCCTACAGTATTGACTATGTAGATTTGTTTGTGAAATTTTGGAATTTATTGACAATAGTAAGACTTTTCTAGTTGTGTAGATATAACACAATTTTCCTGTTCCTCAATTCTATAATACCGTTTATTAATTTGGAAATAGCGACTGAATACTTCTGCCTACTAAGTGCCCAAAAACGCCTTGTGCTTGCAAGAAGTTACATTTTGTTCTGAGTTTTCACTTTGTTTGGGCTCACGGGAAGGCCTAGTGCGAGTTTGCAAATGTCCAAACGTTAATATCGCATAGGAGTAAAATTTTGACAGATAGTCTTAATTTAATTGGAATAAGGTTGAAAATTTTACCGCCTTTGTGATCTAGTGGTAAACCACCAGTATCAGACCCAGGGGTCCCGAGTTCGATTCCCAGCGGAAGTAAGTACATATTCTATTCCGTTTGGTTGGTGATAGGACTTGTTGTAAGTCCGCCTGGCTAGCTACCACCATCTTATCTAAGTCTGACGCCATAACAACAATGTTTTCAGCATTGCTGTATTCCAGTAGTTAGAGATAAGATAGCCAGTTCATCCATCTTCAGCCTTATCAATACTTCGCATAACATCAGGTATGATGACGGCTAAGATAAAAAAAAAACAAAAAATATAACTATAATCGCAAACATCGGCGTAAGCGAGTAAGGTAAGAAAACTCACACTAAGCACTCTGTTGTATCTATGTCCACTTACTTCTAAAAGTAAAACCATTTAAACTTTTGGTTAAAAGTATTTCCCTAGTTTAAATGCAAAGTGCAATACGCAACTAAACCAACTTATCCATATTTAACTTAAGTTAGGTGTGCCCAAAACGGATGAAGCAAGGCCATCCGCTTCCAAACATCGACAGTTTTCTGCTAATTATTTATCTGGAAAATTTATGTGCCCTTAAGACTGCAATTTGAGTCTAACTTTAAATATTGTTAACCTAGATATTCAAATGAAGGTAATATTAATTGCAACGCATATCTAAGACAAGATAATATAATAGTGGGTCGAGATAATAAATTTTTGGTCAGCCATTTTGTGACCCACCATTGGGAAAGTTGCTTAACGGCTACAATCGCAGGCCAAAAGGGGCAGGCGAAAAGATTTTCATTTCATTCCTCCGTATGATATTGAGTTCCAAAGAACACCAGAAGAAATTGGGTGTTGGGTGCAGTAAATTGGTTATCTGTCATCTCTTTAGCGCGCGAAACACATAAGCAGTCAGAAAATTAATTTTAATACAGTTTTTGTTTTAAATAATTCGTTTGTAAGTTATTTTCGCATAATAATTAAATAAAAAATAAACACAATTTCCAATAAAAAAATATATATTTGATTTTGCATCATGAAACAACAATAACGCAGCTCTATTTATTTTAAAACTGATAATAATTTTCTTAGTAATATTTTCAACTTGCAAAGGACCTCTAAGAAGCGTTTTAAGGTTATTTTACCAGCTATTATCGTAAAATGGATGTTTGCGACACTTCTAAGGAACAATTTAGTCATCTATAGTAACAAAGAACACTCATTTGTATACATTACATCGGAAGTTTATCTTTTGCAACCATTTGTTATGTATGTAATAAAAAATACGTATTTCATGTATGTACATGAATGGAGGCAAACGTCATTGAAAGAACTTTAAAATGGACTAAGTAATTAAGAGCAATCTATTTTAAAAATGTTGTTTTACTTTGTTGAGACGTGCGAAGTATTTTGAAAAGGCAATAATTTGTTCACATCTAAACAAAAACAAGGATAATATGGAATACTTACATAAAACTTTCATTATTTGAATCTTAAACTGGAAATGGTTTGATTCATCCTATATGGTGCATTGTGTGTGTGCTCATGCCTACTAAGACAAGGGTCCTGCACGCACGGTGCGGTGTATTTATATACAGGTGTTTTTATTTTATGTGCCCAAAATTAGATTGTGTTCTGATTAGAATAAAATGAGGCGAGAAAAATAAAAAATAATAATTTTTTTCATCGTAGCGCCGTGATCACCTGATTTCGCCGAGCCGAGCTTGGTGCAAGTTCAATAGTTATTTTTACTATTATTTTAGATTTGTTCTCTTTGTTTTTCATTGATTAGGTAGGTTTAATATCCAAATAAACGACTCTAACACTTGGTAAAATAAAAATAATAAATAAATAAAACTTTCTTTTTTAATTATTTTGGTATAAACACGTAACATAACCCCCTTTTAACTTTGGGCACAATGAAAAAATAAAATAGGGTAAGCTGGGGGCAAAAGTAACAAATTTTATTTGTGAACTGATTACAGACAACTGTTGTGTTATCCCAATAATGTAATTATGCACAGTAAAAGTAAATATAACTGGCTGTAAAAGGATCACATCCAGGTTATGATATGTTTTGTTATCACTGAGTTATTTTAGTTTAGATGAGAAAAGGGAAAGTGTTACAAATGCCGCCTACCCGGAGCAAAATAACACCGTTTCAGGGTAATAAAACTCAGAAAATATTCGAAAATTATAAAAAATATATATTTCCAGGTTTCTTATTTAATTCTCGGTTCAGCCAGATTAAAAAAAATCACAATATTAAACTTGAAACATACAGTAAAATAAATTAGTAACCTCTGCCAAAATTTTACACAATGGTTTTTCAAACCCAGCGTTAGATGACTTACTAGACTAACATTAATATGCCTATCACTACGTAGTATAAAGCAAAGTCGCTTCCCGCTGTCTGTCCCTATGTATGCTTAGATCTGACTCAACATTGCGGCGCGCCCGTGGCTGAAAAGCCGACGCAGCTTCGTAAGGTGCGTCGAACCGTTGTCCATCGAACCCAAACATGCGAGGTGCAACCTATGGCGTGAAAAAGTGACCTTACCTACTCTTTACGTCCCCATTACTGAAAGCCTCCCCCCTGGCCTTGAGCATGGCCGATCTGGAAGTCTTTAAATAGACTTCGGACTCAGACCGGCCGCAGCAAAGAAAACATGGTCATGTGGGGCTTTTCGGCTGGTTCCGCGGAATGCCTTTGCGGTGCAGTCCAAGGATGGACCACCTAACATCGTGCCCCGCGTGTCCTGACACCTGCACGCAGGAGGATCTCATGACAGCATCCGACAAGGCTGTCAAAATGGCTGAATTCTGGGCCTCAATACTTTAGTATCTGCCATCGACACGCTAAGAAGAAGAGAAGAAGACCACGGGGTCAGTTGTAATGTTACAACTGCCCCCGTAGGATGTTTTTGGAATAGTATTTATTATGCTCTAAAATATGTTAAAACACACCTATATTTTAGTATGGACATAATCTTTATTGCAATTGACTATAATGTGGTTACAAAACAATAATTCAAAGATAAATCTAAATAAAACTAAATTTATGCACTTTAGTCAAAGAATACGTAATAAAAAAATGAACATTTACATTATACCAATGAAGTAAATGAAACTGATACTACAACCATGTATGCAACTACTTTTTGACGATGATATAAATAATCAATATTGCCCAGAATAAATTTACTGCAAACAAAATCGTAACTACCCAAAGAGCGATGGAAAGGAGCATTCTTAACCTAAAAAGAAGCCATAGAGTAAAAAATATAAATATAAGAAAAAGTACTAAAGTTATTGATGCTCTTATTCACAGCAAGAAACAGATATGGAAATGGGCTAGGCATGTTGCAAGAATGGCGAGTAAAAGATGGACAAAGGCTACTACAGTTTGGAATGGACCAGCAGGCAAAAGATGCAGAGATAGACCATTGGAAAAATGGGAAGATGAATTAAAAAGAATAGCAGGAAAGGATTGGCAGCATAAGGCTATAAACAGAGAGCACTGGAACACCATGGAGGAGGCCTTTACACAGAAATGAGAACCGTGAATAAGGAATACCACTTACTACTCGTTATAGTTTTAATTCGATTTTCAAATAAATGATAAGTTTTGTAATCTTAGCTTATTTAAGGAAAGCATGTAATTTATTCACTGGTTAAAATAAAAGGCTATATATATATATATATATTGCCCAGAAATCAATGATTCTGAAATTTACGCAAATTCTTACTTTGAACATCTTAAAAACAAATGGTCGTACAGCACATGACCACTCCACGTGCCGTCACTCGGTCCACTGGCACTGGTATGGATCGAGCGCGTCTAGACGCATCAGATACCCTCACACACGAACATATACTATCAACGTTGTGGTAGTAAATGGCAATGTTTCAATTGCCTTCAGTTACTTTTGCTCCCGGTCTACCCAACACAACAAAACAACGTTTGAACAAAATAAATAAGTCGAAGTAAGAACAACCTGCCCCCTAATTGTCCAATTTAAAATCTATCACAATCCCTTTCAGAGGTATTGTGATTGTGATATATTCGTCTGTCATATTGCTTAGACAGTTCAATTTCGTTTATTCCATACTTTTTAAAACGCGTCCCGATCCTTTCAAATCTCAAATAGTGACGGCCTGAAAATCTTTAAAATTACGAATTGAAAGGGATTGCGATAGATTTTAAATTAGACAATTAGCCCCCTGGTCAGGTGGGGTTTCCTAGACGATACCAACCTGGAGTGCAGGTGCGCTGCTGTTCCCAAAACAATGGCGCATTTGATGTCGTGCCCTGCGTGTCCGTACAGAGGAACTAATGAAGTCTACTGGTGCTGCAGTGCAAGTGGCCGATTTTTAGGCCGATATCATTAAGGTTTGCTCTCGATACGAAGAGAAGAAAAACAAAATAAAAAGTTACCAGCAAGCGTAGCATGCGGACTGCGACTCGTTGTCGGGCTTTATCTAGCGATAAATCTTCCGCTCATATCACCACAGTGTGAGCGGGACAGACACTGCGTTTGCTCTGCAGGAGGCAAGTTCAAACTTGCCTGACTGGGTTCCTACAGTATTGACTATGTAGATTTGTTTGTGAAATTTTGGAATTTATTGACAATAGTAAGACTTTTCTAGTTGTGTAGATATAACACAATTTTCCTGTTCCTCAATTCTATAATACCGTTTATTAATTTGGAAATAGCGACTGAATACTTCTGCCTACTAAGTGCCCAAAAACGCCTTGTGCTTGCAAGAAGTTACATTTTGTTCTGAGTTTTCACTTTGTTTGGGCTCACGGGAAGGCCTAGTGCGAGTTTGCAAATGTCCAAACGTTAATATCGCATAGGAGTAAAATTTTGACAGATAGTCTTAATTTAATTGGAATAAGGTTGAAAATTTTACCGCCTTTGTGATCTAGTGGTAAACCACCAGTATCAGACCCAGGGGTCCCGAGTTCGATTCCCAGCGGAAGTAAGTACATATTCTATTCCGTTTGGTTGGTGATAGGACTTGTTGTAAGTCCGCCTGGCTAGCTACCACCATCTTATCTAAGTCTGACGCCATAACAACAATGTTTTCAGCATTGCTGTATTCCAGTAGTTAGAGATAAGATAGCCAGTTCATCCATCTTCAGCCTTATCAATACTTCGCATAACATCAGGTATGATGACGGCTAAGATAAAAAAAAAACAAAAAATATAACTATAATCGCAAACATCGGCGTAAGCGAGTAAGGTAAGAAAACTCACACTAAGCACTCTGTTGTATCTATGTCCACTTACTTCTAAAAGTAAAACCATTTAAACTTTTGGTTAAAAGTATTTCCCTAGTTTAAATGCAAAGTGCAATACGCAACTAAACCAACTTATCCATATTTAACTTAAGTTAGGTGTGCCCAAAACGGATGAAGCAAGGCCATCCGCTTCCAAACATCGACAGTTTTCTGCTAATTATTTATCTGGAAAATTTATGTGCCCTTAAGACTGCAATTTGAGTCTAACTTTAAATATTGTTAACCTAGATATTCAAATGAAGGTAATATTAATTGCAACGCATATCTAAGACAAGATAATATAATAATTAGTCATTAGTACCTACTTAGATAGCCTATCCTTCATGAACCTAAGTAAATTACTTGTAAATCTTACTCAGAATTTCATTTTACCATGTACCTACGTTGTTTCAGGTTGCAAAACTAGAGATAATGGATATTGTGGCTCATTGGCGAGGCAGTACACATGACTCACGATTTTCCAATGAGTGTCGCTTAAAACAGCGATTCGAGGAATCTGAATTTAAAGACTCTTGGGTGATTCGGGATATGCTGCACTCCATATTTAATTACTCCCGTTTTACAACCATCTTCTGAAAAAGAAGAACTTTTTTCCAATATTTTTCTATTTAAAATTGATCATAAGTATAAAAATCGCATTGAAATTTGCAAAAATAAAAAAAAAACATTAATTATTGGCTGTTGCAATTTCAACAATCAAAAAAATGTTACAAAGATGGTAATTAAGTAAAAGACACAATTGTGGACCCTGTTGGGCATCGAAATTTAGAAGAAAGTTGCATCTTAATCGATCGTTAAACACCTGAAAAGATGTTTCTTTCGAATGCAAGGATATTCCTAGCATTGATGTGACAACGCTGGTCTACTGCGTATTAAAAATATAAAAGTATTGGAGAATTTCGTCGGTGGTTCGCAAATCTCGGTAGCTCAGTGGTTAGAGATTTGAACCGGATTTCCAAATGTCGTGGGTTCGAGTCCCATCTGAGAATTCACTTGTGGCCGAGTTGTTATTTTTTCAAATATTTTTCTATTTAAAATTTATCATGAGAAGAACCATACAATCGAGCCCACATAAGGACCCACAACGTGGTCGCAAGATGCTTTGGCGTATGGAAGCAAAAGTTCCGGTGCTTGCTAAAATGCTTTACGACAAAGTTGGACTATAGAAAATCATACATTGTTGCACTGCCAGTACTGCACAATATTGCAATACAGATGAAAGATGTCAGTAACGTAGTCCCAGTAACACTGATGTTGTAGTTCGAGTAGTAGTACGAGTTGTGTTCGGAAGCACATATGTATGCGTACATGCCAATGTATTACGATTATTATTTATACATTGGTTTCCTACATTAACATCTAATATATACGTTCTGACTGTTATTTGTGGTTTGAATTATATTTTAAATTGGGGCGGTATTACGGTTACGGCGGTACACGGCCGTGGTCGGTGTGGCAGCTCGCAGCAGGAATTTGGGCTCTGTCGGTACGGTGCCATGACAATTCTGGCTCACCCGCTGACGACGTCACTTCTTGTTTCGAACCTCGAGGAAACCGTCTTAAAATAAAACAACTTTTACGGATATCAAACGCGCTAATATTTCACGAACTAAGTTGTAATTGTCCGTATCTTTTGGTTTTTTATTTTCCCGACGTTTCGACACCTTTTCAGCTGCCGTGGTCACGGGATGACTTTGATGAAACCGTCTTACTTGATCTCAGCTGGGAACGACGACATTCTGCGAAGGACCTTTTCTGTCAACGAGTTTTGGCTCTGCGTCCGCGATCTTCTTTTAGGGGCGGCAACAGCAGCAAAATCGCTCTGACAGCTGAGGGGCGCACGCGTCGCAGGTGCGCGCGACAGCGCCACCGGAGTCGAAGGCGGCGCGGGGTCGGCGACGCTCGGGCTCGGTCGGGCCGTGGCGTAAACGTAGTCGAAACCGAGGCAGGTAATAGAAACAAATGTAATTTTACATTCAATTATTATTCACTATTTTTTCTGTGATTCAATTATGCATTTAAATACTATTTAAATAAAGATTATTGAAACATTTATGACCTTCCTAGCACCACGGCTTGTAACTGTTTTTCGTCAACTTGTCCGAAGCAGCTAAATTTTATAAAGATAGTTGACTGCGACATACTTACAATAAGTTAATCCTTCACTGAACGCTAGTCGATCAATATCCAATAGAAATAAGCTTTGATTTTATTAATATCTTCCATAGTATGTATGTACTTTAGATATATTGTTAGCATAGTTGCCGGTCTGAATTCAAAGGACTATGTTGATTCCAAAGATTTTTTTCTAGACCTGTTGGTGCATAAAATATATACATATCCACCTAAACTATTAAATACATTTTGCGGAAGCAAATTATTACTATTTTCGATAGCAAAAAGTATAATATCATACCCTTGATAAGTTCTAAATATATAATGGCGTTTTTCTTCCGGGCGGCGCCGGCGTCTGTATCGGCGGCGCCCGCGCCTCGGTGCAATTTGCGGTAGCGATAGCGTATAACGAATAGTATCAGCTTTACAAAACTGACACAATTCTCCAATAGACTTTGAACTTTAAGACGTAAGCCGTTGAGTTCGGAATTGTCGGTAATACTGAATAAGTTGTAGTGGCCATTGACTGTACCAGTCGGCTTGTGCTTATGACATAACGTGAACCGGCGCGTTTCGCAAACTGGCGCCCGCGTGTTCACAGGCTACGCGTTATATAACGATTTTCTCGTTTAGATTAGAACCTATTTTCAAACGAATATAGGTAATTACCCCGCCGATGACTTCGTCTTAATTAAATAAATTAATAAATTTTTCGAGTAGGAGTGGGATATTGGTTAATATGCAGCTCCAGTAGCTGAAAATATCCTAAAATATCTCGACTAGAGTTAATTATATTTCAAATCACGCTAAATATTTAGTTATTTATTGTTAGTTGTAGGTGCCTTTAACCGAACCATTACGAACAATGTAATTAGGTATTCTACGTCAATGTAACTAATAATTTTCTTTTCAAATCATCAAATTTCGCAATTCCTTTCTTGTTTCTAACAAGAACCTTGTGGATTTTATTTTAAATGTTTCTTCAGTGTTTTGTATATAGATAGATTGAAAATTACTTTATTTCACTCAGCCCAACACAGATTTAAACAATAATTAAAGAAATAATAATTGAAAACTACTAATATATTAAATCTAAACTGTGAGCTGCATCAAAGGGAAACGGCAAAAACTCAGTGATCCCTTTGCTTTAACCGTCAAAGCAAAGCTCTGATTTTCGTTTTTGCCCAGAAGAAACGCGTGGTCGCATGTGACGACACAGACGTGAATCCAAATTAAAAAATAAATAAATATATGTATGTCCAACCTTCTTAATTTTCATTCCATACACAAGAATTTAAAAACGGTAACTACCTATCTTAAAAGCCGCATCGCAGTTTACAAATTGTTGTTCTGTCGTAGTGATTCTTGCCAATTTAAGAATAAGTTTTATACGAGAACTTTTCTACAATTAGCTAAGACACGCAACAACAACCTCTATTAATTAAAAATTTGTTTGAAATTGTTTTAATTTCTAATCAAGACGAAGATATTATATTCTAGCTTCCGCGGTTTCACTCGCGTGGTTCCCGTTCCCGTGGGAATATCGGGATAAAATGTCCCTAGCCTAGTATCCTATGTTACTTTCCGTCCTTTTAACTAACTCTATGCCACAAATAAAGGCGATTGGTTGCTTAGTAAAGGCGTGAAGGAAAGACAAACTAAGACACTTTCGCGTTTATAATATTTTAGGATTAGGTTTAGGATGAAAAATTTACATACGTACATCTTATGTTTTGGCGCGCACTGTTCATTGAAATAAAACAACTTTTACGGATATCAAACGTGCTATATTTCCACGAACTAAGTTGTAAGTGTCCGTATTTTTAGGTTTTTTAGGGGTTTTTGATTTTCCCGACGTTTCGGCACACGGCAGCTGTAAAGGTGTCGTTTGATATCCGTAAAAATTGTTTTATTTCGAAAAATTAACAGTTATTCAATATCAGTCAACCTTTCGCCTCGGTTGTATCTTATATTATTCACGTTAATTTTGACAGGTGATAGTTAACACATAAGTCACAACTTTCTTTCCGAACAGCGAAAATATAATAAAAATACACTAAATACTACGATATTCGATCGGCTGATAAATATGTTTATAAATTTAAACGACTGATTTTTTGGTCAGGTTATTATGAAATAAATAAGTATTTATTTGTCGACTTCCGTGGTAGAGTGGTACGTACACCGGTTTCAAGTTGTCGCCTACTCTGAGATTCTGGGTTCGAATCCCGGTAGGGGCGAATGTGTGTGTGATAAATACGAGCATTTGTACCTGAGTCATGGACGTTTATATGTATTTCTACACATAAATACTTATATATGTACATCCGTTACCCTAGTATCCCATAACACAAGCCTTACAGTGCTTACTTTGGGGCTAGGTTAATTGGTGTGAGTGTAAGAAATATTTATATTTATTTCACATTCATAATAAAGGTGACAAAGAAAATACGGTCTTTATGTGACGCCCTGCAAGGGCATAGCAATAGTTAAATAATTAAGGGCTATTTTTTTTTATAAAATACAAAATATTAAACTTAATTACACACAAAATTAACATTAAATTATTATAATCACAGGAAAAAATGTAAAAATACAATAGCTCAGTCTTATTACATATTATTTCTTAGTTACTAAAATCTATTTTATTGATTTAATTAATTATAGTGAAATTTTCATTTAAAGTATTCTTAATTTTTACACTATTAACAACACATAGTTTATTAGTAAATTACACAATCAACATTCATTCAATTAAATTTGTCTTCAAAAAATTCATTCAATTTATAATATCATTTTGAAATTAGAAATTCTTTTAATTGTTTAATAAAATAAGCAGGGGTTATCCAAATCTTTTAGGTAAGTAGGAACGAGGTTAAAAAATTTAATTAACATGGTATGGGGGCTAGATGTTACTAACGTCATTTTCGAAAAAGGTACCTTTAGCTTGTGTAAATTCCGGTTATTTCTTTTGTTGTTTGTAAGAGGAGCATAAAATTCCGGATGTTTCAAAACAAATTTACATGCTTTTAGAATGTAGATACATGTACCTAAAGATCAAAATCTTATGCTTCACAAAGTGAGATCTACAGGATTCCATTTGATTTATGTTAGATAATATTCTCACACATTTCTTTTGTAGCACAAATACTCTATCCACGTCACATGAATTTCCCCACAAAACAACGCCATATTATTATGAGAGTATTGAATATGCGTATGCATAGTATGCAGTGAGTGCGGTCTTGAAGTCAGTTACACGTTTCAAATGACGGAAAACATATATAAAAGATGATAATTTGAGTACTATTTTTCGTTGTGTTATATTTCAGTGAACTACTACTAATAAGTAGGTATTTATTTCACGTCAAATTATATTCAAAAAATGTTTTCTTAACATTATTAACTTGCATTTTAAATAAATACAAATTTCAAACAAAAAACCGGACAAGTGCGAGTTGGACTCGCCCAGCGAGGGTTTCGCACAAACTTGTAGGTAAGTACCTAGGTAGCCACATTATATAAATAGTTCAGGAATCGAGTCTCGCAGTTTTTTCCGAATTATTCCCGAAATTCATTTTTTAAAACTAAAGACTATATATTTTATTTAATTACAAATGTGTAGTTTTTAGACTTTTTCCTGTAGGTATTTGTATTAAAAGACGATATTACATGCCAAATTCCATAGTTCTAAGTCAATTAGAAGTGAATTTTGATTAGAAGTAATTGTCATTATGAATTTTGATTCCCTTGAGAGAGAGAAATATACGTTTCTGTGGTATAAACGGCCTTACCTTTTTTTACGTTAATTTACAAGTTTGATTTTTTCACAGCTTCACGAGACTGTTGACCTTAATATATCGTTTTAATTTTAGCTCGATCCGTCCACGCGTTCCTAAATTTTTCCCGAAATTCAGGTTCCAACACTTAAGACTATATTGGTAAATTTTAAATAGAAAAATATTGGAGAAAATTAACTCGGCCACAAGTGAATTCTCAGACGCGAATCGAACACGCGACCTTTGGAAATCCAATGCTCTAACCGCTGAGCTACTGAGCTACCGAGACTTGTTGTTGAGAAGAGTTGTTTTTAATTTTAGATACAATTCTACTCACACTAAATTGATATTTATGAATTTATGAAACCATAAAAGTACACGATGTTATTTTTCTCATTGCGCCGGTTCGATTCCCGGTGCAGGTAAATGATTTTTCAATAATCTTTGAATGTAGTTTAATTTATTTGTGCAAAAGAATTTTTTCCTTTGAGTAAAATTTGCTCACATCAATATTTCTTTCTCTCCAATGACCGTCTTTTTTCCACCCTGTATATACAAATATCATATGGTCTTTGAGCGACATGCTCAAGTCACATAAAAGTAGCACTGCAAATGCAAAAATAAAATATTCAGATCAAATTATTAATTAAAATATTTTGGAGTGTTTTGGTAAAAACTTTTTTTTTTTATGAAGTATGGTAGCCTCTTAGCCTTCATCATACCTGATGCTAAGTATTGATAAGGCTGAAGATGGAAGCGAGCCTCTCCCGGAATCCCCAATCACTGAGGAACTGGCTATCTTATCTTTAACTGCCGGAACACAACAATGCTGAAAACATTGTTGTTATGGCGTCAGACTTAGATAAGATGGTGGTAGCTAGCCAGGCGGACTTACAACAAGTCCTACCACCAACCAAACCAAATACAATATGTACCCCCGCTGGGAATCGAACCCGGGACCCCTGGGTCTGATACCGGTGGTTGTACCACTAGACCACGGAGGCGGTTAAAACTTGTTTCAAGATATACGTAATCGGTTCCTTTCTTCAGGTAAATCACGTTTTTCGAATGCTATGATATACTTATCACGTGGCAATTCTACAGGACACGAAGTAGCCAATCACAGCCTCTCTTTGCAAATGCTATACCTTAATAATTTGAACAATATTTTCTAGATGCCAAATCTACAGCAATATTTACATTACAATAGTTATTTTATATTATAATTGCCCGCGACATCAGCTGTGGTTTCCCGTTCCCTTGGTTTTTTCTTTTTTAAATTATCACTATAGAAAGTTTCCTGTAGTTTCAGGGAATATTCGAAAATTAATCCTTAAAATTAACCTAAATTGATTCAGACCAGATATATTTTGCGCTTACCAACACATTTAGCGATTATTTTAAATTGTAAAGATTTATATTTTGGTCAATTAATAAGCTGATTAATTAATTAAAATGTTATTTAAAAAAATACTTTCATTGTACATAATTTTAACCTAACACCTTTTAAATTGCAATTTGTAATACCAGACTACCGCAACAACCACAGAATAAATAACAGTACTAACAAACATCTAAAGTAAAAGTGTTATCAGACAGTCTTATAACATTAGTCCAAGATGTGCGATTATGCCATCATTCTGTTATTAGACCTCGATCTTCCAATTACTTTGTAAGTCACTTATGACACAGTTCATCATAATACAATTTATCAGTAACTCACCTTTGTATATTACCAAATATTACTAACTATTTTCGAACAAGTTTTTTGTAGACGAAACTTACCATTCATATTCTTAAATCAGATCATTATGTTTGACAACATTAAGTATAGCTAAAAAGAGTTTATAAAACATGTAATGTAATTTTACAGGTATACGTAAAAACAGTTTACTTACTCAATATAATTTGCTTACAATCATTCTCTCCATAAATTGATTTAGTAAGAAAATTAAAAATAAATGCTCAAAAACTTTTCAAATTCAAAGTTTTCAGTTCTTGTTCTGACACCTAAAAGTAGCCTGTTACCGCTAGTTAAATTAATTATTTCTCAGAGCCTAATAAACAAACCAAAAGTTTATTTACACGTTCAGCCACGCTTAGGCTCCTAATTATGTAACTTGCTTCTAACAACAACGTTTGATTGAAAGTGCAATCACATTGCTGCTTCAGTAAAAATGAATGTGACACCTATCTTACTAAAGCAGCAATGTACGAGTAACTGCACTTTCAATCGATTTCAATCGAAATCTGTTAGCAACAGAGTTTAGATAATTAACTAGCAGATGTGTGATAATTTTTAATCAAGTAAATATACTAGTAAAAAGCAACTTGTCTCATGTCGCCCTGATTCATTGTAAAATTGTAAAATGCAAAATTAAAAAGTTATAAGTAGATGGCAGTTTCATCTTAATCGATAGTCAAACATCTGTAAAGATGTTTCTTTCGAATGCGAGGATATTTCTCTCATTGATGAAACGACGGTGGCCAACACCGTAGAAAAAGGTGAATATACTAGAGAATTTCAACGTGTTCTCGTAGGTCTCTGTAGCATAATTGGTCAGTGCATTGGGCCGGATTCCCAAGGATGCGGGTTCGAGTCCCGTCAGGGCGACATGAGACAAGTTGCTTTTTACTAGTATATTTACTTGATTAAAAATTATCACATAAAAATAGCATTGTAAAATGCAAAATTAAAAAGTTATAAGTAGATGGCAGTTTCATCTTAATCGATAGTCAAACATCTGTAAAGATGTTTCTTTCGAATGCGAGGATATATCTCTCATTGATGAAAGAAACGACGGTGGCCAACACCGTAGAAAAAGGTGAATATACTAGAGAATTTCAACGTGTTCTCGTAAGTCTCTGTAGCATAATTGGTCAGTGCATTGGGCCGGATTCCCAAGGATGCGGGTTCGAGTCCCGTCAGGGCGACATGAGACAAGTTGCTTTTTACTAGTATATATATACTTGATTAAAAATTATCACATAAAAACAGCATTGTAAAATGCAAAATTAAAAAGTTATAGCAGATGTGTTTTTACCTTCTTGGTATTGTTTTCCCACTTCAAGCTACAGAGTTCTATAATGTCAATACCCTATCCAACTCAAATTGTTCGAGTATAAACGAGACTAGTCGGTCACTAGTGTGTGCACACCGACCGGCTCGTGCTGTCACTATCGTCGACACTACTGACCTTGACACTTCAACAGAGCACAGGTAAAAGTTAGTTACTGCATATTATTTACTTACTGTGGTTATGATTTCATTTGTCACAAATTATCTTATTAAGGCCATTTGAGACTAATTTGGCGTCCGCTTTGCTAACTTTTTTCTAGATCGTATCAGAAAACTCATTATGTCTCTTCAGCGAGAATCAAAGAATCTTCAGGAAGAGTGCGGGACAGACAGTAACACATAATAAGTTTTGGGTAAAAAAAATATTCCCAGTAACAATTCGGTTTCTGTGCTATACAAAAACTTAAAAACATAAGTCACTTATCACCTATGAGTTATTTGCTTTTTTTTTCGTTTTTAACCGACTTCAAAAAAGGAATTTCTCCATACGTCGTTATCTTTTTTATGTGTTTTACTCGATTACTCGAAAACGGCTTTACCGATTTGAGTAATTCTTTTTATGTTCGAAAGCGTTTACTCCCCAGGTCGTCCCATTGTCATTATGTCAGGATCTGATGACGGGATCTTGCAGAAACCAGGGAACTCTTCAAATATTATAGGACTCTTTAATCCTATAATATTTGAAGACTCCTATAGCGATTTCGGTGTTTTCTATAGTAACTCATGCATATGCTTTCAGGAAGCACCATTTGGTGAAGTGGAGCTGATGATCAAGACCACAAATGCATCTATTATACTTAGCGTTTCAAGGAAGCGATACGATTACTTTAATGTAGTAAGCAACATGCTCGTCTTAATACATGTGATGAAGTAGAGCTGATGATGAAGTACCGGGAGCACTCCTCAATAATTAACGTTCCTGTACCGGGAAAAGCATGTTAGGAGTTAGTTAGCGGGAGCAGCATTTTGTAAAAGGTGGTAAGCAGTTGACATAAAGCTATTAGGGTAGGCAAGGGACTTCTTCTACTTTAAAAAATTGTGAAATAAATAATGAAAACCGACTTCAAAAAACTAAAAAGCAAAAAATAAGCCTTATTTTAATAATAACTGGGCAGGCATTTGACCACTACCACCATTCTACTTTACGGTCCTACTACTTTATTTTTCTTGTCTTGGCTGGCACCGACTTGAAAAAGCTATTTTTTGCTTTTTAGTTTTTTGAAGTGGGTTTTTAGGACTCCGCTGTCCGTCCGTCTGTATGTCTGTACTTCTTTCACCAGGCTGTATCTCATGAACCGTGATAGTGAGACAGTTCAAATTTTCACAGATAATGTATTTCTGTTGCCGCTATAAAAACAAATAATAAAAAAACAGAATAAAGTAAATATTTAAGGGACTCCCATACAACAAATGTGATTTTTTGCCGTTTTTATAAATAATGGTACGGAACCCTTCATGCGCGAGTTCGACTCGCACTTGGCCGGCACTATAATCTGTTTTCCTTTCCTCCCATCTCTTTATTCTATATTTAGATGGTAAGGGCTTTACGGCATTTTTTTCACCTATTATGAAAATAATTATTTTTATCCTGACTAATACTGTTGCATTTATAGAAACCTTTACTTTTAAATATAACTGTAGGTATTTACACATTTGTTATGCACAAATAACGGGAATTCCGGTTACAACAACTCCGTAGTCAGATAACAAATCTGAATTGCGAAAATTCTTGTATTCATATCATACTTACATGTGGCAGCTAATATTGTAAGATATAAATTATGGAGTACAATATTGACTTTTGTTATTATTGTAACACCGAATATGTTTGTAGCTACCTAATCCTAATCCGAAATTAACTTTAATTTCGTTTCATGTTATTTATTTCTTTTAATAATTGGATATATAATAATTAATAATGTATGACGACTGAAATTTTTGTACATCGCTAGAGCGGTAAAATATGTATGAACTCTATAATTATTATCAAGATCTAAAATTGTACCGTGTTTTCTGCAAATAAACAATTTATATTCTATTCTAATCCTAACTAATATTATAAATGTGAAAGTGTGTGTCTTTTTTAATTAAAATACGAGATTAGTATGGCTCTCAAGCAAACTAAAAAACAACAAGACGGCGGGCGATGATGGAATTACTGCGGAACTTCGATTATAGGATTCGAGCAAGGAATATAAGTGAGGTGATTTTGTTCCTTAAAAAGGGTGACAAGACCCGGTTAAAGAACTTCAGACCCACCTCACTTCTAAGCCATGTTTATAATCTGTTTTCGAGAGTCATCACGAATCGTCTTGCTCGCAGACTCGACGACTTCCAACCTCCCGAACAAGCCGGGTTCCTTCAGCACCATAGGCCACATCCATACGCTGCGGTAGGTTATACAGAAGACCGAAGAGTATAATCTGCCACTTTGCTTGGCGTTCGTGGACTATGAAAAAGCCTTTGATTCGATTGAGACCTGGGCGGTGCTGCAGTCTCTCCAGAGGTGCCAAGTGGACTATATTTGATAGAATCAGGCGTTACTTGGCGGAAATCCATATCTTAGTAGTGTAGAGTAGTCGGTGAAGGTGCAAGGTGTGTCACTGGGCTGCATCTGCATTTTTTCTTGCGGAATTACGCGACATATTTTTAGTTTTCTACTAAGTGGACTATAGGTATATCGAGGTGTTAAGGTACGAACATGCCACCATGTCGGTCCGATTACAGAACCAGAGCACAAATTCCATCCAACTGCAGCGAGGTGTGAGACAGGGAGACGTCATTTCTCCGAAACTGTTCACAGTTGCGTTGGAGGACATCTTTAAGCTTTTGGACTGGATAGAACGCGGCATCAACATAAATGGCCAGTTTCTGACACACCTTTGTTTTGCCGATGATATAGTCCTTATGACTGAGACCCTGGAGGACCTGAACACAATGCTCGAAAATCTCCGTAGTGCTTCCCAAAGAGTGGGTCTTAGGATGAACATGGATTAGACGAAAATTATGTCGAATTCCTATGTCATACCCACTACAGTTCACGTTGGGAACACTACACTCGAAGTTGTTGAAAACCTGTGCGAGAGAAGGAAAACTTGAAACAAACCCTCTACCAACCCGTCTGGCCAGCGTGGTAGCAGTAGGCTAATAGGCTGCTATGAACGCCACAATAGGCGTGAGCTAGGAGAGGCCTATGTCCAGCAGTGGACGTCCACAGGCTGATGATGGATGATCAATATTTATTACTACACAAATTAATTGGAATGCTGTTTTTTATCAATAAGTCAAGATCAAGTTTATGTTTGATATAAAACATTTTTAAGAAACCAGTGATATACGGTTATTTTAGTTTTTATTGAATATTTTCTTGCGTTTGAATCTGCGATAATAGCATCTAATAAATAAAAACTAAGTGATTTATATGATACGTCTTTTTCCTTATGTCGGCAGGTAATGGACACCAATAATATTTAGCATCGTGTAGTTTCAGTTCTCTTTAATCGCTAATAGTTATTTACTACGCACCTACGAAGTGATTTGGTGTCAGTCGTATAGTGCCTTAAAAAGATTAGAATTTGTTAGCGCCACGTAGTGAGTGATCTAATATTTCGGTCACCAAATTGAAAATCATTCGTTTATTTGCCACACATCGAACGCTTTGTTATGCAAAATGAATTGACACGGTCTCGAACGAGATTGAAAACAATTTTATTCTGTGAGTTTGGCTGGACGCCAATTGTTATTTGGTTATAAAGAAACTTATTGTGAACAGTTACAAAGTTATTGCTTTGAAAAACAAGTAATACCTTTTTTGAATCTGTTGTTAACAAATTTTACAATAAGTAATCGTATACCGACGTAATCGAGTAAGTGGAAATTATTGTATTTACCAACATTATTCGGTAAAATGATGATGATGCAAAAACTATTCGAAAGTAATTTCTGTGATTTAGAAGTTTAAAATATCGGTCCAGCTAGAAAGATTTCTAGTTTCATCAGTTTTTTAAGATTTATAATGACAGCTTGATGCCAATGATGTAATTATTCTATTTAATTTTATATCTTGTTCAATAAATATAATTTTGTTGTATATTCATCAGTGTCATCTAAAACTCTTGTTCATCTCCTGAATTGATAATTTAGCTATGTAAAGAACCCATCTTTCTGGCAAAGAGAGTATAATTATACCGAAGAGTCAGACTTATAAAATTAAGTTAATACAATGGAATTTACCTAGAGTTTGAATACATATCGCCCATTTAAAATCTTCACACAATTTTATGCTGGTCACAGTTCTAACCTAACCTAACCAATTGATTCTAAAGTGATGAGTGTGGTAGGTGGTATACCGTGTGGGGCCTAAAGCCGGGGAAAATATTGAAAATAGAGACTCTCATTCATTCTGAAAATATTCCAGTTAATCAAAACCAATGCATTACTCACAATAAGAATTTAAAGTTACGATTAATAATCAGTGTATAATTGCAAAACGATATTATCGCTAACGTTGCGAAGTTATCGTGGTACAGGGGACAATAAACAACATAGGCAAAACATCATGATATCACTATCCATTAGAAAATTTACCTTTAACTCTTTGAATAGCAACAGCCCCGCTACTTCCCACAGCTTAAAATCTCAGTTTCAAATTAATAAAAACCTGTAGTTTATTATTCAATATCGCAATGACAGCTATTTGTTTACAATTTTAATTCATCATGCATGACATGTCATTTCAATCAATACCAAGTATACTCTTGTCAAGTATATTCTCTCCATTTCTGAATCTACTTGGTACACAAGTAGATTCAGACATGGAATTATTAAGTACTAGTACGTAGTACCTATTAATTCATTCTTTTTACATTATGGTCTTTTTAAAAAGAAGTTCATAGCGTAAAAAAAATGTAAAATTAAAAGAATAATTTTGATTAGTAAAGTCAGAATATTGTCATAGGAATATTTCAGTTTTACAATTCAATTTACGCAATTTGTAATTAAATGTGAAAATGGCTTTGAGTGCGAAAAAAACACTCCAGTAAAAACAATACCTACGTGGATTCATGAAGTGCGATAGTAAGACAGTATTATTTTTCTATCAGTCGAAACATAAATTGTCAAAAAGACGTTCCGAGTAGCTCCGAAAAAGTTGAGCAGCACTGTTGTTTGCATTACATTGAATTTACGATTATGTTTGTTAGTATAAATAATAAAGTAAAGATTTGGTTTTAATTAGATGGGACCATAATGAATTAATTACTGGTGACCTAATAGACCTACGTTTTTAATATTATATTATTACACGGTATTATTACCAAACAATATTGTAGGTCTAGGAACAGACAGACAAGTTTAATTTCGGTTGAAATGACAGCTCACCGGAATAACCAAAAACTATATTGTAAAAAGTTGTTTTAATTACATATTCAACAACATTTCAATACACATCAAATGACTGCACTATCGTTGGTGTACGTACTTACCTTCCGACTTTACTTTCACTTCCTCCCTTTATCGGTCCTGAATCGCGGCAGTGCCATATATGGCAAACCACTTAATATCCCCGTTGATCATTATCCGCTGTGACGTAGTTGCGTTGTATCTTAAAAGAACTATTGACGTAGGCAAATGAATACATTGACAGAAAATGTCGAACCGAAATTATTGTTATTATTTTTTAACCTGATGAAATAATGTATATTATTTGAGTTCTGCATTTTTTTTTATGACTACAAAAAAAACCACTTGAATTCCACTTGCTCAAACGTCTGCACTAAATATGTAAAAAAAATCGATTTGTGATTAAAAAGTCAAAGAAAACAATTTTAGGTAGGTTTTTATTTTTAAATAAAATAAAAAAATGCTTACGAAGCATTATATTGCCAAGTTCCAGACCTTAAAAACAAGACGGCCATTACAAAATTTGCCATGCTCCGGCGAACGAAAGTAGTCTCAAAATTTTGCATTTAATAGGCAACTAAATTATTGATATTCGGCATTCTCAAAAATCGTAGCTAACACATTAAGATTAACTTCCAAAGTTTGATACGAATTTAAGGAAAAGTTACCGCAGAATTGTACGAATATTTTCATTTTTAAGTAACCAAGACGTAAAAAATATTAGACATAAAACAATATTTAACTTCAACAAATCAATATTTTATTGTTATGGCTTTTAATAAACCTGTCAAATAAAAATAAAAAAAAAAATAACTTCGAAGTTTTATGAATATCTTGTTTTATTCACTGTTCATACTATTTAAAGGGACTTTTAAAGCGATTACGACACATAAAAAAATTACCAATTTTATGCATACGTATAAGTTCAATAAGTTCAATATTTTGCATGATAGCCAATGAATTAAATAATACAAACTATATACATTTATTCTCTACATTGTAATGAAGAATATCGCATACTTTTTTTGCGCCAGAGCTTGGCAGAGCTATTTTATTACAGATCAAATATACATAAAAAAAACGCAGGGCTTTGTTTAAATGTTTCGATGATATCCATTGAAATTAAAGAAACAATCTATACACTTTATACACTTTGGCATATTTTTTCTGCGCCGGAGCTTGTCGAAATTTTGGTTCAGATTTGACGAGTCTTCTTTCACGGGGAAAATCTGCAGAAAATTCATTGCGTATTTCGTTGTAAAGTTTTACTAACAAATCTAAGCACTCAGTAAATTACGCAGAGGTCTCTTTCGTAACAAAACCAATACCACATTCGGAAGATCTTCCAGTACCTAAGCCACCAAGTCAACTTAAACGCTCAAGTACTACTTTGAATTCTGATGATGAATGTGAGGACTTTCAAGTGGCAAGTACATCTAAATCATCACATTTGATCAGCCAAGCTGAGCTCGATGACCTTATAAAATAAAATCCTTAGGCAAATCTAAGTCTCTAGACTTAGATTTGCCTAAGGATTTTATTTTAAAGAAAATCTAGGAGCAGTGAGTGATGAGCACGGTGAGCGCTTTGACCAAGATATTGCTTCAATAAAGAAGCATTAGCAGGGAAAATGGACCACTGCAATGCTTGCAGACCACTGTTGGGTCTTGGTTAGAGAGACTTCAACCTTTTCTTACAATAGGCAGGCCAAAAGAACAAAAACTAGTTATTTTTTTTATGTTTAAATAATGTATTTACTTTAAAATGACTACGAAAAATTGTTAAAATAAAAAATAAATTTATCCCTGCTTGAATCTTAAAAGCGCGAATTTATCTTATACGTGCCGATTCCGAATCACACAGTGAGATATTTGTGAAAAAATAAAATTATTTTTTTTTTGCCTAGTGTTATCACTAGCTTTACTATGGCTAGTGCAAGTCCCAATTACGGATCAAAACTAAACGCCAAGCGGTACTTTTCGCTCACAGAACACAACAAACTCAAACTCAGACTTAATATCATTTATGCAGTCTAGGCTTTTACAAGCACTTGTAAATGTCAAAGAAGCTACGCCATCGGTTCACAAGCCCTAAAGCGGGAGACCTTGTACCGAGAAGAACCGTTTAATAAACTTTTCAAAGGGAATCCCAATATATAACTTGGAGTTTTATTAAAAATGTGTATACCTTGATCAATAAAAGACCCATGTTCTTTCTTTAAGCGGACCCGAAGAAAAAGGAAATAAGAATAGGTATATTGTGACGCAACTGCCAATGAAAGATGTTTCGCTTCGAAAACAATCACATTTTCATGCAATGCAACGTAAAACAGTCATAATTTGTGCAAAGGGAACGACTGTACGAATGTGGCGTTGTGTGATAGCCAAAATACTAACCAGTTTTTGCGCTAGATACTCTGATACAGATATATATCTGATCCTAAATAAATCAGCTGTTACCATTCGAGAATAGATATTAAGTTATCAAACTAGAATAAAAAAAACTGATACCTTACATAAGAAAAAAAATCCTGCCATTACGTATTCGAGATCACAATTTATGTAGATCACAACATTCAATAAGAGATAGTCTAAAAAAATGTTTTAAAGTCTTTCTATCGTTGTCTTTGGTGTGAATTTCTTTTACGTAATGACAACTATTACATCATTGAGGTGATGATGAGGTGATTTGCGGAGTTGTAAACTAGACAATCTTAATTATGATTGGAAAGGGATAATGCGGCATTTTGTTGGTATGACAAAGCAATATTTAGAGAATTAAAGTATTCAAGTTAGAGCTAATCCACGGCGGCAAATTCCGACAAATATTTTGTATGAATAATTCGCTGTGGATTTTCTCAATAAGTGGCTTGGAAAAGTGTTTGTTACATTCTATAGCGGAATGTTGTTATGTCGTTACTTCAAAGCCTGTAGCCTAAAGTACCTAAGTATATAATAAATAAATAAATCATTTATTTTTTCATCACATTTAGGTTTTTAGTACAAAACATTATTAGCTTAAACAATACACCTTTAAGTAACCTATAGATGTAAGAGTTGTTATGCAGGTCTATTAACTGGCAGTGCGTAAGTTTGTTTCATTTTTATGCCTTAACCACAGAACAAATTTTAATAATTTTTAGGGCTAACATAAAGATAGATAGAGCCACAAAACACAAGTTACCTTAGCCACGTTTTTACTTCTAACCGGTTTTTCACGAATCTCCACACTTTTGCGCAAAAGATGCATTCAAATACCTTTTGTACGATTTCAAATTACTTCACCACTGATTTAAAATCACCTCTGGGCTTATTCACTATGACTACTTAGCGATTCCTTGCTCATACTACTCCAATCTCGTACTTGGTTTTGCTATTTTCAAAATTCGTTTTCTCCATGATATTCACAAATTATAGTGTACAATTACATAATAGTCACAAATTGTGTTCACAAATAATTATAGAAGTAAAATAAGTTCATTAATTTGTAAGTGTCATAAATTAAACGAATTTTGAAAATGTCGAAACCAAATACGACATTGTTGGTGTGGTTTGAGCAAGGAATCGGTAAGTGGTCATAGAGAATACGGGCCCTGGTCAGGCGTTGTCACGCTTAAGAGGGGACTCCAGACCAGCTACCAATTGCCTAGTTTCATTCGTAAAAGTATTTATTTTTTATGAAAGTATTCATCTACTAAATAAGTAGCCTACCTCATAGCGTTTGTTCCCAACGAGTCACACTGTTATTCCTTACAGTGTAACTCGTTGGAAGGACAATTTATAAAAATAATTCCCAGCCATGTCACACCTGAAGTTATGGAATATTTTTAAGGTGAAAATACCAGGGTCGCATAGCTAACCAGAAGTTATTTTAGGTGTTTTAAGAAGTTACTAAAAGTCTTTGTTTAGAGTGTAAACAGGTTGAGAAGGTTTTTTCCTTAACGCCTATAAACATCTTCGGGGTACGACTCGTTGGGAATTATTTTTAAAGATTGTTCTCCCTGTGACTCGGTGGGTTTTTTCCCCAACAAGTATCAGTGTAAATCGTTTTGGTTACGAGGCGTTTGTTCCCAACGAGTCACATCGTTGGGAACAAACGCCCCGTAGTAACCACCATTGATTCCTCATCTAAGGGATATGAAAGATGTTTCGTGACGTCGAAGTCATTCACGCAGACGAGCCCACATCCTTCAGAATTGTGAAGGTCTTCATCAAAGAAATGAAAAAGGAAGTCTCGAAGGGCCCACGGTATATTTCACCACAGACATTCTGGTTATGGTCTGTCGGTCCACATAAACGGTTTCCGTGGACTGCGTAACAATGATGATATACCGTTGTTTTATGGACTTACTTTACGATGGGACAAAACAAATAGGAACTAATGACCTTATTAGGATGTGACAGAAAAAAAGTTAGACTACATTACGTAAGATGATTTCCGTACCTACGTACGGAAATCATCTTACTTATGGACTTTAGATCTTTAGGGATCAAAAGTAGTATTAATGTCTTTCTTCAAGGTTTATCTTGATCTTGATGAAAATTGGTCACGTTTAATCGCGTAAAAAAGAAGCAAATACAGTCATTTGTAAGTTTTTTTAAAACATCTTAGAGTATTGTTTTTATATTCATAAAAATAAGTAATAATTCAGATGTGATTTCCAGCTATGGTTTTTTTTTAAAGTTGCATCAATTAAAAAGCAAAACTTACAAAAACGTCATTAAAGGTTACCGAAATGACTTTGTATAAGTTTTCTGTCAAAAAATAAAGTAACTACTAAGGTGCAAATGATAGTATTTTTTTGTTGTTTATGTAGCATATTAATTTCATTATAGTTTTAATAACTTTTTTTCAATAAAGCACAATATGTAATGTATTTAATTAACAACTTTCCTGTTAATTCTCTGTAGAGACAAAAACTTCACAAGTAAAAAAACGGAACGAGTTTGACAGCCTTTAATTTAATCGAAAACTTAATATCAAACTAGCAGCATCTACGTCAGTATTCCATTCACTCTCAATTTAACCTAATTGTAACTGACTTGTTTCTTACTTTCAAATGGAGCGTGAACTTCAAAATACAATCAAGCAAAACAAGGCGATGTTCCACTTAAGGCAGTATACGACTGAAGCGAGATAGCAATAAGAAAATGACGCGATAAATTAGGCGAAATAACCACGAAATCACTTCGTAGTATATTTACTACGAAGTGATTTCGTGGTTATTTCGTTTAAAGAGAAATGAAACTACACGATGCTAAATATTATTGGTGTCCACTTACTGAACCAATTTCCAATAGTATATGTTACATCTCTAAGGCCCGTGTTATCCATCTAATGTTCCCTCCAGCGCCATGAGTAAAACACCTACAGCCTTCACTAATAGCTTCAAAAATCACAAAAAAATGTAGACGGCCGAAAAATATAATTATTTTTTTAAATTGACCTTATCAAGGTCAAAGGATATAAAAATTCACGTGCGTAGCACGCACTTAAGTCTAGTATGAGAATAATCATGATTTTTCGTATTTGTAAGGGTTCGTTTCGGAAAGAAAAAGTGTACTAGAAAAAAGCAACTCGTCGCATGTCATCCCAGCAGGGAGTCATGAGACTAGTTGCTTTTTTCTAGCAAATCACATAAAAATAGCATTGTAAAAAGCAAAACTATCAAAAACGTCATTAAAGGTTACCGATATGACTTTGTACAAGTTTTTCTGTAAAAAGAATAAAGTAACTACTAAGGTGCAAATGATAGTTTTTTTTTGTTGTTTATGTAGCATATTAATTTCATATTGATAGCTTTTTTTCAATAAAGCACAATATGTAATGTATTTAATTAACAACTTTCCTGTTAATTCTCTATCGAGACAAAAACTTCACAAGATAAAAAACGGAACGAGTTTGACAGCCTTTAATTTAATCGAAAACTTAATATCAAACTAGCAGCATCTACGTCAGTATTCCATTCACTCTCAATTTAACCTAATTGTAACTGACTTGTTTCTTACTTTCAAATGGAGCGTGAACTTCAAAATACAATCAAGCAAAACAAGGCGATGTTCCACTTAAGGCATACGACTGAAGCGAGATAGCAATAAGACAATGACGCGCTAAATTAGGCGAAATAACCACGAAATCACTTCGTAGTATATTTACTACGAAGTGATTTCGTGGTTATTTCGCTAACTATAGCGTTTAAAGAGAAATGAAACTACACGATGCTAAATATTATTGGTGTCCACTTACTGAACCAATTTCCAATAGTATATGTTACATCTCTAAGGCCCGTGTTATCCATCTAATGTTCCCTCCAGCGCCATGAGTAAAACACCTACAGCCTTCACTAATAGCTTCAAAAATCACAAAAAATTGAAGACGGCCGAAAAATATAATTATTTTTTTAAAACTGACCTTATCAAGGTCAAAGGTCAGAAAAACTCACGTGCGTAGCACGCACTTAAGTCTAGTATGAGAATAATCATGATTTTTCGTATTCGTAAGGGTTCGTTTCGGAAAGAAAAAGTGTACTAGAAAAAAGCAACTCGTCTCATGTCATCCCGTCAGGGAGTCATGAGACTAGTTGCTTTTTCTAGCAAATCACATAAAAATAGCATTGTAAAATGCAAAATCAAAAAGTTATAACTAGATAGAGGTATGAAGAAATGTATTATCTTAATATTAGATTTGTAACATCTCTATAACCGTCCTATAGTTTTATATCAAAATGTAGGTACATACTTTTCCGTATAGCGTCTTAAGCACCTGATCCAATAAAACAGCTGATTCAGCGCTAGTGGCGTTAAATGCGACCGTTATATAACCAAGGGCCGGTCAGTGGGTCTGCGCGAGCGCCGACGACGACGCGTTGAAGGCAATCTCGGCGATGGAAGTGTGTCAGTGTGCTCTTGGTGACCACATCTCGATGCGATGTTGTTTTGGGTTCAGAGAAATTTATTATAGTGACTTCTTTCGGAAGGTCACTTTCTAGGGCAGGGATGTAAAAATAATGTGTGCAGATATATGTATACTTTATACTTTAAACATATCTATACTTTATACAGGAATTAAGTAAAAGTAATAAAATATTATGATTTACATAAGCACAAAAATACGCTTGTGTCAATAAATAAATCATTCACCGTTCTTTAAGCTGACAAGATAAAACTAATACCTAAGAAATAAAAAAAATAGTTTACTTTTAATACTGTATCTCCATCTTTGTTAATCTACCAATTCTTTTATGCACATCGTAAGTTTCTACACGAACTCATAATTGAAATACATAATATATAATTCGAAACCTTTTCAGTTGTCGCAGTCAACCCGTGACCAAAATAACCAAAAAAGTAGAACCAAATATGTGTTTCGGGTAAATATAGTGCACAAAATCCGCAAAAGTTGTTTTATTTCTACCTATTCTTGCTTTTCATTTATTTACTAGAATAAACATAACTTTAAACATCAATATCATTGTTCCATGTTGTCGCTCGTTGTCCCAAATTCTCAGATGCGTGCGCGCAGCGGGCGAGGCACAATGCTGTTAGATAACGACCTGACCTTTGCAATGTTTGATTTGCATTCTCGTTTGGAGCCATAATGAGTACGCGTGACCGTTAATTACTTAATCGCGCCTGGTGTTCCTGAATGATCATTTGGGTTAAGGGATAGATCTACCTAGCTTTGAAAATCATCATAATCAGCCATTTCAATGACCCCCACCGCTGGGGCACTGGCCTTTTTTATTTAAGTGGGTTCTAACGACTGCAAACACAGCCGGGACCAATGGTTTAACGTGCCATTCGAAGCACGGAGGACCTCGAGATGTCTAATAGGCACTGAAATTATTGGGCACACGTCCCGTGACCAATAGTTGCGAAAGATGATGCCGGCCGAGCGCACAAACCACTGCGTTACCGAGCTTTGCCACAATTTAGTTAATTTTCAATTACTTTCATCATGGGCATCGATTAAGCAAATGTTTACATCATAATCCTGTTTTTTTTTGTTGTACAACCATATTCTGTGATACTAAATTGTGACAATATTACCGGCACAGATTTTTTTCCACATGATATGATCCCTACCTATTTCTTTTATAAAAAAAAGTTTAATATTAGACTCTTGATTCACAGAACGCACGTGAGGCCAACTTCCCGCATACCTCTATTATGGCTAATAAGTGCGAGGAAAAGATACTCAAATTTATTTTAAATTGGGGTAGTAGTACAATAACAGTTAGAGCATTACACAACTTTATTCCCAACGGCGACCAAACGGCAAAAAGGTCACAAAACCGTAGTCCGCCATTGTTACGTGTATCAAGTGGTGACTTAACGTACAAACATAAACACAAGTTTCCTCACTCTCTGGGTCTAGTTCAAGTTACGTCATCGTATTAACGGAACACTTTGGTACACATTTGGAGCGCACGAGTGGCGAAACGGTGAAGAAACCGACCGAAGTGATCAACAGAAGCGCGGTGATTACAACTAAATACTATTGAAACTCTAGCGTGTTATACGTAGATACAGCTTTGGAAGAATTCGGACAACTAACCGAACAGCGCACCTAGCGGTGTGACGAATTGTTTTTTGTTGTGTCCGATAGATAGAGATAGAATAGCCAGTTCCTCAGTGGTTGAGGATTCCGGGAGGGGCTCGCTTCCATCTTCAGCCTTATCAACCAACGTCAACATCAATGGGGAGATTCTTATAGTCATCAAGGTTAAGAGTCTCCCCGTTGTTCATAAAAAAATGTTATGTAAGTTTCCAAGGATCAACAAACAAAATATTTAGTAATTGTTATAACTTTACCACTCCTTACTTCAATTTGGTATGAATGACGTCAATAGAGGTAGCTGATGGAATTAAAAAATAAGATGACATTTTAATTTTTGGATTTTTGTGTCGACCTGACATCAACTAATCTTAAAAATAAGGAAGCAAAATAAGAAACACTGCTTCTAAAAATATAAAAGAGGTAGAAGTGATTTATTTCGATGATAGTGTAATAATTAATGATAAATGAATTAAATACTTATATTTATTCATTACAAAAAACTATTTCGACTGTATCAAGACTTCAAAACAAATATGTACTTATCGTTACACGAAAAAAAACATCTTGGCTTTAATTACTGATGCGGATATTATAGAAACTGGTTCCATTTTAATTTTTACAAAAAATAATCCTGCTTCTTGCAAAGCTCGCTAGAAAACAGAATTGATCAAACTAATTAATAACTTAAAACTTGTTTTAACTTAGTCGAATCTTATTTTCCTTCTGTCTGGCATATAATTAAGAAATTTATATCATATAGTTATATAAGTTGTCCGTATTCACCCATCAGCTAGCTGGCCCATGCCTCACATTAAAAATATTATTCACAATCAAATAGGGCATATGTCAGTCAGGAATAATGTAGTTTTCTATTGGTGAAAGAAAGTCCAACAAATAAAACACGCAAACTTACAAACTTTACCTTTTTATAATTATTTAAAGGTGCATTGGGACATTTAAACAGCTGATGATGATCAATATTAGGTTTGTTCGTTTGTTCTCTTCTTCTGCGGTTACTACGACTATAACTTGACATCTAATTGCTGCTACAGCAGCATTGTATTTGGTTAATTTGCATAGTCATGCTTTGAGGCTAGCATAAGCATCGCAACACAATAATTATGACCCAGAAATCATTTGTCATAAAAACCTACTTCAAAAATCAAAAGTAAAAATAACACTTTTGGAGTCGGTGCCAGCCAAGGCAAGAAGTATAGAAGTGCAATGTAGAATTCTAAGAATTCACCGTCGTTTCCTTAAAGTGCTATTTACTTTTGATTTTTGAAGTCGGTTTTTATTTTTCTAAGTTTTTATCTCACATTTTTTTAAATTACAATAAGTCCCGCAAATCAGTCTGACTCAAACTAGTAGTGTAGGCAACAACTACTTTGAGTCAAACGGTTTGTGTCAAACCGCTTGACTGAAAAACGGCAGATATTTCAAGATTTCTTGAAATCTAATGGACCGATTTCAAAAAATAAAAAAAATAGGACCTAATTGGGAACAAACTATATGTCATAACATTTGAAATATATATATTTATATATACGCGACTAATTGACAACCTCCTTCTTTGTTTTAAATCGGTTAAAAATACATGAATTTCGGTCATAATAATAAAAATCATTTCATTATAAAATGCAAAATTAAAAAGTTATAATCATTTCTTTTTTAAATTTCTGCATTATATCATGTTCCGGTGATCGTGGATGCAATCTTTATATGAGTCACCAGGCAATAATAAAAAAACGCCACTGTTTTCTTATACAAAACATGAAAATATTAGTGAATATATTCAATAGTATTGATGTCAATACGTGTGCATAAACATATTGAGGGAACGCGGTTACCACCGCAGCTTCATTAGTATTACAGGCACGTAATAGTTTCGCAACCGCCTACTGCAAGATCAACTACCCAATGGCTGTCCAAGCTATTATGTTTTATTAATTTTTATTACACGTCCAAATTGCTTAACTTTTAACAGCGTTAAGCTGTCAAAGATCGTTTATTAACAGTAGCAAGCTCAATAAAGGTACGTACGTAAGGAGTACAATCGGGGAACTTCCCGGTTGACCAGTAAAGTTTTTGGGAAACGTTTTCTCGGAAAGTACTAATTGTTATTTATTTAAAAAAATATATTTATTATTCAATTAAATACTTGCTAAAATTCTTATATTTGTTATATAAGAATTTTCGGCATTGACATCGACTTCATTTGACAGATGGATGTGACATATTGCTCTTAGTCTTTGGAAAGTTTTCATTTGTGTCAAAAAGAAGCAGCAATGTGTCACATCCATCTGTCAAATGAAGCCGAATTCGATGCCGACGCCACTTGCGCGGTAGGGGATCAGGTCGTTTTTCCAATAATTTATATAGTTCTAGAGAAGACCTAAAAGGACTATTGGATGGTGTATTTGAGCTTTGCCTAAATAAGAAAAAATAATAAAACAAGCAAACCGCATTAACCTGCCCCCTGTCTAATTTTAAAATCTATCAAAATCCCTTTCAAAGGTATTGTGAGTGTGATAGTGATTTATGGAAATGTGTAACATATAGTCGCAATCTCTTTCGGAACGAATAATGTTCTAGATGACACTTCATTTGACACTTCTCACATACATTACAATACACTTTACACTTTACACAATACATTTGAAAGATATTTTCGTCTGCACTTTGCTTAGACAGTTCAATTTTGTTCATTTAATACCTTTCAAAACGCGTCCCGATCACAATCCCTATCAAATGTCAAATAGTGACAGCCTGAAGTATGTGAATATCTTTCAAATGACGAATTGAAAGGGATTGCGATAGATTTTAAAGTTAGACAATTAGCCCCCTTATTGTTATTTCTTAAAATTGTTGAGTACTATAACATATATAACTTTGACACTAATGTTTTATTTCCCCAAGACTAAGTATAAAACAAGGGGCTTTCGATCATATGGTGCAGACACGAACAAATCGTCAAGATAAATATTAATCAGTTGACGGTCAAAAGTATTAACAACAAATGCTCAGTTTTCACTTTCCTTAACCTCTTAAATAATGCAGTCAAGGTCATCGGTAGTCGCAAAAAGAATCGAATTCTTCTTTCAATCGTTATAAAATTACCTGGAAGAAATCGCTAATAACCGATAAGGCCGAAATTGTGTAACAGCTGCTTAGTCTATCTGTGTTGTTACGTCACTTGATGTTATATTTAACTCAAAAGGAATGAAGACAGCCATGTAGTAATATGTAATTTAAAATTTAAAATATGATTTTTTTGAAGAAAAATGATAAAAGGTAACAATACATCTAATCTTAATATAATTCTCTTTATATATATTTATCACAATCTACCTCTAACATTATATCGCATCACTCTTAGGAAACACTCGTGGCGAAAGGATTGTAAAAACCTCAAAAAAGTAGACAAAATCCACCAATCCTTCAGAGTTGGACAATTTAACGTTCTTTTGTCAACAAAAAATTAATAAAAATAAAGGAATTACATGGATTTAATTAAAGCGATCATAATAGGTCATAACTTTATTTTCGGTACAGAAAATAGAAACGTTGCGTATAAGACAGAAAATATGTCCTTATGCTAGGACAAAGTAACAAAACGATAACGAAGTTCGAAAAGGATTAAATGTATGGCATTGGCGGATTGGCATAAGCCGCGCTAAATCACGTCTTACCGCAAATTGTCGTTTGTCGTTGCAATTATTTGTCGTTTCGCTACATAACGATGTTACTTTGTCTACAGGCCACATTTGATCGCCAAAAGATTTCAGACATTACAGACACCTGACATGTTGTAAAGCCTAGAACTTAAAGAACAGTTAACATTGCCACTCACTATCATCACCGACTGTTTAAAAATACGTCACTTTTCCCAGAATAACTCCAGTCAAACACAACTCGACCCCATTAACTAATCTAAGGACTTTTAAAAAGTTGTTTAATTTTGAACCCTATAAAAACCGTAATAATGGCGTCTGTGGGAGATCTTAATGGCTTACCTCGTTTACACAATGTTCTTAACTAAATGTTGTCAACGTCGTTTTGTAATATGCACCTTATAACATGCACTAAATCCTGCATTCCACAATTAAACAACGCATGCATTAGGTATTTCTAAATTGTACACTTTAGTAAAGTTGAACCTAACTGTAATATCGCTTGACACGTCGTCCAACATGAAGTACTCGTACTTATGATAATCTGATAATCTAAACCATATCTAAAATTTTCTGAAACACTAAAATAAAAGACTTGTTGAATTCGGCCGCCTTTATTTACTTTTTTTTACGTTGCTTTCCGCCATCTCGGAGCTCAAAGAATATATAGACTTACGCGAAGTATTGTTTCAATTATACCAATGGTACTTTTTATTTAAACCTTCTTAAAATAAGCTTCTTTTTTCTTTTTTTTTATGTTTTGGCTTCTTCCGTTTTCCACTTTCACTTTCCGCCAACATCCCGTAGTGACTTATTAATTTTCCGGTAGAAGTTTTGTGCCTTCAAAGTATGAAGTATGTCAAAATTTGACAACTTCAATTTGTTCGTTGGTAGGAACAATGATTATAGAAGTTTAAGGATCTGAGATAGTTGTCTTTAGAAACTTACATCACGTGAATAATATCAGAAATATTTCGACATCGATCTTTTTCTTGCGTATGATCAGTAGTCCGCCGTTACATAATATCATCGAGTGTAGATAAGCATGTTTTTTTGTAGGTATTTCATATCCAGAGATCTACGGATAGGAATAACAAAATTTTACTTTGTGGTGGTTCATGGTAGGAATTTGAAGAGAACTGAAAAGAAAACGCAATCAAAACGTTCTTATGACGGATTCTAAAAGATGCCAGTAGGTATCGCGGCACACTAAGAAGTAAAATAACTTATACAAACATAAAATGTAATTTGTCATATTATTCAGCAGCGTCAGGTTTTAGAGATATAAAGTGCTGAATATAACAAATTGCACTAATGAAATCGATTTCTTCAAATTAATTAGTACTGTTTCTAAAATAAAATATTTTTATTTGATGTTAAGTGAGTATGCCTTACATGTTATGGTGCAAATTGCGAAAATGGCAATAATAGGTACCAAATAAAAATATTCATGTCTGCCTAGATAGCTGCGCAGTTTATTTTTGGGTAGTGGGCTTGTGAAAATCGATAGATACCACAGTTACTACATAGCACTACCTTCTTATAAAATCCTAAACCTCGACTGTCCTTAGAACTAATCTTAACAGAAAAAGTCTGTGCACTTAAAGTGTGCACTTTAAGTTTTTTCTATTACTTTATTACTTAAAGTCATCTAACTTCTACGGGCGTGTACGCCATGTCGTAAATGCGACCTTTCGGACATTCGCGCTAATACTTTGGTTTGCAATAAAATGGGACATTAACTAATCTATGATTATCATTAACCAGCTGTTACTCGCGACTTCGTCCGCGTGGAATCCTTTTATACAGTATTTGTTTTCCGCCCGCGACTTCGTCCCCGTAGATTCTACTTCCTTTCTTACCTATCTACATGCCAAATTTCAACTCAATCCGACAAGTACTTTGAGCTCTGCGAATTTGAATAGAATTTCGAAAAATCCTCTCTTAGTGCACCCCTAGACCTCACAAGGCACCTATGTGCCAAATTTGAAGTCTCTAGACCTAGCGGTTTGGGCTGTGCGTTGATATGTCAGTCAGTCAGTCAGTCAGTTTCTACTTTTATATATTTAGAAGACGTTTCTAGAAACTAAATCATCAGTCATTAATGGCTTCGGTCAAAAATTTAGTGGGATTACAAAACATATAAAATTTGAAAAAAAAATGACAACTAAAAATCGGAATATAAAACCTTTGTCAATCGTGTTTCGGTGTAAAGAAAATTATGGAAAATAAAAAGTGGCTAAACGTTTTCGGGAAAGTGAAATTCGTAATCTAAAAATTCGAATTCAAGATAGGTGACCCTTTTTACCATTCTAGTGGTTGATTTCTGTAAAATCACAAAATATAGGTTTGTTTATTTGTTTTTAAGTTTCAACCATGAGCCTAATAATAATAAATTAAGTCACTTTTACTTTAAAGTTAAAGGATGTTTCTTACAAAACTCCATCCCCCTTTTCATCCCTTTGGGGATGGAATTTTCAAAAGCGCCGAGACAGGTAAATGTTTATTTTTAATCCTTAACCTAAATATAAAATTTGAAGATCCTAACTCCAAAACTGACGGACTTTCATACAAACTCCTATTTTACCCCCTTAGGGGTAGAATTTCGAAAAATCCTCTCATAGTGCACCTTTAGACCTCACAAGGAACCTATGTGCCAAATTTGAAGTCTCTAGACCTAGCGATTTGGGCTGTGCGTTGATATGTCAGTCAGTCAGTCAGTCAGTCAGTTTCTGCTTTTATATATTTAGATATGACGTTCTAAAACACGGATCCTACACTGGAGAATTTTGGTATTCGAATAAGTTGCAAAATGCGATTGAAAGTTAGTATAAAACATTGAGGTATCTAAGGTTATTGAACAAAAAACTGTTCAAAAACTAAATGATTTTAATTGTAATATCTAATAAACCTGACGCTTTAGGACTAAATATCATATGGTATTTTCTGTTCCTATAAGTGCCCTCTATCCGAATCAATAAGTACCATCATGTGCCGTGACTTTGAAAAAAAAAAAATCTTAACCCCCTTTGACCGGAACGTAACTACATAGTTTAAATACTTTTTACCTTTAAAGAGTCATAAATGGATGGTAGGGCAAAACTGACAATTCCAAAATACTTGTAATGAGTTAAACTGAACAAAACATTATTTCATTTCATTCATTTCATATTGAAGAGTAAAACAACTTTTACGAAATCAACGCGCACTATTGTTTAACTCTTTTTAGTTTGGTTTTATGGTTTATTGGATTTCTTGACGTTTCGGCACCTTTCCGAAGGCTGTGACTTATTACGACTACTAGCTACTTAGGTACTAAGACCCGTTTTAATCGAAATATGTTTGTAATGCTAGCTTAATCCGTATAAGTAAAAAAAATAAACAAGAAAATATACTAGAAAAAAGCAACTAGTCTCATGTCGCCCTGACGGGATCCGAACCCGCATGCTTGGAAATCCGGCCCAATGCAGTAACCAAATGCTATAGAGACCTATGAGGACACGTCGAATCTTTCCAGTATATTCACCGTTCTACGATGTTGGCATTTTACAATCTCGTCAGGGCGACATGAGACTAGTTGCTTTTTTCTTGTTTAATATTTATCACATAAAAATAGCATTGTAAAATGCAAAACTAAAAAGTTATAAAAAAAAATATTTCAGTCTCCTTCAGCTTATTAGGGCACAATCTAAACGTGCAAAAGTGTAGGTATCAGTGGCGAAGGGTCCATACATACCGATTCCCATCGGCTTCCCTTTTAGAAAGCCTACCCCAACGATCCACCACGCAGCACATAATAATTATAATAATTATGACAATAATTATTATCACCAATTAGTTAAATATAAGTGGATGCGAGGCTAATTGCAAAGTCAACAAAATGTTTAAATTCCCATGTTTATTATTGTCTGATTTGCAGATTTTCTTGGTCTGGCTAACCTTCGCCATATTTCCACCCCACACTATTAGTAGGTATCCTAATAAAAACCGTAAAACTAAGAGTTTAACTGCATTTTTATAACAAGATTATTGAAACGGAGCCTAAGAATTAATCGGAAGTAATTATTTACATATTCAGTAGTGTTGGCGGTATGCAGAAGCAGATTACCTCGAAATATCTCTTTGCCATCAGCATTTCCGTAGACGAGCCTACATGTGCCTTCATTAAAGATATTTATGTTTTTCGAAATACATCACACACAGGCGTCACGGTTCTTGAGTAACCTTGATACTACGTTATTATAAACATTTTACATTGTATAGTGTCAATGAACTGTCTTTAAAACAACTTTCTGTCAAAAATATGTAATTTAATTAGGTACATATTAGATTGCAGATGAGAGCACAATGACATCGTCTATGTAACCGAAATGGCAACGAAACAAAAAAGACAGTACCAAAATGCAAAAATTCAAAAATCATAAAAATACAGTACCTACCATTTTCAAGTTTCCTGAAAACAACGGAACCGATTACAAAATTTAAAAAATTGTGGCTAAGTTGGAAACAACCCTAATATAATGACATTCAATCGGTTGAATAATTTCAATCGATTCAGCCATCTTCGAGCAATCGTTGAACATACATAAAAAAAAAAAACAAAAAATATACGCGACAAATAGCCTCCTTCTTTTTTTAAGTCAGTTAAAAATAAGAAGCCACGGCACTTTTACAATTTTTCCAGATACATATTTTTTACGAAGTCTTTCAATAACCAACATCGCTTTGCAAAACATCAGCCAATTACAGTTACACTGCTTGCTTCAGCGTGTTAACCTGATTTACAAATGAGACATCAATTTTTGTAATCATCGTGGTTTTCACCCATTCACGTAATTATTATTTTTAAGCTATAGGTATATGCGATTCAAATCACCTCCAAGTGATTGAAACTTAGCTCTTTTGGTAAATAGGTATCTCTTTTATAGCATGTGACTAAAGTTTGGTGCTACCCTTAGGGCTGATTATCTAACGAAAACTCGCTTCAGTTTCAGTTTCGTCGCTATTGTAACTGTCATACAGTATGCAAATGTGACAGTAATGACAGCAACGAAACTGGTTGCTATACTCCACTCCAGCCATCTTACGGAAATAATGTTTGTAAACAAACATTTGAGCATTTTTTGTATTAATTTCACAAAAACGTTACATTTCAGTTAACTAATGCCATAAATTAAACTTGGACAATAAACGAAAGCTATTTATGAAGTGCACATATTTCTAAAATGTGTAATAAAAATCGGCCAAGTGCGAGTCGAACTCGCACATGAAGGGTTCCGTAGGAGGAAGCATATATACTTACTTTGATCGATGCCAATAATTTATGTTCTAAACGGGCTGTTAGTATTGTAACTTTGATCGAAAACAATTAGGTATTATAATTATATGAAATTAGGTATTCACTTGACTACTGATTACCCAAAATGCCACTATAACTTTTCGTCTGAAAAAATAACTTTGTTTTTCATAGTGTTTGTATGAATGACAAAGTTATTTTGGAAAATGTGCTTTAGCTCAGAAACTGCTAAATATATTTCGTTTAAACCTATTTCGTTGAAAGTTTTTATAAAGATCTACAACATATGTTTTTTTTTTCACTTACTTTTTTTTATTTAGAGGGGGGGACACATTTTACCACTTTGGAAGTGTATATCTTTCGAACGGTTAAGTTTGAGAAAAAAACAGATTTAGGAACCTCAATGTAATTTTTAAAGACCTATCTATAGATACCCCACACGTATAGGTTCGTTAAAAAAAATTGTTTCAGTTCCCTTTGGGAAATGTGCTATATTTCTACAACTGCCTACTTTCGTTCAAACCAATTTTCGTTGAAAGTATTTATTAAGATCTACAGCATATTTTTTTTAGATTTTTCACTCTCTTATTTCATAAGTTAGAGGGGGGTACACATTTTACCACTTTGGAAGTGTACATCTCACAAACGGTTGATTTTGAGAAAACGTAAAGGTTTGATGAAAAATATAATTTTCAGTTTCAGTTCCATGTATGGATGAACCCCCCTCTTAATTTTTTTTATATTTGTGTATAAACCGTAAAGCGGTTTACAAAATACCTACCAAGTTTCAACTGTGTAATTCTCATAGTTTTAGAATAAAGTGGCTGTGACATACGGACGGACAACCAGACAAACATGACGAATCTATAAAAGTGCCTTTTTTTGCCATTAGGCTACGGAACCCTAAAAAAATCACTTTTGAGGTTAAGTAGAGTAGAGGCCGTTTGTTTACAAACATTCTTTCCGTAAAATGGCTGGAGTAGGTATAGGTGATCTTTTGTTAGTTAATCAGCCTGCAGGTAAATTATTTTAATCTATATCATCATTATCATCAGCCATTTTATTGGTCCCTCTGCTGGGCACTGGCCTTCCTTATACTCACATGGATAAGGAGAATAGGCCACCTAAGACTAATTTATTTGAATACTTTAAATATTTATAAACCAGGTAACAGCTACTATAGTCCGATATCACGTACGATCTTAATTATTATACAACGATCTAGGTAGGCTACCTACACGAAACTTCGCGAATAACTATTACGTATTACCTACATTCTTGACACAGTGAGTAAGAAACAGTATATTAATATATTCAACTTGAGAACTAACTTAGACCTAGGTTGCTTGGCAATATTGAGACTTCACGAAATGCTAAAAAATGAAAGTTAACACATGTAGATTAGGTACGTCAACAGATGTACAAATACTCAAAAGATTTAAATCTTTGCGAGTACTAACCTTCTCTGCTGTCTGGGATCATTTAAAAAAAAATTGTTTGACTTTTCTGTTTATAAGACTGGGTAGGATTACTATAACAACTATTAGGTATATAGGTAACTAATAACTATGATAGTTTTTATAGATAATACACTCATTTGCAAAAAAAACGGGCAGTTTTGATTTTCATTCATCTTTAAAAAGATACAATACCAAAAAGGTTTCAATCGTTTGTACACGTTACTGGCCGGTTTTAAAAATGCTGTGGTATTTAAAAAAGTACGTTCTAAATTCAAATTTTCATTTGATGCTCATTTTTACAGAAAACCCCTTTTTATCCTACATTTTTGGCGCGAAGTTCCAGAAGTTAACATCGACTTTCATAACTTTTATTCAATTTTTATCGATTAATTTCATATCCTTGACTGTCAAAGCTTTATTTATTGCTGTTTGGCTGTATCAAAAATGGTAGATAAAGTGGTAAAAGCTACCAAAATTATCGCGCTGCTTGAAGAGGGTTGCAGCCAATGTTTCGTGGCTAGGAGGCTAAATGTTAGTCGCTCGACAGTCCAAAGGACCTGGCAGCGATATCAGGAGACTGGTTCCGTCGAGAGAAGGCCTGGTTCTGGAAGAAAACCATGTACCCAACCACGGGATGATCGTTTTCTTGTGAGTCGCGCATTGAGAAATCGCAAATCTTCGTATGTGGATCTTAAGAACAACCTCCAAGAAGTAAGAAATGTGTATATTAGTCTATGGACGGTCAGGAGGAGGCTTCTCGCTGCCAATATACGCAGTCACCGCCCGGCCCGCGGCCCCAAATTACTCCGTGAGCAAAGAGTTCACAGGTTTAGGTTCGCTAGAAATTGTGAATCATGGACTCAAGAAGATTGGAATAGGGTTTTGTTCTCTGATGAAGCCAGGATATCTCTGTTCGGTGAAGATCGACGTCGGCGAGTGCTAAGAAGACAAGGAGAACGCTTTGCAGAGGCATGTTTCGAAGAAATCACACCTTATGGTGGGGGCTCTGTTATGTTTTGGGCAGGAATAAATTCAATGGATCGTACAGAGTTAGTCTTCATTGAAACGGCTCACTGACTGGGCATCGATACAGAACGGAAGTTCTAATTCCTCATGCACAACCCGCATTGGCCGCTCTAGGTGAAGACTCGATTTTTATGGACGACAATGCTCGCGCCCACCGATCCCGCGATGTTAATGCGTATGTGCAAGAGGTCGGCATTCGTCGTTTGGATTGGCCAGCTCGAAGTCCCGACCTCAATCCCATAGAGCATGTCTGGGACGTTCTGAAACGGCGTGTGAGATCAGTTCACCCGGCTCCGCAGACCATCAGAGAGCTGAAGAATGTGATTACTGCGGAGTGGGAACGTATTCCGCAAGCAAGTATCCGGGATATACTCGCTAGCATGCCCAGACGTATTCAAGCTGTGATTTTAGCTAGAGGGGGTCACACTCGATACTAAACATTTATCTGCTTTTACTTTATTAAAGAAAAACAAACAAAAAAACTTTTTTATTTTTACTTCATGAGTATATGCACTACTAGCGAACATACACTACTAGCGTGGTTTAGCATTATTTCCCATAAATTGTATCAACATTTTATGAAATACTGATGAAAACGATTATTTTCATATTAATTTACCAAATTGTGAGGATAAAACTACCTATGATTATCAAACAAAGCAATATTAACATTTGAAATGGTTCATTGCTTAGGTGCCCGTTTTTTTTTGCAAATGAGTTTATTTTTAATAAAAAACTAAAAACCATCCAAAAAAACAAAAATAATGCCTGACAGACAGGAGGAAAAAGGATTTCTCCTCGTTTTATTTGAAGTCGGTTAAAAATAGAAAGCGTCATGCAGAACGTTAAATAAACAAAGATAGTCTAGCATTTATTTGTTAATCTTAAAAAATCATATGCTTTTAAAGAGTTAGCATTATTCTTTTTGTTTTGGCCAGACTTTGGACAACAGAGGTTAGCCAAATAACCTACTGAGAACCTGAGATTATAAAGCCATTATTATATTAGTACTGTAATATTAGCCTACTTCTTCTTCTTTCGTGTCGATGGAACTTTTTTTGATTAAATTTTACCCTACTGTCGGCGATCTAGACTGTGTTACTACTACACGTGCGCGTGAGTGCGCATCGTCGAGGGGGGCACCAATTGGGCATGTCCGTCCGTCGATCAAGCGGTTACGTGCAGGCGCAGGCAGTGAACGAACTCGACGCGCCAATTACGATGCCCTGTACTGTACCTACTGAATGTCACGAGTAGGGACAGACTGATAAGATGACATTGGGAAATTGGGAAACGGGTGCTGAAATGGACACAAAAAAATTGCTTCTCCTCAAAGTTGTGGATTTCTCAACTATTTTCCAGATCCATTCTAGATTCTCATCCAATCCTCACGGAACTTTATAAGATATATTTACGGCAAGATTTTATGCCATTCCCCATGGCAGATTAATCTCTATTTCTAAGTAAGGAAACAGACGCCTTTTTGCCACTTCATACCATTAAAGAAATGATAGAGGTTTAATTCGCCAAAGATTTGTGCCATACCTTCACGCCTATAACTGTTGCGGGGTTGGCAAAGCATCAAAGATGCAGTGTGAGAGTAAAAAAAATATAAACACTCTCCTCATAGGGTCTAAGAAGTATATCGGAAACAAAAAAAATACAGTTTGGCATTGTCAGCCCATCACCTACAATTCTTTTCGAATAAGTGCCCTGTTAATAGGTTTTTACTATCTGCACTGGAGAGCCAGCAGCCGGCGCAGTCTATGTTTTTTCGCTCCCGAGCCCTAAGAGCCATAAGAACTATCTTTAGGCTCTGATAACCCGATAATCGAAAAACTATTTAACATAATGCTCCAACTTCAAACGAGTATTATTTAATGCAGTATTGTTACATTAAGCCGACATCAATCTTCACAGAAGAAATCACATGCCCTATCAATTATGAGTTTTATGACAGCATCACAACATTCTCGAAATCCGGAGCAGTATGTCGTAGAATAAAGTACGCAGGCGTTATTGCTAAATAGGTGATGCACTGGAGAAATTGCAGTTAATGTTGTCGCCGATTACATCACACAACCGCATGGTTTCATTACGCTGCATCATAAGAAAGGTTGCTACACAGTAAAATCCCCTTTATTAAAGCTAACTTCACAATTATTTTTGTAATGGGAACAATAATTATAATTAACTACTTATAGACATTATAGTGGCTGTCCACCCTACTGCACCTAAGTTCATGTTCGATAATCAACAAATGTCGTTTTTATTGCCGTTTCTAGGCCTATTACTATATAGGCCGAGTATAAAGGTCACTCGTGATACAACTATCTTATTTGTTAAGTGATTACTTTGAAGAAAACATGACACAACTTTACGACAATTTTATTGTATTTGAATTCAAATTAGTTTCTACGGGAAATGTAACTTTTATTTATTTATTTTTTTATAGAAAGGTGGTCAGTAAGTTCTTGTTTAAAGACGATTTGTTTTCAGTTTCGCCATCAGTTATTGTATTGACTTTTAGTATTACTTAATCGGGTGGTAAAATGAATAGAAAAATACAAATCATATTTGCCCGGTAAAAGTTTAAATATGATGCTATATATATATATAATATACAAACAAGTATCAGAAAACATCACGCACATTTGGTCTGATTCCGAAATGAGTAGGTTAACGGATAACAGAACCATCGGAGGTATTTCAAAGACAAACATTATTTAAGTATAAATAAAATAACCCAGACCAGACACTCGCATAAATTATATTCAAATAATATGGATTAATATAAAAAATTTAATAAATTTTTAATCAGGTTATCTTGTAATTTGAGGATAATTTTTCACCAATAACGAACATAAATTATTTCATTAGCCAAGCTAGGTTCCAAGAATTTGTATACACTATTCATGTCGGACGTGACGTAACTTGTACACGCATGAGTGGTTTGCGCATAAGCACCTAAATAAGGTAAATTAAACAGTTATAACTAGGTTTGTTTAAATAACTGATTCTGCCGATGACTATGGTACTTTAGACACACTTCACTAAGATGTTGAGAGGTGCATAGGCAGTTTATAAAACACTAGCGGCCGTTCGCGGTTTCACCCGCTTGATTCCCGTTCCTGTGGGAATATTGAGATATAAAAGTATCCTATGTTCATAACCAGGCTATCTACTATCTGTGTACTAAATTTCAACAAACAAACAATAAAATATTTCCTCTTTATAATATAATATAAGTATAGATAGACAAATAATAAACCACGAGTTATTTTTTAATGTCGTATGTCGAATCACAAGACATAGTGTATGACATTTTAGAGATAAATTATATATTACCTATGTAATATAAGTTACCGACAAGGATTAAAAAAACATCTCATCAAACATCAAAACGTAAAAAAACTGTCTCATAGACAAAATCTCAAAATTTTCCTTTCGAAAAAAATTAAAATAATAGTATTTTTTTCTCTTTTATCTTATATTGCGAGTTAAATGGAAACAATAGTCCACCAGTCATTGTGCTTGAAGAGTATTTATAAATAGTCTGTGCTTTTACTATTTGCACTACAATGCACTGACGCATTCTATTTTTCTTTCGCTCCCGGTCCAGCATGGGGATGTTATATTTATTGTAATGGAATAGATAGGTAGTAGTAGCGGTCCGTACATACCAATTCCTATCCGCTTCCCTTTAAGCAATCCCAACCCCGCGATCCACCAAGTAGATCATAATAATTATGTCATTAATTATTGTTACCAATTAGTAAATATACGTGAATACCAGCGACTCTATTTTTGATTCACTCGTCTCGCAAGTGGCAAGGCGAACTGCGAAGCGAACAGGCAAATAGCGACTTTGCGTGTGTAGACATAATTTCGCTTTTTGCTTTGACACTCGCGTGCTCGCGTTGGGAGGCAGTATTACAGACGAGAAGCGAGCATACGTCTACACATGCAAGATCGCTATCACGGAAATACGAAAAGTACGGAAACTCAAATTTCGCACGAAAATCAGTAGAAATCTCAAGACGAGTGAATCAAAAGTAGAGCTCCAGGAGTCGTACTTTTGATTCATTCGAATTCCATTCGCATGCGAATCTTGCAAATTCGCATGCGAATGCGGTGTTGGACAAAAGGATTCGCATGCGAATCTTGCGATTCCGTATGCAAACGAAATTCGAGTGATTAAAAAATACGGCTCCTGGTAGTTGCAGAGTGCAGAAAATGGATTAGTTCCCATGTTTATATTATTGTCTAGTTTGTGGATTTTTCTTGGTCCAGCTTACCTTCGTCCTCCTTCACCATTTCGACTCCTCGCCACTGATAGGTAGGTATGGTTCATGGTGAGACAGTTCTCAAGCATTTCGTTTACGTGATACATTGGTTTGCAATGCTCCTCTTGTATAATTGTTATGTAACTTGGAGGTATCATCTCGGCAATTCTCTTTGTTTACCGCGGAGGCTAGACTAGGACCGTGGGAAACAAATGCAAACATAAGTATAAAACTTTATTATATTTAAACCTTTCGCTCATTAAAATAATCATACTAAAAATAACAGATTTCCCAATACAACAATTCTACAATAATTCAGACAAAATGTCAATTGATTAAAAAGTATCGATTGTGAAGTACATGTTTCCATAAAGCCAGATGTACTACAGAAGCTGTACGTACTTACGTGTATCCAATGAACGCTTCGGCAACGTATCCCGACTACGCGTAACTCGGGAACGCGCTATCCGAACATACTAGTAGCCGTACATAACTTAATCTTAATGTTCTGCATAAAGCTTAAATATTTTTATAAAAAAAAAATTATACTGACCTGTATGTATCTCACAACTTGCAGTAGTCTTGCAATGCGAGAAATGTTATAATGTATGATAGATAAGTGTTTCTTTGCTAGTTGATATTTTTTTTACGGTTAAAATTCCGGGGTGATTGGTAGAAAATGCCTATGGCATTAAGTCCGCCTATGTACATCCAATTTGTGCATGAAATATTAAATAAATAAATAAAATAACCCTAAAATGTAATACTATAATTAGTATTTACTTTTTGTGATGGAAATTGACCTTACTGATATGTTAAGGTCACTTTTCAATATGACGACTCTGTATGAAATAAAACAGGGAGAAATAAACAGCTCTTGACGAGTTTCTTGCCGGTTTTTCTCGTTAAAAAGTCTCCCGCCGTAGGGTTTGTGTACAGATGGCGTAGCTTCTTTGACGTTCATAAATGCTTGTAACAGCCTAGACTGAATAAATGATATTGACTTTGACTTTAAACAACCCATGAAGCCACGAACGACTTCAGAATTATTCGAACATTTTGGTACCATATGTCACTAATGATTCAATACATAAAGGTAGTTTTACAACATAATGAACGTTAAAGTTGTTTGCTATGACATAGTGCTTAAATGTTCAGCTATTTTTAAATCTGGTCTGCTTTTGATATTCTAGCTTACCTTGTACCTAGTGGACTGTGGCAGTAACAGTTTTAATTAGAAGCTATTTTAATATCGAAGTTGTCGTTGCATGATAAAAATCCTTATTGAATATAGTTCTAGAAATAGACACTATATTTATAACTTTTTGATTTTGCATTTTATAATGCTATTTTCATGTGATAAATATTAAACAAGAATATATACTAGAAAAATACAACTTGTCTCATGTCGCGTGCCGTTAGAGCTATACTTGTTTAATATTTATAGGCACTATAGTTTTTTTTTACATGAATATCTGATGGCGTAATATGAAACATAAGTATTTATAGGTTAAACTCAGGCACTTTAAAATAAATTTGTTAAAGTACAGTCAATAGCACATTGGAACAGTCGAAAGCTTTAGACACAGCTTTTATTTATTTATTATAGAGATAGTACACAGAACTGGAAACATTCTAATTAACAATTTTTGACTTATTTTGTAAGCAAATTTACGACTATCCATGCTCTTTACAAGTGGAGCTCGATATATGGACACTATTTATAAAAAATTACAATCTTATAAAAATAAGTGGTTATAAAATTCAAAACCACAACCTGCGTAACAAAAACAAGTGAAAACATAATAATAAGAGAATGTAAGAGTATATGAGTATACCCAAGGCAAGTCTCAACCATAAATAGCGTATGTTCATGTCCTAAATTATCTATATTATTTTAATTAATTTAAATACTTAATATTTAATATAGGTCTTGATAGTTTCCTCCTTAAAACTGTGCATTGTGCTGTAATATCAGATCATTACAAGCAGTTAATCTGATACGAATCTGCATAAACCTCATTCTGTATGCCGAGAAAGGCGGTCAGCTTGCGCGTGCGCTTCTCGGAGGCTGCGTAGGATTTTCCTCGTCACTTTTACTGACGTTTCAACAGGTTATTATTAAAGCTTTCATTTTAGTATAATATGTTAGTGTCGGATTCTGTCTGTTATAAAGGATTTGATATTGGAGAAAATACATTTATAAGTGTATAACCTCATAACTACAATAATTTCTTAAATTTAGTTTATTTTTTACTAGTAATACGAGAACAGTTCAAATAGTGTCCAAATTGCACAGGCGAGCAGGAGATATTTCTAGTAAATCTTATAAAATATCATCGTAAATTTATGCTTTTAATATTTTAAAGTAAAATTCACAATTGAAAATGCTTATCTAACGATAGATTTTATTTTTAACATAGTGGTTTTCTGTAATTAATGGCAAAAAAATATGTAGTTCCGCAAAGAATTAATGGTCCTGCACTTTGTTCTGACCTTAGATTCCGACTTTAAATTTTTCTTGGTCAACGATTACTTTTTATCAATTTGACACCAAATTGAAATGTTGTTACTATTTCAAGTAGGCATGTGAGCAGATAACTGAATAAAACGCATTTTTTTATTACCATAATGAAACCTAACAAAACATAATTATGACTATCGTTTCTGTAGCAGAGAGAAGAGCGGTCTTGGAAGCAGTCGCCTAGAAAACGAAAAGTTGGTTAAGTTTTTTATATCTCAGCGAAGTAGTATTTTTGTGTTGCAATATGTAATTTGAAATATAATGACAAAGGAACATCGGGGTTCTCTATGAAAAGTATATTTTCCCGTGTGCTGAATGTCACCCAGTTTGCGTAAGAACGAACATATTTTTTTCTCTAGAGTCATTTTTAATACTTAAACATATACCTAGTCCATATATGGCATACAACCAAAGTGGAATACATTACTGTTTGTGGTTACTTTACTTATCATTATGAATCTGTAACAGCGTCTGTCGCCATTATATAAAAGTATGAGCAATCAAATGAAATGACTGTAATTTAGTATTGTTTCACAACTGATTGAATGTGTAATTTAATGGAGGTCGGATTTATAAAGTTAATAGAGTATTTTAACCACACCATTCTTACTAAAATTCTTAGTCCTTGCTAGTACCTAAATCAAGGTAATAAGGTGTCAAGATTCTAGTGTCGGTATAGTCAAGTTGGTGGATTACAAATCTTGCTAATATCGTGTGTAATATTCCGGGGATATTATCACTAAGGTATTAGTGATAATGTTACTTGCATTTCACTTAAAGAGAGATTACATACCTCTTTTAAAAAGTAAAACACTGTAGGGACATTTTGCAAGCAAATCCAACTACCTGCTATGCTAAAAGTAAAAGTACCAATATAACTAAACGTTGGGTGACAAATAATATATAAGTACACGTGACAAATAACAAAATTCCAGAATGAGCAACACCGGCCGGATGGCAGCAATGAGGGGACAACTAAATAATCGAGAAGTCGATGAGGCTACCTTTACTAGCTACTAGGAATTCAAACCTTGTACAGTCAACAGCAGGTCAAGCATTACAGTCCGGAGAGTTTTGGTGCAACTGTTAAAGGGAATGTGCTAAAGTCTCTGAACTTTAGTGGAATCATAGAGGTTAAAAGTAACATTAAGCAAAAAAAAAAAATGGGCTATTTTAAGAATATAATTATGAGTTAAGTACATACTAAATAGTGTGATGTTTTCTGACCCCGGGTTTCTGTAACTTTACTAACGGATTGGTTTGGGTACGGATAGTCAAATTTTGACATGTCTTCAATAAAAATATGTCAAAATATAAAAGTTCGTAGCCAAAACAATCAAATAGTAAGTTATAGAAACCCGCAGTAAGTAAAAGTGTTTTGCTATATCGTAAACGATTGTAAAAAAAATGCTTCCCAAAAATAGTCAAACACCTTTTAAATAATATAAAATTAGTAAAAAAAAAACTGTAAAAAAAATTTCGAGATAAATTGAGAACGTTTAAATACTAAACCAATTTGTTGTCAACCAGCCAGACTGGCGATAGTTTCAAACGTTTTTCTCTAAAACGAGGTTATATTAGAAGCGATTATCGTATTTTTGCTCTCACTAGCAAAGAAAATGAAGTAAAAGTCATCTCGAGTGACTCGGATCTCATGTAGCGGATCCGTTCCGAACGGTGGCCAGGAGTTTTTGCTCCATTAACAATATAGACATTCATGAAACACTTCTATGGGATACAACAACGGTATCGTGTCTCGCTCCAGTTTCCATTCGGTTATTATATGCGTAACATTAATTACTTATAAACTTAACACACGGCGAGTTTTATAATACATTCTCACTTTTCACGGTCATGATTATAAGCGCTGTAAGATATCTTAATCTAGTTCATATTGTACATACTAATATTGCTAATGCCCGAACTAGGTCTACCTATATGTATTTGTGAAAAATAAATGTTTCAGCATATCAGTAATAATAGGCAACTCCTAATTTTTTTTTTCATTTTAATTCTACGTTGATTCTGAACCTTCGGTAACAAAAATATCAAAATATGTAATCGTATAAAGTAAAACTATCTTAATTTTATAATTCTTAATTTAATATTGTTTAGGAACCGTTTATTAACGGCAACAATATCTGTTAAGGCTGATAAGTTCTGCTGATATCGTCGCGCTTATTCTTGTCTTCAAAGTAGCCTAGATTGTGAGTAGGTGCCTATGTCTTTTTCGGACAGAAAAAAAAATAAGCTTTTATAAACAAGACTTTTTTTAAATGTCATAAAGGTATTATGTATTAATATCTACATCAGTAGTTATTACTTTGAAGTTGTGGAGAATAATAAAGAGCCGCTTTCCAGATTATCCGGAAGGTGCCAGCCGTTATTGTCTCTAGGTCTGAACAAGTTTATGGCCACGCCAACTCAGAATTAAGATAATGGTTCGACGGAGTTTAGACTATTCTTTAGGTCTAGTGCACATTTACGATTAGTTCTTTTTTTTCCAGTGCTGGACTGGGAATGAAAGAAAAACATAGAATGTGTCAAAGAATAAAGTCAATTCTCAGGCTCAGGATAGTGGTTTTTAGGGCATTAAATTCACACGGTCATTTATATTAAAATATGAAATTTCCTCTTGGAGAAAGTAATAAGTAGCAAAATAATTGAGTACTACCTACTAATTACTACATGTTCCAGCTTATTAGTTTTCACTCAGAAAACTAGTTCTTATACATATCACACCAATTAATAATTTCCTCACTTTCTTTCAAGGGAAATCGACGCACAGCGCACAGGTCGAGTAGAAAATATTTTTCATTTCTCCATCAATTGCAAACATCGATGATAAACATATAAATTTTTATTCACCACGGGGAGACTCTTAGCCTTCATCATACCCGATGTTAAGTATTGATAAGGCTGAAGATGGAAGCGAGTCTCTCGCGGAATCCTCCACCACAACCGACCACCGCGCTCTTTGTTGTATTAAATTAATTATTATTAAAATATTCAATAACACAAGCAAAGAGCTCGGTAGCTCAATCGTTCGTGTCTGACCAACTTTCGGAATGGTTGTTCACGGGATGGGTGACCAAATAAATAAACATGCTCAAATTCAGAAGGTACATTATGCCGTTGGTTCCGGGGATGGGTCCGTGGGGTGGGTCGTGTTTCATTCTCCTTATCCTAATCCTATCCTAGCAATCCTAACTAATATTATAAATGCGAAAGTGTGTTTGTTTGTCCTTTCTTGACGCCCTAACTAAGCAACTGATCTACTTGAATTTTGGCATAGAGTTAGTTGAAAGGCCGGAGAGTAACATAGGCTACTTTTATCCCGATATTCCCACGGGAGCGGGAACCACGCGGGTAAAACCGCGGGCGGAAGCTAGTCTTTCTATAAAGAAGGTTAGTGCCAGCAGTGAGGACATGAAATTTTTGATGATGATTAACAAATGCCCATTTATTACCACCATAAATGTAGGAATTATAGCTAAAGAAATCTTGTTGAAACTATAAATTACATAGGTACCAATGTGTGTTTTGCCTATTTGGTTACAAATGTACTTGTTTAGATGCATTTTTAAAAAAAAGATAAGTATATAAATATTGACCGGATGAATTTTATATTTTAACAATTTTCTCTAACTTTCTGCGCATTTTCTTGCATAGTCCATTACTATCCCAGAGGATTACAATATCACACATATTCCACAACCTTTTTTTTAATGGGTTTCAATCAAGCCCAGTGGCAAAGTTCTAGAACGTGACTCAAGCACTTGAGAACACTTAGTGTACGGCCAGAGTGCCCGCTCTGGTAGAGCGTGGAGCGGGTAGCGTTCATGTTAAACAAATGCTAACGCATAGTGGTGTCCTGAGTAGCGGCCGGAGCGTCGGCAACCACGGGCTTAACGCTGCCCGACCCGCCCCGCTCCACGCTCTGCACTCTGGCCGTACACTTAGAAAGGGACGTCGCTACATGCGATGAACAATTCGGTTGGTGGTAGGACTTGTTCTAAGTCCTTCTGGCTAGCTACCACCATCTTATCTAAGTCTGACGCCATAACAACAATGTTTTCAACATTGTTGTGTTCCGGCAGTTACAGATGAGATAGCCAGTTCCTCAGTGATTGAGGATTCCGGGAGAGGCTCGCTTCCATCTTCAGCCTTATCGATACTTAACATCAGGTATGATGAAGGCTAAGAGTCTCCCCGTCGTTCATAAAAAAAAACAAACGCGTCCCCTTTCTAACTGTTCTCAAGTATAGATCACAGCTTGAATCCCGTTCTGGAATATGAGCCTAAAACAGGATCTACGGTAGAGCGAGCTAACAAAGAAGGTTAGAGCGGTAGAACGAGCTAACCTTGTAACGATGCCATTTCGTTCTAGCCTTATGGATGGATGAAACCTCCATAATGGCTGGAAACTCCGTAATTTCACTCTATAGTAATCAAATTATATTTTTATCTGTTCTGTCTAAATTCAAATTTTCTCCGTTCCACGATTCCTGTTCAGCTCATTTTGACGTAATCTTACAGAAACCAGCAAGCTAAACGCTACTGCATTACATATTTTATCTAAAGTTGTGTAAATAATATATTTTTCATATACATCAGGAACCCGATACACGGGGTAAGCATAGCTACCTACTTTTTTACTCATTGTTTAGATTAAGTATTTATAACTAGGACTTTTGCTATATCTTTGTATTTTCGTATTGTTACAGTTCCTTATTTCCATTAATACAAAATAAAAAAACAAGTCTCCTGTGAACGATTCTTTTATTTCGTTTCCAATTCATTAAACGAGTGCGGCGGTTCCGACGTCCCGGCGACTGTAGTGCTGCCGTACTAGGAGCCCTGTCACACGAAATGGCATCGTTACAACCTTGCTTTGAAGATGGACGGGTTATATGTACACACGCAGAAATACAGACGCAGGACGGGATTTCCACTCCTTTGCTGAGCGTAAATATAAAAGACTAGCGACCGCCCGCGGCTTCGCCCGCGTGGTTTTCGGTTTGTTACAGAAATCCTCAAATGTGAATAATTTCTCACTGACGCTTCGCTCCTACTGAATTTATAGAAAATAGCTTCGGCCCGCGACGCGACTTCGTCCGCGGAAAATTTCTTGTTTTAACATAAGATTACACTCGATTGATATTACTGGACCGCAACGAAAGTTGGTCGGCATCAGAAATGAAGAAAATTTGTAGAAACTGCGGGCTTTGCCCTGGCGAAGGAAGTAGACTACCAATCAAGTGATAAACTTGCCCTTCTACTTTAAATGTAGGCATAAAGTTTCCTTCGCGAATTTCTTTAGCACCGAATGACGTCATTTGGAAGAGTAAATTAGTAAATTAGTAAATTAGTAAATATTTCTTACGCTCACACCAATTAACCTAGCCCCAAAGTAAGCACTGTAAAGCTTGTGTTATGGGATGCTAAAGTAACGGATATGAATACATATAATTATACATATATAAGTATTTATGTGTAGAAAATGCATATAAACGTCCATGACTCAGGTACTAATGCTCGTATTCATCATACAAACATTGGCCCCTACCGGGATTCGAACCCGGGACCTCAAAGTAGGCGACACCTTGAAACCGGTGTACGGACCACTCTACCACGGAGGTCGTCTTTTTCACGGAGGTATTATACTTTCGTATGTTTTTAAAAAAATGCGCAGATAATAGATGATTGCCCAGTAATAGATCTTTTATTAGTTGTGGTGGTGCCTGGATATCAGGACGAACCACTTTTCCTGCAGCACAACACATACCATTTGGTTCATCGCTCCATTTATTTGCAAAATACTTAGGACATGTTTTATTCATTTCGCCTATTTTCACAGTGTTTTGCTGAGCATAACCTATATTGGCATCGTAATTGAAGGCTGATCTATTTCCTTGGGCTAAATTCCGATTACGTGCTCTGACTGTAGCTGCTCGCTGTCTTTTTGTTGCTAGGCGCTGCGCGCGCTCAGCGCTAGTCTCCCTATCCCTTGTTTCAGAGACATGCTGCCTTAAAACAGATAGACGCTGTGCACGTTCATCGCTGGATTCCCGAGCGCGGGCCTGCGATGTTATGGCATTTTGCCTAGCGAGCCGCTGCGAGCGCTCAGCGCTAGTCTCCCTATCCCTTGTTTCAGAGACATGCTGCCTTAAATCAGATAGACGCTGCGCACGTTCAGCGCTAGTTTCTCGAGCACGGGCCCGCGACGTCCTCACATTTTGGCTAGCGAGGCGCTGTGAGCGCTCGGAGCTAGATTCTCTAGCGCGTGCTTGCGAAATATATTCTCTATTTCTCGAGAGGCGTTGCTCATTTTCAGGGGCAGATTCTTCCGTACGGCGTACTCGAGCGGCTCTTGTCTGTGATGTCTGCCGGAACAGTTGAGATTTCCTTTTAGGCATGCTCTCAACAAACTACGCACAGACTTGAAAACAATTATGAACAATGGGAGAGCGACTCGAACACCGTCCGCCTTTACAAAACAAAACAATCGTAATATCGAATAACTCGTATCGATTATTAGGTATCTATCAACAACAACATACGAACGAAACAACCGAAACCAATATGCAACTGACATGTAATATTTAGAACTCCAACTAACGACGACGTGGGCTTAATAATTCGAGAGGGTCATCAATCCACGGAAAGTCTTAACACCGCGATTCAGAAAAATGACGTAATTGCAGAACGCCATCTATGGGCAAATAGGTAAAACGTCTGCACAATGAAAGTTATGCTAGGGGCATTTTGCGTTTTAGTCATTTTATATTATCTCCGAAACTGTATGACCAATTGATATACTGTAAATGGCAAATCTTATCTGTATGATGTTCTTGTGATACTGAAATAATTTATTGTCATAAGAATTAATATTTTGTTGCTCAAATAATCAACCAAACGTAAGTATGCCGAAAAAAAATTTTTTTAATGCAATAAAAGAAGTATAAAAGATAAAATATAAAAGATAGAGATATGGTATCGCGGACTTTTTTGTAGAAATAATTAAGACGAACCAGGTAGCCATACATTGTTTTTAATTTTAAGCAACTGTTTAGGCAGCGCTCGCAAATAATTCTGTTTTATGAGGTATTTTTTTCCGACTTGCTAGACAAAAGTTGTGATAGCTCGGTTAATATACATGTTATAGAAACAATTTATAGCCTATAGCACTCAGGTATAATGTAGCTTTCAGCCAGTTAAAAAAATTTCAGAATTGGATTATGAGTTCCAGAGATTACCCCCTACATACAAATTTACAAACTTACAAATTTTACCTCTTTATAATATTAGTATAGATATTGAGAAGTGCTTGTAGTGTTGCGACATTAAGCAATTTCAACCAAGTAAGGGTGGTAGCCCGCCGAACGCCTGGATGTCCGATGGAAGAAAGGGGATGGCATTAAGAGCTCATTGCAGCTTCTGAGCTCACTCTCAAAATTTAGTCTGTTAAAAGTTAAAAGACCGACAGACAGGCAACTTTGCGGCAATATATACCCCGCCTAACATCACCTTAAGTAATGTGGGAGTGCGACCCTCAGATCCAAATGTTCGAAGCAATTGCAATGTGGCCATACACATTACACGTAACTCTCACTGACAGATCTTAGTCTCCGGGCTATCCTGGCAAGTGAGAAGGTCAACCCAGATTGGGATTTGCAATAAAGATTACCTAGTCCACTTATATTATAATAAAGCACCTGTCATACTGTGGCGTTGGAACGAAAGCTTGCGAAAAAATATTCGAATAGTCTCGTCAAAAAATATTTTCATATGAACAGCAGGGAGATGCTTAAGCTTTACCATACCTGATGTAAATGTTTTATGTTTAGGCTGAAGGTGGAGCCGCGGCTCTAACGGAATCCTTAACCACTAAGGATAGTATCGGGATTAGGTAGTTCATTTTACGTCCAGTAGGGACGCTTGTCAAGACCCCATACCCTATACATGTGTTGAAGTGATTATACGAATACTTTTTCGCAAATTTTTTGGTGCAAGCCCCACTGGTAACAAATAAAAAGGTATAGCTACCTATGCCAGTTTTGCTACTATTTTATACTTCTTGGCCGGTTGTGAACCGTCAGTGATTACCAATTTAATCATGTACAATCGGGGAACTTACCGGTTGATCAGTATAGTTTTTTTGAAGAAAGTTATCTCAAAAAGTAATAGATTTATAGAATACGTTTATATCACAAATAATAGAGCTTTAATGCATGTTTCATTTTATAAAATAATAAACCTTAACACTATCCGAAATATCGTTCTCAAAAAATCTCTACTGATCCACCGGGAGGTTCCCCGACTGTACACTCGGCAAGCAGTTCAATTACCGTATGACCTTGATCTATTATATATATTAGCCTAATAAATACACTGCCTAAATTCGTAAAGAAACAAATGCAAAATGTTTATTAAATTCGTGTTTTTTTTTTAATTCAAATGAAAAGTCTTTGATACTCCTGGAAATAAACTTTTCTTGATTTCACGATCGTAGATCACGAGAAAAAGGTTGAAACGAGCATGGCGTGCAAAAAATACAGCCATCATCAGATATATATTCACTTATTTCTGTACAGAAATAAGTGAAAAAATTCAATATCATTCAATATCATACTGCTTTTGTATTTCTCGGAAAAGGGTGGCGACGTCTAACTATGAATCACTTTCATGTATTCTGTGATACATTCATCGCATAAAACTTTTAGACATTTTATAGAATCCCTAGGTCCCTTAATCTTGACAATTACGGATTATACAGATATCAATACAACTACAAACTATCAAATACAAAAATATTTATAAAAAGTATCAGACTCACAACTTCAAAAGGATCAAGTCATTGTTTGCAGACGCTGCATATCTACATCAACAGTTTTTTTCCATGTTGACCTCAAGCACTCTCCTATACGCAATAAGGATAATTTTTGAAGGCATATGCTAGGTTTGATTTACAGTAAAGTGTACAAAAAGAAATAAGTGACTGTATGTACTTTTTGAGTCAAAGCTGCAGTAAGTATTTAACATTTAGCAATATGCACTTTGCATAATAAACTTTCTGTCTGTCATTGTGTCAAGTATATTTGAGTACAAAGGACCAAGGTAAATACACTTGTGAAGTGAACACGAATACTCATTGCTTTGTTACTGCATTTCTTTATCTTTTCTGAATATCTTGACTCTCCGGACTTTTCAATTTCTTCTATAAATTCTGTATAAAAAAATGCAAAGTAGAATTTCAAGACTCACATAATATTTAGAGTAGCATTCTTTTGTTTAAATTCAATTTTCGTACCACCCACATTGTGGCAAAAAGGAAATAGAAAAAAAAATAACAAAAGGATTCACGGCTTCAAAAATGGCTCCTTGAGCACGATCGATGATACTGGTATAATGGCGCTTTCCTGATAAACTTTTTTTGTACAAAAACTCATATCAATAGGTAATAAAACCACGTACCTACCTATTAATAATTTTTAAATTTTCAATGCTTTCTTATACGATATTTTTATAGTATTTATATATTAAAAACAACCAATATACTAGTTATTAAACTGAGTTAATCGTACTAATACTAATATTATACTTACCTAAATGTGAAAGCTCAATTACGCAAAAACAGCTGTAGGGGTTATGGCGGAATTTGGCAAACACTTTTAAGCCTAGATTAAAATACAGGATAGTTTTTATTCCGATCAAATGCTCCATGGGGGACTTTTCGGTTGTCCACGCGGATGAAATCGAGGGCAGAAGCTTGTTTTTTGATAAAAAAAAAGGCTAAACTTATTTTAAGAATTTAAAGTATCTTCTTCAATATTCTATTCATTATTCCTAAACGTTCTGTCACAAATTATAATATTATGCGTTAGAGTTCTTTATGAATAATACGGATTATCTTAATTATTATTCTAACAAGTATTTAAGGCCAGTTTTAGAGGTCAAAGTCTGAAATAAGTTTCTTTTAAATATTAATAAAGAATCGGAAGGACTATTCTTGTGTAGACAGGAAATTACAACTTTGAGGCTGTATAAGTCTTATTAAATAAAACCACCAAATTACAAAAAAAAAACAAAATTGCATGTTATTATAATGTACCTAGATAAAATATAAACTTATGTCTGTAAAATTTTACATAACCTAATCCACTTTCATATATGTCAAGGAGTATCTATACCTCTATATAAACTCAACATAGATTTATTTAGCATCATTAAAGTACTGTTATCTGTATCATTGTAGGTAACGGTAAAAAGAGGATTCTTGGTCATTTTTTTTTAAATGTCGTCGAACTGTAGACCGTTGTAATTAACGGATATTTTTATAGAAAACGATGTCACATAAAAAGTCACACCTTATATTGACTTTTTCTGTTTTCAATGTATATTTTTTATTTATTTCATATTTTAGTAACGTGAGCAAACAGAGTTTTAGAAAAATACATGTTTTCTTTTTTTTTATATACTCAATATTATCGGTATGAGATTTTCATACCATTAAGCTCTACAACTCAAAACAGATATTATTATTTTAAAAAAGCGCTTCTATATTTCTGACTAATCAATAACAACATTGTTTTATCTACGCCACTCACTCATGACGAAGTGAGTAGTAAGGAGAAAAGTTTTAAAAGTAAAGTCACAATAAACCAGAAATTCCAGAGACAAAAAACCGTGACAGAGTTCATAGACACAGGCAAAGGATTAGGGTGCGGGATGCGGTGGACGAGAGCCTTATCTAGGTTCCAACAGAAAGGAGTGGGGCAGCGTTGACCAAACATTACGCGCTCCACCGTCACCGCGAACGCCGCGCCGCGCCCGCGCATTCACTCGGCCATTCGACATTCGAATTTTAAAATGTTCCCGACCACAGTGAGGTGAAACATCCAAGTGAGTGAACCGTGCCAGTGAACGAATAATAACAGTGAAGGATACTCATTATTTTGACGGAGCAACCCTTAAGAAATCGAAGGTAATTTTCGCCTATTTGGTATTTTTCGGTGTGTTCTGTTGCAACCGAGTTGCAAAGTGCATTTTGCAGGTACCCCAGTTTCGACACACGCGATCCGTCTGACTTTCACAAAGATGGTCTGTGGCTATTATTATTAAGAAATATTATTATATATTAATTTAATCTCTGAAACGATCAATCTGAATACACTAATATGAAAAGTTTGTTAGCTTATTCTGAACTTAACTTTTCTTGAACGCAGTAATGAAGAGGAAGTTTTTTATGTCACAATAAATTAGTGTTAGAATACTTAAAATAAACGTAACATTGTGAAACATTTGAACTGGATACAAAAAAATTCAGCAGTGTTAGCGCCGTGCCGTTGAAAATAATTTGTCCCAAACAAAATGTTATACTGAAACTAGCTAACCGTGAATGTTACAAAACGTTTTCACCAACTGAAAGTATTTTACTGAAGTTAAATTGGCGATCGAAATCAAACTGTAATTAAAATATCTTTCAGTTTTTCCAGTGTTTAATGACATGAAAACATTTTGATGAAATAATGACTAATAAATAACTTTCATCACATGCATATTTTAACATCATATAATTTTTATATATTTGTCAAATTGCTCGAATATTAAAATACAAATAAGTTTATATTAGAAAAAGTTTCTGAACTCTTATCAATAACATGCATAGTAAGTATGTACTTACTTATTAGGAGCAATTTAAAAAGCAATTAGGAACAGACTAATTAACTCCTAAATATCGTGAGCTTTTACTGATAGAAAGAGACATAAACTTTTACTTAGAAATTACCAATTCTTTGAAGTATAAATATAGAGGTTTACACAGAGACATAAACTTAAGTTATTATAACAAGCGTAATTATGACGATGTATATGACTTGTCATTACGTTATTATTTAATTCTAATAACTAATTTTATTAATTATAAATCCTTTTCACATTTAAAGTGATTCATTATAGAGAACCTAATTATAATATAGAAAACCTAATTATTTAAACAGTCGTTAATGTCGTTATTCAAATTAACTTATAAGAAAATGTTTGTCTTTAACAAACTTTTTTTCACAAAACTTTTTTTATACTTTTAGTTCATAAGTTGTACTAAGTAGGTTCTGAAGTGAACGTCTTGGCATTTGCAATCTTCTACGTAATCAACGCTTAACACATATCTACTGATCAACTTTATGCATAGTTTTATTTTAACGATAAAATCTTTTTAGAATATAATAAAATAAGAACGAAGCAAAATCTATACATGAAATATAAAAAAAAAACTTGTTTCGGGCAGGAAATAGACAACCGTAAACAGCTTTTGAATATTTTGTCTTGTCTTTGGATTAAAGATTTCTGTATTTGCCGATAGAGTGGAATAATACTTTTTCATTTAGCTAAGTTTTACTTCGTTCGTAATGTGTCTTTCACTTGATGCGTATAGTTACTATCTATTCCAAACTATCTGCTTGTTACCTCTTTATGTCTTACATACCAAAAGCACAGTCTAAATAACTGCGCCAAAAGGGTGTAAGTAGGTTGTTACCTACTAGAGAGCTAATTCAACCTCCAAGAAGGGCTTATGCTACCTTCAATCCTGAAAATACAACTTAAATTATTTGTAAATATTACGTATATGGTAAATATCAAAATTAAATAGTACTTAATTTATTAGTCTCTCTTATATTGTTTGCGTTAGACGGGGATATAGTGCAGTTCCAACACATTTATTATTATCTAAAATCCATTATGTAAGTACACTGTGGAATGGCAATAAGCATACTGATTACTAAGTAGATATGCGGTAAGGTTTACAGTTTGTATTGGATCTGGAATAAGTGTCTAAAGTTTAAATAAGAGTCTTTAATCGCCTCTGTGGTTTAGTTGTAACAACCACCGGTATCAGACCCTGAGGTCTCGGGTTCGATTCTCAGGTAGGTACATATTGTATTCGGTTTGGTTGTTGGTAGGACTTGCTGTAAGTCCGTCTAGCTACTACCAACTTAGTCTGACGCCATAACAACGAAGTCTTCAGCATTGTTGTGATCCGGTTGTTAGAGGTAAATTAGCCAGTTCCTCAGTTCGGGAGAGGCGCGCTTCATCGGGTATGATGAAGGCTGAGAGTCTCCCCGTTGTTCATAAAAGAAAAGAAGTAACGCAGACCATGTCGCGGGCGGGATGCATCAAGTACTTAATACGTCGCTGCAGTGGCATCACAACGTGAAAGCATGTTATGAGAGCTGTGCAGTGGATAGATGCAATTTAATGCAATCCCGCGCATGGTGCATTATTTCGCTTTACAGAAAGCTGACGATATGCGCCCGTGGGAAACTCTCTAATTTTCTCAATCGATTTTTATTACACTTGTGATAGATTGTGATCAGAGTTACGTATGTTATATAGTTTAGTTTCCCTAAGTTAGTGAATTCATCTGCATGGGCAGGATTGTAGTGAGATGTTATTCATCAAAAACATATGTTCGTTGAAGGAATGCCAACACAGTTAACAATTTCGTTTAAAAAAGAATTGAGTATAAACACCGTGATTTTTTTATACTCCATAACTTTGGGGTTGTAATCAGACCATGTATCTAAACAAATCTAATGGCATATTGTTTTCCTAAATATTTTTTTTTTACTTTTCCATACAATAACATATAGATACATAACAATAACATATAAATACACTCTTAGAATATTGATCAGATTAGATGGGTGTGTATACCAATCTGGATTTCCTCCATTCACTCCCTTGATGACCACTATCGCAGATCACGGCTCGGTCAATCCTGGGTAGACAACCAAAGGCTCCACAGTAACCTCGTCAAAAAAAGCACGTTCTATAAGGTAAAAAAAACTTTCAATGCTACAAAATTCATAAATTATGTCACGTATAATTTTATAAATACCTTTGAATTATTGTCATGTTAGTTACTACTCAAAGCAATTTGGCAAGTTTTCTCATAATCTTGCGTTACTCGTTAGGAGGAAACTTATTTTTTTTTTTTTATTATTAATGAGAAAGAATGTCAGTTTGTTTGTTGTTTTTTCACGCTAAAACGACTGAATGGATTAAAATGAAATTTGGCACAGAGATAGTAGATAGCCCGTATTAAAATATAGGATACTTTTTATCCCAATATTCCCACGGGAACGGAACCACGCGGGTTAAACCGGGGGCGGCCGCTAGTATGTAATATATTTTTTTTTACTTTAATAAGAACAGACTTAATTTTAATGTTTTTAATTTAAAACACAATACAATTTTTCTATCCCAGAAAAGTATTTTTTTGTATTTTTAGACTTCAATTCTTTAGAACAAGATGATGTCTCGAAACTACGCAACAAACAAAGTGTCACAGTGCCAGCTATACATCTTGGACTTTAATGGAATTATCTTTTTGTGCTCTTGCACATCATTTACGTTCACAATAGTGCCATGAGGTGTCCAACTAACCCGCCCTTTGTGTAAAAACATAAATCTTTTCCGATATAATTTTATGTCCAAGCGTGAAGTCACACTTTTAGGACGCAGATACACGGGCGCGTCAACCGAAGCGGGAAACCACTGGAGATAGTCTTATGAATTTCACACCAAAAAGCCTACTAACTTTTGCACAGTGAAACTATTTGGGTAGACTACTTGTGAAGGTTTATTTCAAGACTTACTTTCTAGAAAGGTGATGGATATGAATGTAGATGAAAAGGAAGAGAAAGGCCGCAAAAGATGGATAATGTGAATATTTTGTGCGTAATTGAGATTTTGGGTCAAAGAGTGGAGAAGGCATTCTAAGTTATTCGTCTACTGGCGAGTGAAAAACTCTAGTTTTACACTCGTTTAGTTTGCACCTTCCGATTCGATGTTTTTTTTTTATCGTCAGCTCGCGTACTTATGTACTTACAAAGAGCTTAGTTTTTATTTGACTGTACATCATAGAAGCATGCGTGCTTTTTTGTGTGCCGAACTGTTTAAAAAAAATAGTTCGGAATTTATTTAATTTATTTTTCATAATGCTTTTGAATTTATTTTTTATAATGCTAGTTGATTTATTCCCCGTTCGCTCCAAAGGTTCGCCCCAGATTCCAGAGTTTTCCCGATTCGCCCCACATTCCAAAGTTGTCACGATTAGCAAAAAAGTACAGCCAACAAATAAATCAAGGGGAAGGAATAACTTGGAATATAGAAAAGTATTAGTTTTTAAAATATCTTTATCAATCCACAAACGAAATTAGTCAAATAATGAACCAAAAATACCAGGGCAGCTTAACCAACCAGGAGTTTACTTAAAAAGCTGCTGCCACTAACACATTTTAAAAATCTTAGTATAAAACAAATATAAAATCAGAACATTTTAATACATCTAAAATAATCTCTTGGTTAGCTATGCGATTAAAATTATTTTTTAATTTATTAAATTCATGAACATAATACTAATTTATTGATTGATATTATTAAATTAATATTATGTTAATAATATTAAATTAATATTATGTCCCATACTAAACGAAACTGTCCGATACCACATTTTATGTATTACGCTCTTCTAAATATTAATTAGCTTATCTAATTAATATGTTTGCAAGGTACTCAGTGCAGGTATTGAATTATTCTCATTCCTAATAGTACATTTTTATAAGCCTTTCAAGTATGCTGTACCATACTATCATACGATGTCCGATAGTAAACGCACTTTCAAAAGAATAATAATTGACATAACTAAGTAATTGGTAAAGTTATTTAACTTTTAAACTTATACACATAATAAAAGAAGTCAAAACATCATAATTATAAAATTAAAAGATGTTCATGACTTCAAATTAGAGATTTATTTGATAAAAAATTAATGTGTCCGATACTATACTACCTTCCCCTACATTTGTTTTTGTTGTGTTTATTAATCATACTATTTTAGAAAAAAAAATTAAACGATTCTAATGTTCGTAACACAAAATTGTCATCTATGTCTTAGAATCAAATCAAGGAATTTGGTATTTTAGAATACATTTTTAATACCGTTATTATTAAACCCATACATGACATGACATGAGACGACACACTCAGAATGTAATTTTATTAATTAAAGAGTTTAATATGTCGTTGTTTTATGTATTTATAACATAAATCTATGCTAAAATTATGTGAAACGAATTTCTAACTCGCTATTTTTTCATATAATTATTTTTTCTTTAATTTTTTTATAAATTTTATGTGCAACGCATGAGTAGCCTATTTCCGCAGCAAGAAAATTTTCCATATGCCATAACAAACACTATTAAATGTGCCCATTAAAAAGTGCACAATATTTGCAATAACACAATGTTCGTTACTAACATTATTCTTTACATTTACTTATTTACCTTCTCTATGGTTCGCTTCAATGCAATTTCATACCATAAAATTTTAATTGCACATTCCTGCAAGGATGATAAAATTTTGTAGTTTCTCTGGTACGATAGTAGGTAACATTTCGCAACTTAATTAAGAAATCCTACTAATATTATAAATGCGAAATTTGTGAGTATGTTTGGATGTTTGTTACTCTTTCACGCTACTGAACCGATTTGGATGAAGATTTGAATTGAATTGATGAATTGCACACAGATAGAAGATAGCCTGAAGTAAATTATAGGCTACTTTTTATCCCGATATTCTCACGGGAACGGGAAACGGCGTGTGAAACCGCGGGCGGCCGCTAGTTGTATATATTTTACAGGTTTTTTAAGATAACATTACAAGCACATCTTAAATTTTCGCACGGACTGTTTCATTGTTACATTTATTAAAATACAATATAGTTTCGAATTGCGTGTTTTTTATTTTTCCCAAAGATTTCAACACCCCTTTCAGGGGTCATCCCCCCTAGTAATCGTATCAATTGTTTCATCAAAGTTAAATCCTTCCTAACTAATATAATAAATGCGAAAGTGTGTTTGTTTGTCCCTCCTTGATTTTGGCGAGTACATTGACCCCATTCCGAAGTGTGCTTGCAATGAAACTGGGCGTTTTCTCTAAGGCTAGGCGATACTTCTCTCCGAATCAGGTGCTCCTTTTATACAAAGCGCAGATTCGGCCGTCTATGGAGTATTGCTGTCACCTGTGGGATGGTTCTGCTAAGTATCAGCTAGAGCTTGTGGAATGGATTGAAAACCGTACCAGGAAACTCATTGGAAACTCAGCATTGGCCACGGCGGAACTTCAGAGCCTCAGTCACCGCCGCAAAGTAGCATGTCCATCGGTCTTTTGTAGGATACACTTTGGAGAGTGTGCGAGAGAACTTCACGACCTTGTTCCTCCAGCCCCTTTCCACCACCGAGGTACCAGACGCAGGTTAGCTTATCACCCGTACGTTGTTGACATTCCAGCAATCCGTACCAAGAGCTTTGCTTACACATTTATTATGCGAATCGCTAAAAAACGTGTTCATGTGTTCCTCGATTCCTACAACCTTGGCCTCTTCAAGGCGAGAGTGAATAGGCATTTCCTGGGGAAGCATGCAACACTTTAAACCACATCCTGTTTGTAAAGCACGATGGTGGTGAAATGCCTGCCCATAATAATAAGTATATTTCAAACTACACAAGAGACTGAACTTTACTAAACTAAATTTTACTCACTTGGTGCCGGTTGCACGGTCTAACAACTCCTGAGGATGCTCCGTGTGTGGGCGAAACACGTGTAGAGTAAGTAGTCGGTGAAGGTGCAAGGTATGTCACTGTTTTGCATCTGCATTTATTTGCGGCCCAAATAATTGCGGGCGGGCGGGCGGTGCATCTAGCTATTAGGCTTTAAGCGGAATTAAGCTACATATTTTTCATTATCGAATAAGATATGGATTTCCTCCAAGGGTTTACCTGTTTCAATTTATTAGGCCCTTAAAGAAAAAAAACGTATATCAAGGTGATCTAGATTCCTTTTTGAAACGGCCTTTTGTGATAGAACTGGTATAATGATGTCAATTAAAGTACAGTGTGCGGTCTACGTATACTACGGACTCTAATCTTGTCCGCTCATATACGAGCTTGACCTTTATTACTAAAGGAGTAAACTTGAAATTGTTCAATCAATTTCGTCAAAGATCATTGACGCCGTGAACGGATAATAAAGGAGACGGTTTTTTTTGGGCCAAAATGTAACAAGATGAAATATACTTTATTTAAACTCTTATATCCTAGTAATGATATGTTAGAAAACTCAGCCCTAACCGCTATCTGAGAAAAGAGAAATTAAGGTTTAAAGTTACGGTAAACGAATGATTCGAAAAGCTAAAATCGATTACATTGTTTTGCGTTTTTACTTAAGGTAAATTAAAAATAACATTTTTACTAAGCTCGCACGCACATTAAAACATCAGCTGATATTTATTTTGTCTTTTGCAACAGACAAATGTTTTATAAAATAAACAAATATCTGTAATCGATAATTCATATATGTTTACATAAATCGCCATGTGCCAGCGCTGTAAAAAAAAACTGACATTGACACAGCAAAAAAAGTAAATGCTATAATGTAAATATCATGTCACTCGACTCGTTGCTTCGTTTCGTACGTTACATTTTGAGTGTGCTTTGATATTTTCGATTTTTCTACGACCTTTGCAATTCCATACGGACTTCAGTGATCTTCTACTTCCTAGACGAGGTCTATAACTAAATTGGTAACTAAAATAGGCACCTAGAGAGTATAACACGCAAAAACCTCCAGTATCATAAAGTCGCTCATCTTTTATTACAGATAATATGATTTTAAATAGTATCTTTAAGATGTTTTTCCATAAAAAGTACATATTTTTAGCATAAGATTTTCATAACCTCACTTTTTTATAATCTTCTATTTCTCAGCCCTCAGATAGCCATTTGGGGCCAAATTTTCAGAAACGGTATAGTTTTCTACTACCTTTCAAATAATACTACTTTCATTGTGTTACATCCAGGCCCAACGTTCTATGGAAGCTGATTCGTCTCCTTTGTGATCTATTTAATCTATCTTGAAATAACTTGTGAGCCGAACCGATTTTTGTTTCTTTTAAAATAATTTATGGTAGCATATTTGCAAATGCAAACATTAAAAATCATAAAACTCTCATAAGTCAAACCACGTGCATTGAGTACAAATATATCCAGAAAAATAGGACTTCTTCAAAAAAGCATTATTAAAATTTTACTTTAAGTCAAATCAAACTTAACTCCTTTAGTTGACTTTGTACCTGCTCGCTAAGCAAAAAATACAGACTTTGCCCTTTGGGGATTCCCTTCCCATCCCTCAAGCAACCCCATTGTAGTTTTTCTACCTGACTACATAAAAACGTACGTGCACTTTACCTGACGCAAGATTTATGGCTCAAATTTTTCTTTTTATTCTAAAGCCCTCTTTAAAAGCTACAATCGTTGATGTATGCTAGAAACTAAAGATTTACAAAGATGAACACATTATCACAGATCAGCTTGGTAAGTTAAAATAAACCATATCTACTAATATTAATCCGACGATAACGCTGTCCCACGCCATCGCCATGGAGTATTTCTGATTTAGATCCGCATAGCTTAGGTATATCGTGAAATATATCTAAATAAAGGACCAAGCAGACGAATTTATTACATATTGTTAGAATTTAATCAATAACGTTTCCTTAAATATACCAAGTGGCTCTCAACGTATACGCAACTCAAGAAAACATAAACTGTTTGCATTACAAAAATGTAAAAGTAATGCTGGTAAACGTGCACCCCTACGTCACGTTATGCAAAATTATAATGATCATTTTGTGGACATAGATTTATTTAAGCTCTCCCCTGGGCAGTTCAGGACCGAGGTCCTGACGCATCTTCAAAATCTAGATACAACTTTAATGTAAGATCTATAAATTGTATGTAACTTATAACCTTAATAATTATATGAGAAACTACTAAAATTTTAAATGTATGTTGTGGATAACGTTGTTGTTTGCAAAATTAGTAAGATTTAATTTAAGTTAGTATATATAATCTCATTTTGTAAATGTTTGTTAGTCCTAATAAAACACAAAAAAAAGAATATAGTTATACGTACCATTACTAGCAAAAAAAACCTTCCGGGTCCCTTTTTCGCAATAGCATGCTTTAATAGTAACTCTTAAATCCATTTAATAATGCATTTTGAAGGAGCTGAACTGAATTTACTTAAACAATTTTAGTAAGGTATATTATATTTTTACTGTGATCGAATTCGCACCAACCTATACAATGTATATCTTACCGGTTTAACCGGTACATCTTTAAACAGCATTAATAATTTTAAACATCCACCTGGACCAAAACTACAGGTACGTACGAGTATAAAAAAAACCATGGTAATCAATTTCCATAGCAACCTCTGTCAAAGGAAACAGATAAATTACATTAGAAAATTACCGCCAAAATCCGGTTTTTCGACTTATTTATGTACCTATTCTCCAAATAAGGCTTTATTGGTATTTAAATATTGGCACATGAATCTTGTTTTAGTAATTTTATGAGAAGAGAATTTTACATTTAAAAACGCCACGCAGAGAGAGAATTTGCAAAAAATTTTATATTTCCCTTTGCATATAGCTAAGTACTACACTATCTACAAATCGCTGTAGAGAGACTAAGCTTTTTCTAGTTTCAAATTAGTCTGAGATATTTTTTAAAGAATTTACAAATATTTATAACGACTCAAATATTACTTTTAATTCTATTAATAAGTTTCCTAAAGTTTTTGCAAAAAAGCATGTAAAGTTTATTAGTTTTATCCGATTAGCGTGTCTGCGAAAAGACTGAAAACTCCAAGCCTATATTTTTTTATTTAGGATCTTTAAAAACTGTGTTTTGTGGAAATAACCATATTTGTATATCTATGTGCCAAAAATGTTAGTGTTAACAATGTAGCCAATTATCAAGTTCATCATAACATTATCTTATTAAATGTACGTACAATATTTTTAAAGATCTTACATTTATTTAACCCGATCAATCATAGTTACTTAGGCTGTTTAATTTTACCACAATAGTTATTACAACTTAGAACCATGTCACAGCAATCATTATCTTCACATAATAGCTTCAACTTCAAACTGACGCATTAGTTGGTGTGACAAAGTACCGAACTGTTAACTCTTTGAACTGCATGTCACGTCCTTTTGCATAACGTGCTTACTAACTCTAAGGATCTTGACGTCATACATTTTCACATCCTCATTTATTTTATTTTATTGGTGTCAATAGAATTTACCATCCAGTACTTTGTATTCCAAGATTAGAAGGACAAAGCTTTTGAAAAGGCTTTCCGATGTACGTAGATATACATATAGGGCTTAGTTACGATTAATGTGAATATACATAAAAAAACTGCAAATAAATGTTTTAACCAAAGTTATTCTATGACGATGTCACTGATTATCACTGATTAATGTTTTCGTAGAAATATGTGCCAAATTATCTAATGATAATTAAATATATAAAAGTACAGTTTATCTCAGTGAATCCATTTTCATTAAATACAAATTTAATTACCCTATGTTTACGTCAAATTTTCATATGCTTTATTTATAACATATGAAAGTCGTGTGGTGGTACATTCTTCTAAAGTTTAACAACACATTTAGTGCTTGATGCAAAAATAACTAAAATACAAAATCAAAACAAAATGCACAATATTTTTAAGTTGAACAAGAACTAGTATTTCTTCTATTTAAGCAAAATAACTATATTGATGCTTTGAAATTGACCTTTATGAATAATTTAATTGATTTTTTGCTACCATTCTTAGATATCAGGTTGTTACCGACTACGAGGTTGAATTCGATATAATTATTTGGAAAACGATACGACTTCGCGACCAAGGTTACCCAGCTAGCCTAGCATGAGCGACTTTTGTCGACTCGATAGCTCGATAACGTAACACTGTCTCGCTAACATCGTAACGGGCAAAGCAAGACAGCATCATGCGAAATATCATATCGCGTGATATAGCGGTGTTCATGCTAGGGGGGGCTGAGATAGAAAGAAAGGCCATTGCTTGATTTATTTCGTAGTCTTTGATGGTTTGTTTGGAGCAGTTCAGTTTTGGTTTACATACATACCTACTGAGCTAAGGCCATGGGTTTTAACCCCACCCAGGATAAAAATGTACCTATGTGATGAATATTTGTTTTTCTCTTGTGTGTGGTGACTAATATTTATTATTAAAAAAAAACTAGTCGCCAAGTTTACTCAGTTAACTCAAATAAACACATATTTTGTAAATACTAAAAAAAACGATCAAAGTAAAAATAAACTGTAGAAATAATATTTCTGTATGTATATGTATAATATAATTTATTTTAACAAAAAAATTACAATAAATCAACAAAAGTAGGTACTAAACTGCTATTTTCACTAGACTCGTAGAAATTTAAATCAGAAAGACAAAAAAACATCGGCAGTACAACCCCTGATATTTTGTTAAGATTTTAATTATCCTTGATAATTTTTAACAATAGCAACATTTATGTTAAAAGTTTACATTCAACTCTAGCGACACTTCAACGTACTTTTTATTTGGTCTGAGATAAAAAAATCTCTTTCGTTCACGGAAGTACGCACGAGGAAGCTTATTAACAAACTTATAGTATTATAAATTATAATACTTTATCGTTACACAGCAATGTTTTACTATATTCCCAAGGATAACTACTTTCAGTTTTGACGAAAAAACTTTGCATGTTTATTGCTTAACGTTTCGGTTTTTAATTGACAGATTTAAAATAATATGGCTACAGTCAAGCTCACAGTGCTCGAGATAGAAGTTAGAACTAACTTATGATACGCATTCAGTATTGAAAAAAGTGTCACATCGAACAAGCTTCAATCTCATCTAAATTTGCACATTAGCTATCAAATAGTAGGTATTAAAAGTGATGCGATCACCGGTGTTGCATCCGCCGCTACCAAGGATGTTGCTTAGACTTGTGAGCTATTGTTGCAAAGATGTTACTTTATCATAATATTTTTCTATAAAGAATCAGTAGTCTCATAGACTGGCTAATAGTATGAAAAATGAGGCGATCACCTATGTTTCAGCCGACATTGTCAAAGAAGTTTGCTTCCTCTCTCTAGAGATAGATAGAGGTTTTTTCTTTATTAGGATCACGAACAGTTGATGCATTGATACATCATAAATAATTACTTAATCAAAGACCTAACTGAATGTACAACCACTTCTAGGTGAACAAAGTATTAGGGGTGATTACCACAAGGGTCCCCCAGGGCGTAAGGCGGCGAGAGGGCAAGTAGTTTTAAAAAAAAATATATAAAAAGGTGAACAAAGTATGCTCCATAAATGAACTCTATTCTAATTACTTAAAGAACAAATAGAACTGTAACGATGCCATTTCGTTCTAGCCTTATGGATGGATGAAACCTCTAAAATGGCTGGAAACTGCGTAGTTTCACTCTATGGTAATCAAATTATATTTTTATCTGTTCTGTCTAAATTAAAATTTTCTCCGTTCCACGATTCCTGTTCAGCTCATTTTGACGGAATCTTACAGAAACCAGCAAGCTAAACGCTACTGCATCACATTTTTTATCTAACTATACTACATTTTTTATCTAAAGTTGTGTAAATAATATATTTTTCATATACATCAGGAACCCGATACACGGGTTCCTTATTTCCATTAATTATTCTACAATAAAACAAGTCTCCTGGAACAATACTTTTTATTTCGTTCCCCACTTATTAAACGAGTGTGTGGCGGTTCCGACGTCCCGGCGACTGTAGTGCTGCCGGACTAGGAGCCCCGTCACAGAACTAAATTAAAAAAGGGTATGTTGAAGTAGTTTTGTTTGTTTGTACGAGTGCGTGTGTAAAAAATTATGAATAAAGATCAGTCGTTGAGAGAAAGGGAATATGAATATGAACTCAATATGTCATATTAACAGAAATAACTATCTCAGATAGCTCTCAATCGGACGTGAGAGAATAACCTATCTGTGGAATAGCTACTTGTTTCATTCAACCTAGACTTTCAAGAATTTCAAATTGATGCAAAAATAATTACGTATTGAATTGGTTTCAATTAAAATCTGAACCGTAATAAGCCTAAATTAAATCATCGAAACGATAACGATTAATCGATTTGTTCTTGATAAATACAAAGAGAATTAACAGAATCAAATGATCATGTAGAGTATTTAAATCGATTTGCAATTTTATTACGAATGTTCACATTGAATTGTTTGTAATAATCGACTAAATAAAAGATAGGTACTAAATCCGTTTTTTTTAAATCTAATAGATAACTTAACTGTTTTCATTATTAAGATTATTACTAAAAAGTTTTAATAGCAATTTTGAACACTTTCAAATAGTTATGGAGGCAAAATTAAATCATCATAAAATTTCAGTAGCTTAGACAAGAAAGCTTAAACAGACAGACATAGAGAGTTCCTCTCATCTTCATTATATAAGTTTGAACAAAATCTGTTTAAATGTTTTGTTGACCAAATAAATAAATAAAATACTAAATAAAATCTCACAAATCAATAAACTTCTTCTTTCGAAGTACATAATCACAGTGACATCAATACAGTAGTTTTAAATTCTAGTCACGCAAGTAGCTAGGACCATAAATTTATGTCACACGTTGTGCCCTGAGGTCAAATTGCGTATGGTAGAAATCGCATGCGAAACCAAGCCGGCATGGCTAGCATGGACACCACGACAAAATTTTGTCGCGTCGCGACAAAGTCTCGTTCACTTATCCAGTCTCCGAAATAACCGGCTTGCCGTATTAAAAATTCAATCACAGAATTTATTCGAATAGTCGTCAATTTAATAATGATTTTCATAAAAGTTATGGTTATACAAGAGTTGCCCAAGTCAACAAATGAAAGAAAGTAGCGTTGGACCTGCGCTTGTTGCTGGATATATCAGTAAACTACGCGAGACCTTGTGTCTTAGGATTTACTGATGTTTCATTTAAAATGCATAAAATGAGAAGCAAAAGTAAAAATAGACATACTTTTTACTAAAACTAAACAGGAACTAATATTATTACATTAGGCTCAGTTGGCCACACCGCACTGCTTGCGAATAAAAGCAAATAAAAATGTGTCTTTATGTGCGTGCTCTGCACTTCAAGACATAACACTACCAAAATACTAACGAATTTCTCACTACTGGCGTGTGATAAATTAACTAACCATAGTATTTAGTATTCTAAAGCTGTTTATGGCGTAATTCTATTGGTTATGCCCTAGTCGAACGATTGGTGTCGCAGTTATAAGATATTCCCATAACTAACATCATCAGTGGTTTTATCTCATTAAGAAAACGAAGGTACTATGTTTTGTTAGTAATTGTGTTGGAATAAATATTCGTACCTCCTCGACTCGACTCGTGATATTACATTTGTGACTTATAACAATCTAGCAGCTGTCTAAATTTTCGCATAGACTTTTCAGTTTCCCATAGTTACTAAATTTCATTCATTTTCGTTTTAAACTTGCAATATTAATATTAGCAGTAAAAGGTAGATGACAATGACTGGCATTTCTGCAGATTAATGTTAAATCTTTTCAGGATTATTGTAATAGTATATTATTACGTAATAGTTAATACACAAAGTAAACACAACTATTGATTACATAGTCAGTGTAAATAAATTCGGAATCTGAATCCAAATAACAACAACATGACAATAATAATTATATAGCAACCTATACTAGTTCCAGCCTCTCTTAAGGAGTGGTTTAAAGTAATTTTTATATTATATATTTAATTTATTCAAACAATAACAATCACAACAGCCAGTGTAGCCCGTCCTAATTTCACGGTTGCTTACATTCGAGATCATGGATTCGATAGCCACGCGATCCCATAATGACCAATGTCCAACTCAATGGTAGATCTAATTTAGATTGTAATTATCGTGCCTTCCGCAAAATACAATGACACTCATGAAATTCATAATAGAGCAAAAACATTACTGAAAAATATCATACTTCTGAAGAATAAACCAATTTGGATACAAAAATCCAAATGAGTGTTGGTGAAGCTTGCTGTGTTATTGCTTCCTGCATATTGAATACGTTTTTGATAATTGGAATTCTATGTACTTTTAGTTTAAAGACTTCAAAGAAAGAAACTTAAAACCAAACTACAGGTTAATTAGTATTAGTGTAGATGTAAAGAATAAAGTGGCTAACTAATATATTGTCACACAGTATAATAGACCGATCGAGCTGAAACTAGACATTAATATAATATTAATGTAATAAATATAATATTAAAAAATATAGGTCAGAAAAGGGAAAATATTGGAATCGATAAATTCTATAAACTTTAAGCCTACAAAGTATAAACAGACCAAGTTGTGAGAAGCCGTCAGTGAATCTTAAAATTGAAATACGTGCAAAGAAATACGTTATTCTGTAACTACTAATTGCCCATAAATACGCATAGATCATTAATTATGTATGCGCAGGTAAATCTGCGTCCTAATTGCAATTGTATGTATTAGTGGTGATGTTCTACTTGGTATAAGGCTGATGGCGCAGTGGTCCCAATTCTACCTATTAAGACGCTACACTGAAAAAGTATGTACTTTTTATTATATACAAGATGTTTATAGATGTTACAAATTTGGTAAAAAGATATACATTTCTTCATACCTTTATCTAGATTTGTTTTGTACCATTAACACGATTTTATGATTATGTTATGCCTCGATACTTTTCTTTTCGAAATGCCCCCCTAAAATACGGAAATTCAAGATTATTCTCAAATGGCATTACATAAACTATTGGAAATTGGTTTAATTAGTGGACACCAATAATATTTAGTACCGTACAGTTGCATTTCTCTTTAATCGCTATAGTTATTTACCACGAACTGATTTCGTGGTTTTTTCGCCTAATCTGCAAAATCAGTCTCGCTCCCACGCGCGTCCCTTTCTCATTACTATCTCGCTTCAGTCGTAGAGTGCTTTAATCCTAGGCTTGGTTTGATCCCCGCCCGGTACAAATATAAGTATAAATTATTATTATCGATTGTCAAGAGCCTGTACAAGCGTTCAAGCCGTGCTTAGTTTGGGGTTAGATTGTGTTCTGTTAAATTGTCCCAAAATCCATCATTCCCACAACTGGGGCACGCAGTGTGCATTTAGCTTACGAGCTAAACTACTTAACTTTTGCAAAAGTCGTTCAAAGGATGAAAATGATGAAAAATGTATTACCGATCCTCAGATTCTTTCGGAAAGAACGTAACCCGTTTACCCGTCCGTCCCGGCTGCATTTACATGCTAACTCCCACCAATTCGTAGGTATTAGCTTTCGTGGTAGGTTGACCTAACCTTATCTAACAAAAAGGAAGACTTGTGTTCCAGCAAAGGCTTAACATGATGACGATGAACACATGTTGTTAGCAAATAGAACTGTTTTGCTAACGGTTAAAGTAAAAATAGAAATAAACGTTGGATGATACATGTGACAAGATACAAAACAACGGCCGGATGGCCGCAATGAGACAACTAAATAATCGAGCGGTCGATGAGTCTACCTTTATTTAATAACATTCTAGAAGTTATTAGAAGAATAAAAACGAAAACAAATTACAAATATACTAAGAGGACATGTGCAATCTATTATAAATAACAAGCACTTAAAAAGTTGTAATTCAAGGTGCATTCGCAAATGTACATTAACTTCTATAAGTATTATCGGATTTGACATAAATGAAAGTGATATTTTAAACCAGTATTGAATCATTTCACAATTATGACTGGTCGCTTAATAGCTGTTATCGTTTTTAATTTTAGATTTATCATCATTTACGCCGTGCAAGCCCACTGTTGGTTATACAACTTCTTTATAAGAGGTCACGAGAGATGTTCAATTGAGTTAGTGACGTGACGACAAAAATTTCGTCACATAGGACGAACTGAAACTTTTTTTTATGTGACGATTCGTCCGATTTTAAAGTTGAAGCAATTTAGCATAGACACTGCTTTTTTACACTGTGTAGTTTAAAGCGATGTCTTCGTTTCGAATATAAATATTTTCAGTTGAAAGTACCAGGGTCGCATAGCTAACCAGGAGTTATTTCAAATTTAATAATATTTAATAAGTTCTGATTTTATATTAAGGAATTTTGTTTTATTTTCTCATAGGCAGCAGCTTTTCATGCTTAAGAACTCCTGGTTAGCTATGCTACCCAGTGTTGTCAACACTATAATAAAAAAAATACCTCAGTAAATTTTCTTTAAACTATTAGGGGCATACAAGCAGCCGAGCCACCATCTCATGGTAAGTTGTCATGTCATCGTCGTCAATGCCGTCTTGAGAAAGTCGCTAAAAATCACTGAATCTATTTCTAGTGACTTAGCAAGTGCAAAAATCGGTGAGCTATTGCAGCATTCCCTAAATCTAGCGACAAATTCCCCAAAGTGGCAACACTGGTACCCTGGTACTTTGAACTAAACATATTTATATTTGAAATATATTGTAGAAGCAAGCAGTAGGTTTTTCTATGCAAAATTCCTTCAACTTAAAAATCGGACGAAACGTCACAAAAAAAATAAAGTGTCAGTTCGTCAGAATCGGACGAAACTTTTGCGGACGAAACGTCACTAACTCGTAATGCTGGAAGTAATCTCTGGAACTACTGAACCGATTTTGAAAATTCTTTCATCAGTAGAACGCATTGAACATTGTTCCTGAGCGAGTCCTTAAACACAGGGTTATAAAAGATACAAAAACTAAAAAAATACAAGTGTCTTTGATTTCCACAGCACTGTTCCCAATACCTTGATGATTATAGACAACGTGACCGAATAATCAGGTTAGGACACACTCTATCGAACAATACAGACTTACAACATTGCTCATTTATTTTTCATTTAACCCGCAGGCCTTATGCTATCAGTATGCTTAGGTACTCTAAGATCGATAAAAATATTGCTATTACATAAATAATCTATGCTATACTTATATAATATAATATAAAATAATATCATAAAGAGGAAAGTTTTTAATATTTTGTTTGTTTGTAACGAATAAACTCAAAACCTACTGAACTGATTTGGATGATGAACAAGCTGTTTGTTTGTTTTGTTTAATCCAAGAATGATATTTACATTATTAGATTTATTGAATTTGCCCATTTATAAAATTGCACATAAAATTCAACCTCATTCATACTCGAATACGGTCCAATGCTCTAACCACTGAGCTACCGAATATATAGGAATACCTATCCTTGCGTTCGATAGAAACATCTTTTCAGGTGTTTAACGATCGATTAAGATGATAAACACCTCAAAAGATATTTCTTTCGAGTACAAGGATATTCCTAGCATTGATGTGACAACGCTTGCCGACAGCGTATTAAAAATATAAAAGTATTGGAGAATTTCGACGGTGGTCCGCAAGCCTCGTGTGTGTAAATGTTTTGAGGCCTATCAAACATAAATAATAAATTATTATTATCGTTTCATATTGCAATAAAGTTTTGTTAAACTTTTTGGAATCAATAGAGTTCATAGCTACATTTGATTCATGTCCTTTAATCCTACTGTCCTACATACAGGACAGGGAACTTTTGATATACTTGGATATACTTTCAGGAAAAGCCAAAAGTTTTTTAGCATATTTTACATCTTTTCTAATAGTTTCAGGCTGGGTTATAACCCAGAGAACCCTGAGTTATATCTCAAATAAAAATTGTTTCAGTAAAGTATAATGTGAAGGCACAAACAATTCGTTGTAAGTCTGAATGTAACCGGGAGAATGGTAGATTCTGTGGAAGTAATAGCCCTAAGTATATTGTGGTTTTGCAATACCATATTTATCATGGAGGCCAAATATAGTAAGAACTCATAGCATTTTGTGGTTTGAATAATCATAATGTTTATCTTAGCATTGAAAGAAAGATCGCAATGATTTAGAAGCATATTGATGTTCTTTGGACCAATAACATAGTGTTACAAGTAGATACGATTGAAAAATAAAAAATAATAATCTAAGAACTTATTTACACACGAGAACAGTATTACATACTGCGATCTTCCTTATGGTAGCGGTCTCTCGTATTAACGGCGAATTAGCCTTGTACCTATTCAAAATTCAAAATCATTAATTATTCCGTCTAGGCTGTTATAAGCACTTATGAACGTCAAAGAAGCTACGCCATCGGTTCACAAACCCTACGGGCGGGAGACCTTGTAACGAGAAGAGCCGGCAAGATATATGAGATTCGCAGTGCAAATGTAAGGCCTGACGTGCTGTTGAGTGTACAAACTATAAATTTTAATTTTTACATAAGTACCTAGGTATATGCACAAGCAAGAGCTACTTTCAAAAACTTTCATTATCCCTTTAACATGTTTCGTTTTTATACCGAAATGTCTCTTTTCTGCATAAACACTTTGTAAAATACATCAAGCCAAATAAAGAACCTTATCGCAGACGCATAGGATTTACTTTCAGTTCCACTTGTTATGCTTGACTTACTGTCACCGGAACTATTTACTTTGAAGTTCTTATTTACGTGTTTTGCACTTTATTTTATTTTATTATTATTTATGTAACGCCAATAATTAGAGCTTGACGTATTTAGACGGTTTTGGAGAACAAGATTCTTTATGTGATAAATATTAAACAAGAAAATATACTAGAAAAAAGCAACCGGCGATATGAGACTAGTTGCTTTTTTTATAAAAATAGCATTGTAAAATGCAAAATTTAAAAGTTATAATAAGATTCTTTATATTTGAACAAATTAATATCAGGAAGTTTACAAAACACATTTTTATTGTATAATTGAGTTACTATTTTTGTCAATTTCGATTGTATTATTACTGACAGCATTTTTAGATAAAGTAATCAACTCGATTTTACCTAACTTCAATTAATTCGAATATTTGTTGTTTTTGAAAGTTTTCACGTAATACGTGTATATAAACTAAAAAATAAGAAATAACGAAAACACGAGTACGAGTAGAGGTTTATTTTAAGATAAAAAAGTACAAGTATTCTTGATAGATCTTATTATACCTACAAACAAGCAACAAATACCGAAATATCATTTTAAACATTTTAATATGTCTCTCCGTTGTTAAAAAAAGTAAGTCTTTTCTAATTAGCTAATAGCACATCCAGTAATAAATGTGATTTTAAGGGAAACCTGTTATTTAGACTTACTATAAATTTAAGTACAATGTATTATGTTAATTGTAATTATGATGACGCTGTTGGTTTTCTTAATAAATAAAAAAAAGAGAAAATATTTTATAAACATTATCATTATCGGGACACTACCATAACATATGAAACTTAGTTACTCAGTGATCATGACGAACTACCTAAATATCGGGGACTCCACAGCAAATGCAAACATTGCTCAAACTAAAAATCCTAGTGGCCTCCTGCGGTTTTACCCACGTGGTTTCCGTTCCCGTGGGCATATCAATGGGCATTGTGATCCAGACTTTAAATTATAACATGTGTGACACACTTCATCCAAATCCAATAACGACTGATTGAATGAAAAACATTCAAACAGTAACATTAGAAGGATTCCGAAAGGTGGAGCTGGTTCTAGATAATGATGACTGTCCTGACTTTTTTCTCACCTTCCTTGGTCTTCTGCCATTAGAAGGTACAAGAAACAAAGGCGACGGAACTTAAACGGCGGTTACAACAAGCGGAAACATAAGAAATGCCGTAATCAGCTGGTTATCGCAACGGTTGCAACAGCGGCACACATAATCGGCAACCGTATGCTCTTGCGCAGCCGTGGAGACGTCGAATTAGCCGTGTTTAGGTATGTAATGGTGTGCTGTGCCTTAGTGCTTCCCAAAGAGTGGGTCTTAGGATGAACATGGATAAGACGAAAATCATGTCCAATTCCCATATTGTACCCACTTCGGTTCACGTTGGAAACACTATACTCGAAGTTGTTGACCACTACGTTTACCTTGGACAGACAATCCAGTTAGGTAAGTCCAACTTCGAGAAAGAGACCTCCCGTCGAATCCAACTCATGTCAAATTCCCATGTTGTTGGGAACACTACACTTGAAGTTGTTGACCACTACGTTTACCTTGGACATACAATCCAGTTAGGTAAGTCCAACATCGAGAAAGAGAGCTCCCGTCGAATTCAACTCGGATGGGCAGCATTCGGGAAGCTCCGTAAAATCTTAGCGTCCAACTTACATGCAGTGTCTAAAGACGTTATATTGTAAGAAAATCGATTCAAGTCTAGCTATGTACTTATTTAAAATAATTTAGCTACGACGGGATATTTTATAGGTGTTTTTGTTAAATCAGAGTATCATTGTTTTTTTTTAAACTCATTCATTTATTCACCACCATATATTTAACCAAGAGTAGTTATAAAAGAAATAATAAAAGTCCTGCGTTAATGTTACAACCAGTTTCGATTAATCAGATACACGACGCCAACTTTCAATTTCACTTAATATATCTGTGTAGGTACCGGATTTTATATCCTTACTTCTGTTACATAAATCTCTCTTAAAATATTCTTAGAAAAACAGTCTTGGGAATGTCGCAAAACACGCACTTAAATAACGCTCAAAGATTTTCATAGAATTAGTTAAGCAAATATTACTTTCGTCATTCGGAATTCTATCAACCTCTATCTCCATTGTAATAGGTACTAATATTGTTCAAAAGAAATTTGGAGCTTCATTATGAAACTCGACAACCATCACGATCGCTTTTGATTCGGCTTGATTTGATAAAAACAGTTGTCACTATCTGGTTCACCCCAGCATCAGTTATAGGAAGGTATTGAATTGAAAATGTTGCGCTCACCCATGTTGCAGCCACTGTAAACCCCTCAGTCAGGTTATTCTGAGTTCTCATCAAACATCCTTGCTATCGACGCGCCGGCTGAAACAGCGGTGATCGCCCTATTTTCAATACTATTTTGACGGCTGCTGATGTGAAATTCAGTCATGACAACAGCGTCGATGTTTTCTTAGAGAATAGCCCACCTGATTTTTGTGCTGCTTGATCCCTTCAAAATTTCGCTATTAAATGTAGGCGAGAAAAGGTACTAAAAATAAAACAAATAACAGAGTGCATTAGATCCACATCTATAATATTAGTATGAATGGACAGTCGTTATGTAAGTAAATGTATTTCAAACAATGCCGTGCAAATTACACGAGTACTTTAATTCTATCACCTGTAGTGTGTGAGACAAAAGAAACAGACTGGAACGAAGTTTTTTTTTTCCAAAAAAACATAATAAAAATAAACTAGAATCTAAGAATAAAGTTTGTAACTATATTTATTGTTCATTCACAAAGATTGTGGAAGACGGCAACTTTATACACATGAACGAGTATGAGTTTTGGTTTTGTAATGTAATTGTTGAATTTTAGAATATCGATATCAAATACCAATTGACGAGGTCGAGTTGCGTTGTGGAATAACCCAAAATTTTTAACTTTCTTTAACAACTTTGGGGACAGAGAAAAAGGAATTTAGAAACTTATTCAAATTATAATAAAGTAAAATAAAATTGATATTTAAAAAAAAAGTTAAATAAAATTGATATTTTGACGAAATTTGTAATCATCCTCCAATGCTGCCTTTCTCACCTAGGTGGCATGGCCAGATGGGATAGGTTAATGTTGTGCTTAAAGCTTAAATATTATTATCTAAAATAAATGGATACTGGCCTGTATGTACCTCACAGCTTGCAGTAGAGTAATCTTGTAATGGGAGAAATGTTGTAATGTATGATAAGTTTTTCTTTGCGAGTTGAGAATAGTTGACTGTTAAAATAACCATTGAATTTACTATTATTGGTCATTAGTATTTTTTGTGATGGAAATTGACCTTACTAATGTTAAGGTCATTGTTCAATTTGACGATTCTGTATGAAATAAAACAAAAAAACCCTTGACGAGTTTCTTGCCGGTTCTTCTCGTTACTAGGTCTCCCGCCGTAGGGTTTGTGAACCGATGGCGTAGCTTTTTGACTTTCATAAGTGCTTGTAACAGCCTGACTGAATAAATGATTTTGACTTTGACTAATATCATGAATAGGCATATTTGTATGTTTGTTTGTTACTCAATACGCGTTAGCGGCTTCATTACGATTAATGTTCATCCCGATATTTCCACTTGAATACAGCTAGTACAGTAGAGTATTTATTACATAAAAAAAAAGAAGATTGTCAATTCTTCGTGAAAATATATTTTTCACCTCACACGCTCGAAAGAGGATGTTTTGTCATTAAGTTTCATCGTAGAAAATCGCTTTTTGCGGCCTAGCGCGGTAAAGTGCTTTTTTAAATTTAATACCTGAAAATATGTCATAATGCGTTCCGAATCGCACTATTGACTTTTTTGTTGGAATTTATTCTTTTTGTAAATAGCTTTGAAGTAATTATAATACTCCGTTTCACATATTTATATTTACAAATTAGTAGAAAAACAAGAAACCGTTTAATATAAAATCTTATACTATAACAAAAATACGCCGTCCAACTCACAGCCGCGTGGCATAGTACCAAGAACACTGGCGCTGTTGCCCCGCTGAATGCAAAGACTCAGCCGTTTTGGTTTTATTATATTATTTTAGTTCATTGAATCATAAAAACAATAACAATAAGATTAAACTATTTGTAATAAGAATTTTATATTAGGCTGGGTGAGAATTCACAACCTATGATTGGATTTCGGAACGTGACATAAATCTTTGTTTTTAAATTGTCTTTGTCTTGTACCTCATGTCAGTGTGAACATTTACGGAATCTTTTTTATTCTTATTACTATGTAACAATATATTCCTACTTTAAATAGCTTTCAATTAACTATAATAATCCCTTTTTTATTATTTTAGTTTTTTATATTATTAAAACAACGAGAATAAGGTATATTTAAATTAAACTTCATGTTTAAAGATTTTTTTACCGGAAGTTGACCGCGGAAACAACCATAAAATGTTCTTCGCTGTTGTGAGGTGAAAAGTTGTGTGTTGCGCTCGGCAGAAAAGTTTTAACGTCTTGTACCTTTGAAATCATCGCTTCGCTCAGGATTCAATCTTTGAACCACTCGTTACGCTCGTGGTTCAATCCTAGAATCCTTCGCTAGCTCAGCTTTCAATAGAGGTAACTCGCCGTTAAATAACCAACTTTTCAGCCTTGCATAACAAATAACTATTTATGTACTTATGTTCACCGATTACTCGAGAAGTTTCAAACGTTATAACATCGGGCTTGTTTCCAAGTTGGTCCCATTTTTATAAAATTTTGTGATCTGTTCAGTAGTTTTGAGGAAATCTTGAAAAAAACTATCGTTTTATGTGATAAATATTAAACAAGAAAATATACTAGAAAAAAGCAACTAGTCTCCATGTCGCCTTGACGGGAACTATCATTTTTTCGGTCAAGCAGTTTGACACAAACGGTTAGAATCAAACTAGTAGTTGCCTACTCTACTAGTTTGAGTGAAAAACGATGTGCGCGACTTATTCTTATTTAAAAAATTGTGAAATAAAAAACTTTTTATAAAAAAAAAAAGTTTTTGATTGACAATCAAGGTTATTCCATTTAGTTTACTTTTTTTTCTTCTTCGTGTTTTTATTACAAGTAACTAAAAATGCAACAACAAAAAGTATGATTTATGACGTCACTGGTTAGTCTAGAAGTTCACTAAGGCTATGTCACAGGTCAAGTATGTCACGCTTTCACAATTAACAGATGAATAAATTTCAATAAAATTCTAATGCCTCTATTAAAATACCTTCAGGCTTATCATTACTAAACATCAGATATGATGAAGGCTAAGCGTCTATCCATTGTCCATAACGAATCCTATTTCATAAGATTTATAAAGACAGATTTTTTGGCAGATATGATATGAAAAATATGTCAAATCATCTGCCAACTAAGCTACTCAGTACTTACTTTTAGATTGTGAAACAGGCACTTAGTGTGATAACAAAAGACATGTAAAGTGAAGACGTGTAAAGTATTTAATAATTGGTTTCGAATTAACTGTCATATTCATTCGCTAATAGGAAAACAGAGACAGCATCAGTTTTTTATAAACCTAGTCTAACTTTGGATCACATTTTGTGACAGCGTTTTTTTTGATTAATTAAAATTTGAATAAAGATTTCTGTAAATTTTTTTTCAAACGAAATCATATCGATTGTCACTACAAATAAAGTGCCTTCGCTAAGTCACTTTATTTTTAATTATTGTTAGTACATTATAAAGTCTATTTAAGTAATAATATTTACTTTGTAGCTACATGAAAAGAGACATTTAAACAAAATTTAAAAAGGAGGAACTAAAAGAGCTTTCGTTTCCGAGTGCTTTTTTCTTAACAAAGGACATATTTTCATATTTTTTTTTCATTAAGTTGATAAACTTTTTTTTTTATAGTTGACTCATTTAGAGGTAATGCGTTACCAAGATAAGTTTTGATACAATCTGTAACACAACAAAACAAACCTCTTAAGCCTTTTGTGACAAAAGAGATCGTATCGTGCACATCTCGATTACATCCGTAAAACATGGTCAATAGCAGGTTACATTCCCGGCTGTGTTGTCTAATGAATGAGGTAACAGAGAGCAAAATATTCTCAGCTTATGTAACGATGTTAAGCGAACAAGTAAGTATAATAACCAAAAAATAAGTTTAATCGCGTATGTAGCAGAGGCATTATAAATTCCTATTTTTAGTTTCAATTTATTTGTAAAATTGTAATAGAAAAAGAAACCCTGTGATTGGCCTGACATTACAATAACTTCCAATAGGTAAATTGATTATTTTTTAAAAGCTTCGGTTTTTGGTGGGTTGCAGGATTTGGTTACAAATAGAATATTAACGAATTAGCAAAAAAAAATACAACCTATTTTACTAAAATTCTTATTATATTGATAAGAATTACCTATACCTATCGAGTAGTAAAACAGATTTGAGATTTTATATTATTCATACTCTACTATCTAATTAATTAATTTGTGATCGTTGATACAACCGAAACAGCATTAAAAATGTAACTTTCTTTTTACTAATTCAGTTAGTGCGACAGAGCGAATCAATTGGTACAGTTTGTAAATAAAATCACGATGAGTTTTGTAAGAAGGTTTTCCCACACTTCATGCTTAGGTAAAGGCCTCTGCGCACGCACGTCTGTACATTGGCATCGATCATGAGTCGAAGCACCGATTTCTCTTAGCTAGGGGAAACATGGCTCGGTTGCCAATGTACAATCATTTATTACTTAGTATTTTTTATTACCGAAGTGGCACTGTTGTGCGCGCGTTTTCCTGCGCAAAATAGTGCGAAATGCACATTCTGCGTCATACCCTCACAATGGTCGACAACGGGATTGACCAAAATTTTATTAAACAATTTATTATATACTAGAAAAAAGCACTGATCTCATATGAAGATCTTAAGTTTTGGCGCGCACTGTTCATTGAAATAAAACTACTTTTACGGATTTTTAGCGCACATATTTCACGAGTTAATATTTTTTAAGATTATGATAAATTTTAAATAGAATATATTGGAAAAAAATCAACTCGGTCACAAGTGAGTTCTCAATTGCTAAAAAATAGCATTGAAAAATGCAAAATTCAAAAATCATAAACGGATTTTTAAGGTTCTTCATCTGACACCCGTGATCACGACAGTTGAAAAGCTGCAAAAACGTCGGGAAAACCAAAAAAACATTGAAAATCCGATTTTTGCACTACCAAGTCTCGGAAGCATAATTGTTAATAAGTTGGCAAATACCTTGCTGTCTCAAATTTCCATTCAATAGGCAAAGGCAAACTCACCCTTATAAAAAATATATACTTATCTTATTACCAGATTTGTGACATGTGTCCTATTGTTTTATAACAAAAAGTACGTACTTTTTCCGTATAGCATATTAATTAAAGTGTTTAAGCTGGGTTCTTATCTCGGAATCTGCCCCCTAATTGTCTAATTTCAAAATCTGTCACAATCCCTTTCAAAGCTATTGTGATTGTGATAGTGATTTATGGAATTGGGTAACTTATAGTCGCAATCCCTTTCGGAACGAATATATGTTTTAAATGACACTTCATTTGACAATTCTCCATACATTTGAAAGATATTTTAGAGTGTCACTTTGCTTAGACAGTTAAATTTCGTTCATTCAATACCTTTCAGAACGCGTCCCGATTACAATCCCTATCAAATGACAAATAGTGACAGTTTGAAGTATGTAGGTAAATCTTTCAAATGACGAATTGAAAGGGATTGCGATTGATTTTAAAATTAGACAATTAGCCTCCAGATCAATGTTATATAATTTTTGCTTTTGTTTATTTAACAAGCAGCCAGCCGTGTCTAATATACCTGCGTGGTATTTGTTGCGTTTAGCCGATTATATTGTATATTATATTATAGGTATGTTTTTAGATTCTATGTAATGCAAATCGTATAAAAATATTTGTATAATATCACGATTAATATTTAAATCATATATATTTTTTTATTTATTCTATTTTAGGTACAACTTCAGTAAGATCTATCGTTCAACCTTCGCGTTCAAATCTAAAACGTACGCCTATTACTGTGCTGCGGTCTCAATAAGTTATTTCCTGCTTTAAATAAGTATCAGTCTAATTTACTGTCCCTAACTTAGGTACATAAGTACTTACTGCTTGTTTGCTGACCGTGGTACTGCTGAGTGGGTAGGTATGTTTAGAAAACCTTGTACTTAAGTACTATTTGACGACCCATTTGGCGCAGGGGTACTAAGGTCCCGAGTTCGATCCCCGGACAAGACAAATATTTGTTTGCATGAACATGTCTATTTGTCTTGGTCGAGTGTTTAATATGTATATTATGTAGGTATTTACAATGAAAAAAGGTATATAAGTATGTTTATCCGTTATCTAGTATCCATAACACAAGTTCTTCATGATACTTAACGTGGGCTAGATAATTGGTGTGTTTGGAAATATTTATTTATTTATTTAAATAGAGTGTTTAGTGTGTGTTTTCTCACCTTAATCGCTTACGCCGTAGTTTGCGAACAGAGTTTGATTCTCAACCTTATTCCAATTGTATTAAGGCTATCTGTCAAAATTTTACTCTCACGAGATACTAACGTTTGGACATTTGCAAACTCACACTGGGCCCTCAGTCTTGAAGTTCAGCTCTACACTAGTAGATAGGTACAGTCGGGAAAATTCCCGGTTGAAAATAGAGTTTCCTTGAGAAACGATATTTCGGAAAGTATCAAGGTTATAGAAATAATCTATACTAATATTATAAAGCTGAAGAGTTTGTTTGTTTGAACGCGCTAATCTCAGGAACTACTGGACCGATTTAGAAAATTCTTAGATAATTAGAAAGCTACATTTCTCCCTAGTGACATAGGCTATATTTTATCCCGATATTCCCACGGGAAGGGGCTCCACGCGGGTAAAACCGCGAGGATCCGCTAGTTCATTTATAAAAAGAAATACCTATTAAAGCTCTATTATTTGTGATATAAACGTTTTCTATAAGTCTATTACTTTTTGAGATAACTTTCTTTAAAAAAAAATCTACTGAGTAACCGGGAAGTTCCCGGATTGTACCTTAGCCGTATGGTCGACCAATAACGCTCTCGTTCTAAACCCAACAAAATCAAAGTTTATGATTTTAGGTTCACAAAAACAGACTGAACGTATTCATAATTGTAATCCCAAACTTCAAATTCTAGGTTCTGATGTTGAGTGTGTGAAGCAAGCCAGGAACCTGGGTATACTATTTGATGATAGGTTGCGCTTCGAGAATCATGTTTTGAGTTTGGTCAAAAGTTGCTTTTATAGGTTGAAAATCCTCTATAAGATTCGGAATTATCTCTCTGAAAAATCGCGTATCGCCTTATGTGAGTCACTGATTCTATCGGTACTCAATTATGGCGATTTAGTGTATGGCCCCCGTTTATTGTCCGGATCCAAAAGGATGATACAGCGTGTTCAGAATGCTTGTGGCCGATTTTGTTTTAACATCCCTCCTCGTACACACGTGTCTCCCTTTTTAAATAAAGCCTCTATCCTTAATATGGAGTCACGCAGACGGTTGCATCTGGCGATTTTAATGTTTGACCTTATGAAATTTAAAAACCCAGAGTATTTGTACGATAAGCTGAATTTTCGCAAATTTCACACACAGTATGGGTCAGGCGATGGCAGGTCAATTCGCCCTCTATTGGCATCTCACGTGCATAGGACTGTGGCTTTTACAGGTAGTTTCCGCTACCAGGCGACTAAGTGCTGGAACAATATACCGCCCCCAATGAGGCAATTAACATCAAAATATACATTCAAAAACAATATTAAAATAGCACTATTGGAACTACAAAATCTAAGTACGCAAAAATAGTCGACTGGTTGCAGGTTCTGGTGATGATGGAATTTTAGTTTAATTTTAATGAGATTGAATTTTTTGCATATTATTAATTTAATAGAATTTATTAATTTTGAACTGATATTAATTTTATGATTTATTAGATTTTAGACTCACTTTCAATTAATTTATTCAAGGCATGATAATATATTTTATTTATATTATATTAATCGCTCAAATTTTTTTGTATTAAAAATTATTTTATTATTTATGATTATTTGCTGCACCTATTTTATTTTATTTGAAATGAAAAATTAAAATGTTAGAATCTTTTTTAAATTAATAACAGGGCGTCCGATTTTGTTTATGTGCCCGCTTATTTTTGTTAGTCTGTAAGTAGTTTGTTTATTTTTCTTTTCTTTTATTTTGTTTATGTGCATGTATGTTTGTGATGCGAATAAATGATTTTATCTATCTATCTATCTTATCTATCTACTTATAGTAAATTGCAAGCATTTTCTCAAGCTAGACAAGCCCTCATATTATTCTTACCTAGTATCTATGCATTTATATTCAACAGTCAGAACATGAAACTGTAGGCTAACCCTGACTAACATATAACAACAACCTGGGGCCGTACCGCGCAACTGGCGTCGGTAATCGAAATCGTCTTCATTTGACAGATGGATGTGACACATTGCTGCTTCTTTTTGACACAAATGAAAACTTACCAAAGACTAAGAGCAATATGTCACATCCATCTGTCAAATGAAGTTGATGTCGATGCCGACGACATTTGCGCGGTTGGTGCCCCTGGTGCTGTTGATACAAAATTGTTTATAGAAAAATTTTCGTTTTTGGTTATTCGAAATACTTTTATAACAAATTCTTTCTTGATCTCGCCATCGTATCAATAATCATTTTAATGTACAGTCAACAGCAGCTATGCCTTTACACTTTGATCTTGAGAGCGCCCTTACTTCGCTCGGAATAGCGGCGGTTTTCGTAGTACAAATGTAAAGCCGTACGTGCTGTTGACCGTACAATGTACAATCATGTTATGAATGGATAAGGAGAATAAACCATGACCATGATCCACCATGCAAGCTTTAGAAGATTAGTGGGAAGTAGCAATTACAAAAGAAAACTATTTAAAAAAGTCCCGCTATTCCAACGTGCCTCCCAAAGCACGCAAGAACTAGAGACAATAAATATTTGGTCACCTATCCCGTGACGTGAGCGACCATTTCGAAAATTCAACACCGATGGACGCCTCTAAATCCTAACTATATTCAACTAATATTAATATGCGAATGTGTGTTTGTTTGTCCTTTCTTGACGCCTGAACTAAGCTACCAATCTACTTGATTTTTGGCATAGAGTTAGTTAAAAGGACGGAGAGTAACATCTTCTTTTTATCCCGAATTTGCCACGGGAACGGGAACCACGCAGATGCAGTCACGGACGGAAGCTAAGTAATATTGTAAATGCGAAAGTGTGTGTTTTGTCCTTGATTCACGTCCTAACTAAGCAACCAATTCACTTGATTTTTGGCATAGAGTTAGTTGAAAGAATAATAAATAAATAAATAAATAAATAATTGCATACAAACACACCAATTAGCTAGCCCACGTTAAGTTTCATTAAGAACTTGTGTTGTGTTATGGTTACTAGATAACGGATAAACATACTTATATACTTTTTTTTTTTAAATACATACATAATATACATATTAAACACCCAGACCAAGACAAATAGACATGTTCATGCACACAAATATTTGTCTTGTCCGGGGATCGAACCCGGGACCTCTGGCGCAGAAGGCAGGCTTAGTACCCCTGCGCCAAAAAGGTCGTAATAGTCGCCAAAGAATAGTAAGTAACATCGGCTACTTTTTATCCCGATATTCCCACGGGAACGGAATCCATGCGGGTGAAACCGCGGGCGGTAGCTAGTATCCTATATGTAATATGTCAATAATACTTACTAGCAGTAAGCGTAGAAAGCGATCGTGGCGATCGCGTGATGCACAGTGGGCGAATGCGGCACGCTAGGAGCGCAACAATTAAAATTAATAATCCGAAGCGTATACGAAACATTAAGGCGAAATAGGAGTATGTATCAGATACCGAAACGGTTGAAGCAAGGCGAACTTCAATCAGTTCAATAATCATCAGTTAAAAATGCACTCTATTCATATGGAATGAAAAGCCTCTTTTTCAGTTAAGTTGCATCTTACCTGTTGAATGTGAATCCTGATTTGGTGTAAGGCAATATATTTCTAATAGCTTATTTGATATCAGAGCCTTCAGCAAATAACTGTTACGCAGGAATTTTAGTTTTTTACTAGAAGTAAGTATTTTTAAAAACTAAATAATACTTCTACTAAAATTATTGTACTTACCTATTCGTCGGTCTGTCAGTCAGGACTTTGTTTTAAAAACGCAAGAATATCAAACTAAGTACTAAAACGGTGGGGCAAAAAAAATTGCAAATCAATTCAACTAGGTACTGAGATAAGTCCTACTCAGATCAGAACTACAAGACTTCCCGAATGCGAAGCAGAATAGCAACGATATAATGTGTTTTAAAATATAATTGAGAATATGAAGAAACTTAAGATTAAGTAAAGATCTATAGTGCAATATAATTCGTGATCAGTCAATTTTAATTATTCAGAAAACGATTCTGATTTTATTGTTAAATTTTTATTGCACACTCAATTTAACTTTTGGGCAGTCCTTGCTCCACTTGTCCGTGTTAAACTACTTATTAAAACAAGGTTAAACTAGGTATCACAATAATCATCTATAATAAATCATTACATTACAAACGGATGCCCAAATTAAGAACATGCTTTTTTATTTTTTCTCCAGGAAGTGTAGGTACTTATACATTTTGATGGTACGAAGAACTGGTTTAAAATTAGCTTTACGGTTATCCTGCGTTTTAACACGCTAATTTAATTAATAACATCATAAACATGATAATAACGACAATTTTAAATAGGTACCTAAGTACCTATCGGTAGGTACTAGCGATAGTAACATATAACATTCAGATTCGATAACCATGGGATAGCGGCATTTTTACATTTAGTTAGGTACCTACACCGGTTTTATAATAAAGTTTTTTTTAATTATGTGTGAAGCAAGCACCATCTAATGGCTGGATTCCCCGGAAAGGGACGGCAGCCTACATCAGAAACCAAAAAGCAAAAAATAAGCCTTTTGGAGTCGGTGCCAGCACTGCCAGCCAAGGCTAGTTTTTTTAACTTGAATTACGATCTGAGATTTCACTTGTGGCCGAGTTAATCTTTTCCAATATTTTTATAATTAAAATGTATCATAAGTATGTTAAAAAAAACTTGCCTTGGCTGGCAGTGCTGGCACCGACTCCAAAAGGCTTATTTTTTGCTTTTTGGTTTTTGAAGTCGGTTTTTTTAAACGCAGTTTTTTATTTTTAGTGTCTGCAATAGGTTGTATTACAAACTACAGTAGGATTTTTCTAGATTAGATCAATAGTAGACTATAGTAGGTTTCGTTGCAGTTAATTGTCATAAATCGTCCAAGTAAACGAAAGTGCCCATAAAATTAAAACTGCTAGATCTAAATTAATTCAATTTTTATGGGAACAATTTGGCAAGTATATTCCATCGAACAATAAATGAATCATGTCAATCGAATCAGAAAACTCGGCGTATTCGGTGTACATACATAAAAAAAAATACCGGGCGAATTGGGATTAAAAAGAATAAAGACATTAATAAGTTCCAATATTTCACCAACCACGCTTTCTTTATACGACAATTTGCGTCTCCTATTTGAAATCTGGGACTAAATCCGACCCAACTTTGTTTTATCTATAAGACTGTTGTAGGGCTGATTTTTCAGTTCAGTTCTCAGTATGTGTGCCGAGGAACCGATGTTTAGATATAGCTACTAAGAAAATAATCATAAGTAACACTTGTTTTCTCATTTTAAGTAAACTTTGTGTTATTGTTAGAATAAATAAATAAATAAATTTCATACAATCACACCTATTAGCTAGCCCACGTTAAGTTTCATGAAGAACTTGTGTTATGGATACTAGGTAACGGATAAACATACTTATATACTTTTTTTGTAAATGCATACATAATATACACATTAAACACCCAGACCAAGACAAATAGACATGTTCATGCACACAAATATTTGTCTTGTCCGGGGATCAAAACCGGGACCTCTGGCGTAGAAGGCGGGTTTAGTACCCCTGCGCCAAACAGGTCGTCAAATATTATAAAATTCTATAAATCCATTTGAGCAATTTATATTTATTATGTAAATTCATCAAAATAGGTTCAGTGGTTCTGGCTTGAAAAGTTAACCGAGTTGAATGCCCTTACGTCCTCGTATATACAGTCAACCGCACGTCAGGCCACACTTGCATTACGAAAGTCCATGCTATTACGAACAAAAGGCGCTCTCAAGGCCAAACTTCAAATCTCACCTGCTATTCTGTGAACTCTCATCTTATATTTCATCTTACACACTCGTAAGACCATGCTACCTCAGTACTGACTCAAACGTGATGCCCCCGATAACCATCACAAGCCTTAAGGTAAAAGTTTTCAAATATTCCTAATACGCATAACAATGAGACACAAGACAATTAGTCAAACGGAAGACGCAAGGAAATCCCGTAGAACCTCGAGGTAGCCTCGGCGTTTGCCTCAAGTTCTACACGACCCGGCCTTGAAAAGGCCTTGTTGCCTCATTCAGCTGATAGCAAAAAAACTACGACCAATATTGGCCAATGTTATACTACTTTCATTGGGCTTGTAGCTGCATTGGTATTCACGAGATGTTTGGTAATAAGCTTGAATTTCTATCAGTAAATGTACCATGTTTAAAGTAGGTAAGGTTATTTTATTTCCAAATCCACAGCTCTTAATTATAATTAAGTAGCGGCCGCTTGCGGTTTCACCCGCGTGGTTCCCGTTCCCGTGAGAATATCGGGATAATAAGTATCCTATGTATGTAATAACCAGGCTATCTACTATCTGTTTACCAAATTTCATCCAATTCCGTTCTGCAGTTTCGGAGCCTATTCAATGTAAACAATCAAACAAACAGTCAAATCTTTCCTCTTTATAATATTAGTAGGTATAGATTAATAACTTAACATAACTTAAATACTTCATGTACAGTAAATAACGGATTTTACATAATAAATATTAACTAAATAACATATCTTAAAGGTAATTTTGTGAACTTACCACCTAACTAGTGTTGTCACCTTTTTCCATAGATTGTAAGTAAATTCGCCACTACTATGAAATTTATGTGTAAATTCGTCACAGCTCAAAAAGGAAATTTATTTTTAAAATGTTACCAGTGCAGTGGCGTGTTTACTCATTATATTCTGCCGTTTTTCTGATGACGAATTAACTTTGATGGCGAGTTTACAATAACCCAGAGAAATTATGTCTTGCATAGATTTTGACCGGAAATTATGTAAAAGGCTATTTATAAAAATAAAAACACTATTGCACACAAATACAGAAAGAAAGCATACAAAAGGCGGCCTCGTGCTAAATAGCAATCTCTTCCAGGAATTCGTTATTTCTATAAGTACCTACTCAGTTTTTTTTCATATAGGTAGCTGTTATTGTTATTTTGTGCATTGTTACTGCCACAGACATAGATCTAATCTATGTCTGTGGTTACTGCATATGCATTCGATTTATTATAGTCACAGTCTAATGACACAAATAACCCTCATATTGTCAACAAAACACTAAGCACTAATATTTTAAGCACTTGATTACAAAATGATGTGAATAAACTTTCCACTTTCCTTAGCAAAGGTTGACCTCAACAGATTATACAATTGTTTCTCTTTAGTAAGTACTTACGTAATAAAAGAAAAGCACCGAGTTACAATATATATGGCTTTAAACTGAAACAGAATCCAATAAAAAATTTGATCTACTTCTAGAACTATGGAAAATACCAACGATTAATAATTGAACATAGCACGCAAGCGCGTTTGTAATGTTTTTTTTTATGTTCTTATAACGTAGGAATTTATTGAAAATAAATTGAATGTTGGTTTAAGTATGTGATACATATTAAACAAGAAAATTAAAAAGAAAATGCAAAATTAAAAAGTTATATTTTATAATATTTTAAATTAGATGTCATAAGAACTTGTTTTATATTGACTATAATGTCTAAAATAAATGAAAAAAATCAATATTTTTCCTAAAAATTTAATATAGTAAATATAACCCGTATAAGTTGATTTTGGACGTTGTGCGCCTTTGACATTGTGCGCCTTTGACATTATGCGCTTTTGACATTCTGCTCTTTTGACAATTTGTTATCGTTTGTCATTTTGCGCTTTTGACCTTATGCTCCTAAACGAACTAATTTTGCTATTTAATATAATAAAATTTAAATTGGAATTACTATATTACTAAAATTAAAGAGTGGTATCACTTGAGCAGTAGGTAAGCCAACCGTCCGTCCGTGAAACTCGAAATTGGCATAAATTATTTACTACTAGAATACTTCCATTTCTTCATATTAATGACAGACTCTTGTTCTCATATTTTATAAATCCATATTTACCCATATTTGAGAGAATACTTAACCGCCAGGTAACGCTTGGTGAACATCTTGCCGGAACCTGATTTACCTGGTAGAATTCCATATCTAACTATGAAACCAAAAATATCTAGCTAACTTAATTCCGCAAGATAAACAGACGCATGCCCAAATACTTAAATGCATAGGCAAAACAGTGACGCACCTTGCATGGGTTGCACCTTCACCGACTACTGTACTATATTATGGATTCGTCCTCACACAGAGCATCTTTAGGAGTTGTTAAGGGCCCCACATATGGAACGATCCGTCGAGACGACCAAACGATTGGTCGTTACCATCGGTCTGGACGATTGGTCATTGGTTGTTACGATCCATAATTGTATGAATTTCATATCTTCTGCGAAGTAAATCGTTGACGATCCTCACTTAACTAACGATTGGTCTGTACGATCGGTCGTTACGATCAACCGTAGTACAAATTTCAAATTGTCTGCGATCAAGTTAATCGTTGACGATCCTCACATACACCAACGATTGGTCGTTACGATCCGTCGCAACAGACTGATCGTAACGACCAATCGTTTACCGATACAGCTGTTTATGCCGCAATTTTCCGCAAATTTTCGAAACTCGCACGGGAATCAAAACCTACAGGGTACTTCCCGTGAACTTAGAATCTTGAAATTTGGTACGAAGTTACGTCTTATAGTACAGATAAAGGAATAATTACGAAAACCGTACATTTTTAGTTACATCATATAATAAAAAAAAATTTTTTGAAAATTTATACGGAACCCTCGGTGCGCGAGTCCGACTCGCACTTGGCCGGTTTTTTTTTCTTTACATCAGAATTCTAAATGATTTAAATGGAACTCATCTTGAGGTTAAACCAATTTTATTGTAATTAGCTTACCTTCAAATTATTATTATAATATTATTCACGCAACACACGCATTTTAAACAATCATAATTCAAATCTTGAGTGAAGGTGTCACAAAACTACCCACATCAGCAATTAAACTAACATTATCAAGAATTTGTGAAACTAAGCCTATGCTTAAAAATTCTTACATTCTCTAAAAATTCTTTGAATTGAGAATTTCAACTTGAGGAGAGTTGAGTTTAAGACATTCTTCTCAACTTGTCACTCTCAACAATCCGTCAATCAAATCAAAACCGTCATTCCTGGCTGTTGTCATCTAAAAACATTCGATAAGCCAAGTCAGAGGCCTTATAGGCGGGTTTACTACGTCATTTCGAATTACATTACACCTAGTAACATTTCATCTATTTTAACCTTTAACTAAACACGTAAAATCGAATGACGTTTGATCGAAATGTCACTTCATCAAACAATCTCACTCAATCAAACATCTTCTTACCGAGCACTGACGGTACATTTTATATAATCACGATTTAACTTACCACTTCTACCCTTAACACTAACCTTCAAATAATTATTTGTCTATAATGTTTATATTTTGTGTTTAGGTACACAGAACGCTCAGTGTAGTGTAAATTTAAAATTTTCTGTATACCCACCTTATCAATTAATACCCACCTTAATTTGTTATGCATTGTGATACGAGTACAATGTACTATAAACATAGAATTATTGATTACATATACATAAATCCAGTTTTATATAGTGTTTTAATCATTTTTAAGTTTTATCATTAAGTATATTACTTATTTTTCTATAAAAAAAGCCAAAAATTACAAATTTTTCGTATCGTAACATGAGTTAAAACATTGGTTTCATAAAAAAAATTTTAGAGCTACGGTGCTTCGGTAATCCTGTTTGTAGACGAAACGTGCATTAGAGAAAATTTGTTAAGATTAAATGTAGCATCGAGCAAACGCACATCGATATATTAAACTTAGACCAAAATGAAATATCAATGAAGGGAACTTTAGATGAGTCGTCATAGATAAAATGATATAAGGTGAAATGACATAGTGAACCCCTTGATAATCAGACACCAGTGGTGGCCAATAATCCTCATACGATAAGAAGAAGACTCTGAACAATTCTCAATACAGAAACCGACCTTCTGAAACTTTTACTCATATTAACTGAAATCTACAATTTTTTTCCTGATAGGGATCGAATCTACGAACCTTTGCTGGGAAGTCAATTCCAATTTGCCATTGGTTCTGTAGTCACAATTTTTGAGTTGAGCCACTTACCGCTGTTCGTATTTTGGCCGTGTAATGCAAAATGGTCACATTTTTTTTTAAGAACAACGGGGAGACTCAATAACGAAAAATGGCGGCATTTGTGTAACACAACTAAGTTAAGATGATAAGGTAGTAGCGCAACAATCCCGATTCGTGACTATAAATAAACTTAAACAGTACCAATCCGGGTGACGCCGCGGGCAGTGGCTTTTTTTTATTTAAAATAGGCTTTTACTTGGCCTCATTCTCAATCAAAGATTAAGAAGAGATGGAGCGAGCTTGCCTAGAAGAAGTCTTTTCACTCGAGCTTTAAATACTTACACAAGGGCTGTAGGCAGGGTTGCCAACTTTTCCCGCCGCCATAACCGGACAACAAATTTAATCTGGTCATACTTGGTCAACTTCGATAAAAAAACACGTTAAGTATTAATGAAAGAGTTTTATTAAGAAAACATCTAACTACCTACGCCGCCGTCGCTGGCGAATTAGCAACGTCACGTTCACAGTTTTATCTGACGACCGGACAAATTGCATCCGGTCGGACGTTAGCGACCTGACCCCAACAATTCCTTCCGGTCCAGTCCGGTCGAAATCCGGACGGTTGGGAACCCTGGCTGTAGGCTGCCGGGAATACAGACTTAGGTAGGGAATTCCACTCTCAGGGTGTGCTCCAGTGGCGAAGGGACCATACATTCCCATCGGCTTCCCTTTTAGTAATCCTACTCTACCCCACCGATCCACCGTACGATAATAAAAATTATGTCGTTTTATTCTTGTCACCAATTAGTTAAATATACGTGGATGTCAGGTATTCGGAAAGGGAACAAAAGATATTTAATAGAATCAGGCGTTACTTGGTGGAAATCCATATCTTAGTAGAAAACCAAAAATATGTAGCATAATTCCGCAAGAAAAACTTACATGCAAGATGCACCGCCCGCAAATAAACAAAAGGTTTTTTTTTTTCTGTGCGCATAATAAAAAAAAATATAAAAAAAACGACTTCAAAACACTAAAAAGCAAAAAATAAACCTTTTGGAGTCGGTGCTAGCCAAAGCATTCTACTTTGTGGTCCTACTATTTTATTTTTCTTGCCTTGGCTTGCACCGACTCCAAAAGATTTATTTTTTGCTTTTTAGTGTTTTGAAGTCGGTTTTCATTTTTTTTTATAAAAGTTTTTATTTCACAGTTTTTAAAAGTAGATAATAACATGTCATCCAATTAACAAATATGAAATGAAATATATAAAAATGCTCAAAACATAAAAGTACAAACTAAACCAAATTTGCAACTTTTCTGGATCGAATAAAAAAAGAATCACGGAAATCGGATCAAAAATCCGGCGTATATCGGTGTACATACATAAAAAAAATAAAAATAAAAATATACCAACCGAATTGAGAACCTCCTCCTTTTTTGAAGTCGGTTAAAAAGAAGAAAAGCGCTTTGTATGCAGACAGGGCTACCAGGTAGGGTAATAGCCCGCAGTACCTACGCCTGGATTCCCGGTAGTAAAAAAGAGCTGGCGGGATGAGCTCATGCAGTTTGAAATAACGCTTTTAACGTTTTTTATAGCGTTTGTGATGACGCTGTTGGTTTTCTTGATAAATAAATAAAAAAAACACCTTGACACGTAACCCTTACAACATTAAGAAGTTAGATGAATTATACTGATGCCTTTATGGCCTTAACTTCATGAAAAGCATAATTGCGTAACGTTATTATGTGCATTATAAAAATGACGTGTCATTTAAAAAATAATTATATCTGTAATATTACGTGTTAGATGCAATTATAAACATACAATTATGTTGTGGAAGCGATATTACTTTTAAACTATACAAAATATTTGAAAGATCGCTGCAAAACATAGATTAAATCAACCAAAATTAATACTATAAATTTATATTTTAATTGCATTTAATTTTTCACATCACTGATCTAGCAGGCCTATTAATTATCCGATACATTATTTAACCTCACATTTACTTATGTATAATTTATTACACAAACATTACGCAACGTCTTATAAATATAGCATCATACTCGTATGTATGGATTATTATTTTATATATTAAATATATTTGTTTATATACATAAGTTATTACATATTAATATTAACATCCTTTTCTAAGCAAATGTACAAAAGTACAGAAAATGATTCCGCCAATATTTTTTCGATAAATGCAAAAATAAATAAAAAAATAGAAAAATATTGAAAAAAAAACAAAAAACAACAATTGAATTCTCAGATGGGACACGAACCCACGACCTTTGGAAATCCGGTCCAATGCTCTAAGCACTGAGCTACCGAGACTAGCATAGCTAGAATTTCGACAGTGCCGGTGGTCCGGCACCGTCGAAATTCTCCAATACTTTTATATATTTTTTCACCTCACACGCTCTGAAAAGGAGGTTTTGTCAATCAATTTAGGCGTAGAAAATCGCTTTTTGCGGCCTAGCGCGGCAAAGTACTTTTTTAATTTAATACCTAAAAATATGTCATAATGCGTCCCAAATCGCACTATTGACTTTTTTAACCGACTTCAAAAAAGGAGGAGGTTCTCAATTCGACGGTTTTTTATACTACTACCATAACTTCGCCAGTTGTTAACAGATTTTTATAATTCTTTTTTTATCTGAAAGAAAATGGTTTATGTGTGGTCCCATATAATTTTTACGAAGATCTGGCTAGTAGTTTTTTCATAATCTTGAAAAATATCAATCACATTTTGGCAAGTAGTCGTTTACCTAGATGACATTGTTGTGTATGGGCTGATTTTTAGTGTAAGTAACGGCACATGATGTAACTAAAAAATCTGAAATAAAAATATTTTATAAAAAAAAATCAAACCGACTTCAAAAAGTAAAAAATAAAACTTTTGGAGTCGGTGCTAGCTAGTTAAGACCAAAAAAATATATAGTTAATAGAAGTGCAATGTAGAATGCCCTGGCTGGCACCGACTCCAAAAGTTTTATTTTTTACTTTTTGAAGTCAGTTTGAATTTTTTTTTATAAAATGTTTTTATTGTTATATTTGATTCTTATTTTAAATAGCTTTAAGTTAATTATAATACTCCGTTTTGGTTTAATTGTATTATTTTAGTTCATTGAATCATAAAAACAATAACAATAAGATTAATCTATTTGTTATAAGAATTTTATATTATGCTGGGTGAGATTTCACAAGCTATAATTGGATTTCGGACTATGACATAAATCTTTATTTTTAAATTGTCTTTGTCTTGTACTTCATGTCAGTGTCAACATTTACGGAATCGTTTTTATTCTTATTAATAAGTAACAATATATTTTACTTTAAATAACTTTGAATTAACTATAATACTCCCTTTTTTATTATTTTAGTTTTTTATATCATTAAAACAACGAGAATAAGGTATATTAAGATTAAACTTTATGTTTAAAGAATTTTTTACTGGAAGTTGACCGCGGAAACAACCTTAAAATGTTCCTCGCTGTTGTTGTGAGGTGAAAAATTGTGTGTTGCGCTCGGCAGAAAAGTTTTTAGCATCTTGTACCTTTGAAATCCTCGCTTCGCTCAGGATTCAATAGAAGTTTTTTTTGTTTTGTTTTCGTATCGTGTGCAATAAAAATTTCTATTATTATTATTATTGTTGCCAAAATGCCACTTTCGTCTACAAAAATAACTTTGTTTTTCATAGTGTTTATATGAACGACAAAGTTATATTTGCGTTTTGGAAAATGTGCTATAGCTCTGAAACTACTAAATATATTTCGTTCAAACCAATTTTCGTTGAAAGTTTTTATAAAGATCTAACATGTTTTTTTTTTTTTTTACTTTCTTATTTTAAAAGTTAGAGAGGGGGGGGGGACACACAATTTTCCACTTTGGAAGTGTATAACTTTCAAACGGTTGACTTTGAGAAAAAACTGTTTTAGAAGCCTCAATGTAATTTTTAAAGATCTATCTAATGATATCCCACACGTATAGGTTTAAGAAAAAATACATTCAGTAACAGTTCCATGTATGGGGAGCCCCTTAATTCATATTTATTTTTTATTTTTGTGTAAAAACCGTAAAGCGGTTTACAGAATACATCTACCGACCAAGTTTCAACTGTGTAATCCTCATAGTTTTGAATAAAGTGGCTGTGACATACATCGATTTGGGCGAATCTATAAGGGTTTCGTTTTTTTGCCTTTAGGCTACGAAACCCTAAAAATCATTAAATTCTAAAATATTCATTTGTTTAGTCAGGACAGCAAGTAAAAAAAAATAAATGAAAAAACTATGAAACCAAAAATATGTAGCTTAATTCCGTAAGAAAAAAATGCGAGCTATGCTATGCAGTAGGTCCTAGACGGTACTTGGTATTACACGGTCTAACAACTTCTGAAGATGCTTAGTGTGGGGGCGAAACACGTGTAGAGCAGTCGGCGAAAGTGCAAGGTGTGTCACTGTTTTGAATTTGAGCGAGTGGCACATGCATGCATAATTTTTTTACAGTGTACTACTACTAGGAGTATTATATTATCTTTTTAGAAATAAAAGTAATTAAATTTAGTTTCATGGAACTACTCTCCCAAACAGTCAACTGTAGTTTCAGTTAAATTTTCACTTCAAGATCGTTGCAACGTCTGTAGACCGTGCGACCTTATAAAATCATGTCAAACCTTAATCGACTCCGAACGCAACAGCTGTTAAGGGCGCGCTCTAGGCCAAAAGCAAAAGTAATAACTGCAACGGCAAACTGCAAAGTAAATGCTGCCCTATTTCTATTCTCCGGCCCCATTCGGCCGGTCCGGAATGAAGAAATGAAGGAAATTCTTTTTTAAAGGATATTTAAAGGTTATTTACAAAAAATATATAACATAATCCCTGCCTTATCTATAGTGTAATTATACTAAAAAGTTTCAAGCTTTATTTTAATGTATTACTTGAATACTAGCAGTTTATCGTGTCAATTATAGTGATTTGGAGGCAACTTCGCATTTTTTTTCTATCGAGAAAATTTTATGCAATCGTGTTTTTGAGTAACATAGTCACTAGTGTTAGTCCTGTAGTTTGCTGCATCTTAATTTGAAATTCAGTTTTTCATTAATATTGATATTACAGGCCTATAGCGGGCCCTTAACATTATGGTTCAAAATATTTTATTGTTTTGTATAACCTGATGTGCAGCTCATTGCACGTGTCTACTTGAGTCAAGGCTTTTGTTACTTTTCTTTTTAACCGACTTTATGTTTATCCGAAACAATTTTGTTTTTAAATTGATATCCTTAATAATTACTACTTTTATAAATCTGAAAATTGTTGTTTTCAATCGCGCGGAAACGGCTGATTGGACTTAAATGAAAGGCACAATTAAAATAGTCTGGATTAGAACAATGGATACATTTAATTTTTTTATCTCTATATTCCTCGTGTACCTAAAACTGTGAAACGCCACTATTTGGATAAAAAAATATTAAGATGCTTATAACAATGTTCTTAAAATAATAATTATTACTCGTATTTAAGTAATTGCTACATAATGTGATTATGCATCAAGGTTATCTACACCACCTGTGAAAATTAAAGTCAACAGCAGCTACGGTTTTACACTTTGACCTTGAGAGGACTGTTGACTGTACCTACTATTTGCTTAAGTAAAATTATTATATACTTACCTATTCACTGATAAGTTCAAATAAGGTAATAAATAATAAAAATCAGCTGTAGCTCTTAAGTTTGATTTATTGACGACTGTACCATTTTTTTACTGTACATATTATTAACAACATAAATTTAACAAAAACTGTTGCTACTTATATAAAATTGACTTATGTCTTGTAGAAATCTCTTTTAGTTTCTATTTTTTGGGATAAACGCTTCTCGTGAATAATTATTAGTAAGTAGGTATTGTTTTCGACGCATAACGATACTTGGTAAATAAGGGAAGTTAATTAAATCGCCTTTTTTAATAACATAGCGTGCAAAACCTATTTGAAACAACACGACAACGAACGCAACGTGAAGTTTAAATAATTGAATACACGTGCTGTATTGTTCGATATAACAATTTATTCGCCATTTTTTAAGGTCAACGCTAAACGCTACTAGTTCTAAAAAACTGCGTTTGATTTTAGAGTTAAGGATTTGGGTCAGTCGATTATTATTATTTATCTTATAAGAAAAAACACGAAAAGTTCTTTAGCTCATATTCAAGTCCTACGTGTAGATTTTTTGGATACCTTTAACAACTTTTATCCTCTTTTTCACCCCACCTTTAAAACTAGTAGTATCCTCAGAGACCTATGTCGAGGTTTGTAAGTATCCTAAAAGAACCCACCTCATGGTCCTTTCTTTCTTTCTTGGTGCCAAAATTCCTTGAAATCCGACTGGTAGTTCGCATACAGCATAAACGCGTTCGAACAGACAAGAAAACTGTCAATCATTTATCAATACTTGTATGAAGGTATTAAGGCAAAAAGGAAAAATAAGTGAGAAAACGTAAGTAAGCAAGTTACATTTAAATTTAATTTAGGTAGACTTATAAGTAGCTAGTCAACCTGTGACCACGGCAACTGAAAAGGTGCCGAAACGTCGGGATACCAAAAAACCGAAATAAACCGAAAAACTATAGTACTAAATATTAAAAGCATTTCCTTTCTTTTTCCTAATTTTTACTTATTATGTATTTGTTTATTTTCCTTTTCAATTCCATTATATTATACTTTATTTCTTTTATTTATATTATGTACATCTATATCAACTATCCTTCCCATAATTGCACCCACTCCCTTTTGTCCTCCTCGTTATTATTTGTCTACCCAAGGTTGCCTGGAAGAGATTGCTACTTAGCAATAAGGTAGCAATAAGGCCGCCTTTTGTATGTTTTCTGTTGTTTTTGTTATTTCTTTATTGTATGTCTTTATGTGCAATAATAGTACATTATTGCAAAGGCCGTGAAATAGGCAATTGCAGGTCGAGTATGAGTTTGAAGGCCGAGCCGTAGGCTAGGACTTCACTAATACGAGACAGGCAATTCCTTTTTCGCCGAGGCATATATAGTGCTTTTCTCAAAAGAATGCAGGGAAATAAAACATACTTTTTGTATTATACATTTAATAATTACTAAAAGAAAATCAAATTCATTGCAGGAGCGTCTCAATGAGATTGATTGATTTTGAATTTGGAACATTACAGCGCTCCAGCAATGTTGTATGAAACGGCGTGCTGGAATTGTTATATACTCTTTGTAATGTTCCAAATTCAATTTCCAAATTCAGGTTCGCAAAATTTGTGACGACTCGATAGGGACTTTGGCGCGTAGTACGCGGCCGAGTAAGGTATCAAATTAAAGGTACTCGAGTCTATTTGTTCCGAAAACTATAAAATATACAAAATGTTAAACGTGATGATCACAAACTGCAATTAAAGATTTTCGCATAATTTGGAATTTTTCGCCGATCGACGAACCCGAGTATCGGGTTGTAACCGCCCTAGTATTATTATTATGTCGGGTAAATAAATCGCACTTAATACGCCGCAAAAGTTATTTTATTTCAATTAAGATGTGCTTAAGTAAGTTATAGTATTATTTAAGCGAGTCAATTTCGCTATTATTGTAATTACTACATACAGTAAGTAATCATAGAATCATCAAGTTACATAAAATATAATAGGTTTATTTATTGTGCCAGATGGATAAAAACCAGTTGCAATAATGATGATAAAAAAAAACATTTTATAAAAAAAAAATCAAACCGACTTCAAAAAGTAAAAAATAAAACTTTTGGAGTCGGTGCCAGCCAGGGCATTCTACATTGCACTTCTATTAACTATATATTTTTTTGGCCTTAGCTAGCTAGCACCGACTCCAAAAGTTTTAGTTTTACTTTTTGAAGTCGGTTTGATTTTTTTTTATAAAATGTTTTTATTTCGGCTTTTTTTAGTTACATCATGTGCCGTTACTTACACTAAAAATCAGCCTATACACAACAATGTCATCTAGGTAAACGACTACTTGCCAAAAGGTAATTGATATTTTTCAAGATTATGAAAAAACTACTAGCCAGATCTTCGTAAAAATTATATGGGACCAAATTGACAGTGTACCCGATCGAACAAAAAAACAATTATTAAAATCGGATCACCAACACCGGAGTAATACATACATCAGACAAAAAAAAAAAAAAAAAAAAATACGCGTTGAATTGAGTACCTCCCTCCTTTTTGTTGAAGTCGGTAATTAGTGTAAGTGATAGAAATAATTGATGGACAACTAGAATAATGACTCGACAGTATAATTTATGTAAGATTTCTTCCGCCAGCGGTTTCACTCGCGTGGTTCCCGTTCCCGTGGGAATATCGGGATAAAAAGTAGCCTATATTACTCTCCATCCTTTCAACTAACTCTATGCCAAAAATCAAGTCGATTGGTTGCTTAATTACGGCGTGAAGGAACATACATTCGCATTTAAATATTAGTTAGGATACATTGCAGAAAATTAAGCTACAACTTATTTCTCGATTTTTTTCAAATCTTTTGAGTTTTGCAGTACCTGTATAATCAATAACATAATAATAAAATCTAAACTAATTAGCTAGGAAATGTACTTACCGATACACAGAGTGCAAACTCCAATCAAATCCCTTTTTTTCATCATCATCACCTATAATCAAATAAAGACTACTTTACTTAATACTTAATAATTAGGTATTACTACAAATTTTGAAACCAGTATTTATGTTGGAGGTTGCAATTTCTTTATTCCGTCATTTATAGGATTATGGATTTGTCTTTGCATTAGATACCTAACGTCGCTATTTCAGCACGGCTTCATGAAGAGCTATAGAATCAATAATGGTAAGGTAAGTACTTACTGAGAAGCTGGCTTCAACAATTTTCACTATAAAACGGATATCTTGGTTAGAATGTGTAATGTCAAAGTTTAATTTTGTGTTTGTCTCGCTCCCGCACGCGTGTCTTTCCCATTACTATCTCGCTTTAGCCGTATAGCAACAAAAAACAAAATCTTCATACAATATTAAGCATGAGTGAGACGATCTCATGTTGAGATTCTCAATTCAAAAATCGACCATAATCTGAATGAGGCCTAATGTCTTGTATCCGTATAAAAATAAATGGAACATGGATCACTTCTTTGCCAGCTACTCGTACATACAAAAACCTTCCGAAACAAAAAAACTTACGAAGCGTTTAGCATATTTTTCTTAATCGTAGTGATTCCGGTTTTGACTGGTTTTACAATGCGTATAGAACTAGTTTATTTTTTCTATCTTTAAAATTGTACTTATGTATATCTCGAATATAAAGTATATAATTGAGCACAGTTTAACAATCATGTGTTAAACTGCAATAATACTGACAATACTAAGTTTTCCATATACTTTCCCGAACTAAAATGTGCTATGATAAACAATCATGTAGGTATTGGGTTGGAAGCAAACTTGTCCTTGATGCAGCACTGATAAATAATCCAGTTCCTACACCAAGGCAGATCTAGGTATATCAATAAAATAATATATCTTGCAAATAAACCAAAACTTGCATGTGTATTTTGATAAATCAGCATAAATTAAGAATGTTATTAAATAGATACCTGATGTCTTTTAGTCGCCGCTTCATACCATGTATGAAAGACTGGAAACATGACAGGATCATTGCGAACCAACATATTTAACACTTTACCTATGTATCAGTTGTAAGACACCGAACAACGTTTAGATAATCCCGATAGTTTATAACATCTAATTATTATTAATATCTCTCTAAAAGTTTCACATCACAGATGGTAAATCTCATTGTGAATAGCATTCTGAATAATAACTACCCTCAAAAAATTATTTAAAGTTTATGTCATAATTTCTTGGACGAAGTGGTTAATTCGTCCAAGCATAATATTTACAGTGCGATATTTTTTCAGTCAGAATGTCGGGTTAGAAAATAATCTTATTTTGACATTTGTCAGGGAATTGTTATGAAGCTCAGTAAAATTGAAAATAACTATACCTAGTTACAATAAAATCGAGGAAAGGTGGATGTGATTATATGGTGGCATCAGAGGACCTCCAAGTTACTACTGGCTTAGTGCTTAAAGGGTTGCTAAAACCGCGATTTACCATGTTTTTGTTTTCGAATCCCCTAATCCCCTATATTTCGGTGCAGTTGCATTCGCCATGATCACGGATTACCAAGAGTTACTGTATGTTACTCCCTGATCATAGCGCGTAAAAATCTGTTTTTACTGTAGTGACGGTGTCCATGAAAGTTTGAAGTATTATTTGGTTAGTATTGGTCGCAATTCCGTATTATTCTCTGAAAACCAGATGAAATGTTGTTGAAACGGATACAATTAGCAAAAGTTGATCGACCTTCTGTAACGAATGCACATGACAGCATACGTCACGCTTGCTAAAATGGCATTGACCGGTTATGTTACTTTCGAGCACACTATTCCAGATCTTACGTAAATACCATCCTATCATTATGCGCACGAGTTGATACATAATGATAAAAAAGATTTACTTTTTTTGTCATCAGTTTTTTTTTTTTTTGTTTATTAAGTTCACATTCGAAGGCCGATGTTGTAGGAGAAAAAAATAGTCTGATGTAGGCTCTGAGTTGACACAGCTGAATTAGGTTATAGTCATATTCTTTGCTTATTTTCCTTGCTATTTATCTTTCAATACTGGCCTATAGCCAGACATTTGAATTATCTAAAAATGATTGTCAGTTAAAAAAAAAATAAGTAGGTATTCCGTACTTTACCTCTGTAAGAAGTAAGAATGAGATACATAAATAAATATTGGTAAAATTAAGTTTATAAATTTCTTCAATATAATATGCCATTCGAATTAATTTATTTCAGCATCTTCATCATTTGGTTGAGTTACCTTATTTGTGGCTTGTGCTAATAAATCGGATATTTCTGCAGAAACTGAGCTTCTGAAATCAGTGGATATTCAACCAACTTTTCAGATACTATAAAAAATATGTACCTAATACACATTAGGCACGCAGATATGTCTAGTATTATCCACTTCCTACTTATATCTTAAGATGCATTAAATCTTATGCAAATGAAATCCCCTTTCACTATTGAAATGGTTATGTTTCGCATAGAGATTGCGAAGCATCGAGTGAGAAATAAAACAAACAATAGACAAGACTTAATGTTTTTTTATAGAATACAATCGTAATGATTCTACTTCAAGTGTAGTGAAAAGTGCTACATAGCATAAACCCAGGAAACGAGAAAAGAAACATCGTGTACTTATATGGTACCAATCGATATAGTGTTATGTTGATAGGGTTCCGTACCCAAAGGGTAAAACGGGACCCTATTACTAAGACTCCGCTGACCGTCCGTCCATCCGTCTGTCACCAGGCTGTATCTCTTGAGCCGCGTGATAGTTAGACAGTTGACATTTTTACAGACGATGTATTTCTGTTGCCCCATAACAACAAATACTAAAAAACAGAATAAAATAAATATTTAAGGGGGCTCCCATACAACAAGTGATTTTTTTGCCGTGTTTATAGATAAATAGTACGGAACCCTTCATTCGCGAGTCCGACTCATTTGGCCGGTTTTTAATCTACGTTACTTTAGCCATATTCCGTAAGACTAAGAAATAACAATTTTATAAAATGATTGCTATTAATAAGAATATGGTAGAAATAAGAGGATGTAGAAAACCGGCTTAGGTAGTGCTTTCGTGATAATGGCGTCATATTTTTTTTTATCATACGAACTTTTTTACTCTAGGTAATATTAAGATCGTAACAGAATTTTCTCTAATTATAAAGTTTTTTTTATCAAAAAAAATCATCATTTTCTTCAGTTTTCCCGCAAAAATGCACGAATATGATTGTAAAACCTGTCAATGGGTGGTAAGACACCTGTCATTTACCTGTTACATTTATGCTATTTATCAAGCAAAGGCGAAAGGCAGTTCCCGGTCAAGGCGGTCTACTGAATCCAAGTAGGTATCAGAGCACTGTCAGCAACAGAAGTGGATTATACCAAACAATAGGGAAACAATATTTTATATATATTGTATATGTTCAATACCTATGAGAACCTAGCGTTTATGCATGAGTACTAACATGAGTTAGTCAAGACCTTTTGCGGGATAAAGTTTATTTCGTGTTATCCTCTGGAGTGGCGTTTTCGGGTTAAGTTTACATTTCCCCAAAGTGGTGACATTATTATGAACTGATGAGCATCTTCTTATGGGTGTATCACTACTGCACTGTGGGCTGTGTTTATTGTAGTTAGACGATGCAACTCAAGGCATACCTAAACGTGGGTACCTACTCTTGAGGTCAAAAAAAATATGAAAAATATAAGTTAAAAAGTAGATAGTCCGTAGGCATTCGGCACTTGGACGGTTCGGGAACGCGAACGTTTACGCACATTTAAATTGACTTGGTACTTTTTTAATTGACTGTACTTATTTTTTTATGTAGTTAAGCATCTATTAAGCTTGATTGGAAATATTTGAGGAAAATTATTCTTATCTACTTTTGCGAAAAAATGACGACGAATGTAATTTACCGATACAAAAGAAAACAGTAATAAACGGATGATTTATTAAGATTGGATGGTTTACAAAAGTGGTAATAACAAATTACCTGTAATTTTTATTATCCAACTGCATCCAATAGACACGAGTCCAACACAATGAACCAATCTGTTCCAATGGCAAATACAAATGCCAATTTAAAAAAGAAAAACAAATTTAAATTGACAAAGAAAAACCACAACGAATGATGATTTTATGTCAAGTCAAGCCATAACTCTAAGACTGCGATCGGATTTACCAACCAATATGGCCGCGGGTCATAGTGTTTTTTAAGATTTTACCGTAAGTACAATTTCTTTATGCTACATAATATATTCACTTGACATTGGCAAAATTCGCGAATTTTATCGCGAGCAAGCCATTAATTAAGAAAGGATAGAATAGACTACGATAAAAGGAAATGAATATTGGGTGCTAATATTATCTATATGTTAAGAATACCTTCCACTATTTGTTGAAGATTCAACGAAAACTTTTAGTTAAATCTGCAAGGATCACATTGGTAAGAAAACAAAACCGATAATTAAAACTCGAAACGTAAACGCGATAGAAACGTTTTGGTACACACTAGCAGCCGCCCGCGGTTTCACCCGCGTGGTTTTCGTTCCCGTGGGAATATAGGGATAAAAAGTATCCTATGTTTTAATCCAGGCTAACTTCTACCTCTCTGCCAAATTTCATCCAAATCCGTTTAGTACTTTTAACGTGAAAGAGTAACAAACAAACAAACTGCCTTACTTTCGCATTTATAATATTAAGTAGGATTGACACACACTGTTCGGATCCTGTACTCATAACCTTACGAAGCTAATTTTAACAACTGTTATCGTTTCGACTATTACGAAGCCATGACCAAGAAAATTACGAAACAAAAATTTATCAAATCAAAGCTAAATTAACCAAAGCTCAACGATTCCTATTCTCTTTAATTATCTATTTAAAAACGTTGTTTACACACATCGCAGTAATTCCATAGAGTTTACGTAATGACACGGACATAGGGTAAAGGCATCTCAAATATTTAACCAAAATCTAGTTTGAATTATCGCTAAGCAAATAGTAAGGATCGACTTATTGTTGAAACGCTTCGGCTTTAATTAGCGATAATTACTTATTTCGTTTGAGACAATATATTTCTCCGTAATTTTGCAAGTTAAATATAACTTGACATTATAAGTATACGGGCTGAAAATAAAAGACAGTCATTGGTGGGAAAGTACCCAAAATATTGATGTAAGCAAATATTACCCTAAGGAAACACTCCTTCATTTTCAAAAATAAATTAAAATCGAACCGGCTTAAATGAGAAAAAAAAAATTATGGTACCAATCGATAGTGTTATCTTGATAGGGTTCCGTACCCAAAGGGTAAAACGGGACCCTATTTTTAAGACTCCGGTGTCCGTCCGTCCGTCTGTCTGTCCGTCTGTCACCAGGCTGTATCTCATGAATCGTGATAGTTAGACAGTTGAAATGTTCACAGATGATGTATTTCTGTTGCCCCCATAACAAAAAATACTAAAAAACAGAATAAAATAAATATTTAAGAGGGCTCCCACAGCTCCCATACAACAAACGTGATTTTTTGCCGTTTTTATAGATAAAGGTACGGAACCCTTCGTGCGCGTGTCCGACAATTGTTTTTTTATTCTACGTTACTTTCAAGAAAATTCCATGTCTACGCCACAGATTTTCTACTCTGTGTATTTTTTTTTTTAAATATCTATTGTATTCGAACGCCATGGTGTCAAATCCGTATTTTTGTCCGAAGCCAGTGCCGGTAAAAGATTTACAAACAAAAACTTACCGCTTTTTTCCTTAAAACTTTTTCATTTTCAAAATGTAACATGGTACCGACCTATTTTAAATTGAATATAGGTATTGTACATAATTATATGGCTTTCTGTAAGAATTTCCATTCTATTGTTTCAGATGGGTTGCAAACTGACATTCGTGGATGACCTCCTTAACAGATCGTTCTACAAGCTCGGCTTACTGGTGGGAAGGCAGCCGGGCTACTTCATCATCATCCCTGTCCTGCTGTCCCTGCTCATGATCACTGGCTACCAAAGAATCCACTATGAGATGGACCCTGAGTACCTGTTCTCCCCGGTCAGTGGCCAGGGTAAACTAGAGAGGGGGATAGTGGAAGAACACTTCAAAGTCAACTATTCACACAGGTTTAATGTTGGGAGAATCACACGAGCAGGTTGGTAGTTTGCTTAGATAGGTATTGTACTTATCAAATATCTTGGTCCAATTTCTATGATCAATAAGTATTATAAATGACAGATATACTCGGAGGTAAGAATAGGAAGCCCGAGCTGGCGCAGTGGTTCGAGCGCTCGGCCTGCGATTGTTGAGGCTATGTAACTTTCGCAACAGTCGGTCACGGGATGCTCCTCCGTGCTTCGGAAAGCACGTTAAGTCTTTGGTCCCGGCTGCATTTGCATTCGTTAAAACCCACCAATCCGCATTGGTCCCGCGTGGTGAGTCATTGCTCATTCACCTATCCATTCATTAGGAAAGCAGTAGGGACATCAAAAATGGCTGATAACGAACGACGACACAATAGGACCCCAGTCAATATGTACACTGATAAGTCATACAATTTCTTGAATCAAATGCACATTAGACCAAGATATTGCATAAGTGGAATACCACCCTTAGCTGGTGTTGGTTAGTTTAGATTCTATGGACAACTGCAGAAATGAGTAGCGCACTGGAATATTCCGTTCCCAATTTCTTTTAAGAGGCATCAACGCGTAAATTGACCATTCTTTTTACTTACTATCGTCACATCACTACCTATCGTTACTAAGCATACATTGGGACCTACCGCCATCTCTTAGCGTAGTATTGTTTTTATCTTACTGTGCTATTTCGTAGCTCGATGACGAACCTCATAAAGTAAGCTTGTTATTTGACGGAAGTTTTGTGACGTCTTCGCTCAAACTGCCTCCAAAATGTGCAGTGTGTCAAAATATGACAACTTGAATAAAAAAAAAAGGCAAACAAAACGTTCGACATGACGGTTTCTATTCTAATAGATGATAGTAGGCCGGCTGATATAATACTGACAATGAGTTTTCTCATAATAAAAATAAATGAGCAAACCAGATATAATTGTTAGCCGACTTTAACCCCCAGGCCCCGGGAGACACAACTGATATTCCATTGTTCTCTGGACACCGACTGGTGTCCTGCTAGCAAATAACGAATTAAGAATACCTTCTACTTAAACTAAGTATTGATTGATCGTAATACTTTGAAGTGATTTAAATGCTTGACAGCCAGCAAATTTGTACTCTGGACTTAAGATAGGATGTAAGCATCTCAGTAAAACGTGTGGTTCTCTTGGGGAGAATAAACCTTATTAAATAGGAGTCTATGTATAGTATAGATTACGCGTATATCACGCAGTTTCAGATGTGCTACCCGTTTTTATGACAGAAAAGTGGCTACTCGTTGGATGGATGTTGAAAGTTGGTTATTTTGTTGAATTGTTACTGATTATATGGTGATTTAAAGTGGAAGACACGTTCTTTTTCGATTCGCCTTTTCGAAAACTTATTGAGGGGTTAACGGACGTTAGAAGTTTATACAAACGTTACTGGTATGTGCGTAAACATTCTGCCTGTGCCAGTTGTATGGTCTCTATTTGTGAATTGTCCTGTGTTACTTTTTCTTTAAGTGTGCAATAAAGTATTAATTATTATTATTATTATTAAACATCTAATTGAACTAATTAATTATGTTTACAACTTGAGGTACATAAAATTTTAAGTCGAACATTGACTTTTGGTAGGTACCTAAATATATAGTTTTTTCTTGTATGCTACAATACCTACATAATACTTTACCAAAGCAAAACGAGTTCAGTAATTAATGAGAATATTATTCATCGTGAAGAGATCGTGATATGAATTTTTATTAGACACGTTTTTAGGACTAGGTACTTACAGTTTGTTTCAAATATTTTTTTGAACTTTTTTAGTTTTTCAATTCATATTTAAGGAGCTTGTTAATTATAAAGAACTACCTTCCTTGTTACAGGAGTCAATTCTGCTAGATTTTTAAGACTAAATCATAATCGTATCTCAATCGTACCTTCAAATGAAATTGTACTGCTATACCTAACAATAGTATTACGTGTAGTACCTAACAATAAAGAAATTTGAAAAATCGTATTATGTACAATTTTTCAAAACAGCAATATTATTCTTTCTTAAAAGTTATTAAATGTTCGAGACGAAGTCGCTTCAGAAACTGGTAGGTATTTATATAAAACTGGTTGAAAACTACTCAACAATCCAAAAACAGTCGGTGGATGGATTAAATAGGTACAGATTTCTATCCATGAGACACAACGTGAAATAAAGGTTTAAGGAAAAATTATTAATCTTGGTATCTATAGGTAAGATCACAGATAAGGGGTAGTGTAGGTACCACCCTGATCCCCCATGGCCTACGGCAGTGTGATGGCAAGCAGGGGTTTAGCTGGTAGTGCCCCCCCCCCTCCGGGCTCGAGTCAGCCTTTCGAGGCTGAGTGGGGGACTGGGAGGCGGTGGTCCCTCCCTTCTCCCGTCCTCGGATGGGATAGGATGGGATGGGAGCTGGTACGATCCTACCCCGAACCCCCGCCGAGCCTACTAGGCTTGACGGGGTGTCGGGAGACGGCGAGGGATAGGGTGCTGGACTCGCGAGTCCGGTATTCTAGGTGAGCCCAGCATAACCGTTTGGTATGCGTAAAAGCATTCCCCTCACTCAAAACAAAAAATAAAGATAAGATCACAGAACATTAAAAGAGGTAAGATACTTACTTCTGATATTTATTGCCAGAGGGCTTACTTATACTATGCTGGTTGGTACTCTCTATTCTAAACCGTTAGCGAAGTTTCGAGTTACTTTCGGATCGTTCTCATTTTTTACAATTAAAATGGGCAAGCATTTGGCCACCAACTGGCCTGATGGAAAGCGAGCTGTGGCCTTAGATGTAGCATGTTTGCCCAACATGCACCTACCTATTCACTCTGCTTTTGAAGAGGTCCAAATTGTAGCATTCAGGGAATACATCAGCAGGCAATGAATTCCAGTCCTTGGCAGTTCGCACCAGCACCCCGACCGCCTAACGGTATAGCTTGTGCTATCGCTACAGCTATCGATTTTTCAAACCCCCTACAAGGGCTCTCGCTGACGCTATTACTTTCATACTAAAAATGCAATAGTGAATCCAATAGATGCCTATGCACTTTAGATTGTTGACAGGCTAGGCAAGTTTTGCACCAACTATTAATATCTTTATTCATATTGGCCCAAATGTATTTTTGTGTGATCATTTTCCGAGTTGCACGTGTACCAGGGTGACTTAGCCCATGAATGACGTCGAAAACTTGCTTTCGGAACCTCAAAGGTAAGTAAGGTCGAGTTTTTCCAGTAGATGTATCGCAAACGATGGTCGTGCTTGACCCTGGTAACTTGAACTTGTCGAACTGCAATCTTACGTTTCTTTTCAGCTGTGATAATTCTGCGTCATTGTGTTGATATTTTGCTATCTCCTCGTAGCTAATGGGTGACGGGGTGTCGATTTGTTCGATTGTACGTGATAATGTATCGGCAGCAATATTGTCACGTCCACTAATATGTTGGATATTAGTGCAATATTGAGATATGTAATCTAGTTGCCGCACCCTGCGTGGAGTGTCGTTAACTGATGGCTTCTTGGAAAAAGCGTAAGTTAGTGGGCGGTGGTCCGTAAAAATAGTAAACTCTCTTCCTTCAATTAATCTTTGGAAGTGCCGTACTGCCATGTAGATACCCAGTAATTCTCTATCAAATGTTGAGTATTTTCTTTGCGCATCGCTTAATTTTTGTGATGTTTTTATGTCTAATTTTTAAAATAATCATGGTAGATCCTCTAAAAACGGATTTTATTTGATTTAGTATAAAGAAAAGTTTAAATTATTCGTATTCCAAATGGAAAATCAAAACTTTGTATTGACATTGACATTTAAAGTTCTTGGTCGTTCCAAACCTTAGAGCGAGTCTGACGTTTGGAACGACACGGTTGTGTCAACCGAACGTTACGCTCAAATGTTTGGAACGCCGTTAGAGCGTTCGGTTGTGGTTAGGTTGCACTCGGAGTGTAGGTTTGGAACGCGCCTCAGTTTTGTTTATTGCTGACATCAAGAAAGACAGTGTTACCAACTCTTATTTCAGAAACTATGATATTTACGACATTTTGTCAAAGAACAATTTATGTTTATAATTGCTTTTCCAGTTGAATGGCATATGTTTCATGGTTGTAAAATAAAAAAATTAAAATAATAAAAAAAAAAGCTTTTTTGACATCAGTATCATGTAAGACATGTAAAGTCACCCCACTTCGGATGTATACGTCACGGGCAAACCCAAATTTCGATTGAAACCAATTTGAATTCGGGTTTTGCCCCCGCAGCTAACCTAGGTCTTCCCAATACTGGCTGGGCAAATCTAGAATACAATGAGATTAGGCAAGCCCAACAAAATCAATCGACCCCTATCGAGGCCGAGCAAGCTAACTATAAGTAAGAAATTAGCAACGTAGAGCTATCATTACGACAGATTTTAACGTGTAATGATAAGCTCCACTTACTGAATAAGGTAAAAAGAAAGATCTTAAAAAACGTAACCAGGACGTAATGTACTAACGGACGTAGGACGTTGATTAATTAACGTAATTAGTACGTTGCTTTAACCACCGTGAAGAGACGTCATCAAATTGACCTTAATGTTACGTAAATTAGACGTGCTTTTATGACGAATAATGGACCAACCCTAAATCGACCAAAATGGCACGTGTTATTTACGTCACAGACGTAAGTATGCTACCTGGGATGAATAGAAATATGTAGGAATTAGCCAAAAATACTATCTTTGAAGGATTTTATGCGAGTTTGAAGTTTGATAGCCATAGCAATACCACACGCTATACCGTTAGGCGGTCGGGCCTCAGGTAGGCATGCATAGCGCTTCGTGCGGATGACAGTAATGTCCACGTTGTAAGGGTGGTAAGCAAGCCTGCGTCTTGTACTTCGATGGTGGAAGGGGGCAGACGGAACTAGGTAATGTAATTCCTTCGCACATTCCCAAAAGTGTATCCTATGGAAAGCTGAAAGACTGGCCACTCTACGTCGATGACTAAGGTCCTGGAGCTCATTTCTTGCTTTGGCAGGGTATCCAATGAGCTTTCTAGCATGGTTTTCTACCGAGTCCAAGGCAGCCAGTTGATACTTAGCAGATCCGTCCCAAAGATGGCAGCAGTAGATGAGTACTCCATACACGGACAGACTTGCGCATTGCAGATTAGAAGAAGCTCATCCGGTGTGAAGTACCGCCTTACTCTGGACAGGACGCCAAGATTTTTTGCAGGATTTTTCGCTATGGCTTCTCTGTAATCACCAAAGTTTACGTTGGACTTTATATCCAGGCCTAAAAGTTGGAGTTGGTCAGTCAACGGCAAGGACACACCTTAAAAGGTTGGAGCAAGTTGAAATTGACTCCTTTTTGCGGTGAAAACGCACGCTTTTGTGTTTTGTATTAGTATAAGTATAAGCTTTAGGTTCGTAACTTAGGTTATTTATTGTCTCGCATCAGATGCAATGCCTTACACTGGTCCTGATGCGCAAGTTAAGTTGTAGTTATTCATTTTAACTACATCTGGAGAACGATCCGAAAGTAACCCGTAACTTTGCAAATATTTTAGATATAAAATGTGGAATTATCTACGTTTTACAACTTTCAACTTGTTTTAACCTTAGAACCTATGATTTACCACGTTTTGTAATAATATTAAAGCGGGGGTCAGCTAAATGAGCCGTTCATATACGGACTCAGATAATAAAGACATCACGCGCATACTGATTACATATCGCGTCGACGCGGACGCATAATTAGGACAGCTAATTGTTGTCATTGTTTCATTACTATACGAGTCTTTAGTTCTTATAGTAGACCCCTGTGTCAAATAGGTAAGGTTGAAAATAACTAGTATCTGATTAAAGTTAATAGGTACTTTTTCCAACTTTGCTTGTGGACTTCTGCATAAATATTTCTTTAAGCAGAACGGTTAAAATCTACTAATGTTGTAACGATTCTTCAAATATCTACTCACAGTCAGACAAAAGTAATTAAAGGAGGTACCTATACTACCTACATAAAGCACCTAAGTAGTACATTTCAACAGCAACTAGCTATATCAAGACGATCGACCGCAATCATGCATGGTGGTTATGTTAAAGGTTAGGAAACTTTGAAGGCTGACCGCACTTTAAACAGTACCTACCCTAGGTACCTATAGGCTAAAATGCTACTATACTTTAGCTAACGGAAAGAACGTTTGTAAGCAAAACACCCATTTTTTTTTATTATTTTAAGTTTAATGGATGTCTGCACTTCATTACGTAATAGTTTACTTAAGATACCCAACCCAAGTTTATTACATAGCAATTTAATTAACTGAAAATCAACGTATTTGTGAAACATTTATGAAAAATTCAATACGTCATTATCTCCGGAAGATGGCTGGAGTACCTACCTATAGAGCTTTTTCTTCGACTTTGAACCTATAGTATTATCGGGCAAAATATCTATGTACTTCAATCCAACTACTTAGTCATAATATAAATTACTTCTCCTCACATGCCAACACGTCGTAAACCTTGTTTCAATTACTTACCTCGACCTCTTTTGTGCAGGACGATTCGGCCGGGTCATAATCGTGTCGAAAGACAACAACACAAACATGCTTCGCACCGAGGTATGGAAGGAGCTGAGGGAGCTAGACGAACTGGTGCAGAACATCACGGTGACCCTGCCTGATGGAGAGACCTTCACTTACCGGGAGGAGTGCGCACGGTGGGAAGGCCAGTGCTTCGTCAACGATATTCTGAACCTCGACAAGATCATAGGAGAGGTAAGTCTATACGGCAATTTCAAAATTTCCTATGCTACTAATATTATAAATGCGAAAGTATGTCAGTTTGATGTTCCTCTTTCACGCAAAAAGTACTGAACGGATTTGGATGAAATATGGTATATAGGCTTCTTTTTATCCCGATATTCCCACGGGAACGGGAACCATGCGGGTGAAACCGCGGGAGGCCGCTAATAAATTATAAGTCGTGATCGTGATTCGTAATTGAAGTAAGTATTGTCAAACTTGAAGTTGGTGAAGAAAAGGGGTAACTAGGTACATTTTTATGAACATGTTGGCTGAAGGGAGGAACGAGCGGTGCAATGTCACCAATGGCAGAAGGCTCTTTAAAAAACATATGTACCTACGTTAATACCAAGTTATTCATTCTATACCTAGGTATAGAATAACTAGAACTACCAATCCTTTTATGTTACCTACCCTACGGTAAAATGAAAGAAAATAGGTGTAAGTGTGGAGGTACACATTATAATGCATTTAGTAACATACAACAGTGAAATAAGTCTTTTAAGCTGAACTAAAAACCAAGACTAAATCTAAAATAAGACCAAATGGTAATATTTTGTCAGGTGCCATTCTGTGGATACTTCATTATTCTCAACTCGTCGACTCATTGAATGTATTGCGTAGTCCGACAAAGAATTTACATCTTTTTCTGTGTCAGGTTTACCAAACATACCTACTCATTCAAGCCAGTTCTTCACTATCGTTTTCTTTTACCTTCTCCTTGAAAACAATAGTAATTATATTTACCCACAACTTAGTAACACTGCTCACTGGCATCAATGTCTTATTATTCACTTGGTCCTAAACTTTCCTTATGCTGTTAACATGGACTTAACCTTACACGAGCTTCTACTTCTAAACTGTTTCAAGGAAAACTTAAAAAGGTCAGTCACGGGAAGTTCACGTTTACCCATTGCCATGGTCGCGAATTTGTTGGACGGGCTCATTGCTTTGTCATTCAGAGCCATTCGAAGTAATCACCCATAGATCACTGAATCACTGCTCGTTAATAAACAATAGACAATTATTACTCAGACTATAGCCGCAAACCGCACGTTCGTTACATAAAACAATGGTTATTTAGAATACCACCCTCGATGACACTTTTAGCGGTTGATTAAATCTACAATTACGTGTTGGTTAACCATAGGTACCTATATTAACTTGGAATTTCTTCGTGTGATTTATTGAGGCTTTCGAACTGAAATTACCTATTGATCCATCGTCATGTAGGTAGTTAATGCGAATACTTATCGAAATCAAGGTTTTGCTGATATTCTGTGATATAGTCCAGAATTTTGACTAGAATATACCTGATGGATACATATCACAGTTCATTTGCTACATAATTTTCAATTAAACAAGATTTGTTTAATTTAATACCTATACTAACCTATACTACCTGATGTAGGTACCTGTCCCTCTAGCTGTGTAGTGTCGGCTTAGAATAGCACTACCCCCTCTCATCCCGTGGGTGACGTAAAAGAGACTCAGCCTTCAGTCTCCTACATACTTGGCCATACTGCGATCGCCAACTGCCAAGCGTGGCGATTATGGCAAAGCCCCCCTTTTGGGGGAGGCCTAAACCCAGCAGTGGGTGATATATGGCTGAGACGACGACGACGACTTAGCTCTACCTACACAACATATTATATATTGGGCGCAGCAAAGGAGTGGAGCTCCCTCTCTGCGTCTGTATTTCCGAATACATTATAACCGGTCTATCTTCAAAGCAAGAGTGAATAGGCAACTTCTGGGCTTGCTCGCTCCATCGTAAATTCTGTCTTAGCCTCCGGGCTTAATAAGGATCAAGAGATAACCCATTAGAAATAAAAAAATGTGGTTAGTGCAAAACGTGGTCAAAAGTTAAACTCGGTTAAAAGCTGAAGTTGTTTCTGACGTTTCGTTAAAATGAAACCGTTTTGTAGTAATACAATTGATAAAAGTAGTTGACTTGAAGAAGTATGCCGAGCACCGACTTATCATTTAAATACATCATTACTCACATCAACCGGATTTACCACTCTCGAGCACTCACCTTATACGATGGTATGCTAGAAAACCTAAGTGGCCCAGTTAAGGATAACCACTGTGAGAGTACTGACCTATACTATAACCGAGCAGACTGAATTGACCAGTTCTGGGGACCAACCGCCATCTCTTAACGCAGTATTGTTTCAATCTTACCATGCAATTTCATACTATGAATCTCTTAAAGTAAGCTTGTTTTTTGACGGATGTTTTGTGACGCTTTCGCTTAATCATCGCCTCCAAGTGTAAAGTGTGTCAAAATGTGACAACTTCAATAAAAACAAAACGTTGTTATGACATAACGGATTTTAAGAGATGGCGGTAGGCCCTCTGGTTGAACACTAGTAAGCGCAAACCATCAAATGTAATTAAATTCATGATTAGCCGAAATTTGCTGGATACCTACCTGGTTAACGATTGGGAACAGTTTTCAGTAGTCGTAAAAGGAAATAGATGATCTATCTACAGCTACGCTATAACAACGTCGCGTCTCTATTATAAGAACATGAAAAACCTATTCTTTCAAACACTTACTTACGGCTTATCTTTTAAACCGACTTCAAAAAAAGGAGGAGGTTCTCAAGTTGACGGTTTTTTTTTTATGTATGTTTTACCATAACTTCGCCAGTTGTTAACAGATTTTTATAATTCTTTTTTTATCTGAAAGAAAATGGTTTATGTGTGGTGCAATATAATTTTTACAGAGATTTGGCCAGTAGTTTTTTCAGAAACTAAAAAATCTGAAATAAAAACATTTTATAAAAACAAACCGACTTCAAAAAGTAAAAAATAAAACTTTTGGAGTCGGTCTAGCTACCAAGGCAAAAAAAATACAGTTAAAAGAAATGCAATATAGAATGCATTTTTTACTTTTTGAAGACGGTTTGAATTTTTTTTATAAAATATTTTTATAGGATTATTAAATTATTATTTTAAACAGATCTAAACGAGAGTGTGGGTGTCAACATTTTCACTAGTTTGTTAAAACCCCTTGAAGAATGTATCATACAAGGAATTTTGCATATTTAGTTGTACTTAGTATGGTCGATACATTGCAACAGATAAGTAGATCATTCAGTTACACCATTATGGACAAGAATCGTCTACTACCTAATAAAATGTCCTCTACGGATTTTACTGATCTCAAAGGAAAATACATAGGCACCTAATGGAAGCAGGTAAACAAAACGAAACATACGTAGAAGGACGTATTTTTTCATGGCCGAAAATAAATTGGGTTAAGGGCAAGAAGGCGAATCCACGTTCTAGGTACTGTGTAGGGTAGGTACTGTGGAGACCGCCGCTCGCCGTTGCTGGCTGGTTTTGTTTATGATAAAATTAAGAAAGGGGAGGCCCGTCGTGCGTAGATATGGACGGTCGCCTTATCAGATAAAAATAAATTGTAAATTGTAAAATTAACAATATTACCTAATGAATTTAACGATAATAACCAGTCCAAGCGAGTGCTTATTTACATCTAGAATTACGTCCCCGTCACAGTACTCAAGTAGTATATAGGTAATATAAAACTAATACATAATATATTACTGCCCCCGCCCCGCAACATGTTTAGGCACAGTTTATGGATTGTTACACTGTGGTATAAGTTTTGTGGAAAAAGTTCAAATTAACGCTTTTCGTAATAGAGATCAGTTCTTCGACAAGAATCCATCCTTAGAAGACTCTAGAAATGCCTAGTAATAACAACCTTTTTTTAATTATCGCCAGGTGGAGCGAGGGGAGTTGAACCTAACATTCCCGATAATGTTCAACCCAGTGACGTGGGAAGCTCACGCTTTCCCCGTGTTTTTCGGCGGATCCCAGGTGGTGGATGACACCATAGTGTCAGTGCCGGCGGTGCAGCTGGTGTGGTTTGTGAGGACAGACACCAAGTTACAGGAACAACGGTATGTTCATATCTACAAAGTTCTAGAAAAATCGGTCTGTCCTTTTAAGGCCTGAAACCTAATCTCGACAAGACAAACAATGCGCCTATATAAATCAATAAATGTACCTAGTACCCTAGTTAGTGATATAGTAAATTAAAAAATGTGATAGATAAATTATATTTTGAGTTGTTGAACGCAACATCCCTTCATCGATTGCCTCTAACAAGCTTTCGTCATATTTAGGTACCTAAGTGTAATGATATATCATTATCTATATATGATAAATAATATACTATATTATTTTATTATATAGTATATTATTTATCATATATGATAAATAATATACTTAAATCCATTATTTAATGTACCTAACTAAGTGGGTAGCAACTCTTGAGACAGCTGATATTCAACAGTAGGTACATCACGTTAGGAAATTAATACTATGGCAAAGTACCTAACTTACCTACAGTGACTGTATTCTAGCCGTATTAGGATAGGCGTATCCTCCCATGAAGATTAAAATTTATTTAACTTTAAATGCTGCAAAATTATCCAGTCTAAAATCTTAATGACCTTTGGAGTAACTACCGTAATTTACTTATAATTTAATTTACATATTTCAGAGGCGCGGCATGGGAAGATGCATTTCTTGATGAAGTAGGAGTAGCAGAGGACACCGGTCGCTTCAAACACATATCGGTCGCACGATTCGGTTCAAGAACTCTAGACCACGAGTTGGAGAAGAACACCAGGACTGTTATCCCATACTTCAGTTCCACGTTCATTCTCATGGGGATTTTCTCGATCGTCACCTGCATGATGGCGGATTGGGTTCGATCGAAGCCGTGGTTGGGACTCCTGGGAAATATATCCGCTGTAATGGCGACCGCTGCAGCTTTTGGCTGCGCTATTTATTTGGGTATTTCATTCATTGGCATCAACTTAGCTGCTCCTTTCTTGATGATTGGTAAGTTTAATTACTTACAGCTCTTTCTATTTTATAATGAAATTTTGTAGAATTAGACGAGCCTAGTCGCCACCCGCCGTTTTACCTGCTGGGTTCCCGTTTCCGTAGTAATATCGGAATAAATGTACCTTATATATACCTTATATTTCAACCCAGTCGTCTGTGGAGAGGGAGAATTTTTTAATGGCTGATCTGTGGAATTCCACAGATAGGGTTTTGACTGTGCCTGCAGTGACTAAAACTGCATTTTCTTCCGTTTTTACTTAGAAACTAGTTTTTTAAAGTAGACTATAAATTAGACAAGTATTCTTGATAATTCTAGAGTTTGGAGACATTCAAAATACTATAAAAGTTTGTATAATGCTAAAGTGAATACGTGGCTATTTTGTTCACATTCACTTAGTTTTATGAAAATAATGAAGCTATTCTGCCCTATTTGTATGTTAAATTTAAAGTTAGATATCATACAATATATTAAAGAAAGAAAACACCATCTTCTCATATATGTTTTTACTCAAATTGGAGTTTTTAGTTCTTTGCAAAGTGAGTCAGAGTTTTTTGAACGTCGATTCTGGCGGGTTCCGCTCGGTTTTGTCATTGGCGCGCGCGAAAAATTTGCTGTCTTTTATTATCTATAACAGTTTTCTATACATTAAAAAGAGAAAAACATAGGATTCAATGCTCTGAATGTGAAACACCAAAAAGTCAGTTTTGGACCTTTTTGGAAGCTCACTGGGTAGAGCCGATCGGCGCACCCCACAGAAGACTGGAGCTTTCTGTGAGCTAAAATCCGTTAAGCCATTTTTTCGTGTTTGAATAACAAAAATACAAACCTTCACATTTTAGCATTAATAGGATATGATTATTGCCTTATTAAAATTATATGCCAGTTGGTTCTATAATACCTACGAAGATAGATTACACCCACTGCTTCGAATCCTATCCCTGTAAGTACGTATTGTTTTGTTTTTTTTACTGATTTACTGATCTTTCTGAAATATTCCAGGTATTGGTATCGACGATACATTCGTAATGCTAGCTGCTTGGAGACGAGCCTCTCCCAAGCTGGACGTCCCTGAGCGTATGGCAGTGATGCTGTCGGAAGCAGCCGTCTCTATCACCATCACTTCTGTCACCGACATGCTGTCCTTCTTCATTGGAGTCTTCTCACCATTCCCCTCTGTTCAGATCTTCTGCATGTATTCAGGTGGGTTCTTCTTTAAATATATGAATGAATTTAACCTATTTTGTAGGCTAATGACGCACGTCGAATTTCTCTAGTAGGTACCTATATTCACCTTTCTGCGGTGATTGGCCACCGTCGTTTTTCAGAGCAACATGATACAAGTTGTTTTTTTCTAGTTTATTTTCTTGTTTAATATTTATCACATAAAAATAGCGTTGTAAAATGAAAATTAAAAAAGTAATAATTAGATGGCCGTTTCGTCTTTATCGATTTCCAAACATTTGTAAAAATGTTTCTTCTGAATGCGAGAATATTTCTCTCGTTGATGAAACGACGGTGGCCAACACCGTAGAAAGGTGAATATACTAGAGAAATTCCAGGTGTGCTCATAGGTCTCTGTAGCATAATTCGTTAGTGCATTAGGCCGGATTCCCAAGGATGCGGGTTTGAATCGCCGTCAGAGCGACATGATACAAGTTGTTTTTTTCCTAGTATATTTTCTTGTTTAATATTTATCACATAAAAATAGCGTTGTAAAATGCAAAATTAAAAAGAAGTTTAAGTTTGTAGTAAAAAGTAGTAGTTGTTTACATTACATTAGTTTTTAATTTTATGATAATTCAAATAAAAAAACACGTTAATTATCGATTTCTTTTTAAATAAAAATATTGTTTACGAATCAATATTTAGTCTCTTACTTATTGTCCTTATTTTTTTATTGGCTTGCTGACTGTATTTTCTCTTTATTTTATAAGAATAAATTCAATGGAACGAATCGCAGAACAAACTACTTTTTTTATTCAGTGATTCGTCTCATTTGGGACGAACGTGTGGTGGGACAAATCACTGTAATACCCTTTTGTATTTTACTCATGTCTTTACTTTCTTTTGTCATTCATTATGTTACAGGTCTCGCAGTTTGTTTCACGTTTGTGTGGCATCTCACATTCTTCGCTGGCTGTGTCGCAGTCTCAGGCTATCGTGAGAAACAGAATCGACACACCATCACTATGTTGAAAGTGTTGCCAGAGTCTAGGGCTCGGAAAGGTTTGTATTATTCTTTTTTTCTCGTACAATTATGTTGTTGAGAACTTTGTATTGCTGGACTGGGAGTAAAATAAATAAGTACCTACATGAATGTCTAGCTTTCCAGTACAGAGACAGTAAAAAATATCAATGGACAGGGTAGCATGTACGGTCGACAGTAGATCAGGATTTACAAACTTATTAAATTCTCCAATATACTTTGAACTTGAAGAGAAGCAGTTAAGTTCGGAATTGCCTAAGAAAGGGGTTTCGCTACCTTTGTAATGGACCAGGGAGCCGATTCTCGCGCTGAGAAATTTCGAATTCGACATTTGTCTATCCTTAATTTCTTCATTAAAAATGTAAGTAAAACTCTACTACTGTCAAAATCCTTTAGCTTGAATGATCTTTGACAATCCTATAATGTCGAAGATTGTTTTCGGTGAGTATTTGATACAGATTTTTGGCTCCAAAAAATTAAAAATTCGAGATGTTGAAGGCGCGAGAATTGCCCCCCAGTGGCGTCATTGTTTTTCAGCGTCCACTCAATTTTTTATCACTGTTTTAAAGCATCACAATCAAGGCATATAATCGTGATTAACTTTGCCTTAGGTAATATCGGAGCCATGATTTTTTTGTTAATTTTTTACCTCAAACCTACAATACAAAGTCAATAATCTGCTGATATCTCGGTTTCGTTATAGTTTTTAGCTATATGTATATGTTCCAAAATGAGATTTGTGTCTCTGTGTTCTTTTAAAATTAACTATTTCAGTAAGTGGCCGTCGTGTTCACCTTTTCGTAGAAAGTTGAAAATGACGCCAACTTTACCCATAAGTACCCCTTTTTAATTTTGTATAAACCGCAGTTACAAATGACTGTATATGTTGCAGGCTAATTAGAAAATTGTTTTTTTGCGAAAATCCTAGAGATATTATGAAAAACCGGGTAATTAGACAATGGTGTTGTCATTTCTCAATCCTACTGAAGAAAGATAAGGTTTTTGCGAAAAAACGGGTTGTCTTAGTAAGATTGCGAAAAGAATCGCTGGCTACTATGAAATAAGAACACCGATTGGCTGGTCGGAACTTCCAAAAACACATCTTCTCTGTTTGTTGACGACTTGACGTTTTAAATGTCAATCCATTCTTTTACATGTAGTAAACTTTCTGTGCACCAATCAGAAAAAGAGTTAGTAAGCCAGCAAAACTAAAGCCAATCAGAGTTATGAATATACAATGTTACTAAAAAACCCCGTATTTTTGCAAAAACTATCTTTTTTCAGTAAGATTGAGAATTGTCAACACCAATGTCTAAATATCCGTGTTTTCGCAATATCACTAGGATTTTTGCGAAAATTATATTTATCAAATCATCATACGACATATGAATATATATATGCATAGCTTTGTATTGTGGGTATTTCGTTAATATTTAGAATCAATGTTTGTGGCATTCTAACAACCGGATTTAGATACTTACTAAAGTGAAATATTTATCTTTACAGAAAAGAAGTCTTGCCTGTATCGGCTGTTCTGCACGGGAGGGATAGACCCGGATGATCCGGATAACCCCATAGACAACAAGGAACATTGCATCATGTCCTTTTTCAAAACAACCATGGCTGATTTCCTGAACAATGGATTAGTAAAAACTTTTGTCATCATTATTTTCTTAGCTTATTTGGCTGGTGCTGGGTATGGAGTGACCAATCTCAATGAAGGGCTTGAAAGAAGAAGACTTTCTAAAGAAGATTCTTACTCTGTGGAGTTCTTCGATAGAGAAGATCTTTACTACAGAGAGTTTCCTTATAGAATTCAGGTAAAATCAACTGTCATCCAGTCTTGGAATACATCCATTGTAGAAACATGCTCATAAACAATAATTTTAACATTTTTCTTTTGCTGCAGGTGGTAATAACTGGAAATTACAATTATTCGGACCCAGAAATACAGGATGAAGTTGAACTTTTAACCCAAAGATTAGAAAACACGTCGTATATATCAAATTCGCTGTACACCGAATCTTGGCTAAGAACATTCACCAACTATGTATCGAGAAATAACGATTACTTAAATGTCACCATCGACAACGAACCCGATTTCATACAAAATCTAAAAGAAGTAAGTAGATAATTTTCGCCATTTGGTGATCTTGGTGAATTCTTATAGAATTTAGTCTCCCTATAATCCAACAAAGATCTTAAAACATTACTACGTATTATGTACTCAAGAGTTGATTTGTTACAGTTATGGTTGTTCCCCGCAAATCCATTCTCGTTGGATGTAAAGTTTAACGAAGCTGGTAACCGCATTATAGCTTCAAGATTTTTGATACAAGCCATCAACATAAGCGGTACCAATCATGAGAAGGAAATGGTCAAAGTGTTAAGAGACGTAGTCGCTCAGTCACCACTTAACGCGTCTGTCTTCCATCCATACTTCGTCTTCTTTGACCAGGTAAAGAACTAAAGAAAAACATACTTCAACTTATTCAATATACTTCATAACATCATTTCTTTATGGTTATGTTTTACTAACATAATTTATTTCTTTTTCAGTTCGAGCTGGTTAGACCGACTTCCATTCAGAATCTGTGCTACGGAGCTCTAATGATGATGATCACATCCTTCATATTCATCCCCAACATTCTCTGCTCGCTTTGGGTCGCCTTTAGTATTATCTCTATTGAAATCGGGGTAGTTGGATACATGGCTTTATGGGATATAAATTTGGATTCAATATCGATGATAAATCTGATCATGTGCATAGGGTTTTCAGTCGACTTCACCGCTCACATCTGCTACGCATATATGGCATCCAAAGCTAAATCTCCGGATGCGAGAGTTAGCGAGTGCCTTTTCTCTTTAGGGTTACCCATTGTTCAAGGCTCTTTCAGTACTATCCTCGGAGTGGTAGCCCTACTCCTCGCTGACAGTTACATATTCTCAGTTTTCTTTAAAATGGTGTTTATGGTAATATTCTTCGGAGCAATGCACGGGTTATTCTTACTCCCAGTTCTTCTCTCCTTGTTCGGGCCCGGATCATGCACAAGAAAAGAAGAAGACATCAAAATGTCTAAGATAGAAAAGTGCTATCCTCATCCTTATTGCTTGCCACATCCTCAACTGGTATTGAACGACCAAATTTTCAACGGAAAATCTTTGAACCCAAACGGAGTCTACAAAATTTACGGAGATGACAAAGACCTAGGTATCGGCACTTCGGGAGAAGACACGAGCGAGAGTAGCTCGAACCAATCACAGCGCCGACAAATAGATGATGACGGTGGTCGTAAAAAATACGACGAAGGATGGAAAAGATCAAGTTACTGTCAGAGTGCGAGCCAATTCCAGCCGTCTGGAGAGCTGGATATGTACGGCCACGAGTTGGATAGGACTTGGCAACGGCAACGCTACGAGGACAACCGACGAGTGTTCGACAACTACAGAAAAGCTCCGCAGCCGAGGTCTAGAGATGACGACTGGGTCACTTCGACCCGCAAAACTAGCGACGACGGGCCTCGTCGAGAAGGCACGTACAGAGTGATGCGCGCCCACTCCCACCACAACATCCACAGGCCACGAGCTCCTCGACGCTCCAACTCTCACCAAAACCTCGAACATTTAGATTACGTAGCAGAAATGCGCTTTCCTTGACAGTAGAATCTGGTAACTTCCAAGTGATGAAGTTTTATATTATTAAAAGTGCTCAAATTGTGGACCAAAGTATTTACCTGCTACTTTCGTAAATTCAAGTAATATTTTAAGATTTGTAATAAGTATTTAGAAGAATCTTTCCTTATATTGTATCATTTACTATATAAGAAAGTATTAGTTTAGGGTAGCTTTAGAGAGATAAAGCGTAGTGCTATAAACTACAAAATACTTTTTCACTAATAAACAGTTAGGTATGACATAAAATAATGTTGCTTAAGAGTTAGTCCAAACAAGAAATCTAGGGCACAATAACCTTTTTTTTAATCATATGTATAATATTATTCTATTAAACATTTTCTCTTTGTGTAAGTGAGTACTTTATTAAAATAAATAAAGATATAATCAATTTAATACATAAACTAATATTCCGATACGATTGAAACACATTATTTTTTAAATAATTTATTAAAATATTACTAGTTCCTAAAACTAATAATACTTATAAAGTAAAAGTATCAATCAGTCAAGTGTTTCATATAGTTATATAACTTATACAATGTTATATTCTGATTCGGGTCGTGTCTCATCCCCCGTACTGGCAAGCAGACATTATTATAATTTATTACAATAAAATTTCTATTGTGTTGCGTCTCGTTCATTGCCAGCGAAAGTTGTTGTGATGTATATTCTTAGTTTCATATGAATTGTGTGATATTATAAAAATCTGGGTAGATAAGGTTTTAACTTTAAAGGATTGTGTAAATATAAGTGTGTAATTCGATGACTCCGTTGATTTAAAGGAGGGAAGCTTTAACGTTACCTGTGTTTAAATACTGTAAATAAATATATTAATTTGTGATATCTGTATCTTGCTGCCATGTATGCTATCCCAATTTATATTATGTAATATCTCTTCAGTATGAAAATAAATATTTTCATTTATTACAACAATTAGATAATGTATCGAAGTTACATTAAAACCTCCATTGTTATTTACTTTCTGCTCATCATGAAGGTTAAAGTTTTTAATTGATTTTTATTGTGAGCTTGTTCACAAACATCATGACTGAATATTGTAAATATTTTGTTTATTATTAATAAAATTAGTTTTGATAAATCAAAAAGGTTTTATTTACTGTTCAAAACTTTCGTTTCTAATGGACCTAGAACTAATTATTTTATAATGTACAACGAATCAGGTATACTTGTATCACTATAACTATATTACACAATAATATTTAAATAACACTACTCGTCAAGTAATAATTAAATCGAGTATAGCGTTCTAAAAGCCTTAATTAAAAGTGCTACCTATTTACGGCCGAAATTAATAACCAATCTCTAGACAGAGATAGATAGAGAGCTTTCTGAGATAGTTTCGCTACCTAGCAACCGTCGTTTTGGACATATTAACAAATATCCTAGGCAACTTTCTCAGATAACCCTATCTTTATCTAGACATATGTTATTAATTTCGGGCGTTGGTTTTTAACCAATCAACTTAACATTTTTTTACTGGACACTCCATATAACAAGTCTCCTTTTTTACTGTACATACTATACTAAACAAAAACCAAATCGTCATGCGAAGTAATTAATATTTTACAGTAAAGCAACTCTATTATAGTCTAAGACTAAGTTGTAATTTAAAACTGACTTTGTCCTTTCCTTCGTTTAGTATAAAAATGATAATTAATCATTATACACCCTCCATTTCACTTGGAAATAGTTCAATTTCAGCACAATATTCACTGTTATCATGTTAAACGTTTTTATTTCTGTTGATTGGTTTAAAAACTGCCATTCTTTCTCCAGATTCCGATTTAAACAAACTTAAACCATCATCTTTAAACACTAGTGACAAATGAATACCGGGTAAATAAAATACTACGAAAAGTAGCAATTTCCGCGTCAAACAAAAAATGTATGCGATTAATCATTAAATCTCATATGCGTCGTTAATCAAATTATAGTTTGATTTCAACTTACCAATTTCATACAAAATGTGCAAACTCCAGTTCCCAACACAGTGTGATATTTCAAACTGGCAGCACTTGTTAGGACGATCTAGAAAGATCTGCTATTAGGCTAATATGTAAAGGCAGAATCACAAAGAATCATTCTAAATACAAACAATTACCCATCTAAGATGTTCTAGCATGAATTTTAGCTAACAGTTGACTACAAAATAATATAAGATCGCTACTTTCAAATCTTTCACAAATAAAATCTTGTAAAAACGCTAATTCTCCTTTTCTGTTCTCTGCATTAGGTACATTATGTTTCTCTATTATTTCAGTCATTAATGGTTTATGATCATTAGTAGTAACTCTCTTCATAAATGCATTTTTAAAAGCTTCAAATGGCAGTGTATCAGCTATCTCTAGTTTCAAAGACTCATCTAAATTAGAACCAAGAAGTTCAACGAAGTCAGGTTTCTGTGAACAAAATATTGAAAAGTTATCACTTAGGTCTAAAAATTATTATCTGATCAATATCAATGAATCATAAAGATAAAAGCCCACCTCTGCTAAACATGAAGTGATTATTTCCTTAGTGGATTTGCTACCACTCTCTACAGTCTGAACATCTTTGTTGCGTGTCTTAAATTTATCCGTTTGAACACTAACAGACGTGGTGACACTAGCTACAGTTTGCATTTCCATATTTTTAGAAACTACACTAACTGTCTGTGTTTCAATGTCCATTTTGGAATCACTCACAAATACTGGAGTTTCATTGACATCATTGTTAATTTCTGTAACTTCTTTAGGCCCAGATTGCTCAAATGCTTTCTTTAGAGCATAATCAGTTAAAACCTTCTTAGCGATTTTTACTTTTGGTGCCTTTATACATAGCCTGTTTACTTCAAGTTCCGTCATTTTTGCAAGATCACCAACTGTTGTTAGCTTGCCTTCCAATTCTTTTAAAAATACCACTTTCATGGTTGGAGATGACAAATCACTAGCGATAGTCTCAATAGGATCCATACAGTCTACAAGGTCTGGGCACAGAGGGTCAAAGTCATTCAAATCACTATTTTTTACAATTTCTACAGCTGGAGTTTCATCTAAAGACATCGACTGTGTATTATCCGAGTTAGTTCGATCTAATTCAGAAAAACTTTCCACAGCTTTTGTTAACACAGAATCAAGCTTGAATACATTATCCAACCTTTTGGGCGATTTTAAAACTGTTTGTGAACGCAAATTTTGTCTTTCTAGGCGTTTTAGTGCAGAGTTCTGTGGGGATTTTATTCCACAAGGCTCAATGTATTTCTGAACTGACATCGTGGTAGAAACTGGAGGATCGTGGAAACTCACTCTTTTTCTCTGAAAACGAAAAAAATATATAAAAGTAAAGACAAGGCCACGATAGATTAAAATGAATTAGCTGACTAAAACAGATCGAATTTTACTTACTTTACTTGCAGGCGTGACAGTTGCATCGTCAGTAATTTCCGCTAGTTTTCTTTTCAATATCGGACCCGAAGGACTGCAGTCAGAAGTTGGCAAGGACCTTTTGAACTTCAGGAAATTTTCAGAATCTTCATTTTCTTCCGAATTTTCACTATTATCAGCAACCGAGTTGTACAAAATCCTTAAATTTCTCCTAGCTGGCGTACTCGATGGGCTTACTCTTTTAGGTTCCTCCGTTTCAGGTCTTTCATTATTAATAATAGTTTGTAACCTATCAGGAACGCAAAGTCCTAACATCTGAGCTGCTCTCCTACCAGAGCGTACTTGCGGTTTGTTTTTCTTAAGGGACAAAGAAGAACTAGGACTACTGTTATTATTTACATGACTTACTTCTCTGGGAGGCGATAGATCCCTTTTGTCCGGTGATATTTTTTCTTCAGTAAATATTTCAGGAGAATTGCACTTTTCAAAAGGTTCACCATTGCTTTGAACAGGCGACGACAATTTGATCACAACGTAATCACTGCTTGTTTCTGGCGACGGTGACTTCCTCTCTCTTACAGGACTCATTGGTTTTATCGGTGATATCTCCAAGGTGTTATTAAGAAAATCTTGTTTTCTTTGATCATCATCTTTGAACGGCGAAGAGACCGTATCAACTTCTTCAATCTTAGACGATATTTCAAGTGATTCACAAATAGATTTTGTAACATCGTTGGCAGTATTTACCTCATTTTGCGGAGTCACTACTTTTTCTGTGATATTTTCGCTAACTGCGCCTTGGATATTGTTTTGCTCTTCTACTTTCTCCGTAATCTTATCATCCACAAATACATTAGGATCTGTAGGTTGAGTGTCTGCTTCTGCAATCTCTTGGGTTTCCAAACTAACACAGGTGTCTTCTGTGTCAACTACAATAGGTGACTCATCTTCATCGTTAATTATAATAACATCACTAGAACTATCCTTCAACTCTACTGTTTTATCATCTATTGGTTCTGTGTCCATATTTTCTGTAGAATCCATTTGAGATTTTTGGGAAACAGTTCTATTCTGAGGAAAGTCACTGTCATCTGCTTTATCAAATGCATCCGAGATTTGTTGCGTTAGTGACTTGTCAACCAATTCAGAATCAGCATGTGTCTTTTTTTCACTAACGACATTGGTTTTGGATAGTTTTAATGGACATTTTTCTAGTATAACTGTGAGTTTTTTATGGGAACTTTTAGTCGATGACGTGGATATGGTGGTGAAGGTCGAGTCTTGTGAACTTTCTATGATATCTTCTGATTGAGGGTAGTCTTCTTCTGTTATGTCAGAATTAGGTTGAGATTTGTCTGGGCTGTCATTGATTGTAATGAATTCACTGGTCGATTCATTCGGAGTTCGTTCTTTATCTTTCTTTTTACCATTTGTAGAATGAGCTTTGGAAGGAGTTATAGTTTCTGACTTAGATTTATTCAGTTTCTCAGTTAAGCTTTTACGTCTCGAACTATTCATAGGATTTATGATATTCTTTCTGGTTACTCGCCGTTCCGTGTTTATTTTTAATAATGGATGCCCTTCGACTGTATCTATTGCTAATTCTTTTTCTATACGTGATTTTTTACCACCGCTTTTTTTAACAGAAGATTTTTGGTTCCCACTTTCTACTTTTTTGCTCGATTTAGGAGTTTTCGCACTTTCACTAATTGAAATATTTTCTTGAGCAATAACAATTTCAATGCTTTGTTTTTTGTCAGAGTTTTTGTCGGAGTCTAAGTCAACCATTTCTTCTGTATTTTTCTCAACAGTTACCAATTCTGTTTTCGTAACAGAAGCTGTATTTTTATTCACAGGTTCATTTTCGGAAGCTTTCAATGATTCAACTTCATTTACACTTTCCATTTCTCTAACTTCATCAGAAGTACTGGCTGTTACCATGGGTAAGACTTTTTTAACTTCATTATTTATACTATCGACTACCTTATCATTATCTACTGCTACATTATCTCCATCAACTGCCTTAGAAGCTTTTGAAAGCTGATCACTTTGTTCAGTTGGATTATTGCACTGAACCTTATCATCATGTGATATTTTATCAGGTTCAGATGGTTGTGAATTATTTTCAAAAGTTTGTTCATTTGATAACCCATTTTCTGGTTGCGAATTACTTAGGCTTGACGACCGACGATTCCTCTTTAGGGCTATCATTTCTGCATCATCGAACTTTTTTGGCTTCCTTTTGACACGTGATGGTCTTTCAGCGTTTATTTTGGGAGGGGCTGAGTTGATAACGTTTGAAGGCTCGTTTAACTTTGATATGGGAGTCTTTGGTATATTCTCGATTTGTGTTAAACTTTCTGACAAATCTTTGATATCTTTTTGAACGCCCGACTTTTCAATCAAATTTCTTACATTTCTGAATACCCTGTCTTTTAACGCTATTCGGGGTGATTTAATGTGTTTTGGTGACGACAAAGGTTTCAATGAATCTAAACTGGCAGTAGTTGTTTTACATGTACTTTCTTCAGCAGAATCTTTCTTTACATTATCCGAAAATATGTTTTCTATGATTTTGGGAACAACATCTGAACTGGGAATATTTTTAAGAATGTTTGTGACGTCCCCTACGTTTGAGGATTTGCTAACAGAAGAAGATTTACTATTTGTGGATGAAGAATCTTGTGAATCAGTTTTCCATGTTGAAATTTTAAATTCATCCTGTGATTGAGATAAATCTTGATACAATGCTGGAATATCCTCCCTTTTGCGCTGTAGTTTCTCTTTTTGGTTTTCTGTTAGTTTTCTAGGGTTAAATTTCCAATTTGATTTCACTACAATATACTCTTCACCATTTTCCACTACTGTATTTACTATACTAGCTTCCTTTTTCTTGGCCTTTCTTGTGATTATTTTTTTATTTGGAGTAGTGAATTTGTCTTCATTTGGCTTTTTATTTGCATTTTCATTGACAGACTCGGTGTTAGATTCTATTTTCTCAATAGCCATTTTGATTTCATTATACGGAGCATAACCTTCACTAATATTCGAAAGGCATGTCTTCAAAGTAGCTAATAAGCGAGTTTTGAGTGACTCGTTGTTATTGACTAGTGACAGTAGATTCACTAATTCTTCAGAAATCACAATAGTACATGGTTGGTGAATTTTTTTAGTGGACCGGAAAAATGCATCCACTTGTGCCAGTAGATTGTCGAGCGTAATTGCATGATTTTCCTAAAAATAAATACAGATTTTTAATGATAATCGTCATGATAATCAATGTAATTAGGTTCTTAGTTTTACATCTATTTTTTTTTACGCATATTATCTAGCCCACGTTAAGTTTCATAAAGAACTTGTGTTATGGATACTAGATAACGGATAAACATACTAATATACTTTTTTTCTAAATACTTACATGATATACATATTAAAAACCCAAACCAAGACAAATAGACATGTTCATGCACACAAATATTTGTCTTGTCCAGGGATCGAACCCGGGACCTCTGGCAAAGAATATGTACACTTACGCGAAAAGAAGCGACACTTGAGTAAACAAAGATTGAAAGCTTCTTGTTGCATCATACCTATTAAAATAATCAATCTTTTTGGCGACCCTATTTGTCTGCACTTTCTTAATAATTAACCCCTTATTTATACATAAATATAAATTTCTTACAATCACACCGATTAATCTAGCCCTAAAGTAAGCACTGTTAAGGATTGTGTTATGGGATACTAGGGTGACAGATATAAATACATATAATTATACATATATAAGTATTCATATGTAGACATATTTAAACGTCCATGACTCAGGTACAAATGCTCGTATTCATCATAGAAATATCTGCCCTTACCGGGATTCGAACTTCAGAGCAGTCAAAACCTTGGTGTACGTGCCACTACCACGGAGGTCGTCAAACTATTTATTATAAAATACTATATAAAACTATTTATAGTTAAATTATTAATGTCGTTATTTCTGGCAGCTTGCAACTTTTCTTAGGTCCGCTTTTTGTCAGTAGAAAAAGTCTTAACCGTCTTAACGGGCGTAAGGAAAATTTAGACGATTCAAAAGCTTAAAAATTATTAAGCCTTTTTAAAAAAATATATTATTATTACAATAATTGAATATTAAAAACAAACCTATATTTGCACCCAAACCAACTTACAACATATCTTTGGCGTAAGTCAAAATTCAAGTCGGTATCAACCATAGCTTCTACATGGTTCGACTACTCGCCACTGGAGCCATTGGCGCTGGCGGCGCTCGAACTCACACGTACAGGCGATTGTCAGAAAGCGGGTTTAGTACCCCTGCACCAAACAGGAGCTCTATTTTTGATTCACTTGTCTCGAGGATTCTACTGGTTTTCGTGCGACGTTTGAGTTTCCGTATTCCGTAAAAGCGACCTTGCACGTATATACATAGCTTAGCTTTTCGCCTGTAGTACCGCCTGCCAACGCTAGCGCGCGAGGGGCAAACCGAAAAGCGTGCTATGTCTACGATTGCAAGGTCGCTAATGGCCTGGCCCCCTACTCTTGACGCGATCGCATTGAAATCGAAATTGAATTAATGTCAAACGTCAGTAATTATGACTTAAAATATGTAATTAAACTAAAAAATTTACACTTGAAATTAGTAAATAAAGTAACTTTGTACTGTAGTAATCGATTTTAGCGGCAATTTAAATCGAATCAACGTCGAAAGTCAGTAATAATTATTGACATTCAATCTCAATCTCAACGCGATCCCGTGAAGAGAAACCCCCCTGATCGCTTCCTCGTTCGCATCGCCACTCGCGCGACGAGTGATTCAAAAATAGAGGTCCAGGTCGTAAAATTTTCTTGCACTAAGACTTACCACATTATTTTTTTCTTGAATTTCTTTTATAATCACTATCATTACATTTTTAACACATCTCATCGCATTTTTGGCAAGTTTAACTTTTTCCATCAACATAACATTATTCAGAGTACTGGCGAGAGTAACTGTTAAAAAATCGCAGACACCTTCTATTTGACTGTAGTCTTCCACTCGATTTGTGACAGCCATTAATAGCTCAACTGGTTTTTCATAATCTTAAAGAATGAATGGAGTACATTTTTAAATTTCATATTTTATGCAAACATCAAGTTATTCTATTTGTCAGAGAGCAACATCATATTACTAAAGAAGTCATCATACATTTATCAAAGCAGCACACTACCCAAGTTGCCACAATTAAAAAAAACTTAATGTGCAATTCACATAGTGATATCTAAATTTTTACTTCACTATAAGACACCACTATGTATTTCAAGACAAAAATAAAATTGCTGATCATGCCAAAACTATTACATTAAGTAAAACAGTAATTAAAAAAAAAAACTAGAGATTTGAAAGAAATATATAAAAAAACTTGAAATTATTCACAGAATAATGTAATAATTTTGTCAAAAAGATCTTTTCTGTCTCATTGTTTTTACAATGCTCAATAGATAGATCCTACTGACATCAAGATTACAATGAGAGGGTCTTGGGCTGAGTCCAGCATTACTACTTTTGATAGAATGAGTTATGTATGCCTTTTCTAATCATTTGTTGCTCACATTTTCAAATTTAAAGTATCAATAAACTGTGATATACATACCGCAATCGGTTATCAGCGCATAGTTTAAAATCACCAGTGCAGCATTTAGTTTGAAAAGCAAATTAGAGTTTGTTATAGTACTTGACCAAAGGAAGGTGCTGATATTATCCTTAACATTATCGTCAAGTTTCGGATATGAAAATTCAAATAATTTGAACCATACATAAGAAGAATATTTCACCTGAAAAAAGTAATAATAGATATTTATGAGCTATTTATTAAACATAAATGTTTCATGTAAAATTATATATAATTTATTATTAAAATACTAATACATACATCACTGAAGGAGTCATGTGATTGCAAAGGCCACAGTATAATGCTATCCGTATTTTCGAGATTGTAATTGAGATCAAGCATTGTTTCAGAAAGAGCCGTCCACAAGAAGGACAGGCTATATTTAGAAAAGTTTGAAAATATCCAGTTTATCAGATTTTCTGGTGAACATAAATTTCTATCCATAACATAGCATGTAATAAGCTTTAGTTTTGTTATTATGTCCTTGATAGGCTGACTGTAATCAGAAATAAAATATTGTTAATAAATCATGAACTTAAAACAATACCAACTTTCAAACATAAAATAAAAAAGATACAATGTATAAAGTATATTATACTTCCATGTTGACCACAACTTTTCTGTTTTTAAAAGTTATTTATGTAAAATACTTTCAGTTACCTTCTATAGTAGACATTTAAGGACGGCCTCATCACCAAAGATATAATTTTATGCATAGGCTCCTCTTGCTCACCCTTACTTTTTAGTAGTGGTTTGATTTTATCGTTTCCAAACAGTGACATTATCAAATTAAAAATAAGTTCAATTTTGTTATCAAGTGATGGCCCATACTGAAAATTTTTAATAAATTTGAATCATCTTCATCATCAACCATTTTTAATGTCTAAAAGTGCGCAGTGGCGAGCGGTCGAAATATGGTGAAGGTAAGCCGGACCAAAAATTTCTCAAAAAATTCTATTAATTGTATTATGGATCGGTGGGGTGGGACTTCTAAGAGGGAAGCCGATAGGAATAGGTTTGTATGGACCCTTCGCCGTGACAAGTTATTTTCCGTACCCCTGCGTTGGCGAAAACCTTGGTCACATAAGACATTTCAATAGGTATCGCCTATTAATTGTTTACGCGCCGCACCGCGCCGGCGCAGCTTCGAGTTCGCAGCCAGATCAGCACTATGACCACTTACCGATTCCTCGCTCAAACCACGCTAATGTCGTATTTGATTCGATTTTTCAAAATTCGTTTTCTCTTTAACACTTACAAATTTAAAAGAAATTTTCCTTGTTTAATAATTATACCATTTGTGACTGTCATATGCTTGTACAATAACTCTATAATTTGTGAGTATTACGGAGAAAATGAATTTTGAAAATGTCAAAACCAAGTAAGACATTGGCGTGGTTTGAGCAAGGAATCGCTAAGTGGTCATAGTGAATAAGGGCACTGGTAGGAAACTGCCTTACTAAAGGACGGCCGCTCGCGTTTTCAACCGCGTGGTTCCCGTTACCGTTTGGAATATCGGGATAAAAAGTACCCTATGTTCATAATCTTCTATATATGTACCAAATTTCATCCAAATCCGTCCAGTAGTTTTTGAGTTTGATCGTTGCAAACAAACAAACAATCAAATCATTAATCTTTATAATATTAGTATAGTTAAGGAGAAATTTGGAGTTTGTAAAAATAAAATAAAAAACTATCTTTATACATTAAATAAAAAATTTTGTACCTCGATCATAGTCTCCAACATACATAACAGCTCATGAAATAAGTCTTTCCTGATATTATTATCCGGTAGCTCACTGACAATTAACACAAATGATTTCCAGGCACAAGTTATCTGTTGATGCGTCACTCCAATATTTTCCATACTTATAGATATTGCCACTTTTAGAGAAAATACCCAGTCATTCCAATGGTCCACCAAAACCTTTTTGGTAATTATTCTTTCAGTTAATTTTGGAAAATCAAGGCAGCCAGTACAATCCAAATGGCCAGCAATTTCAATAAATGCTTGAACTGCCTTACTCTTCGTATTTTCAGTTAACAAGCAAGGCACAAATGGTTGTTTGTTTTGACGCACATGTTGACCAAAGGAAAAGTGTAAAAAAGATATAAGTATTGGATCTAAGAACCTCTCCATCTTTCCTTGGAAGCTTCTTATTAAATGCCACCATGTGTTCAATTTAGCCAAAGCTGTTTCTTCTACTTTAGCATTATTAGATTTCAATGGAACAATTAATAATTTCACCATTTTACCGATATTTGAATCATTTGTCTCTCTCTGAAAATTATTAATTAAAACATCCCAACATTGAAAAGCTCTGCATCTATTTGTAACATCCATTTTAAAAGCTATCTCTACAACTGGCAACATTGAATTGATGGGACTTCCTCCTGGACTGTTATTGCGAGTAATTTGATTCTTCAGCAGTTTTATGAAAACTATCCATAATCGGTGCCAAGATTTGCTTCCATTCTCTAACATAGTTTTCATTAAAAGGGGGTATCTAAAATAAAAGAACATAATTAATTCCATATAAGTTAAAATAATAAAACCTATCTTTAAATATTACAATTTAAGATTAAACTTACTTCTGTGGGTTGTAAATACATTCCAGAACACATTGCCAATTTGCATCTTTAGAGTAATCTATATTAATGAGTCCTTCTGTGAGAGTCTCTAAAGTTTCTAAGGGCTCTGAACTGAAAGCTTCGTTTTGAACACAATGGACTATAGAGGGCATAAGTTTGGTGAACAAAACTTTTAGATTAGCTTTTAAAAATATGGTTTTATTCTCCGTTGGTAACACTCTTAATAATTTTAGTATTAATTTACAAGGCTGGAAAAAATACATTTTTAAATTGTGTTGCACTTTACAATAATAAAACATTATTACATTAACAAGAAATGGTACTGCATTAATTTTCTTGGTATGAACATAGCTAAAAGTTCATTTACCAGATATACTGATAATATGTATATTGTACACATTGAACACACCTTGAACTTTGACTAAAAAAAATTGACTGACACACAGTAGGTTTACAATAGTTGTTAAAATCACATGATCCTGTGCAAAAACAAATTGAGTGCTTGGGTAAAGGAAAAGTCATATAACTTCAGTCACCCAGACACTTATTGTAATCCTACCTGAGGCCAGACGTTAGAGCATGGTCACAGCCACCTACCAAGGCCCTACCAGTAGCACTAATATTTTACAGTCCTTCTGACTCCAGACATCAAAAGATTTTTTATAGGTTAAATTAATGATATGAATTTCATAGTTTCAAAACATGTTAATTCTCAGTTAGAGATAGGTTGATTATCAGTATAATTTACGAAAGTTTTATTTTAAAATAATAATAATAATTAGACATAATCTGGATACATTGCATTAATCTTCTTAGCGTGAAGTCATTATATGGCCCTTGGATTTTTATGACAAAAATAGCTACTAAAAGTCGTTGGTCTAAACAAGTATCCTGAATAAGTTCTACTTATAATATCATGGGTCATACTTAGGAGGATATTGTATTCAAATATTTTTATACAAAAATCATACCATAAATCTTCTCTCCAATAACTTTTCAAGGCAATACACATCAAGTACTTCTGTTATCACCTTTGAATGCCATATTGCTAATTCAATAAGGACACTATCAGGATATGATATGACTGTTTCAAACGATAACACTTGCAGCGTTTCCATTTTGCTTAAATGAGCTACTGTCTTTAACATATTTAGAATTTCTATAACTGATGGCAGTATGTTCTTAAGTTTGAAATCTCTAACCTGAAAATATAGTTTGTGTTACATTTTGTAGAATTTTATTTGCATTGGTAATCTTGTTCAACCAATACTTTAATTATTATACTGTTAAATGAATAAAGTAATACAAACATGTCAACTTATAAATATTACTAACTAAGTATAGTTCCTTGCAACAATTTATTGGTTAAATTGCATTGCACTGTTTAGCACTTTCTGCAATTATTAAAGCAAGTATATAAAACTCACTCACTGAAGGGAATAGAAGAATGAATATTTAAAAAACTACCTTTGTCCTCTTCAATATTAAATTGATGATTTGCAGTATAGTAACACTATACTGTTTGTCTTCTCGTAAGTCATGTATACACACAGCTAATAGTCTGTCCAATACGGAAATGTTCATATCCTCATTATTATCCAAAGCATTTTGAAACACTCTATAATTTTGACTTCTTGCCACTAGTGAACATAATGTGTAATCTTCTAAAATCTCTAAGGCACATAAAATATGTTTTCCAGCCATGTCTGAAATATAACAATAGCAATTAATGTAGGTACCTATGTTGAAAAGAAAAACCAAGATTTTATACTTATGTTAGTAGGTATGTATATTGAAAATACTTTTATGAGGAAGGTATACATTCAAGTTCGGGAAGCAATCTAACAAAATACTTATTAGCGAGATAACCGAGCTGAAGGCTAGTTGACAAGTACCATTATTGTCATGATACTCGCCTTAGACAAAACCGTCGTCGAAGTTATTAGGTTTCGATTGTTTCTTCCAAAGCAGTTACTATTTCCTTTGCAAGAATGTGTGGGGTAAAGCAATCTTACCGATCAGGTCGGGAGACAAAAAAGCCACGCCGAACCAATACAAGACACAGTCCCCTAAATTTTATGTACCTATTATTACAACACCTTGCCACTAACAGCAGAATATTTTACTATTTTTGATCAGATATTTACCTGTGGTTTAATAATCCTTAGCTAGTGGTAATTACAGAATGCAGTAAATCATAAAATAACAACGACACAATAGGCTATCATTTTGACATTTACCGCACTTCTGGCGCGAATGTTTCTTTTTTTTTAGTCTATGCCGAGGAACCAAGGAGTAATAGAATAGAACATAGACATACATTGGGTGTATCATCCGAGTTCTTTAATTTAATGTTGAAGCAAACGAAATTCCACAAAATGTTATCAAGGAGCAATTACAATATTCAAGTATCATCAGGCTTGTTTGAAATCTTAGATGCGAAAGTATGCTAATTAACTTTGGAAAACAACTTATCTATTACTTATAATTAGAAACACAGTTCAGCGTGTCTGCAACTATATTGCTTGAATTTGCAAAAAATATAGCTTGGGGGGGACTGAAAATAAGCAGCAGAACCAATTTCTATCATTTTTAAAAATTTTGTCTGTCCGTTTGTTTGTCTCTATGTGTTTGAAAGAGCCAGAAATCCACAGAATTGATATATTTACAGTCCGTATCTTATCTTAACATTTAGGCTTTATTTCAACAAAGCAATTTTAAAGAGATGACGATGTAATTTTTCAAACATTTTTTGATACACAAACAAGCATCGATTTGTCCGAAACTGTACGTCAAATGGAGGTCCGTGCTGCCGATTTTTACCCGCGACCGACGGTACGGACTGACTACGGAGACGATAATAATAATAATATGCGTTTGGGGTGAGAGGTTGTTTGTTTGTGCAAACCTTAGTTAGGTACCATTTATCTCCAAAACTACTAGTCCGATTTGAGGCGGTTTTCATTGATGGGTTCGGGTTTGATTGGTGCATGTTCTTAGATAGGTGTTACGGTGACAATTCACCAGGGGGCGCTACAGTAAACATTTCTTTTGCAAATTGGAAACCTATGTTACCATTTATTTCTAAAACTACTAGTCCGATTTTGATGCGGTTTTCAGTAGGTAATGGGTTTGGGACACAGATTGGTGGTGATCTGTGGTTTGGGATTGATTGGTGAATGTTCTTAGATAAGTGTTACGGTGACAACTCACCAGGGGGCGCTGGAGTAAACATTTGTTTGTGCAAAATCAAAACTACTAGTCCGATTTTGATGCGGTTTTCAGTAATGGGTTTGGGTGTGTTTGGTGAATGATGTTAAATAAGTGTTACGGTGACAACTCACAAGGGGGCTGGTTTTGCTCAAACAAATGTTTACTGCAAACCATTTGTTTGAGAAAATCCAAAACTACTTGACCGATTTTGATGCGGTTTTTAGTACCTAATGGGTTTTATGTAGTACAATGTTCATAATATCTATGCTCTCTAAAAAGGTTTATTTAGAAATAAAAAGCAAAATTAAAACGACGGTTGAAGCGTTATTGAAAAAAACATTTTATAAAAAAAATCAAACCGACTTCAAAAAGTAAAAAATAAAACTTTTGGAGTCGGTGCCAGCCAAAGCATTCTACATTGCACTTCTATTAACTATATTTTTTTTGGCCTTAGCTAACTAGCACCGACTCCAAAAGTTTTATTTTTTACTTTTTGTAGTCGGTTTGATTTTTTTTATAAAATGTTTTTATTTCAGATTTTTTTGTTACATTATGTGCCGTTACTTACACTAAAAATCAGCCCATACACAACAATGATGTCATCTAGGTATACGACTACTTGCCAAAAGGTGATTGATATTTTTCAGGATTATGAAAAAACTACTAGCCAGATCTTCGTAAAAATTATATGGGACCACACATAAACCATTTTCTTCCAGATAAAAAAAGAATTTTAAAAATCTGTTAACAACTGGCGAAGTTATGGCGGAACATACATAAAAAAAAAAAAAAAAAAATATACAGTCGACTTGATAACCTCCTTTTTTTGAAGTCGGTTAAAAAGGACAAAATAATTTAAAAACCCCCGACTTAATTATCCCTCTCGGGGGCTGCTATCACTATTAAAAATTTCAGCATAAATATAAATAAATCCAATTATTCACGATAGGTACTATAAAACTGCAAAACTATAGTTAATTTAAGGCCAGCCCCCGACGGATAATTAAGTTTTAAATTACTTTATCCCTTTATCCTTTTTCAGTTACGTTTTAATCGAAGTTGGTTTTTTTTTCAAATTTATTATTTTGATTTTGTATTTTTTTTAAACCAACTTCAAAAAAGGAAGAGTATGTAGTCAACAGCACGTCAGACTTTGTATGTAATGTATGCTTGATATCGCCCTTATTTCATTCAAACTAGACGCGGTTTTCGTAATAACACAGCTTTATTCACAAGTTTGTCCCATTTTTTTATGTTTCCGTACCTACAGTCGTCATTAGACATTTTTGAAGTCCCCACTGCTGGGAAACTCACTGGCCCTTTTTTTTATAGATGGATAAGGTGAAATAGGCCATGACTCACCACGCGGGCTCAATGTGGATTGGATATAACGATTGCAAATGCAGTACGCACCAAAACGGCCTAACGTGCCTTCCGAAGCACGTAAGAGCTTCAACAATCGTAAGACCGTAACTGCAGTAGGTACTTTACTGATAATCTTGTAAATACTGTCGATTTCGTTACCTTTAAAATTATAATCTACCTTAACTTTAACCCAGTGGTTGTCAATCTTATTTCGTCTATTGTCATTTTCGCCCTCTTTAAAAATTAAATTTTAACGGTACGGTCGGGAATTTATCAGCTGTACCTATACTACGGAACGGAAGGGAAATCGGCAAAGAAGTAATAGCGGTAAAGTAGCTTTTGCTATGGTCGGTCGAGGGATGGGTTTCTTTTGAAGGCGTGTACAAAGCCAAATTGAAACATGACTGATGAAACTAAAGGACTCGGAATCGGCAATGTAGGTACCTAAGTAAGTAGGTATTATAATTACAACAAAATAAAACCGACTTCATAAAGATGCTACACTGCACCTGTACTTTAAGGCTTATGTTTTTATGACGATTTTTAGTTTTTTGCTAATAAAATATACGTACTGACAAATTAATAACCTTCTTTTTAAAAGGGTATCCGTGATAAATAAATAACCTATTCTTTTTTTTTAAGAACCTAAGTGAAAAAGATCGCCATAACAACGGAACATATTCTCTATCGGGAAGTAAGTATTCAAAACTAAGCTTTGCGGGCACAGCTAATCAAAAATTAGCCTTTTGGAGTCGGTGCCAGTCAAGGTAGGAACAATAAAAGTAATAGAAAATGCAAAGAAGAATGCCTTGGGTGACACCGACTCCAAAAGGATTGTTTCTTTTACATTTTGAAGTCGATTTTTATATTTTTTATAAAAAGTTTTTGAGAATAAAATCAGAATACGTAATACATACTTACATATAATATAATATCGAGTAATGCATACATAATATAATATAAGAGCTCGGCCTGCGAATGTTAGGCAACTTTCGTAACGGTTGGTCACGGGATGGATGACCAATTTCTATCTTGAGGTCCTTCTAGATCGGAAGGCACGCTAAGCCTCCAATGGCTTAGCATGCCTTCCGAACTAGAAGGACCGGGACCAATCCCTGCTGCACTTGCAGTCGTTAAAGCCTTCCAATCGCGGTGTGGTTACTTGTACTGTTAAGTATTCTGTGGTGTGGTGGGTTATGGCCCATTCTCCTTATTCATCGCCTAAGGAAGGCCAGTGCCCCAGCACAGCAGTTCTTTTGTCATCAGACATTTTTAATGCCCCACTGCCAGCGCTGGCCATTTTTAGAATGAATATTAGATCAGTTGGGTGTGTATAGCAATCTGGATCTCCTCCATTCACTTCCTGGATTGCCATTATCAGATCACAGTTCGGTCAATCTTTGGTAGAGAACTAGGCTCCAAAGTTACGTCGTTTGTATGAAAATTATGTGACTACCACTGTATTTATTTATATCCGTTATCTTAGGATCCCATAACACAAGTAAGCACTAGTGCTTACTTTGTGGCTAATTAGTATGAGTGTAAAAATGATTATTTTTTATTTATTTTTTACATTCTATCTAACTTATCTGCCACGTATCTACAAACTTAATTACAATTTAATTAATGGACAACCGTAGTTTACAAGTAAGAGCAAAGGACAAAAAATTGCTTTCGAAGTTTGCGTGCGAATTACATTTCTCTGCGTTCATACATCGACTGCATCTTTTCAAATTGTTGCGCGGGGGCACACGCTAGCTAGACGAGGTTTTATTTATTATTCCAAGTCGAGTGCCGACGCAAGCGGCCGTGTCGCTTCATACGGACACTGCCATACGCGAACATCTCGATTGCACAGCGCTAGTCGAATTTACACACGCGCCGTGCTTAGCATGTCAATCGACCAAGCGAGCCTCATAAAACACGTCTCCATATGAGGATGAAACGTGAGAATTTGTGGTAATGGTGAGTCCAAACATTCTGGACGTACCAGTGAGCGAAACATTGTGGTACAGTGAGGACTCTTTAGTGTTTTCTTATAAGAAGTGATGCCGGGACACGCAGGTAGCCCGTACTGGGCCGCCGTGGACTTCGACAGCGAGGGTGAAGAAGCTCAGACCCCGCCCCCCAATCACAATCACAGGGTTTACTTGGACCCGTGGGATTCTGAGGCTTACGGGATGATGCAAGCGGAGTCAGAGTCTAGCCAAGGAGACAACTTCAACTCTTTCGCTGGAGAACCAGTCAGCGCAAGCTTTTACTACGTCCCCACAAAGACTTACGATGAAACAGACGAACCACCTGTGCCGCCCCGAAGGAAGTCACCTCCAGAAACGGCGATATCACCTGATTATTCCATTTACGGAAGGAAATCAACTAGATCTATGATCACTGACTTTCAGCCTGATGTGCCGATTTACGGGGAAAGAATTATCCGTAAGTTGTTAGTCACAGCAATTAAACACAACACTTGTATAAACACTAAACAGTACATTATGATAATAGCTATAGATATAGCTATAGATATACAAGTACATCAAAGAACTTAATGACTATACGGCACGGCCAAGTTTGACATTTTCAAATAAAGCGTCGTTTACATTCAATGAGCATAATCTATATTTTTTTACACGTATCCTGATTCCTGAATCCTGACTCTTGCTTGACACGACAAACAAGTTGCCTACTAGTTATGTCAAAATAAACAACTTATAGAAGCCAAAGTTTATACTTGGATAATAAAACCCCAAGTAAATAAACATTAAACTTGTATGGTCAATTGGTCATACACCTCTGCCTTATCCTACAAAATATAGTTACTAATAATAAGTAGGTATTACGAAAATTTCTTGTTTTTAACATGTTTACATGAATTTGTTATATACTCAGGTATGATTTTTTTTACCTAATTAAAGTTAATAAGTAGAAGTCTTTAAACAGTCAGTTGCTGAATTCAGATGTTTAGAAAAAATCTTACATCTCACTGCCTCAGCATGACGTTATCCTATGAACATTTTGTTTTGAGTTGAGTTTAAGAGGTTTTTAACATGAAATTTATAACGCAGCAATCGACCATTAAAGTTCATTTCAGGAATAATGTAGGTACAACTCCAAAACAAAGCAGGCACGCACGTACTAGAGACTTGCTATTTTACATAGTTATTCAACTACCGTAGTTAAAATTTCTGATTCGCATGATTCGTTGTATTGAATAAGAATTGAAGGAACACACGCTATGTTTCTCACGTTATAGTAACACTGTTCCCGTCACTTGAAGAAACTTGCCCTTTTCGTTAATAGGGGACGGAAGAAGATTGACATTTAGTTAAGGCGCTACTCGGAAAAAGTATGGACTTTTTGATATAAAACTATAGCATGGTTATAGTTGTTACAAATCTGGTAATAACATATATATTTCTTCATACCTTTATCTAGATTCGTATAGTTTCAAACACACGATTTTATGATTTTGCCTCGACACTTTTTCTTTTCGATAAGACCTCTAATAAATACGAAAATTCAAGATTATTCTTAAATGGGGTTACTTGCACTATTGGAAATCGGTTTAATAAGTGGACACCAATAATATTTAGGATCGTATAGAAGCATATTTCTTTTTTAATCGCTGTAGTTTTTTAATACGAAGTGATTTTGTGTTTTTTTGCCTTATTTGCAATATCGGTCTCGCTCCCGTGCGCGTCGTTTTCTCATTGCTATCTCGCTTCAGCATATTTTTTTCGAGTATCGCCTTAACAATTTCCTTTTAACTTTTAACCCCTATATTTGGAACAGGATTCTCAGAAAAACATCGGCGTATTGATAATCACAGCTTGTAGACCTTAGTCGAGTTCTTGTCGAGTAATAAGGGTTTCATATTGGAATTCTTAAGCTTTCTTTTTATGCTATCGACTGTACATCATTCTCTAGCTTCGCCCGCGAAATTAATAATATATCCTAAGTAAGGGAAAGGAAGAGTGTCAATAGTATTTGAGGATAGGCCTATCTGGGGAGTTGCTCTTGACGGGATCGAGATTGAATGTCAATATTTATAACTGATTTTCGACGTTTATTCGATTTGACCGCCGCAAAAATCGATTAATAAACAAAAAAAATACTTTATTTTCCAATTTTAGGTATTAATTTTTAGTTTGATTACTTATTTTAAGTCATAATTACTGATACGTACATCTTATGTTTTGGCGCGCACTGTTCATTGAAATAAAACAACTTTTACGGATATCAAACGTGCTATATTTCCACGAACTAAGTTGTAATTGTCCGTATTTTTAGGTTTTTTAGGGGTTTTTTGATTTTCCCGACGTTTCGGCACCTTTACAGCTGCCGTGGCCAGGGCAGAAACGTCGGCACGGCAGAAAGGTGCCGAAACGTCGGGAAAATCAAAAAACCCCTAAAAAAAACAAAAAATACGGACAATTACAACTTAGTTCGTGGAAATATAGCGCGTTTGATATCCGTAAAAGTTGTTTTATCATAATTACTGATGTTTGACATTAATTCAATCTCGATCTCAATGCGATCGCGTCAAGGGTACCTAAGGGGGCTGAGATGACTTGTCTAGATATTTTTGCTATTATGATTAAAGTATCAAAATAATGACTGTTGCCAGGTTACGAAACCCAGATAAGCCTATCTGTATCTAGAGATAAGGTATTTATGGGTGCCCCTTAATACGCATAACAGATTTAGCATAACATAATTGTGCATAACATTGAATAGGCATAGTTAATAATAAAAAACATAACACTTATTGCGCATAATAATGAAACCGCATAATGGAAATATGCCATAACATTATTAACTACTTAGTAAGTTTGTCATAAATATAAGAAACGAAGCTCGCGCCGTAGGCTTCCATGTTAGGTATTTTTTGTAACAGCCCAATAATAGATATTTTGACATCCTTAATAACTTCTCAGAGAGTACGTATTAGAATATCTGAAGTAACTAAAACGCCTAAATTAAAAAAGCTAAAATCAAAATGTTAAATGGATAAAATGGCGAAAGTTCAATTTTAGGTTTAATTTTATAATCCATCGGAGGTATATTGTTAACAGATTTAAGTACTTGTTATTAATTTACCATAATATGTATTTATACCATTTGCATATTTGTATAAGTAACGTTATGCGATGACTTTGCATAAATGTAATTCATTTTTGTCAAGTCATCGTTAGAACAAGTTACGTTATGCACATTTACATTATGCGTATTCAGTTATGTGGAATAATGTTATGCAATTTAATAATTATGCGTAATAAATAAGCCTAGACTGAATAAATGATATTGATTTGATTTGATTTAATATATGCCAATTTGAATTAGGAGTACTTATTATGTTAGGCGAATTAAAACAGACCCGGGTTTTATACCGGACGTCAGTTTATCCTTAAGTTTCAAAAGACAAAAGAGTAGCGATTTATGTCAAGCGCCCTTATTCCAGAACGTGACTCAAGCAGTGATCTATAATAAAGAACAGAAAGGGATGCGCTTATTGATCGCATGTAGCGACGTCCCTTTCTAAATCTGTCATGTTCTGGAATACGGTCCTTAAAAACCCTTCACGTTTACAGGGGACAGAAGACGGTCGATGTACATTGAAGAGCCTATCTACGCGCCACACCCAGTCCTGTATGAGCCAGTGTATGGCCACATACCACCACCGCCAGGATACTTTCCTCCACCCCCCAGATCTCGCATGTCTCTTCCTCATCACCCAGAATACGTTATGGCCAACCTCGGCTATGGAAAACATAGGAGACATTCAAGGTATTATTTTTAATGTCAGTCATATCGTACAAAAGTTAACGATGAAATCGGAATAATTCCGATACACCTGCATTTTTGGTGTTTTTTGGGTGGTTGATGAGTATTTATCCAGATTTGCATCATTCTTAAATGTAAAGGCGCTGAGTTGTTGCTGAAAAGCCGCTATTTTTTAGATATGTGCAAAACAACGACATAGGAAGGCTCTGACGAGAAACGTCAGTATTACGTTTTAAAGTCAACAAAATATCTGACCATTTGAGCCCTAATCCATTTTCCTAGATCTAATAGGTCTAAATGATACATCTGAATTATTCCGATTTCGAATGTTACATTATGACCAGTCATACCGTTTTAATTTCCCTGTTCTTTTTACTTTGTGTGAAAACGCAAAATTGACGGTTTCTGAATCGATAATTTCTAGTTGAGAACATCTCAAACTCAAGTCCAATCAAAATTTTCATACAATATCATGCATGAGCATCAGCAGTTTGAGACATTTCTCAATCAGAAACAGACCATAATGAACATATTTCTTCAAATTAAGTTTGAGACGTTCTCAACTCTAAATTTTCATTCTAGAAACCAACCAAGATAAATACCGGCTGCTGCTCAAAGGTCGTGGGTTCGATTTAAGTAGAAATCATTTTTTTTTTATTTTATAAACATGGCCATTTCTTGGTGCCAGTCAGTGTTTTCCTTGGGCTAGATAATTAAGTGTGATTGGAATAATAAAAACAAAAAATAATCATCTTTAAAATCGTCGTCATTTCGTTCCCAGTAAACTCTGCATGGATTGCTTTGGAAGAGTAGTTTTGTGATTGTGTCATTATCGTTAAGTTTACATTCATAACACAATAGCTTGCGTCATAGCAATGAGTATGTGATTCTGTATAATAATTATTTAATTAGAAGGTAACTAATACTGAAATTTTAATTAGTTATAAAACTAATGTATTTTATTGCAATACATAATTAAGTGTTGTGAAAGAACATTAATATTTTTAATTAATAACATCCCAATTTGGGAAACATTAAATAATCGCCACATTCTTTATTTTTTTACGATACTATTATTTATAACTGCATTTTTTTAAAAGACGATTCAAATTATGTGCTATTTTCTTATGTGCACTTCACATTAATCAAGAAACTACCTATAACAGCAATTTCTTGAATTATAACTAAATCCTTATTAGCAAGATTTGCAAGTGTCTTGATTCATAGTGTAGTACTTTTAATAAAACAAAGAAAATGCCTTTGTTGGAAAAAATCTTCTATTGGCATACTTTATCATCTTTTTCTCCACCCTGAATATTCACCCCTATTTTACTATCTTACCTTAAGACTTTATTTCCGTCCTCTTGGTCAAATTTATAATGAATTTTACCACACAACTGGTAGTTTCTTGCGTTCATCCATCACTCCACTCTGTACAAGCATCATCATTATCGAAGCGCACCTAATAGGTGCTCTTCAAGGATTCAATTAAAACTTCTGTCGATATCATAATATATTACGTTTTCTTCAGGCTCTTCCCTATGGGTGCGCTTCGAGGAATTGAAATATACTATTTTTAATTGGTTTCTCGAAGCACACCTAATAGGTGCGCTTCGAGGAATTATTTAGTTGCGCTTGAATTGAGGTGCGCTTCGAGGAATACCTCTCATTATCAGCTAATTTAAAGTGCCTCTTGCCGTCGCACATTCGTTCATCACCCTTCATGGTCGTATAAGGAAGGTTGGATTATTTACCTTAACCAAATTTTAATGCACAGGGGTCCTTATTATGGTCGAAAAATGAAGATTGTCCAATTAAAGCATACACCGAGATAAAAAAAAAAGACATGTATCATCAGGTTCGTCCTATAATGTCCTGGATTTGAGGACCTTGAATCTGGAGCAAACGTTCCGCCCGAATGTGTCTACATGCACACATGGTACGAGGAGGACAACGCATAATTATGTTTACCCAACAGTAGGCGGCCAGACGGACGACGGTACATACATACCGCAGTCATACATAAAATTTCTTCGTCTTACCCACCCGTGAAGCAAAACTTTGAGTTATTACATGTAAATCTTTGCAATAGCTCACAACTGTCTATTATGATCTAACGACTGGAACGGTATTGTACCTACTAAACTAATCATTATTTTTAATGGTCTTTATGACATTCCTCACCAAACATCAACATTATCATTCAAGGATGTTAGTTACCTCAAACCTCTAGAGAGCTAGATGGTTTCTCAGCGACAAAATATAAGATATAATTTCTTTATGATTTTTATATGAGTTGAGAATATTACAGAATGCGTCACACATGGAGATTTCCTACGTCAATCGGTCGGTGGTTTAGCTACTAATTAACTCGTTACAACCGGTAACTAGATCAGTCTAAGTTTGAAACATATCGATCAACGATTATTTATTTAAATCTTTATTGTACAATAAACACAAAGTTAGGCACAAAAGGCGGACTTAATACTAAAAGTATTCTCTACCAGTCAATCTTTAGGGAAACAGAAAGCCGCGAAAGCGGTACAAAATGCGATTTGTTAACATTGATATATAAACGAACATCATTTTAAATACATACATGAATATACAAATTAATACATACTATATTAATACTATATACATATATAATAGAGATACATAAATAAACAAAATACAGTACCAACGATAAAATGAGAAAAAAAAACATACATAGTTGATGATACATAAATTACCAAACCACGAACCTAAGCACTCGACTCATCCAAAAGAAAAGCACGAACATTCCTTTTAAAGGAATATTTGCTGGGAAATTTTCTGATAGCGTCAGGGAGACGGTTCCAGAATAACAAAGCTTGCAGAGTGAAGGAGTCCGACATATAGCCAGAATGAAAGAGAGGGGAAGTGAGCGCAAACTGGATTTCAGGTATCCGGGAGAATGCGGATTGTTGAGGATAGAGTAGAGCGTACAGATCAACCTAAGTTGTCTGCGCTGACGTATGGGAATCCCACGATTTATTAATTAAGCCAAGATTATAACAGGGTCATACTTAACATTTAGTCCTTGAGATTGAGAGCCCCTTTACATTCATCCTACGGCGCTTGTAATAACGGCGGGTGTCGTACTAGCTAGGGTAAACCCTACCGAGCTGTTGTCTGTATATAGTTTAAAAGTCATCTTCTTTTTATGTCCATCCGCAGTAGAGACAGCGTTAAACACCCTGCGTTTGTTTAAAAGTCAAAACTATAATGACTTACTAGGTATATTAACAGCGAGGTATATACTTATGGCAAGAGATGTTATATGACATTATGGCTATAATAAGATATGGATTTTAGTAACTTACAAAAATTTTGGTATAATTTTTTTAGGTGTGTTCATATTATTCATAATAGATAAGTATGTTTATGTCCAGTCTGGTCATTAGACAAACGCAAAATCCCAAGTTACGTTCTTCGCTTCACTCACATGATCACCACACAGCTAGTGTCAACGACCTTGACAATTTGATGCAAGAAAAATATGAAGCGCATAAAAAAGCCACAGATATTTCATACGGTGTGCAAGTATCGTAACGAGGTGTGCAGCGAGTAAATGCCATCGTTCCGCGCTGTGGCCACCGCCATCGCCATCCTTGCTGGAAATGGCCACACAGTCTCGTCTTATCTCCTATTTGCTCAGGCAGGTCAGTTAGTAGTTGTGTTTTTTCTTAACTTTATCCTAGAATGAATTAATAACCTCCTTCTTTATTGAAGTCGGTTAAAATACGTTTTTTGTACTTAGTATAAAATCGAATCTATTAAAACTAAAAACAAGTTTATCATCGTTATAATGATAAGTATCGTTAGCTACGATAGCTACAGATCTCCAGTTAATGCGATTTCTAATCACTTGTACAGAGTAATTTTATTATGATCTTGTCAGTATAAATTTACTTCTCATTCAATTATTAACGTGCCATAATCTTTAACTATGAATCAACTCTGTAATCTCAAAAACCATTCCTTTTTCTATTTCACAACTTATTTTTTTTTCTTAAATATTTCGGCAATTTATATGAATGCCTATCTTACCATCAATTATTGAATACCTATAGTTTGGTAGTAGTTCATGTGTTGAAGGCTAAATGGCCTTCAACACATGAACTACTACCAAACTTTTAGAAATCGTGATGACTTTAAAAAACACAAGATATAATTTCATAATGGATGGGATTTAAAAAAAGTTACTATTAAAGTTGATGTTGGTATAAATAGTTATTTGTTATGCAAGGCTGGAAAATTGGATTTTAGCGGCGAGTTACCTCGAGCGCAGCGAGAATAAATTTATTTTTGAAAATAAATTTTATCGCGTTAAATAACTTTGTCTAACAGTGTGGGAGCATCATTCGGCACCATAACACATTGTTATAGCATCTTCCAATGGATAGACATTAAATATTCGTGTATTACGATTTCTACGATTGTGTACGCGGACATTGTAAACATGATGACTGTAGGTCGTTATGTCGTTAGTCTTTTGATAGTGAAAAGCCAGCGTAATATCGTATGCAAATGTTACCGAGTTGTTTTGTTTAAAGACTTATATTTTTATTACGCAATAGGCTGTTTGGATTGAAATATTTAACGATGAAAGTAAAAGCAACATGATTCACTAGACTAGTCGTAATTCACATTATTATAAATTATGTCAGTGGTGTCTGACGATTTTGTGACACAACGAAATAATTAAGGCACAGAGTTGAATCATAGCCCAGGGGGCTAATTGTCTATTTTAAAATTTCAATTCGTAATTTGAAAGATATTCACATACTTCAGGCCATCACTATATGACAGGGGACACCAAATGGCGGACCGCGGTCCGCATTCGGACCGCCGACCTATTTTGTGCGGACCCAGAACAATCTGAGAATATCAGTATCAAAATGTGTGATAATTCAATTTAGCCCGCCGCGCTTTGTCTTGTCTCTGCAAACAAACGAACAAACTGACATACTTTCCCATTTAGAATATTAGTAAGAATTTTAAGTCTTGGTTGCTAGGTATTATCATAAACCAAACGGACCACAAAAGACTTGTATTTATTACAAACGGACCCGCAATAAAACTAATTGGTGACCCCTGCTATATGACATTTGATAGGGATTGTGATCGAGAGACGTTTTAAAAGGTATTGATTAACAAAATTGAACGGTCTAAGCAGTGACGGATGAATTATCTTTCAAATGTATGAAGAAGTGTCAAATAAAGTGTCATTTAAAACATCATTCGTTCGGATAGGGATTGCGACTATAGGTTACACAATTCCATAAATCACTATCACAATCACAATACCTCTCAAAGGGATGGTGATAGATTTTTTAATTAGACAATAAGGGGGCGGGTCAGCAGGAGCTTAAAATCTTTTAAAGCGAGGAAGAATTTAAACCCCCTGAAGGCTTGCAGGTTGAAAGAGACTATACTCTAACTATGAGATTATCTATTATGAGGAGATGTATTGTAAGTCAATAGATCTTTTGAGGTCGTACGTAGTGACTACTGTTCCGATTGACGCTGTATTAGCCACTATATCCCACAAATATTTAATAAATCAGTAACTAGGGCAGGAGGCCCTTTGCGGCCACTTAAAGGTTTTTTTTTTACTTTTTAGGGCTTTGTGTTAGATGACCTCAGACTAAAGAAAAATCTATAATTATCAAGAATTTATCTAACTTGCACGATACATAATTTAAAATATAAAAAAAAAGAAAACAGTTTTTTATAATGGTCAAAGCTGGCACAGTGCTAAAATATCCAGCCCGCTTTGTGGCCACTTACTGTTTACCTACTTCTTCTTGGATCAGTGATTAAAAATGACTTGAACTAGTTAGAAGAATGTGTCGTTAGTGATATTGAATAATACATTTAAATAAAAATTGGACGGCGTATTTTTGTTATAGTATAGTTATAGTATAAGATTTTATATTTAACGGTTTCTTGTTTTTCTACTAATTTGTAAATATTTAGTTGTAGCTGTAAAAAATTCACCGAGATTTTAATATTGTCAAGTATTGATCATCATGTGTCGTGATTTTAAATAAAATAATTTTGTTACATAAATATCATTAATTTTCAAAACCTCCATCCTTATCAAACTTCTTAAGAAATTGACAAATTTACACTTTTTGACATATAATTTACGTTTGTTGATAAAATGTCCCAAGACGTGCTGAAATTAACTGAAAGTCCATTCTTTTATTTCCATGTTAACAAATAATCTAGTTATACAATAATTATTTATAGAACAAAATGGTCACAAAAGGGGGCATTGTCCATAACCGGGGCTACTGCCCTACTTACTTATTTTGCTGGCTCAGCGACCAACAGAATCGATCTTGAATGCTCGATCTCTGACTAGTTCGTTATCTGCTTTCCGATTTTCTTTAGCAATAAAAGATCTTTACTTTATAACTAAGAGTAAGTAGTATTATCAGAGTATTTTAACCTATTACGAAGTAAAAGCGATTATATAAACGAACCAATATTATTTATATTGAAATCGCATATTATAAATCTTTACTGTTATTGAGTTTTCACGATCTTATAATTTTGATTCAGTAGCGCGTCGATGTCTTTTGGATGACGAGTGAATATTTTTAAAATGTACATGAAAATAAAAATCCGGCCAAGTGCGAGTCGGACTCGCGCACCGAGGATTTTTTATTATATGATGTAACAAAAAAATTACGGTTTTCGCAATTTTTCCTTTATCTGTACTATAAGACGTTACTTCGTAACAAATTTCAAGATTCTAAGTTCACGGGAAGTACCCTGTAGGTTTTGATTCCCGTGCGAGTTTCGAAAATTTGCGGAAATTTGCGGCATAAACGGCTGTATTGATTGCTTTGGCTTAGAAGTTTTTTTTTTTTTTTTGTAAATAATTGCATACAACACACCAATTATCTAGCCCACGTTAAGTTACATGAAGAACTTGTGTTATGGATACTAGATAACGGATAAACATAATTATATACTTTTTTTTTGTAAATACATACTTATTATACATATTAAACACCCAGACCAAGACAAATAGACATGTTCATGCACACAAATATTTGTCTTGCCCGGGGATCGAACCCGGGACCTCTGGCGCAGAAGGCGGGCTTAGTACCCCTGCGCCAAACAGGTCGTCATTAGTCGGCTTAGAAGTTTGATTTTTTCACAGCTCTAAGGGACTGTAGACCTGAGTATTAGATATAAATTTCAGTTTGATACCTCTATGCGTCCCTGAGAAAAACGGTATTGACAGACGGACGGACGGACGGACGGATGGACAACGAAGTGATCCTATAAGGGTTCCGTTTTTTCCTTTTGAGGTACGGAACCCAAAAAATTGAAATAAGTTACCATTGTAAAAAAGAAATACTTATTACTTAAATATAGGTACTTTTTTAATTTAAAACCTAAAAATATGTCCTAATGCGTTCCGAATCGCACTATTGACTTTTTATGTAACATTTTATTCTTATTTTAAATAACTTTAAATTAACTATAATACTCTGTTTAAAAATAAAGAAGAAGAAGCATTATTTTGCTATACACTACTAAATACAGCTCGATTAATCGATCGTTAAACATCTGAAAAGAAGTTTCTTTCGAATGCAAGGAATCAAGGATATTCCTAGCATTGATGTGACAACGCTGGCCTACATCGTATTAAAAATATAAAAATTGTTGGAGAATTTCGACGGTGGTCCGCAAATCTCGGTAGCACAGTGGTTAGAGCATTGGACCGGATTTCCAAAGGTCGTGGGTTCGAGTCCCATCTGAGAATTCACTTCTGGCCGAGTTGAGTTTTTCCAATATCTTTCTTTTTAAAATTTCTCATAAGTATAACAATAGCATTGAAAAATGCAAATAATAAAAAATCATAAAATACACCTTTTATATGTATTTGTTGGATTTCCAAAACTAATTTAAGTGTTTATGAGTTATCTTTTTGATTATCAAAATCATGTACCTATTATGTAAATGACAGGACAACAGGATTCACTTCAAACATTGGTTTCATAACTTCTTACCTAATGAATGATAAACTTGAAAATCATAAACCATTAAGTAATTGAAAATTGAGGTCAATATTCAAAATAATCTAAAGCAAAATCATTCATCTCATTGTCATTATTTAAAAAAGAAGTGCAAGTCAGACTCACCCATTGAGGGTTCCGCACACATTTGTATTGTTTGGCGTTTTCGGCATAAGGCTTTAGATTTCGACATGAAATGTTTGAAATGTTAAGTTTACATTGACTGTGTGTGGTATGTAGCATATATGTATAATTTTATATTTTTCTTGTGGTGAAACTGTGTTCATTGGAAAAAATCACTTGTGGCCGAGTTGATTTTTTTTCTAACATTTTTCTATTTAAAATTTATCATAATGTAGGTGTACTTTTTGTCCGTTACAATTTTCAAACGTATCCATCATATAAGCTTATAGTATTATGTACTCATTCCCATCGAGATGTTTAGTACGTCAACTTCACGCCGCCAACTTCACGCAAAGCAAAAAACACACGACTCAAACACACTTCAAGAAGCGTTATTTGTATCATAATAAAGGTTCGCAAGCGTGTGAACGCACCAGTTTTTGCTTACTATAAATGAAAGTTGCACCTGTGAGAGAATCTGCGTCTGTTTGGAGAAACTCGGATAACATTGACCTCTTGTGACCGTTGCGTCAAACGCATAATTGGAAGATCTTAATAATTTAATTGTTAATATTCTCTTTATCCATCCATATCCATAAGGAAATGCCAGTGCCCCAGCAGAGGGGACATAAAGATGGCTGAAGATGACAATGATTATTATTGAGCAGCCCGGTAACTTTTCGCTTGCGATTGCGGCGATTATGTAACTTTTAGCAAGGGTCGGTCGTGGGATAGGTGGTCAAAATTGTTTATTGTCTTCGTACTTCGGATTGGTTTCGACCGTTAATTTTCAGTCGTTCATATTCTCTAATCGTATGAGGTATTGACGTATAGGTACTTAGACGATTTTATTACTCTTCATCCTCCATTCTTATCCACAAGGAAAAACCTAAGGGAAGACGGAATGGTAAGGATGACTGTGCCTAAGGTAAGACTATTTGCCCATTACAGAATAGGTATTTCATAGGCATATTAAATATTGCCTTTACCCATAGTGTTTATAATTTTAATTATATAACATCCATTGTCCACCATCACACCTTTTATAATGTTGGCGGCGCTAAATTTTCAAATTGAAATACTTACTTATTGTTGTAGGTATCAGAACCACGTCGGTAATAATTTCTTCCATTTTTATGGTTCAAACCATTTACGTTGTATGCCTTTATTGTTTTTTTAACGCTAATACGCACTAAATAATGGCTTTCCATTAACGACATTTTCTTTTGGATGGTCGCTTGAACGCAATGTATTGGTTACAGTTGTATCAATATTAAATTGAGTAAGTAGGTAACTTCACGAGTTTTACACAGTGTTTTGTACATACCTACTTAATGTTAGGTTATAACTTTTTAATTTTGCATTTTAAAATGCCTTTTTTTATGTGATAAATATTAAACAAGAAAATATACTAGAAAAAAGCAACTATAGTCGCCCTGAGACATGAGACTAGTTGCTTTTTTCTAGTATATTTTCTAGTTTAATATAAGGTTTTTAAAAGATAATCAAGAATAATTAATTGTTTTAACTTTATTTCAAAATAACAATAAAATAATGCTAGAACTAGTAATAACGTTAAAGTTATTGTTTTTTTTTTATCAAAATTCCATCTTAAAGATAAGATTTTAATGTTCACATCAGATTTTATAATTGCAGTGAGTTTGCACTCAAGATTTTACGATAGTCGCAATCGCAATATTTTAATACAAATGGCATTGATTTACAAACCGAACGACTTTGAAAGGAATGCTGATTTTCATATGTGAAAGCGTTTTATTACGGAATCGCTGGAGAATGCTGTAAGTACGGACAGACAATACACTGCAATTTCACGTACAGTGCAATAAATAAGAGAAAAAATAGCAAATTGTAGGATCTCAATACTGTTAGGTACCAGAAATCTGAATCCTAATTTTGGATGTTTGTTACTGAATCACGCAAAATTAAAACATAGGATAGATAGATACATTTTTTAACCCGATATTCCCATGGTAAAAGTAGCCACGCGATAATCTTAGCCAGTGTAGAGTTTTCAAAACGTAATTATAAAATGTTAATAATCTCCGACTGTTCCTGCCAATTATTAACGGAGTCAGAGCAAGACATACATTACTTGTTTTCAATCTCAGCAGATATTTGCTTTTTTCCTTGCATTTAATTACAGAAAAAGTGTTAATCATCTTTTAGTTGCCCACATTCCCACCAACTTGTGGGGAACGCGTACACATTCGACACGGTATTTAAATAGAATAGCGTGGTCAGATGAGCGCACTATTTACCCAATTCCTTTGTGAAAACTTACGTGTAGACAATTATTTCGGTAACACGCCACTTTCTAAGCACGAATTACGTGAACGCGACTTTGAGGAATCATAGAAAGCCAGTGATGCGTCGTTTAAGGCCATCATATTAGCGAATTAGTGCGAAGCGCATAGGAAATCACTCACTTATCTAATATGCGAGATTATTCGATCTCCGTCGATTATGCAAGAACAAACTGTATTATGTACGGTGATATAGTCGTATTGTGAAATGCGGTGAAGCATCTGTCAGTTCTATTTGAGGACGAAAATGTGCAAGTCATTTCTTATTATATTCGCTTGTCCTACGCTATTAGTTATTGTCTTTAAATCGGACAAGATAATTTTAATACTTACTTAACATTAAAACTTTTTCTTTATGTAATTCTTATTAAAGTGACGCCTAAATGAGGTATAGAAAAGGTGAAAAATTGCACAATCCCTTCCTCCTCGGGTTGTATATTCCTACAATTATGGTAATATAGTTACGTATTTTAGATGTGGGTGTAATATTCGTAGAATATCTAACACCATATTTGTCTAATTACCATCATTATCTGCTACCTACGTTATGTGAGCCGAAAATTGGAATTTATCGCAACCTAACGTCATCTATCATCATTGAATCCATTAGAGGCATTTATTTGGTCAATAAAGTTCACATATTGTTATATTAAAATGCCAACAAATGGGTTCTACGACCTACAGAATAGAATACCAACGATTTTTCGAAAATAATTTTAGGCTTAAAATTTTGATAAAGATATTAACTAATCGACTTAACAATTAAGTATTAGGTACATCAAGTCTATTCTTAGTAGGATGAGACAAATACCATGAAAAACACAACAGAACCTCTATCACGAAAAACTTGCGTCTTCGTATCGAACACGCATCGCCAAAAAAGTCATGTCAAAGTCAAAATATTTTTATTCACTTAACTATAAACTTATAGATAAGTGCTTTCGAATAGTCCAGTTTTTTTTAGGAAAATGTAGTTCCTTTTACGTCCGGTACGAACTCAATATGTCATACATTTTTGACGATACAACCTTGATACTTGCTCGAAATTTTTTCGTGAGAGGCCTACAGTAAAAGAGATTTTAAAAGTCAGTACTTACTAACGTGCCGACATGATGCAATATTGTAAACTATTGTTATACAATCAAGTAATAATTATAGAGTTAAAACAATGAAAGTTATCTTTAAAAGACAATACACTTATCAGTGAGAACAATCAATGACTAATTTAAACGACAGTCAGTAGAGTAATTATACTCACCTGTCGCCGGCACTAAAAAATAAGAATTATGATTTACCTACACCATAAATATAAGTAAATATTTATTTTAACACGGCTGGTCCGTGTGAAAGTCCGTTTTCGTAGTGCTATGCGGACTTTGGCGTCCATAAAGTAAGGCACATGCTTCGATATGCAAAATCCATTTTTTGATTTGACCAACGAATTGGAATGGAAGGGGTTCCATTCCAATTCGTTGGTCAAATCAAAAAATGGATAAGATTCCGCATTTGATTACATATACTTTAAATCACTCTTATAAACTGACTGGGATGATAGGTGTTTTCAATTAAAGCTTTTAGTTTGGCTCAAAATTATACTCTAGTTTAATGAAGCCAATTTATGGAATGCCTGACTTGACTTATGGTCCTTTTTTTTATGCGAGTCATTTATTGTGATTGTGAGTAACTTTAGATATCTACGTTAGAAATAGTCAATATTCTTTACTTTAGGCTAAAGATTAAAAACATGTTCCCAGGTTGACAGACGCGTACGAGCATTTCGCGTACGAAAGCCTGTCTCCGGACTACGAGGACTGGGCCCGACCTCTCCCGAAGACCGCGCCTGAGAACTTCCATCTCTCCAGGTACGGACACCTTCAGATCGACTACTCCTGCAGCTGGAATTCCCTCGATAGACTTATACGGAACCAATGATAGGCTGATTGACGACGGCAGTATAACTTAACATAAAGTATTTGTAAAGAACTATCTAGAACTACTTACCTAAATGTATGTGAATATAGTACGACGTATGAAATAAAAAAAATGTTATTGTTTTCATATTTTTTGTTTTTAGTAAATATTTTATATGTGACGAATGTACTATTAGCTAGCATACGATCTTTCCTCTTTTTATGCTATAGAAGGGATCTAAGAATGACGAAAAAGTATCCTCTGAACACTTTTTATAAACCTTTTGTAATATTCCATTAAAACTATTGTTTTATAAGGGAAGCCGATGGGAAGCGTGTTAGACCCTTTGCCACTGCTACATAGTAAGTAGGTATCTTGATAATTTTGCACATTAAATAAAAGAGTAGGTAGGTAAGTAATCTATAAACAAATTATGGTGCAACAACTATGTCAATATGTAATTAATTATTAATAAAAAGTCTACATTGTTTCACTGTTTGCAATAGAAATTTAAAAAACACGCAACTTTTGTGCTTAAATACCTAAATATCTGATTTATCTAACAGTTACAATATTAATTGATAAACACATTAACTAAATTCTCCTCAAAATGGTTATTAACAACAAAGACTAAACCTACTCATAAGATTTAAATGTACGGTAAATTTTAAGTAGGTATTTAATATATGTGTAAAGATATACCTAAGAGACTTCGGTGTAAAATTTGCTGATTACAATAAAACAAACCAAAGATAAATAATTCATGCATGTTTTATTTGAACATTTTTTTCTATAAGAAGCCATTCTTTGTGAATACGAAGAAAACCATGTCCGAAGTACCTACAATCAGGGAACTTCCTGGTCGGCCAGTAGAGTATTTGGGAAAGGTTTTTCGAAAAAATGAGGTTAAAGAAATAATAATTTATTACTCAAAAGAAAATTTTTGATATAATTTTTTTCTATAAAACTATTACATTTTGAAATAACGGTTCCTAAAAAGCTCTACCTACTGGTCGACCGGGAAGTTCCCCGACTGTACAGTCGACAGCATAATATTATAGAAATAATTTAAGTACTCCGTTTTTTTTTGCAGATTTACTTATACTTAGTAGGTTTTCGGAATTATTGTAAATTTTTTCAACGTATTTTGCGGTAGAAACGCACTTTTTTCTTCTTCTTCAGGGGTAGTCTTCCTATTGCTAAAAAACGGAATATTTATTTACTTTACCCCGAACTAATATCGTTATTTTTTGTTACACAACTAACATCATGGGGTAAAAGTTTACCCCAAACTTTAAAATAAAAAAATAAATAGGTACGCAATTATTTTAAACAGCTAATATTTATTATTCTAATGCAATAATGAATCAGTATCATAACAACGCAGAAATCAGTAAGGCGGATTCCTTACTGATTTCTGCGTTGTTAACTTTTTATATTTTATTTCAGACTGTTTGTGAGGATAGGCATCCAAATAGAAAAAAAAAAAAAAGTTTTCTCAAATTAAAGACTTCTGAAAATGTATGTTAATTTTTATAGTAAATGCAACTAGAAAGACCATTATTGCATTAGAATAATAAATATTAGCTGTTTAAAATAATTGCGTACCTATTTATTTTTTTATTTTAAAAAAATTCTATGAAATCTCATCAAATAAGAAAATAATCATCAAAATAGGTCCATAAATGTGGGAACTCCTCTTTTTATTTAAGTTAGTTAAAGAAGGATGGCTACCTACCTAAATTATAAAACCGTCCTTTACTTACACAAGTCGCGACAATAATATCGTTCTTAGGACACAAGTTTTCCGCAACTTCCTGACGTCTATTTTATATCTGGTTAACTGGTAGTTTTTACAATTTACATAGATTTCCATAGTAGCTGCATTAAGTTGTATACGAGCAAACTTATTACAATCGAGTACCTTGCGGTAAGCTTTCATACCGCATATTGAAAGCTGTTCTTCGAACCATAATCTTTACTTTCACTATTAATATTGAGAATATTATTATAAACAGTCTGGTGGCTGTAATATCACAAGATAATATCAAGTTATTTGTAAAATGACATTGCAGTCGTGACTACGAGCATTGATAATATCAAAGAAAGTAACAACTTCTTGCTAACCACCGTAATTACAAATACTTAGGGAGATATGGTTCAGTTCAGACAGTGTGAAAACACTGTTGATGAAGTTAGATAAAAACAAAAAATATTATGTATAAGACGATAATCTGTTGAGGAAAAACAAAAATATTGTTTTGCTACGACGCTACTGTCTGTTGATATTACAGACTAGTTTTATAAACAAAAGTACAAATGTAAGTTGCTCATTTGAAAATGTGCTACACGATCACGAATATCAAGGACATAGACTCGTAATCTATACTAATATTATAAAGTTGAAGAGTTTGTTTGTTTGAACGCGCTAATCTCAGGAACTAATGGACCGATTTAGAAAATTCTTAAACCATTAGAAAGCTATATTTTTTCCGAGTGACAAAGGTATATTTTATCCCGATCTTCCCACGGGAACGGGCACCACGCGGGTAAAACCGCTAGGATCCGCTAGTTTAAAATAAAGCTGACAAATAAAAAAGTTTTTCCTACCTCTCTGTATTTGGAACTAAAGCACATCCTAATTTTCCGCGCGTACTGTCCATTTTACTGAACTTTTATACCAATTATTTGAAAGGTTTGTCTATTCAAAAGGTTTTATATTTATTGCTTTATAATTAAGTCAAATCAAACTGGATTTGGGTTAAAATTTCGCCTTGTCACTTGTGTTGAACGCTGCATTACGTCAATGCCACCACGTTATTTTGCATCTTTGCTCTTCGCTATTTCATTTTAAATAACATAAGTGTGTCTAAAAGAAGACTAATGAGCACACATTTAAGTGCCGAGTTGAATAAGGATGTAATCATAATTAACCTCATCAGTCTCATCACTAATGCAAAACGAACATCACTACACTCTTCTTACACTACCTGAAACCTCGAAATTAAAGAAACGTATTGCTAATTCGTTGGTGAAATAACTAAAGTGCAGTAAAGAGGATTAGACTGTCTCCACACGGCAAGTAAAATATAAAACTCAGTAATGCTTTTTATTAAGAGTTTTATATTTTAATGAGTTTTATATTTTACTTGCCGTGTGGAGACGGTCTAAGAATACTCGTGTCACCACTCCCTTACATGCCTGGGATGTCGTAAGAGTCGACTAAGAGGCTCGACGCATTGAACACCTGTGCGAGAGAAGGAAAACTTGAAACAAACCCTCTAGCGTGGTAGCAGTAGGCTAATAGCCTCCTATGAACGCCGCTAGGAGAGGCTCATCTATGTCCAGCAGTGGACGGCCACAGGCTGATGAAGTATATTTTACTGAAATCACAATTTAAATCCAAGAATATAATAGGTAACAAAATGCGAATAGACAATACTTTTACTTTATAAACAACTCGGCTTTGCATAGGTACTTAACTAATTACTTAAGGCCCACTTGCGCCAAGCTTAGTAACCACATTTAACCCAGAGTTAGTGCTTCTTTTGTATTGCAGTGTGGTAAACCTTCTGCCGTTTTTATAGAAAAATAAAAGTGTTACCAGACTACAGTATGCACTAACTCTGGGTTAAATTTTAACCCAGCTTGCCGCAAGTGGGCCTAAAATTGTTATCAATTGGTACCAAACTAGACCACATCATTAACTCTCAAGCTGTAGGTAGGTAATCAATAACTATTCACAACCAGATAATTAAATATAACTGCCTACATACTAGTCTTTATTCGTGCACATAAATACTTAATTTTCGTGTAAATCGTCTAGCCAAATTAATACGAGCGATTCACGCTTCAAGTGATGTACTTGCAGGTTTTAATCTAGGTCATAATGTAACTTATGAATAGTAATGTAATATTTTCATAACCGCATTCTTATTCGAAGTAACATCATACTTCATACTATTAGATAAAGCACAAGATATAATGAACAGCAATAGATAAAGAGCTAATTAACTTTTTCGTTAAAAATAACGATGGTTTATTATTCTGTTAAGACATACCTATTTACGTTAATAATATACGAAAACGATATTATTTATTGCGTAAAACATTTTGTAACGAATTCATAAAATATTTAAGTCAATTTTAAATTTGAGGAACGAGGAAGTCGTTGGCTACTTAATGATGATTTTCGTGTTTATTTCCGTTTTGCATTTATCCAATTAAGATCAAATTGATGCAGATATAAGTTAATGCTGTATTTCCCTAACATAACCCAGAAAATATTTGCAGAAAGTGAAATAAAAGACGACATTAGAAGAAATTATCATGCAATTTATTGCTGTAAGGAGCTATAAAAGAAATAAAAAGCAGATCTATACGTGACAATAAATTAGAAATCTTGGAAATCTTTTTCGTTGTAGAGTTTACGCTTTTTAGTTATATTAAACTGCCCTTTCTTTTCGGTATTTCTGTTTGCTGGTGGTTTGTTACCGTAGTACATTACTTGTAGGGTGCTAGTTGGTTTTGTTTTGATTTGGCTGGCAGGTGTAAATTTAGTCTTATTGCCTTCATAAGTAGGTTCCACGTCCACTGAACAAGTTTCGGGAAAGGGATCTCTATTCGTCGAATAAGGTCCACGCTCCACTTGACTTTCGTATTGGGAGGGATATGTATTTTGTGCCAAGTATTGCTTGAACTGACTCTGCTTAAGTTTCTCTTCCAATTCTTCTAATCGCTGCAAAACATTCAAGTTTAGTGAAAGTGCGTTGGCTGTCTATAATTAAGGCCTAGATCTCATTAATGCTCTCATGTATTGTTTACATTCATTTGATGTAACTATAGGTTGGGAGTATAAACGTAATTGGTAATTAGTTTTCTACTTCAGTGAGAATTTTATGCCGTTTCCTAACTTTCGATTATACGAGAAGTAAAGCTTTTTCGGATGATCACTAGAATGTAAAGAACTTAAAGTTCTTAGTTGAAAAATGAATTAGTAGATATAATAATGTAAAAAAAACAATAGATAATAAGAGCTTAAGTACGGAAATATATAAAAGTGCCTAATTTTTTTAATTGGACTAACAAAAACGAAAAACTTTTTTACTTAACTTTATTAATTAAATATTTAAGCAAAACTAGACTGACACCCATTTGCACTAAACTGAAGAATCGCCTAAGGCTATTCTTATCTTATCTTTCTTAATCTTGATAAAAAAAACTTGCTTAGCTCTAACCATGTGACGTTCTTAAAATCCACTAAGGGAATTCCTAATTTACGGGCCCAATAAATTTTTAATATTCATGTTTTAAAATAGATAAGAAAAGCCTTAGGCGATTCTTAAGTTTAGTGCAACTGGGTTTAAGCATCCTACATACATTAACTAATGTTACGAAATTCGAAAGCTTAACAAAGTTTAAGCGTCTCTTGATGTTTCTAGCAAATGATAATGACCCCACTTAATGAATTCTACGACACATTGAGTAGGTATTGATTGCATAATGATGAGATTTTCTACGCTCATATTTATACGACTAATTAGCAGAATAGCAAGTAGTGTTTAATAGATAGGCACACTATTAGCAGAATAGCATTAAATAAATAAATATACTTTTAAATAAATAATTGCATACAAACACACCAATTTCTAGCCCACGTTAAGTTTCATTAAGAACTTGTGTTATGGATACTACTCGTAGTTAAAGGATAAACATAGGTACATAATACTTTTTTTTTGTAAATACATACTTAATATACATATTAAACACCCACACCAAGTCAAATAGACATTTATGGTAAATTTTAAATAGAAAAATATTGGAAAAAATTAACTCGGCTACAAGTGAATTCTCAGACGGGAATCGAACCCGCGACCTTTGGAAATCCGGTCCAATGCTCTAACCGTTGAGCTACCGAGACTTTATGTTATTACGTTTTCAGAGGAATATTTTTTGTCTGAGCATCAATTAATGATCCGTCTAGCTTAGCTGTAGTTAGTGTAACGGTACGGATTGCAAGGCTAATTTAATAATAATAAACTAATATGAACGGCACCTTTTCCAAATTACAAATGAATAAATCTTTACTTGATAATTCGTCTTTTAACCTCTTAACATCTCTTTTTAAATACATCAGTTGTGATACTGTTTCTTGTAGATTTCCAATCATATCGCGAGATGTTTGCAAATGATATCGATTAGATTTTTCCAGTTCACGTAGTTCTTTTATTTCCCCTTCAAGTTTGGAATTACTTGTCCTTAGTTTTACTAATTCATCTCTTTCGTTTTCTACAACCTTGGGTAATATTTTTACATTGGACCGGATTTCCAAAGGTCGCGGGTTCGATTCCCGTCTGAGAATTCACTTGTGGCCGAGTTAATTTTTTTTCCAATATTTTTCTATTTAAAATTTACCATAAGTATAAAAATAGCATTGAAAAATGCAAAAATTACAAAATCATAAAAAAAAAACAAATAGACATGTTCATGCATTCAAATATTTGTCTTGTCCGGGGATCGAGCCCGGGACTTCTTGCGTAGAAGGCGGACTTAGTTTAGTAGGTACCCCTGCGCCAAACAGGTAGTGTTAAGTAGTTATAGCTATAGTAGTAGTTATAGTTATAGCACACTATTAGCGAGAATGTCATAGCGTTATAATTGTTGTGTCCTTCACTCATCGTTGACCACAAATAACTGTCAGTGAAAACAAATGAATAACCCTTTTGTAAGTAACTACGCGTTTATTTAGCACTGCTTATACGTCATATAGTTTGTTTAAAAAAAGGATCAGGTAGGTGGATTTTATGTCACGATTTGTTCTATTATAATGTATATAATGTGTCAATAATAAGTACATTATTTTGTAAGTAAGTAATTTTAAAATTTGTTCGATCTTTTTTTAAACAGCCAACGATAAGATTTTTAAACAGCGTAAGTAGGTTCTTTGATTGTTTTCGACTTTAAACATATAAAACTACACTTGTCTACTTTATTCCTTTAATGATCTAAGAATCACGAAATTGAAAATACATAATAAGATAGTTGTCATTACATTTCTCCAAAATATTATAAAATTGTAGGTACAACCAATCAGTGGCGAGGGGTGGAATGTAAATATGGTGAAGGTAAGCCGGACCAAGAAAAGTCCACAAATCATACAATAATAAACATGGAAATCAATAATTTTCTTCACGTTGCAACTGCCTCTTTCTCCATTATTAACTTAACTAATTGGTGACAATGACAATGATTAATGACACACCTAATTATTATGATCTGCATGGTGGATTTCTGGGGTAGGCTTTCTAAAAGGGAAGCCGATGGGAATCGGTATGAATGGATGCTTCGCTACTGGTAGAATCGGGGAATTTCCCGGTTGACCAGTAGACATTTTTGGGAAACGTTTTCTCAGAAAGTACTAAGGTTAAAGAAATAATTCATTTACTGAATGAAATACCTGTTAATGTTCTATTATTTGTGATATAAACGTTTCCTATATATTAAATTTTTTTTTTAAATAAAGCTCCCTAAAAAATCTCTACTGGTCATCCGGAAAGTTTCCCGACTGTACTTACAAATATCTTACAAAAATCACACCTACAAAATATGATGAATTGTAATTAGCTGTACCAAAACTATCATAATATCCTATTTAACCAAATTTCAATAAATAATAGGTAGATTGAAACTGACCCGTCTGTACGCGTCGATGTTAGAGTCAGTGCGAGCCGCCTGCCGAGACAACTGCTCCTGCAGTTGTGTGATCTGCGCTGCTCCTCGCTGAATCTTCTCCTCGTATTCCAGGACTACCACGTTCATCTGTTTTTTATTTAAGACAGGTTTTACCACTGACAGATAAGTTTTGGAGGGCTTATATCGCTCATAATTTGACATACCTACCTATTTTAACCGACTTCAAAAAAAGGAGGTTATAAATTCATCGCGTATATACAGTGGTGGTTAAATATTTAAATAGTTGTCGATGTTCATACAATCAAGGTAACTTTGGAGCCTTGGTTCTCTGCCAAGGATTGACCGAGCTTTGATCTGATAATGGCCATCCATGGAGTGAATGGTGGATTGCTATATTCACCCCACTGGTCTGATAAACATTCAAAGAGATTTAAGGATATGTTTAAAAAATCGCGAAAACAGCATAAAAATATATGGAATTTCTGAAACTGAAAACTCTGATCCTTACATCATGTAGAATGTTGATCAGATCGTTGGGTATGTATAGCAATCCACCTTTCACTCCATGGATGGCCATTATCAGATCACAGCTCGGTCAATCCTTGGCAGAAAACCAAGGCTCCAAAATTACCTCAATTGTATGAAAATCAGCTTGTGTCGTTAATTATGTGACCAGATTGGACGCAATGGTTTGACAGTTTGAGTCAAACCAAAGTGTGGGAGTTACTATAACTTTAAAAAAACCGACTTCATAGAAGAAGTAATAGTAAAATACTTATAATAATTTTCTATTAGTTAATATATTTTCTATTTGTTTCCCAATAGAAAATAAATAAATAAATAATAGAAGTGCAAGTCCTTGGCTGGCACCGACTCCAAAAGGCTTATATTTACTTTTTGAATGTTAAAGTCGGTTTTTATTAAAAAAAAAAAGGTTTTCATATTATAACTGTCAAATTATCTGTCAGTTGAGCCAAAACTTATCTGTCGGTGGTGAAACCGGCCCTCGGATTTTTAATTCAGTAGAGTAATTTGACAGGTTGTCAATGTCACTTTGTAAAAATAATGCTGAATTAATTAAGTTAATATTTATTTTGTTTACGTGAATGGAATCAATACTTACTGAACTTTAACTGGACCATAAAAAATAATTACGAAAAACAGTTTAAAGCAAATTACTTTTACAAAGTGACATTGACAGACTGTCAAATTACTTGACTGAATTATAAATCCGAAAGGAAAGTATTTAATTTAATAATACATATAAAAGATTGTGACGTGTAGGGTCGAAAATAGTTAGACTGCACTATCACTGAATCGATGAATGATAATTATCCTCGAGGGATAAATATATTATATATTTCTTACACTCACACCAATTAACCTAGCCCCAAAGTAAGCACTGTAATAATAAGGCTTGTGTTACGGGATACTAGGGGAACAGATAAATACATATAATTATACATATATATTTATGTGTAGAAATACATATAAACGTCCATGACTTAGGCACAAATGCAAATGCAATGTACAAATATCGGGATTAGGGACAGAGTAGGACACCTTGAAACCGGTGTACGTAACACTCTACCAAGGAGTTCGTCAATCGTCGTCATCGGATGAGCTAAATTAATAAATGATAGTCAATTGCCTCTACCCTATTTCCTCTACCCTTTTAAAGTTTTTATTCGTTACCTTGTCTCTATGTTCAATTTCCATTTCCTTGATTTTGCTTCTCAACTCCTCTATGACACACGAGAACTGGGCCACTTGCGTATCAGATTCATTTTGGATCTGCTGAACTGAAATCATGTATCAGTTTATGCCTAAATAAAGCCTCAATAAAAAACCGGCCAAGTGCGAGTCGGACTCGCGCACCGAGGGTTCCGTAATATATTTTTTATTATATGATGTAACTAAAAATTTACGGTTTTCGCAATTTTCCTATATCTGTACTATAAGACGCTACTTCGTATCAAATTTCATGATTCTAAGTTCACTGGAAGTACCCTGTAGGTTTTAATTACTGTGCGAGTTTCGAAAATTTGCGGCATAAACGGCTGTATCTTTTGATTGCTTTGGCTTAGAAGTTTTTTTTTCACAGCTCAGGGACAGTAGACCTGAGTATTAGATATAGATTTCAGTTTGATACCTCCACGCGTTCCTGAGAAAAACGGTCTTGACAGACGGACGGACGGGCGGACGGACAACGAAGTGATCCTATAAGGGTTCCGTTTTTTCCTTTTGAGGTACGGAACCCTAAAAACTAGAAATAGTTCATCATCATGGCCATTTGTAATTTCCGCACTGATTGGGCACTGATACTCCAGTACTCCTTATGAATGGACACACCTCGGATTTTTTAACGACTGCAAATACAGTCGTCGGGTCCAACGGCTTGCCTTTCGAAGCTTGAGTGATTTAATGAAGTTAATCTCGATGTGCTATCGTTTTACTGTAGTACCTTTTTTTTTATACTTTTTCAGGAGTTTTTAAGGAAGTTTAAGAGCCAGAGACTACCTTTCTTTTCAGAAGCAAGTTTCATATCTTCGATCTGTTTCTCATGTGTGTTTCGTAACTCATTTATTATTTCTGAGTGTTCTTGTATCAATGAACCTTTCTCCTATAAGTGGAGCACATGCATATCGGTAAAAATACTCTCTCAAAATAAATCATTAAAATAATAAAATAACTAAGTATGAAGTTTGCCAATTACTTAGACACTAAAAAAATAATTAGTAGGTATACCACCATAAACTAGGTTTAAAAGCGTGTATACGTATAACCATGCTGCCTCGCGAGGCATAATCAAGGGTGCGATTATGCGTAAAGTCAATCGTATTCATTTGACAGTTTTCAGCAGTTTCAGCAGCGCCAGCCGACAGCGAGCCGAGCGACGCTGGCGAGCGATGAACTTTTAAATTGGCTCGCGAGGCAGCCTCGCAACGTTTATACACGCCCTAAGAGATTTATATGGCAATTAGTTTAGCTGTTATTACGTATGGTAACTTTTAAATAGAAAAATATTGGAAAAAATTAACTCGGCCACAAGTGAATTCTCTGACGGGAATCGAACCCGCGACCTTTGGAAATCCGGTCCAATGCTCTAACCGCTGAGCTACCGAGACTTTATGTTATTACGTTTTCAGAGGAATATTTTTTGTCTGAGCATCAATCAATGATCCGTCTAGCTTATCTGTAGTTAGTGTAACGGTACGGATTGCAAGGCTAATTTAATAATAATAAACTAATATGAACGGCACCTTTTCCAAATTACAAATGAATAAATCTTTACTTGATAATTCGTCTTTTAACCTCTTAACATCTCTTTTTAAATACATCAGTTGTGATACTGTTTCTTGTAGATTTCCAATCATATCGCGAGATGTTTGCAAATGATATCGATTAGATTTTTCCAGTTCACCTAGTTCTTTTATTTCCCCTTCAAGTTTGGAATTACTTGTTCTTAGTTGTACTAATTCTTCTCTTTCGTTTTCTACAACCTTGGGTAATAATTTTGAATTTTTGAGCATATAAAGCAACTAATTACTGTTACATTGGACTTAATAGTGAACAATTTAATAAATTCTTATTTATTACAGTTATGAACTTACGAGTTTACACTGTGATAAACTTTGTAACAATTTTTGTAGCCGATCGTTTGGAAATGAAGCCAACCCTTGTGCATGTTGCATTTTCTAAAATAAAGAACGTTATATTGAATAGGTAAATAAAACTTTTAAACTGTTCCTTCCCGCTTCTTGCCTCTTACAAGTTTCTTTATATGACAAAGGAACTTAAGCCTTAAAGCCATATCAACTGTTTCAAAATGTGTCAGTAAGAAATGTTTGTAACTTACCTAAGTTAGGTTAAGTTACCTAACCTAACCTACCGGCCTGCCTCAAACCTAACGTATGTGCTATTATTAGGACAAGTTTACTTTAAACTTGTCCTAATAATAGCACATTCCATTCTTGTCGATTAATTAGTGCTAAAACTGTTCTAATAAATATTTTTTCAAATATAAAATTGCGCAATGTAAATGTACCTAATATGGATTCAATATAATTCTTACAAGGTAAACAATATTAGAGATGCAATAAATTTAAACCCCATTTTTAAGATATAATTTATAAAAAAAAAGATTTTAAGCCCCTACACCACCGTTTTGAATGTCATTCAGCTTCAAATTATTGGTTGTCAGTCAATTGACTAGGCAGTATGGTCCTTGACCTTAGCCTGTTCCTGGATAAAAAAAAACATCAACAGAACCTTGAATTATACAACAACAGAACCTTGAATTATAGCGCGGAATATACGTGCTACGCAGTAGCACATAAGCAAGCTAGTTTCGAACATGTGCTACTTAGTAGCAAGCAAATAGCACGTGTACTTATTCGAAAAGAGCACATTGGTCATATTTTATACCTACACTCAGAGAATGCTAGTTAGTAGCATGCTACCTAGTAGCAAGACAGCATGCTTGTTAGTAAAAATTTAAGTAAATTGTTTTTAAATAATTAGTTTTACTGTAAATATAATATAATTTGTAGATATCGAATAGTAATAAGTGTAAATAGTGTGTGCTGAAGAAAGGGGGAGTTAAAAAACGGAAAAAGGGTGTACTTAGACTCCTGGAGGCATGAGGTAACTGTATATGTCCCTCCCGTAAAGCAATGCTTGCATTGTCTTTAGACACTTTTATGATGTGTGTTTTGTATGATCAGGAAATCACAACTTTAAAACTTGCAATGTAAATACAGAATGGTACAGAGTCCCTTTTGCGATCATTGTAACACCCAAACAGAGCAATCCTTGGATCACCTTTTCTTTAATTGCCCATCATTTGGCATTCAGCGCCTTGTGCTGATGGATGAGCTGATCGAAATATATGGTATCCAGATTCGGTACTGCGCTCCATCCAGGCTATTCTTGTAAATAATAAAACTCTTTTGCCACTGTATAGATATGTAACTAGTACTGTAGGGCAAATTTAAATGCTTTTTTTTATTGTAGTTTTAGCACTGTTTTGTTCTGGTTTGACGTTGACGTTTTCATACGTTTTGGATATTTTGAATTTGTTTGACACCTGAATTTTAAGTTGGTTTGTCTTCTAAGACTTCTTGGATTGACTTTGAAAACTTGATTGACCTTTAAATATGGACATTACGTAAACTAATGAATTAAATATTTTAAATCTTTACCTATGACAAAAATACTGAAATATGACTTTCTGGATTGACCAATAATTTCTTGGATTTTCTAAAAACTAATGAATTTATATTTATAAAACTTCACTCAAAAAAAGAATGTGTGTCTACAGCTTCCTCATAAGACAGAGAAATTCTAAGCATGCCATATTTTAGTGCATATTAGGAGCAATCAAAGGTGTCAGTGATATTTTAGGTACAACCATAAATTCGTTACTAGGAGTTTTTTTTTTGTGTGTTAGCTGGAGAAACGTGTCCCTAGCTGACACATGCCGTTTTAAGGCAAACCAGAGAGGCCTTGAGACTATAGTCAGAAATTTAGTGCACAATAGGAGCAATGAGAACCAAAAAAACTAACCGTCACACTCAAATACTGTTGAAACTACGATCATTAAAGCGTGTGTTAGGTGGAGACCCGTGTCTCTGGCTTACACACACCTGTATCTTCGTAATTATTTGAGGTAGGATTATGTTTTATACCTCAAATTTTTGAGTCGAATTGGAGCAATAAGTTCCAAATATTTCTAATCTCTAGCTCGAATAGTTTTTAAGCTACGAACCGATAAGCATGTGTAAGCTGGAGACACGTTACACGTTTTGAATCACTGTAACTGTATAAGTTAGAGTCTCGTATTAAGAATCAAATGATACCTTATAATAGGTGCACACGGAATGCAAAATTTCAAATCACTGGGCTTCTTAGTTTCAAAATTATAGACAAAAAACTGGTTTCCCGCCAAAAAAATCAAAATAAATGGCTCGGACGCAGCTAAAGCGCCGTTGCCGTTCCGTGCGCTACACTGTTGCAATCGACTTTGAACCTAACGGCTGGTATTAATTCGAGTCACTTTAATTTGCGCTTTCGATCGTTTTAATTTCTGTTTTGAGAATTTTAGACCAGGAGCCGTCCGATATATCTACGCTGATTACAAACCATCTATGGTAGTAACTCATAATTGAACTATCTGATTCTCTTATGAAGTAGTTTTTAAATGATAGTATTAGAAAATTCACAACATTTGTTGATATAGGGGCATGGATGGTGGGCAATTTTCTATGAAACCTGGGCGTTAAACCAACAGAAATGGAACTACTATATAGTACTTAGTACTAGAAATATTTTCTTGTTTATTAACTAACATAAGCCCCCAGGTTTGCTTGAAAATAACCAGAGCGAAATAAACTATTATAAATTCTGTACCTAACTATACTTTTTTCTCTCTTATTAATTCAGTGATCGGAATAGGCTGAGTATATTTACCTATAGTTCATAGAACAAAGACAAAAATCTGAGACTTCCTTAATACTATTTTTTTTCCGGTAAAACTGGGAATTTAATTAGGCGAACATTAACACCTTATTATTAATATTTAAATAATAAATGCTTTTCGTTTTGACACAACTGCTCAAAAATAATAAGAATGTTTTCATGGTTCACGTGTTTTTTATTTCCTAAAATTTCATTAATATTTCCCATAACCCCATTTCCCATAACCATAACGACTTGAACGAATGACGAAGGCTACGAATCGTACATGATGTACGATTTGTAGCAGAAAAATAAGGTATTTTTCGACCCCCTACGTAACCCATAAAACCCCCTTTCAGCATCAATTGACATGATAAAACTAAGTCCAAAAGAACAAGCTCAAAATTTCTTCATGTCAAGGGGGCCAATTTGTCTAATTTTAAAATCTATCGCAATCCCTTTCAATTCGTAATTTCAAAACTATTTACATACTTCAGGCCGTCACTATTTGACATTTGAAAGGGATTGTGATCGGGACGCGTTTTGAAAGGTATGGAATAAATGAAATTGAACTGTCTAAGCAAATGTGACAGTCGAAAATATCACAATCACAATACCTCTGAAAGAGATTGTGATAGATTTTGAAATTAGACAATTAGGGGGCAGTTTCCATAGTAATTTCACTCTAAAATTTGGAAAAGTCGCTTGCCCATACAAAATCGATCGATGTTATTATTATTATTGATATTTGATGCTGAAAGGGGGTTTTATGGGTTACGTAGGGGGTCGAAAAATACCTTATTTTTGTGCTACGATGCACCGTTTCCGAGATATATCAAAAAATATAGAAGAGCAGCGGAGGACTTCGATACTGTTTTTATATTCAGCAATTATATTATTATTTCACAATATTTTAAAATATTTATTTGACAAGGCAACCGTTCATATCTACGCACGACGGGCCTCTCTTGCTTAATTTTATTAAAAACAAAACCAGCCAGCAACGGCGGTGTTGCGGCCTCCTTGTAGTGCGGAGACATGTACGATCTCCACAGTACTTAAGGTACCTCTAGATTAGATTAGGTTAGAACTGTGACAAAAAGCCGCGCGAATCAAGCTAGAAAAGCGAGTGTGCCGCGGCTGTGGCCGGCGAAATTCCAGAGACGACATTTTTTATTTTATAAAAGTACTAAAATATGAATATGTTACCCCTTTTGCAACACCTGGATTGACCTGGACAAAAAAAGTATAGTTAGGTACAGAATTTATAATAGTGTATTTCGCTCTGGTTAATTTCAAGCAAACCTGGGGGCTTATGATAGTTAATAAACAAGAAAATATTTTCTAGTACTAAGTACTAAATAGTAGTTCCATTTCTGTTGGTTTAACGCCCAGGTTTCATAGAAAATTGCCCATCATCCATGCCCTATCTATATCAACAAATGTTGTGAATTTTCTAACGATAACATTTAAAAACTACTTCATAAGAGAATCAGATAGTTCAATTTATGAGTAACTACCATAGATAGTTTGTAATCAGCATAGATATATCGGACGACTCCTGGTCTAAAGTTCTCAAAACAGAAATTAACCCTTCATTCGACGGATTTTTATTTAAATAAAATTTGTAAAATTGTTATAGATTTCGATTCTTAGCTTGTAGAGAGCCCGCGAAAAAATAGCTGAAAAAATCTACCCATTTCAGGTTCCTGAAAAACATACGTCCACTATACTGGACATTATCAAGTTCATAAGAAACTAATGCACTCCAACCACGTGCAGTATACTTCCCATTGTCAAAGAGAAAGAATAAAAGAAACAAGTGATTCCGTAGAAAAATAGTAATTATATTAAAGCAAATCAGTCTCATAGTCACATTTCTTATGCTTAAAACACTAGTACAAACTCCAAAAACTTATAAGTACGAAAAACTCACTTATGTTTTGAACATAATAATTAAGTACTTATAAAATCTTCATAATAATCACCATTTTTCTTTATTCAAAAATAATTAGCCTTCCGGTTTTTTTTAAATATCAATATAGCTTAATCTATATAAGCACAGAATACTTAAGAATACAATTAATATAAGTACCAAATGTCACTTATTTTTTTATTGCCCTACCCTACTTACTTATTGTGGAAATAAGAAAAACAATTCCTTTTGGCCACTAAGCACTACCTCTGCTTGCATTTGGAACAATGTACGTACGTTCGTTTTGTTGTTCTTGCGGAATTTGCAAAATCCATAATGTCGTATAATCGTTTATAATACGTAATAATATCACATGTCGACAACTTGGCTAGTTGAATCTCTGCCTCATTTCTCTAGATATTTGTCACATAGTTCCTTGCAATCTTTCAGTCTGTTTTGCCTTATTATTCCGAAGCCAAACTTGGTAAAGCCTTCACCAGTCGGTGTGGTAACAATAATAGATGTCAACGGTTTATGGATCAAGTTGTCTTCGGCTTCTTAAGCAGGGTTGCTGTCTTTTTTAAAAAACAACGGGAATACTCTAAGCCTTCATTATATCTGATGTAAAGTATTGATAAGGCTGAAGAACCGAAGATCTGAGACCTCTCCCGGAATCCTTAACCTCTGAGGAACTGGCTATCTTGTCTCTAACTGCTGGAACACAACAATGCTGAAAACATTGTTGTTACTTATAGCGGTAGACTTAGATAAGATAGTGTTAGCTAGATAGCTAGCCAGACGGACTTACAAACATAAGTTCGATCACCAACTAAACCGAATACAATAATATGTACCCCACTTTGAATCGAACCCGGGACCTCTGGGTCTGGTACCAGTGCTTGTTAACACTAAGCCACAGAGGTTTCTCGCTCCCACTGATGCTGGAACAGTCCTCTGTTTGAAGATTTTCGTTTACTGTCTCGATGAAAGTATCAGTACCAACGTTATCTTGATCAGTGTCAATAGAAATATTGTCTTGTGTATAGTTTTCAGACCTGTCTAAAATGTTAATGTTCTGTATGTATGAATCGATGGAAGGGCAGGGCGAGGACGACAACTCCTCAGGTTTATCAGCAATTTCCTCTTAATTTTCAGGTTCAGAACCACTATCTATATATGAAAGAGCGTTTTCAGGCGGCACCAACTCTACCAAGTGGTGCCCTCTCGATTTCTAGCTCTGAAAAAAGAAAAATAAAAAGATATAAAACGTTTTATCTACGGTTCCCTAAAAATATTAATACGCGAAACAACGAAAGTTAATATACTAGTAATACGGCAACGGGAAGAATACTGGACATAGTATTTAGCAGTTACTTTACTAGTGATTCGACGACGTGTAGTATACTGGACATACAAGTTGTAGGCGTCGTTAAAACTAAATAAAACTCAGTAATACAATCAAAACAATACGAGAAGCTTTTCGGGAATGTTATCTTTAGTTTTTAATAACATTGCTAGGAAATAAGCCATAACACAATTAATAAAATGCAATTTACCGAAAGCCCACGCAGCGTGTTATTCCTTTCCGCCATCTCGCTGGTGACTGCTCGCGTCCCGTCGATGCACACGCTTTGCTAATTTTTGACAACGTAGTTAAATAGGTTCAGATGCAATTATAGCATCTAAAACTAAGAAATAATGGTCTATTATTTATGTATATTTATTTTCATTCAATGGGAAGTATACTGTACGGCGTCGAATTAAGGGTTAAAACGATCGAAAGCGCAAATTAAAATGACTCGAATTAATACCAGCCGTTAGGTTCAAAGTCGATTGCAACAGTGTAGCGCACGGAACGGCAACGGCGCTTTAGCTGCGTCCGAGCCATTTATTTTGATTTTTTTGGCGGGAAACCAGTTTTTTGTCGATAATTTTGAAAATTTTGCATTCCGTGTGCACCTATTATAAGGTATCATTTGATTCTTAATACGAGACTCTAACTTATACAGTTACATTGATTCAAAACGTGTAATGTGTCTTTAGCTTACACATGCTTATCGATTCGTAGCTTAAAAACTAACTCAAAAATTTGAGGTATAAAACATAATCCTACCTCAAATAATTACGAAGATACAGGTGTGTGTAAGCCAGAGACACGGGTCTCCAGCTAACACACGCTTTAATGATCGTAGTTTCAACATTATTTGAGTGTGACGGTTAGTTTTTTTGGTTCTCATTGCTCCTATTGTGCACAAAATTTCTGACTATAGTTTGCCTTAAAACGGCAGCTGGGGACACGTTTCTCCAGCTAACACACAAAAAAAAAACTCCTAGTAACGAAGTTATGGTTGCACCTAAAATATCACTGACACGTTTGAGATTGCTCCTAATATGCACTAAAATATGGCATGGCATGCTTAGAATTTCTCTGTCTTATGAGGAAGCTGTAGACACACACGTAAGAAAAGATACCTACTAATGACGAGGCAGTATGGTCTATTACCCTAGCCTGTTCTTAGGAACGAATATAATAAAAATAAAAAAAATGTCATGTCAAGTGCTGAGACCCGCGTGTGTGAATTTGATTATTTCTTTTCTTTTAAAAATTCATATACTGATCACTTGAGCTTTTTATTAGTTGTTAAAGAGAATTTTGAAGAGTTGAAAATAAATCCCTGCTTGTGTACCGACCGATCAACAGTTGTGATCTTTTCGTTTAATTAGAACTACGATGACCACTGCTTATGGAATTCATTTAGGCAATCATTCTGCCTGTTTGGCTACATTTACCAACGGCAATGCATCAGTTATAGCTAATGATGCTGGTGATAGAGTGACACCGGCTATAGTGGCTCTTAATGGATCAGAATGGGAGATCGGGCTTACTGCAAAGTCTGGACAGGCTCTTACTAAAGCTATAATCAAACACAATAAACGATTGATAAATTGTGACTTTAATGAAGAAGACCTAGCTTATGTGGAAGCATCGTCATCTTGTCGCATTCAAAATGAAGAGACACTGAGCTATGAGTTTGAAACAAGTGAGACTACACAATACTCAGACCCTGACAACATTGCTACTAAAATATATGCAAAATTGTTTACAATTGCAAGTCATTCAATGAGAAATGAAGGTGATTTGAAACTAGTGTTGGCAGCACCGTTGCACTGGTCCAGTGAAAGTAGAGATCGTTTGGTAAAATCTGCTGAATTGGCTGGGTTTGAAGTTTTACAAGTTATTAGTGAGCCGGCAGCAGCGTTAATGGCTTATAATGTTGAAGAAACAGAAGAGGATATAAATGTGTTGGTATACAGGCTTGGTGGCTCAACATGTGATGCATCTATATTAAAAGTTTCAAATGGTTTTATAACAGTTGAAAAAAGCATTTTCCGGTCTGATTTAGGTGGTCAGTGCTTGACCAAAGACTTGGCTGACTTTATTGCACAAGAAGTGAAACAAAAATGGAAGTTGGACCCGCAAGAAAGCAAAAAAGCTATGGCCAAGTTAATGCTACATGCTGACAATTGCAAGCATGTATTATCCACTCTTAACTCTGCACATGTTTTCGTTGAGTCACTGTTAGATGGTGTTGATTGGAGCCAAAACATATCACGTGCTCGATTTGAAAATATAATCTCTAATAAGATTTCTATTTATGTAGAACCAGTTCAGAAGCTCATTGAAAGTTTTGATGGAAAAATCAATAAGATAGTCTTATGTGGTGGTAGTATGAAAATACCGAAAATTCAATCAGCCATAGCCAACCTTCTGCCAGAAGCTGAACTACTGTCTGGAATAAATCCTGATGAAGTGATTGCTATGGGTTGTGCCAGACAAGCGGGCATGCTGTATGATATCCCAGAATTTAATCTTCATGATGTTAGTACTGAGGTAGAGTTTCTAGGAAAAGATATTTATTTGAAGTATTTGGATCAAACAGTTCAAATTTTTAAAGAGGGAACGCCTACATTTGCTCAGAACATGTGCAGTGTTGATGCAGGAAATGAAGTGAAGAATTTGAGCTTTAGCTTACATGACAACCCTGATGGTGAAGAGTTTGCAAAGGAAACATTTAATGTGGAAAATTTAACAAAACCTTTTACCTTGAAAGCTACATTGCAACAATCTAAAATTTTATTACAAGTTGAATAATAAAAAAATAATGTTTGTGATTTTTTATTTTGCTTGTTGCTTGTAAAATATGGTTTGAGATTTAACCAATTTTATTAATATAAATTTTCCCTACCTACAATATTTTCATGGTTAAAGTCAAACAAGAGCCCTTAGCCTCCTTTTGCCCTTATAAATTTTGATATAAATAACGAAGTTAGGTTAGTAACACCATTTATAGATAATAATTCAATGCATTGAAGCGACTCAAACAAAGTAAACTAGCCATATCAAGTGCCAGGATTTCTAAATCCATGAAATGTGTTTGTTTGAATAAAAATCCATACATTTTTAACACAAGAATTTTTTACTTAGCTACTCTGCAAGATACGGAATGTAGGTATCTTGTCCTTTTCGATTTCGCCAATGTCTACAAAAGCTTTTGGTTCAATCAATAGATTGTTAGTTATATTTTTTTAAATAGAAAAACATTGGAAAAAAACACCTCGGCCACAAGATGGTCTTAGATGGGACTCGAAACCACGACCTTTGGAAATCCGGTCCAATGCTCTAACCACTGAGCTACCAAGACTTGTTGTACCGACATTGGTTAGAGCATTGAACCGGATTCCAATTTTTTTCTATTTAAAAATTTATTGTAAGTATATAAATTGCATTGAAAAATGCAAAAATTCAAAATTCATAGATTGTTTTTATTTATTTTTATTTTTATGGTTTGAGTATTAGCCAGAACAAATAAAGGTAGGAAAACATATTCATATTGTTAAATATTCACAGAACGGAAATTTAAGGATTTGTATAGTGGAAAGGACAAAGGATATATAAATGGAATTTAGATTTTAATGTTATTAGAGGATATAAATACAGAAATACATTTATACACATTAATATCATTGGTATATAAAAGAAGTAATATTGAGGTAGGGAGTGGGATTCTGAGGGAAATCAAGGAGTCATAAAAGGAAATAGTATGGCAATTTATAGGGCAGGAAATATATGAACATAGATTGTTAGTTACTATAGACTCGGACTTATTTAAAAAAAAAAAAGATTCCGTCGAATAGAGAACCTCCTCCTTTTTTGAAGTCGGTTAAAAATAAGTATTTAATAAGTAATAATAACGAATGGATTAAACATTTTAAAATAAATAACTACCTACCTGTGAAGAAAAGAGAAATTAAAATATAATAAAAACAACTATTTAGGGAAAGTAAGGGATTACGTACGGAGTATGATTTTTTTTGTGAATGATCTCTCTTTGACCTAGCCTGTGGCTGTCACTGTCAATGTCAAATTGTTATGTAAAAAAAAAAGGTTGTGTTTGTTGCCTGTCCTGTCCTGTTTGTTATTTGATATTTGTTTGTTTGTTGCATTTTGTTTGTGATGCTCTGCTTGCAGGCTGCTTGACTGATTTGTTTTTCTATTAAATTAAAAGTTGAATAATAATACGTATTGTAAAATAACAAGTTAGGTGACATAGCAAACCGAAAACACACATTCCTATGCTTTAATATAATAGGAATTAAGTCCACTAAATTATTAACCTCAAAAAATATGAATATTTACTTTATTAGTATTTTTATTGTTACGATTTTTAAAGTGACTAAAATCACAGCTATTAGTAAAAATGATTTACGGAATCATCTTTCGACTCGTACTCCTTATCGATATAGATGTAATAAGGATGATTCTCGGATCAAATATCCAGGTAATTACAATAATTACAACAGATTTAAACAACAGAAAAGTACATAATGTATCCATCATTTCTGGAATTCCAACAAACTTATCGTTCTTGCAACATATTGTTTTACTTTCGCTCAACTTATACCAAGATATTTTTGTACTGATAGTGATTTTGTAGAATAAGAAATGCATGCTTTATAATTTATACAATACTTCTGGTTGTATTGCATAATGTCAGAAAGGGCTGTACAAAATATTTTATGGTATGTTGCAGGTTGTAAAGATACCAGAATATGGATGATTATTCGACATGGAACAAGGCTTCCAAGTGCTAAAGATATAATTGGAATGAACAGTACACTAAAAGATCTGAAATATGAGATTTTACTCAATCACAAAAAAGCAAAAGGTATATTATTATAACAAATGTTATGTTTTCATTACCTCTGTAATTTATTGTTGCTTTCTTCAAGATAAGTATGTAACTTGGCTCCTAGGACAAATATTAGTTAGAGTATCTCTTTTACCCTTGCTTCCAGGAATTCTAAAATCTTCCTAGGTTCATTCCACAATCATATTATGTACCTGCCACATGCAGCAGGTGTATGCTGCGTTTGTAAATGATTAAATTATAGCATTATAAAATGTCCTCTTAGACCCCGAGTTATGACACAACATTTATAATCTATTGCTCTCTGGACATGCTAGAAATGCTAGTCGAAGTCCTGCTAGAAAGTGACAAATTAAAGTTAAAAAAAAAACCAAATGGAAACATTGAAATTAGATTTCCTACTGATGAAATAATGCAACTCTTTATAATAAACACAATAAAATGATTACAGGTGCCTTAACTTCAGATCAGTTAAAGAACTTTGAAGGCTGGTCAAGTGATATAGACATTGAACAAGAAAAGTTTTTGACCCATGAAGGTCAAAATGAAATGATTTTGCTTGCAGAAAGAATGCATAAGAGATTTCTAAATGCTATTAAACCAAAGTATGATAACATGACATTCTATGTGAGTATTACTTTACTTTTAATAATAGTTTATTTTATTTTATTATAAGGCTTATTAATAAAATTTAATATTTTTTTCAGTTTCGGTATACTGCAACACAAAGAGCTCAACAGAGCGCTAGGTATTTTACTTTGGGACTATTTGACAAGAAAGATGCACAATCAGTTGTTTTTTCTCCTGCAAATAAAATTGATCCTGTCTTGAGAGTGAGTTAAATAATTGAAATAAATACAACTTTATTCCTTTATTAAAATAATAAATCTTTGTTATCATTAAGCTTTTCTAAAGTTATCTGTACAGTACACTGCCTATTTCAGTTTTACAAACACTGTGACAAGTGGCAAAAGCAAGTTAAGAAAAATCCTAGTACATACAAGGAGCAAAAGTTGTTTGGCGATAGTCGCAAAATGAATGAAACTTTGGATATTGTGAGCAAAAAAATGGGTCTCGACAGTGTGCTTAGCTTAGGTTTGTAACATCATGGCAGTTCAATCACCATTTTAGCTTGCTTTGCTATTTGATACAAATGTTTTAAACATTCTTTGATAAATCAAATATGGTTAACTTTCGAAATATTGGTCAGCATTTGTTGTTTTATCACTGAGAGTTTGTACAACTGATTGCACAGCCATAACACATTTTATTGTTGAAATAAAACAACTTTTAGACTTGATAATTGATGCATCGGCTGACACCAACTCTTAAAGGCATATTTTTTATAAATCGGTTTTTGGCATAGCTGTTATGACCCTCTTCTTTTTATCCACCTCTAGGACAGACCTCAGCAACTGTGCCTCAGCTGTCTAAATAGCTAATGAGGAAATTAATTTGTGTTAGTTATTCCATTTTGTGGATTAGATTGAGTTCATGTTGTCTAATAAAAAAATTGGATAATTCGATCTTAACTCGTGAAATATAGTGCACTAAAAATTCGTAAAAGTTGATTTATTTCAATGAACAGTGCAAGCTGAAACTTAAGATGTATGTACATTTTATTGTGTTCAGCATTCGGTGAGTGGCATTTGTAATGTTGTCATAGAAAATTTTAGTTATAAAGAAGGTTTAAATCCCCAAGTTCATAAAATAGAACATGAATCTTATCACTACTACATTATGGTATGTTTTTGGTGACACAACAAATGCTAGCGCACAGCACAGGATAACATACACAAATTGTGAGTGATGAGATAATACAATATATCATTTTTTTTTCAGATAAAGTGAACTTGATGTACAAAATTTGTGGCTTTGAAACGTCATGGTATAAGCATCACACTTCACCTTGGTGTTATGGACTTGACAAGAAAAGCGCAGAGGTAACTGCGATTTTTGATTAAATATATTTGTATTTTTAATGCAAATATGTCTGTACCTGCTGCGCCAGGGCACATGGGTCTAATCCCATAGAGGACATTTTTTATATTTTTTTATGGACGACGGTTAGAGTCTTAGCCTTCCTCCTACCTATTAGATGTTAAGTATTGATAAGGCTGAAGATGGAAGCGAGGCTCTCCCAGAATCCTCAGCCACTGAGGAACTGCCTATCTTATCTCGAACTGTCTGACCACAATAATGATAAATGATATTAGTATGATGAACATTTGTATTTGTTCTTTTCCTGGGTGTAAAACATAATGTCCCGGCTACACGCAACGTCTTATCTGAAAGCATGCCTGCACAAACCGGTTTGCGCAAGTAAGATGTAGTGTGTAGCTGGCAAGACGGTATCCCGTGCAGTTTTAAAAGCGGCTTGTGTAATCATTAAAATGCTAAAGATTTGGACTGCGCAAACTTGGACTGCACGGTTTTGCCTGCACGTGTGGCCGGTCGTTCAGTCCGCGCCTCAGTCCGTCAAAATTGTGTCTAATGACATACGTAGAAAATTTATGAAAATGAGCGATGCAAGAGGTTATTCGAAGGAGGTTTTAACTTATTTCATAGAGCTCTCTCTCTAAACACTGAGGACTGCGCAGTCGAGCTGTGCGTGCAAGTACGTGGCCGGTCGCTCGGTGTTCCGTCTTTTGTTCATGACTGCGCAGTCCTAGACTGCGTAGTCATGAAGAATCGTGCAGCCATTACATAAGTGCTCAAGCTACCTACTTATTTTGAAATCAGATCATTTACCTAATGATCTTTATGGCTAGAGGTAAGGAAAGTTCCTATCGATCGCAATAACGAAAAAAAGTATATTTTCGGAAGAAACACTGTATTATTCATTTTAAAATTTCATTTAAATTCAAATCTAACATGGTTGCCATTTCAACATTCGACTCCAACAGCTGTTCTTCGGTCTATTACGACGACATTGTATTTGCTGAAAAACCGTTCTGCGTACCTACGCTGATGGTAGAACTCGACTCCAGGTAACCTGCGTTTTTCACATAGCCCACTTCAATGGGTTTTTCGACTGTTTATTATTTTCGCTTCGCATACAGTCGCTCACGTAAGACACTGCGTAATGCTGCTTTAGCACAGGGCGGAAAGCAGCATTGTGTAGCTAGCAAAATGTATATCAAATATCAAAATCATCTACAATTATTGTTTATTTCGCGGAAAATACTTAAAATTTCTATGTTTGTATTTGTCCTATTTGCAACTTTCGCATAAATTCGCATCTATTTCGTAAATATCAAAATTCCGTACCTCTAGTTATGGCTATACAAGACAATGTAGCATGCAGTATGTACCTTTAAAAATAACTATTATAGCTTGTTGTATTTTATTTCCAGGTGTTAGAATACTATCACGATTTGAAACATTACTGGATGGATAGCTATGGCCATAATCTGACGTATCGCCAGGCTTGTATGGCAATCAAAACTATGTTTGAAGACTTCAAGTAAGTGATAAGATCAAAGAATATCAAATCGCAAATATGGCCGTCCTAGCCTCATATGCACAATCGCGGAAATTGGCGTTAGGTAGTCCACTTGCTGCGTTAAATCCTTTTTTTAATGTCCCCACTGCTGGGGCACTGGCCTTCCTTTTGGATGGATAAGGAGAATGACCTACCACGCGGGCCCAATGTGGATAAATGCGTTTTAAAGACTACCAAATGCAATCGGGACCAACGGCTTAACGTGCCTTCCAAAGCATGGAGGAGCTCGAGAATACTCCTCCACTTACTATATGACGGTCCCATTTGAGCGCACGCGGATATCGCCTAATGCCCGATTCAAAGTAAAGGTCAAGTACAGTGGCGTTTGACGAGTGCCTGGACAGATAAACGAAAGACAACGCCCGATTTTATATACATCCGGTTGCAAGCTATCTTGCAAGTGGACAAGTTGACTCGCTACTGTCCTATCGTACAGCACTGTACTTACCAACTTCGCTAAAGACTTGACCCGTGTAAATCCTACTAAATTAATATTATAGATGCGCGGAAGTATGTTAGTTTGTTTGTTACTCTTTCACGCTAAAACTACTGAACGGACTTGAAAGAAATTTGGCTCAGAGATAGTAGATAGCCTGGATTAAATCACAGTATAGTTTTTGTCCGGATATTCCCACGGGAAAGGGAACCACGCGGGTGAAAACGTGCGCGGCCGCTAGTTAGGCATAAAGGTGGTTGACCAGATAATCCCGCGAATGTGGAAGAGCGTAGCTAAGTTGTATGTGAAGTTAGGTGAACTCATTGGAAATGCATCTTCATTCTCCGTGTGATAAGATTAAAATAAAAACCATGTTTTTTGCAAATAAAATATTATTTATCCTTTAACCTTTTGAGCGCCAAAGTCGTCTATACTAGACCAGCACCTGCGGGCCCGGTGCGCCAACGACATCTATAGTTGACAAAAAACCCGGCTTACAAAAATATTAAATAAATGTGTTAAAAAACCATAACTGGTATTTTTTTTTCTTTATTCGGCAATAAATAATATCCCTGCAACATATGAGTATAAAAACAAGTCATTTAGAGCCATAAGAACTGAGAAATATTGAACTATAAAACATGGTTTTTTATCTAAACAAATACTATGTCCAACACGCCAAAGTCGTCTACTCTTGACCGCTAGTGCTGTACTGCGGAAGGTAGTTTTATTGTAAATTACCTATTCAAAATTCAACTAAAATGTGTTATTTTATTTTATTATAATTGCTATTTTAATAAAATGAAATGTAAGAAAAATAACACTACCATAGCGTACCGTAGCTCAGCTACATGAATGAAGAATCGTCAAATCAACTTCACCTAATAAATCCAATATGCCAACTCTGGCGCATCCCTAGCGCGCCATCAATAATCAGTTCTCTGAGCGCCGTGGTCACGGATAGACGATAGCCTGATGACGTCTTATGCGCATAGTGAGGAAAGTAGTGCAGTGCAACATGAGCGATTCAATTGAACTTCTTCGCATTTTGGAAGGCGTCGATAATGACGACAAATTTTTGGAATCTGATTCCATTATTGCAGATTTGGTTAGGGTGTCGCAAAGGGGGTGCAGGACTTAAAAAAAATCAATCAATTTTTATATGAAGATGGGAAGATGATTATTTTTTTAACATTTTTAGTATGGAGCCACGACATAGAAAAATTTCGAAACAATTTTGTATGGATTTTGGATTTAAAATATTTTTCGTTTTTTCTCCACCTTGTGTCGCAAAGGGGCGCAGGACAGATTTTTTTTTACTGATTTAGTATGTAGCAAAGACTTGTAAATTTTTCAAATATAAAATATTATAAAAATGAGAATATCTCGAAAACCGTGCGTCGTAGGTAAAATCTAATGAAATTTTTTTATCCCCTTTATAAATCCCCGGAGGTATTTAGGAACTATCCGATGTACTTATTGAAAATGGTCAAGTCCGAGTTTGACTTTGTACTTGTAATTTTTTTTCTCTCAAAAGTTTTAGAAAAAAACAGAAGAGAGGAAGCAACAAACTGTAACAGACGTTTCAGGGGGTTACTCTTGACAGAATCGCGTTGAGATCGAGATTGAATGTCAATAATTATTACTGATTTACGACGTTGATTCGACTTTAATTGCTGCTAAAATCGATTACTAGCGTACAAAATTGCTTCATTTACTAAATTCAAGTATAAATTTTTAGTTTAATTACTTATTTTAAGTTATTATTACCGACGTTTGACATTAATTCAATCTCGATCTCAATGCGATCGCGTCCAGAGTAAGGGGGCAGGTTGGGTTAGTTTATTTATACTTAAAAAATATACCAACCGAATTGAGAACCTCCTCCTTTTTTCAAGTCGGTTAAAAAGGTTAATCGATGTCTTTCTAGGTATCGATTTCGAAATTGATACATTGCGTGTGACTCGGGTACATCTCTATGGAAGAGGCAATAAAGGATGGCCAGCTGTGCCGTTGTCGTCCAGTCGTGACAATGAAGACATCACTATAGAGAATAGTGCTGTTGCTTACCACCATTTTATTTTCAATGCCATGCTTTTATATAAGTACTAAGTACATATATACAAAGAGTGGAAGATGGGACAAGATTAAATTAAACATCCCAGATTATAAGAAGTATTTATTGCATATAAAAACAACAAAAACAGGTCGCCGTGTGTTACCAATATATCGACTCTTGGCAGCACTATATTTTTCGTAGGTATTTTATTTTATTTTATGCTCTGGCGTGCAGGACACAGGAATGCGGTTATGGCGTGGCGCCCAAAAGGTTAATGAAACTACAATAACTCTGTTGGTAGAATGACCTAATGCCAATGGTTTCTTTTTATATTCAACTTGTCTACGACTAAGAATGGAATATAATAAATACCAAGACTGAATGTAAAAGATATCAAATACCGAAACATAGACAAAAAAGGATGAGTAACGTGCACAAATCTCTAAAAATCAGAATTAGTGGCCAAACTCTTTGATGCAGACATGTAACCTTGAATAAAAAATCGTTAATTATTGTTTTTTTTTCAGATATAAAGATCAACCACACGCCACGTTTCTGTTCGCTCACTCTGGTACATTGTTAAAGATCCTCACTCACATGCAGCTGTATAAACCCAACGCACCATTAACTGCAGATGCCTTAGACAGAGATAGGAAATGGAGAACAAGTGATATAGACTGCTTCGCATCTAATCTGGCATTTGTTTTGTTTAGGTGAGTAGACCAGTCCCTCATTCACAAACATTCGGAAACGTTCCTGAGTGTGGAATGTTTGCATTGTCCTGTCTGTCACTCACTTCAGTCAGAATAGAGAAAGACAAAGCACAGAATTCGAATTCGAATCTGATTCTGTTGTCGAAAGGTGGGTCCAGATATGTTCTTTTGTCCGTACCGTACCTCGTCGTTATCTAAAAACTGGACGCAGAGTTCGTCGTCGCAATTATCGTGCGTTTATTTCCTTTTAACGGGCGAAAACCCGACTAGCGATGGATCGGAGCGTACCAGTATACGTATCAAGACGCCACCACCTTACCATAACCAGAGCGTCCAGATTAGCGTTCTTGGTCGCGACGCTGCTGATACGAATCGGAAGTACGATACGGATATCTGGACCAACCTGAACGGTTGAGGATCAAGGGGAAGGGGAACTGTCCAATGAATGCGGACAGTTCCTATCGTTTCTTTTTACGTTTTTTTTATTATGAACTGGCGGAACACAACAATGCTGAAAACATTGTTGTTATGGCGTCAGACTTAGATAAGATGGTGATAGCTAGCCAAGCGGACTTACAACAAGTCGTACCACCAACCAAACCGAATGCAACATGTACCCCGCTGGGAATCGAACCCGGGACGCCTGGGTCTTATACCGGTCGTATCACCACTACTCCACAGAGCCGATTAAAATCCAACTCATCGTATGGGATCGGCTGCAATTTAAATGGGATTTGACATAAATTACATACAATATGCATTGCATTGAAATAAACAATGCACGCGAATAATCCCTGAAGGTCGACCGGTAGCTTTCGCGACTCAACTTGTTAACACATGGTTTTCCAAACGAAGATTTAGTGAAAACAGACAACTGTCGACTTAATTTTGACAGGCGACGGCGTTTTCGTACAGCTCAACTTCAACGTTATTGTCCTAAGAATAAGACTGCTTTTCAATAGTTAGATTCTGCGTGTAATCGAGACAGCGCTATCGCATCAGCGCTCGCGTGTGAAGAGTTGCGTATCGTATTCGACGAGTCGACGACGTCGACGATACTTACGCGGTAGGGCCACTAATAAGGTAATTAGTTATTTCTTTAAATGTGCGTTTTTTTCTTCACACAGATGTGAAGATGGAGACAAAGTACTGACTCTACACCAAGAAAGGGTGGTGAAACTTCCCATGTGCAAAGAAGAACTCTGCCCGCTACAACATTTGAAAGAATATTTCCACGATTCAATTTACAATTGTGACTATACAGACATGTGCAGCCTGGACAACGATGCTTAGATCTTGTTGCTGTTATTAAAGCTTTTGCTTGTCAATTATTATGTAATAGTTTTTATTTTTATAAGAGCTATTTATGAGCTATGTTCGATGATGCGAATAAATGTATCTGCTATTACAAGAGTTATTTCTCTGTATAGAATGTTTGTTAAACCTTCTTGGGGAAACAACCTATGCCTGGTGCTTTAAGGATTTGGCGAAGTAACAGCCGATTAGAGACAAGGGCACAGGGGGATATGCTGACGGCAACAGAACTACACAAACTTTGGTGATTACCACAGATCTATATCGAGATAGAAGAAAAGAGCGCTTCAAACAGTATGGGAACCTAGCGTATCAAATTAATCGTACGTACGATGACGTCAAGAGAGCGAGATTTAGTGACGTGTAAATGTTATTGACGAGCTCTTGCAAGAAAGCACTGCACAATTAACCATTTTTGTTTCTAAATGACGCGTGTTTTCATGGCAATGGTCTCAAGCGGACTGAATTAGGTCGTTTTTTTCTTTTTCTTTATTTAATTTAAGGACTTTTATCTTAAATAGACATGTCAGTCCTATCATAAACCTTATTCTGTATAATTAACATTTTAACTGTTAACATTTTATTTCTTAAGTAAGTTACAAAGCATCTTGGCTGCATCCGACAGAAGTTCAGCCAAGATGACATGGAAGGTTCCTACGTCTAAACGATTTATACCTAAGGAGCGAATCAGTATTTGGCGTTCATCTTCGTTCCGGTCACAACTCCGACAGCAAATGATGTACATCTTCTAACGTTTGACACACGTCACAGTTCGGGGAGTTAACCTTCTTCATTAAGAAACCAAATTTATTTGTCGGAACGTTCCCGGATCGGAGCCGGAGCAGTGTTTACAATACACAATCTGTTCAGCTTGGAGTGTATAAACCAGGGAATTGTAAGAGGCTGACATTTAATGGTTTTGTACCATATTCCTTTATCCCTGGATCTTAAATTAAAATATTCTTTCCAGTTATCACAATGTAGGCGTTTATACTCATAAAGGACTTCCGAATATGTAGGGAGAATGTCGTATGGTCTTCCTTCTGATGCTGCTTCTTTTGCTAGTCTGTCAGCCTCTTCATTCCCACTTATGCCAATTTGCGATGGAATCCACTGTAGCCTCATGTGCACTCCATCACAGTTAAGCTCATGAAGCTTTGCAAGAATTAGGTCGTAAAACTTTGACCGTTTTCTCAAAAGATTCTCAGAAAGGACTCGAAACCCTAGAAATCGGGTCCAATGCTCTAACCGCTTAATGAGCTTCCGAGAAAAATCAACTCGGCCACAAGTGAATTCTCATATTGGACTCGAACTCACGACCTTTGGAAATCCAGTCCAATGCTCTAACCACAGAGCTACCGAGCCTTGCGGACCACCTTTGAAATTCTCCAATACTTTATATTTTTAATATCAAATAAGTCTCCGTAGCTCAGTGGTTAGAGCATTGGAGCGGATTTCAGAAGGTCCTGGGTTGGAGTCCCAATCTAAGAATTCACTTGTGGCAGAGTTGATTTTTTCCAATATTTTTGTATTTAAAATTCATATAAGCGTATTTTTTATAAAACATACGGAATGTCAGGATTTTCTGTGAAAAATGGGGTCCCTGCTGTTCCACTTAACAGGTTGTCAGGAGCTGCAAGTACGTTCTGCAGGTACATACATACATCTGATAAATACTTTTAGGTTTTAAGACGTCTATTCTCATAAGAACTTACATTGTTCACTAAAATGAGTTAACATAGGTAGGCACCTACTTACAGCTACTTTAATAATTTACCGCAGCGCAAATGCAATTACGAGGGTGAATCATAAAGTTCTTAGAATTTATTGCCAATAAAGTATCAGTAAAAGGTCAAAAAAAAAAAAAAAAACTACCTAGCTACTAACTTTATACATTTATAGGTACGTATGTCGTGGACATGTCGTAGAATTTACCACATCAAGAAATGCTCGAGAATTTCAGGAAGTGGTCGCATTTCATGAAATTCTTCATGTTCCAGTGGCCACATCATGAAGATCATATCGTATAATGATTACAGAGGCGCTGGAAGCGCTTCGTTTATCTGCCATTAAGGCGGCCGCTGACAATAATGGTGTTTCTCGCAGTAAAAAAAAGCCAATTATTCGTTAATAAAGATGATAATAAAAGTGATAATATTATAGAGTTTACGATGAAAAGGTACTTGAGTAGGTAGGTGCTATGCAAGTCACACAAATGACGAACAAGATGCAAAAACCAAGTATTTCACAGAACACCCAATATTTTGACGATATGGTCAATCGTGGATGACAAAATCGTGAAACTTTCAGATTTAATGATCTGAGGGTTTAGTGTGAGTTTTCAAATATTCAAACGTTTTCATCGTGTGAGAGTAAAATTTTGACAGATAGCCTTAAAATGCAATGGGAGTAAGGTGGATAAGGTGAATTAAACTCTATTGGCAAACTGCGGTGTAGCGAAGTAAGGTGAGAAAACTCACACTAAGCACTGGTCAAATTAAGTTGCCCACATCATGAAATGAAATTAATTTAACCGCCTCTGTGGTCTAGTGGTACAACCACCAGTATCAGACCCAGGAGTCCCGGGTTCGATTACCAGCGGGGGTACATATTGTATTCGGTTTGGTTGGTGGTAGGACTTGTTGTAAGTCCGTCTGGCTAGCTACCACCATCTTATCTAAGTCTGACGTCATAACAACAATGTTTTCAGCATTGTTGTGTTGTGAACGCGCTAATCGCAGGAACTACTGGACCGATTTAGAAAATTCTAAGACCATTAGAAAACTACATTTCTCCCTAGTGTCATAGGCTATATTTTATCCCGATATTCCCACGGGAACGGGCACCACGCAGGTAAAACAGCGAGGATCTGCTAGTGTAATATAATATCCCTAGACGGTATTGATGTGTTAATGTTTTTTTTCATCCATTACGGGCGGTTTCCGCAACGCGACGACTTTTTGCGCCTATTTTGCGTTATCCCAGCTACACCAGGAATGCTGCCAGCGCCTTCACGTCGGAGACTGCTTCCTGGAGATTGCCTGGTGAGCCGTCACAATGCAACAGGACGTGAGCAGCTGTCTTTTCTGCCTTCATGCAGCCTTTGCATAGTGGGCTGTCAGTGGCACCTAAATTAAAAAGGTGCTTGTTAAAGTTACCGTGGCCAGTAATGCCCCCTGTTATCAAACGTAACAGCGGTCTACTAAGTTTAAGGAGAGCTGTGGAGAGACAAGCGTCTACGAGCGGTAGTGCTAATTTCGCTTGTCTGCACGTCTCTAGCAAGTCCAGTAGTTTTGATGCAATTTAGCGGTGTACGGATCTTATCATCATACCAGCTGGCCGAAATAGGAGCAAAAGGATCAGAGGCCGTACCGCTCAAGTGGCGTTGGCATCGAAATCGGCTTCATTTGACAGATGGATGTGACACATTGCTGCTTCTTTTTGACACAAGTGAAAACTTACCAAATACTAAGAGCAATATGTCACATCCATCTGTCAAATGAAGTCGATGTTGATGCCGATGCCACGCGCGGTACGGCCCCTGGTCCACGAGGAGTAGAATCAGAACCCCGCCTTGCTAACTCATCTGCCATATCATTACCTCGGGTGTCGCTGTAGCCTTTAATCCACTGGACAGTGAGATTATTTGAAGCACCTACCTTGTTTAGGGTGTTGTAGCATTCTTGTATTAGGCTCGATGTGCTGCGACTACTATTCAGGGCCTGTAGAACCGATTTGCTGTCAGAGAGTAATATACTCGTAAATATCACAGTTTGTTACCTCTGGATATAATTGCCTGTGCTGCCAGTGTAATACCAACACATTCGGCTTGAAATACGGTATTGTATGTTTTGTAATGTTTTGATATTAAGCATTACCTCAACTGCTGCTGTCGGGGCAGTGCTCGTAAATCCAATTGGAGCGCAGCAGGCTTGACGTTGAAGCCGTTGAAGCTTTTTCGCTCCGTTTGGACAGCTTTAGGCCACCAGACCAGCGAGCCGTAGCTCACAAGGGGGTTGAAAACGATGCGTGTATGTTGCGGTGAATGTTAATAATTTTCAATTATTAATAATTACCAACAATTATTAAAAATAACCATGATTAAAGGTAAAAGTGATTAATTAATTATTTTTACCGCACATGATAATTGCACCTTACTTTTGATAAATGTAAATAATGTGCAATGAAGTCGGTAAAAATATCGATATTTACAGCCTTTTAACTTACCGCATAGAATTATAAATCGCGTGAAAAAAATACACAGCATTTTACTTATACACTTATTGTAACATGAAAAAAAAACCGTGATCAAATTGGTCCGAGTTCTTATAGCTATCATAATATGATATTTCATGACAACAGTAGTACCAAGCCACGTTTTATCTGTAGGTACTTACGAGGGTGAATCAAAAAGTTCTTAGAAATGGATACACTATTTTTTTGTGTAAGTTTTTTATTTTTATTTTCAAGTGTCATTATCATTTAGTGTTTTTATGCCAAGTATCAATTGATTCCGTCTTGTTCTTTTTATTTAATTAATTATTTATGTAAAACAAATTGATAAAGTCTACCAAACAAGGATAAAAACGAGATACTCGCGGTGATAAAGTACCAGTGCCTAAAAAAAATTGTGAACTTCGGAAATTTATTTGGATATTCAGCAATCGTAAGAGACTGATGCTGTACCTTATTCCGTGGTCGCTTACTGGGTAGTCGGTTTAAAAGAGGCAAATCCAGCTATGAAGATGATTCTCGTTCTGGTCGAACGTCCACCGCTTTAAGCAAAGAAAATGCCAAAAAAATGGAAAGATTGGTATTTGATGACTCTCTAAAATAACCTGCAGAGACCCTAAAGATTTTATTTGGTAGTTTCCAATAAGTTTCCAATCTATTTTCATAAAAACTTTTGGGTCTTGTTTCACCATGGTAACGCTTAAGCTCATCGCTCCGACGTTGCACTCACGGCAATCCGTCAGTATTGCTTTGAAATTTAAAATAACCCGCCATATTCACCGGACTTAACCCCTTGTGATTTTCACTCATTAAAAGAGTATGTTCATGGAACAAGATTTCACGACAATGACGCCGTAATGGCCGCGGTAGAGGAATTTTCGAGAGTCAAGGAATTTGTTTTTTTTTTCAGAGAAAATAAAAAAGTTGGAGAAGCATTTTAACAAATGTATAGAGTTATAAGAAGATAACGTAGTCAAATAAATTATTTTATTGACATTTCACTGATGCTTTATTGGCAATTCTAAGAACTTTTTGATTCACCCTCGTACAAATATAAAAGTGTAATTTATGTAACCACTGCATGGTGTTCTAAATATGATCAGTTAAGTTAAATAACCATACTGCATACCAAAGAAGATGTTCCATTTTTGTATGGAAGCCCCCCTAATTCCTACAGTGATGAAATTATATGATAAATATTAAACAAGAAAATATAGGTAGGTACTAGAAAAAAGCAACTTAAGGAACCTTTCCATGTATTTATATTTTAAATTATATATTTTTTCAAAAAGGGCCCACACATTTCATCATCATCATCATCAGTCTGTGGACGGCCACTGCTGGACATAGGCCTCTCCTAACTCACGCCTATTGTGGCGTTCATAGGAGGTTATTAGCCTACTGCTAACACACTGGCCAGACGGGTTGGTAGAGGGTTTGTTTCAAGTTTTCCTTCTCTCGCACAGGTGTTCAATGCGTCGAGTAGGGCATCCAAACCCGCATCTTATTTCTGATCTCGGTATTTGCGGAATCGATGATTTTCGATCCCGCGAGATCTCGGAATTTGCAGGATCCCGCAAATGTAAAATGAGCTGCCTATTGTGCTGACGTGTTGTGTGGAAATGTATTTATACAACGTTATTTCATGTTTACCCAAAACCTCAAAATCATTTGTAGTTTGGCATGAACTTTCATTATGGCAACAATTTCACATATTAAAAATCAGTTTCACGTACCTACGTGGTGACAGTGACTTTTTAAAAAAAAAAAGAATAAGTCGCCATATTCAGACTATTTTTTAATATTACACCTTTTTTCAGCGTCCGCTTAAACTCATCATTACGAACGACTTTTTGTATGGAAGCAACCCTGAAATCGCCAAAAAAATCAGCGGTTTCATACATTTGAAGAGTTCAAATAAAATAAAATTAAAAATATTTTTTTCTCTAAAACAGCTGTCTTTTTTTGCGATTTCAGGATTATTTCCATACAAAAAGTTGTTCGTAATGATTAGTTCTACAAAATTGGTTTTGAGGGTTTTGAGTAAACATGAAATGACGTTGTATATCAGAGATGACGAACCAATGGCACGCGCGCCATCGATGGCACGTGACACATAATTTGGGGCACGTCACCGATCATAAAATTCATTATGCACTACGAAAAAAAGTGTGAAGTACCCATTAGATGACGGACGATTGCGAATGGTGTTTCTAGTAAAGTTGGTAGTAAAAAATAAAGAGTTTTGAGTTGATAGTATTTATTATTATTTTTTCCAATAATCACAAAGGCAAAATTATTTGTTGGCACTTCTAATTAATCATTTCTTTAGAAAAATGGCACGTTGATACATTAAGGTTCGCCATCCCTGTTGTACATAAATTAAAATCTTAAAGTATACATTAATTACTTTTAACTATTAAATTAAAATAATAACTATTCAATTGAAATATTTTGATGAACATACAGCATTTAGTTAAGAATTTTTAGACTTCTACTACGGTTTCTGTTGTTGGATATGTTGAAGAGGGAAATAAAGTGTTTAACGCCTAGTCTGCCGGTCTGCTTCGAGTATGCGATGCTAGATAGCCGGCTGCGGGAGGACGTTTGTATGCTACACGCTAATCCCCCATTGTAGCCTGATGACAAATAAATAAATTTAAAAAAATATATATCCCGCGGATCCCGCACACGTAATCCCGATCCGATGCGGGATCTCGGTATTTCGAGATCTCGGAATACCGAGATTGAATGCCCTAGCGTCGAGGCTCTTAGTTGACTCTATCGACATTCTAGGCATGTAAGGGAGTTGTAAAACATGTATTCTTAAAAAAAAAAGGTTGTCACTACACGGCACCCAAACATTTAAGTAGTTTTTTAATAAAAAGGTTAGATTATTAAAGTTAATAAAACAGCAATCCAACACTTTTTCTACTTCGGCAACTTCGATTCTCATTTGTCACATTGAGTAACGTGAACTGATAGAACGCTGAATCCCACTATTTCATTGGTCGAGGCACTGACGTTGACAAATGAATTAAATAATATAACATAATAGTAAAACAAAGTCGTGTTAACATTACTATATAGTTTGTGGTTTCACCACCACAACCACAACGGCTGGGTCGATTTGGATGAAAAAACAATGTACAAAATTGTATAGACACTGCCCCCCGCTTTTAGCACTTTGAAAATTGTCTTTAAGACGTATATTTTTACGATATGTTAAGATAATGACGTATATTTTTAATAATAGGGAACATTTTACAGCAAACTACCTAATTGCACTGGCTCCGGTGTCTTTATGTCGATATAACTTTATTCGGTCAGATATTTGAGTTTTGCTGTCATACAATAAAGGACTTTTTGAGTAATGTTCTTTAGACCACAGATAGTTTATGGCCTGGATTGAAACTTAGGTTACCTACATTTAATCCCGATATTCCCACGGGAACGGGAACCATGCGGGTGAAATAGCGTGCGGTCCACTAGTTATAAAATAAAACAAAAAAGAAGTAGCAAAACCTGAAAATATATGTGTATCTTTTTAATTTTGCATTTTACAATGCTATTTTTATGTGATAAATATTACACAAGAAAATATACTTACTAGAAAAAGCAACTAGTCTCATGTCGCCCGGGACTATTTATCGTATTTGTGTAATTTTAAAACTCTACATTCAGATAAATTGTATCCTAAAATATTGTTATCGCCGTGTTAAAAGGTTCCATTTCGTTTTAAGGGCTTTCAAGGAGAACGCGCAAATAACTCTGAAACAAAATTAACGACCGGTGTTACAATAATTCGAAAACATGTTTCCAGGTCATGAACGCATTTAAATCTTTTGTTAAATCCGAATCGCTACGTAAAGCTTTCGGAACGGTTGCGAATCTTTATGAGTCGTCAAATGAACACAGTGTATTAAATTGAGTCATTACATTTTCATAATTCCCACGTATTCCCATGTATTTCAAAGAAACGTTACGGAGAAATTACTACGGACTTTACATTAAAAATCTCCTTAGATTCTAATGTAGCTAAACGATGTTTTGATATTGCAATGTGATGATAAGTATTTAAAAATAAAATATAATAATTTAAGAGCAAACTTAGGTTTTTTCATGTACACGGTACAATAATAAAAATTATAATCAAGTAGTAAGTATAAGTACCTACCTACTATTTGGTAATATTTCAAAGTAATTTCCATATAACTTAATATTTGATGTTTTTATTCTTATTCTGTCCGAAACGTCAATGTACCTCTGTGAGTATAAAAATCAAGAAAATTTCGGACTCGTCTCACAAATTATTCTTAGACAGGACTCGAACCCGCAGCCTTTGGATGTTTGTAGCCTTTTAGTCTTCAATCAAACTCAAACAAATTACATTTGGCAATAACGTTACCTACTTAGGTAGGTAAGGTAGGCACAATCGAGAAATTTCCCGACCGACCAGAACATAGTTTTTTGGGCAACGTTTTTAGAAAAGTAATAAGGTTAAAGAGATAATAATAATAAATTATTTAAATTATGTGCCAATTAATGTTCTATTATTTGTTAAATAAACTTTACTTTAAATCTAATAAGTACTTGTTGAAGTACATCAGCTAGTTGATTATCTAACTCTGTTGCTAACAGATTTTGATTGAAATTGATTGAAAGTGCAGTTATATTGCTGCTTTAGCCCAGATATGCCTGATTTTTTTTTCTCAAAATGTTTGGAAACCTTATTTTTTCTAGTTGTACAGGTAACAACGTGTAAAAAATATTGAAAAAAAACCTGTTTGTAAGGCTTTCAGGGAAATGGCCGTCCTATCCTATATGGGTCGGTAGGATAATACATGGGTAAATTTATTGTAGGGACATTCAAACTTATAATTTCTAGAATCAGCTTTATTTAGATTGCTACAATAAAAAAGTATTACAAACATTGAATATAATTACTTGTTATCCGTAGATAACAATTTTTTTTTATGAATGATAGGTTTCAAAACATTTGACACATAAGTACTCCAACATCACACTTTTTGCAGCGAGTCAAACATTTTTTATGTCAAAACAAAATGTCAAACATTGGCGACAACGTGTTTGTTTGGATTGAGGGACAACCAAATGATTTATTTTGTCTTTTCGACTATCAGCATGTTCGTGTTGTGAAGGTCGATTTGGTTCTCTTTTCCCCCCTTTCCTATTTGACTTAATCAAAGCTGTTTCCACCCTTCTTCGAAACCCTAGGTGATCGAGTTTACTATTATTTCTTTTATACAATTGCCAGGCATTGTGTTCCGCAAGATCGATCATATGGGTGAGCAGAGGCATGTACCATTTTTTTCCTCTGATCCCAACGCGGTAATGAGAAATGTTCTCGTCTGACCTATCGACTCCTCCCATATGTTTGTTATATATAGAGACAATATGAGGCTCCTCAATCATAATATTCCTCTTTTCACTTTGCGAGAACCGCTATGCTGGTTGTTTAGGATTGACACCAACAGCATTGGAGGCAATACTAAATATGTTGTTATCGTGCCATTTTGCAACTATAAACTTATTATCGTGAGTTGACCTGTAGTCCAAAGAACCTCGTTCTTTTTTCTTCAACACTTTCGTTGAAGTAAGAGGACAGTTACAAGTCCTATTTTCTCGAATCGTATCACTGCAACGAAGACCCTTTTTTGTTATTTCTTCTATCAAAGGCGTCCCGGTAGAGAAATTGACAAAGACAATCACTGAGCAAGTAATCACTACCAATGTGATAAGGAAGATTATAGCCTCTAGAAATCAAGCTGTCACAAAAAGTTAACACAACGCTAGCTCCTAAGCCTAAATCTTTGTATATTGGATTGCACATAGTAGTAGCACCTTGATAAGGTTCCATCCATAATACGTATCCAAGACGAGTAGCACCAACCAACCCATGATTTGAAGCCGTATCGAATCGGTTTACCTTTGATATGCTGTTTGCACCCATGCCGGCCATACTAAGGGATCATGGCTTCGTCGACACTATAGTGTTCGTCGAGTGGTGCGAATTGGAGGAACTTTTGGTTGAGTAATTTCACAATTGGACGGATTTTTGTGTATCTTGTGGATCTAAATCATCGTTGATATGAAAATGACGAAATCAAACCTGTCTCTTGGCATAGCAGAGCTGACTAACTCATTTTTTGAATCAGGAGAATTTTCCCAATACATTCGTCTTCGTGGCAGCCATGCATAGCCACTTACTAGTAAAATGCCAATAAAACACTTCATTTCCTCGGGGGTTATATCGCCAGCACGATTGTTTTTCATTGCGTACTTGTTACTTTCTATGACCATCAATGATATAACATCACCATCGAAAAAATCTTGGAACCATTCAATAAGAGTTTTTCTTGAAGTGCACCTAAAACCTTAGGCCATTCCACAGAGGGTTTTTGCAAATCTTGTTTTCTCCACGAATACGTACACCTTCGTTTAGGACGTTGAACAGTGGGTTGTTCTTCCTCCTCATCACTTGAAGGATTTTCTCCTTGAACGAATATTTCTGCGGGTTGAAGTAAAACATTCCTGGGTAGTTTGTTGATCGTCACATTGTCTTCTTCCCCAGAATCTTCGTCAGTAGGGCAATCTGGATTTACAGGAGGAGGCAAAATACATATCACCCTTTCCCGGTTATATTCATCGTCAGAAATATTCTCCAAGATGTCTAAGATCTCATAAGCGAGTAATGGTCTGAAGGAAAAAAATACCACTTATTATCCTACTGCACTACTACTTACTACTATACTATTTCAAAAGGACACCACTATTTCAAATCAAATATTTACAATTTAGAAATTCAAAAGCTAAAAGTACGTTACTGATGTGCAAGATCATCATTACTCGAAACTAATCAATATGACACAATGTGAAAAATAAACATATAATAACTTTTATTCTTACCTTTTATCAGCCATGCCTACAAGATACTGTTTATATGCGCTTTATGTCTAAATATTACTCTGAAAACTAGAAATAACTAAGGATTTATATTTATTTCGTAACAGCTTTCAAAACTAGCACCTGAATAACTTAATTAATCTTATGTGGCTAGACTGAGATATTTTTTTGTTTTCACTGACCTACATATAGGACAGTAGGCTTATCTGGGTTAGTAAGATAGTTGTCACATTGATATTTAATAAAGCAGAAATGTGACTGCACTTACAATCAAACGTTGATAGAAACAAGTTCAATAAACAGGGAGCTGGTATCCCTCACTGACAATACTCTACTGCGGGCCTACTATCATCTATTAGAAACCATAATGACATAATAAAGTTTTTATTGTTTTTTTTTAAATTGTCGCATTTTGGAGGCGGTGATTAAGCGAATACGTCACAAAGCTTCCGTCAAAAAACAAGCTTACTTTATTTTAAGGGATTCGTAGTACAAAACAGCATGGTAAGATTGAAATAAAACTGCGCTAAGAGATGGCGGTAGGCCCCCTGCGGGCTGATTCACATATACCATCGGACACGGAATCGGATTCGAATTCTATGCTTTGTCTTTGTCTATTCTGAAGTAATTGATAGTGAAAATGCATATGCTACGGTAAATGTTGATAACTTTAAATTATTAATAATAACCATGATTAAATGTAAAAGTGATTATTTAATTCTTTTTAACGCACATTATTAATAATTGCACCGTACTTTCAATAAATGTAATTAATGTTCAATGAATTCGGTCAAAAATATCGATATTTACAGCCTTTTACCATAACAAATCGTCAATAGAGAAGCAGGAGCAGCTTGGTATTATATTTTAGTACGTTTTAAAGAAAGTCGTCCTGGCGCTTAGCCGGTCGCTGCTGCGGCACGCTCGCTTCGCTCGCTCGGCTCGCGCGTCTTTTGGCCATAGTTCTAACCTAACCTAGTGGTTTACCCTTTCGTAAAGTGATACATCTCATAGTTTTAATCACAAAATCACGAGGTCAGTATTAATAATATTCACACTATTAACATTTACCGTGACTCATACATTCCGCTGTCGGGAACGTTTCCGACTGTTTGTGAATAAGGCTGCTGGTCTACAGAGAAAAGTCTTGATTGTAACTGTCAAGTGAAGAAGTTTTTTTATTTGCTTATACCATACACATACAACATAACTTACTAAGTAACGAACAAAAAAAATACATTAAAGAAAAAATTAAAACAACAAATTAAAATCCTTAAACTGTATAAGTTGTTCATTTGTTTCTGTCACAAATTGAACAGGATACAGGGTAGGATTTGGCACGCACTCGAACGCCAAGATGTGTGGTAGTTTTATTGCCAAAACGCATTGTGGGCACCAAGCCATGGTTCGCCGACCCCAGGCCTAGTTGTTTTCGGACATGGGGGACGTTATGGTGATTAAGTCGAAACGTTTGGAATTTATAGGCAGATCCTTCCGATTCAAAGATAACGAAGTCAGCTTTTCTCATTTCGAGGACTTAAATATAATAATTTTCTCATTTCGAGTAAATATAATAATCATAATATGATTTTGACTCTATACTAGGCCCCGCCTGCGTTTTAGTACACGTAGATATTTTTCAAGATTCATAAACAAATCAGTACCTTTTTTCACCAATGCCCAGTGCTTACTACCTCAAAAAAATTTTGCAACCAAATTGTATGACTATTCTTTTGATTTTTGAAGAAATAAATCCATCTTCGCATGTTACTAGAGATAGTTCGATCCAATGCAGGGGATTTCAGACTCGTTTTTGAGCAGAGTTCAAAATGTATATCGTTATTGTCATTTCCACTAGCGTCTAGTCCAATTTGCAATCCAATTATTCACCTTCCATGCATTGTATTGTACCGAACTCACACGTAGTTGACAGTTGTGCAATAAACGGCTACTACGGCAATTCCGAACTTATCGGCTTGCGTTTTAAAGTTTTCAGTCAATTGTAGAAATTTGACAGTTTTGTTACCTGCTAGTGACCGTACGATTAATTGTAGTAATACAGCCGCAGTAACCGTAAGTCATTATAACTATTAGAGTTTATTTTAATAATTATTGATTATCCTACTGGATATAATGCTACAGGTAACTGTTTTAGGTAAATTGTAATCATGGGACCAGAAAATCAGAAAAACTTCCTTACGTATGAATAGTTAGAAAGTAAATAAACTAAACAAATATAGAACGGGTCGGTTTCACCACCGATTGATATGTTCTGGAAAGCTTACTTGTAAGATAATTTTAAAATATTTTTCATCTTACAGCGTATCAAATGATCTGCCAATATGCTATCCAGAATTTACCTATCTGTTGGCGATGAAACTGGCCCTTTAACATCTGAGTATACTTAAGTGATAATAAAAACTTTTTGCCAAGGCAAGAAAAATAAAATTGTAGCACCGCAAAGTAGAATGCTATGGCTGGCACCGAGTCCAAAAGATTTATTTTTGCTTTTTAGTTTTTTGAAGTCGGTTTTTATTTTTTTATAAAAAAAAATCACATTTTTTAAAGATAGAAGAGGTCCCGTGCCTACGCTGATAACCTTATGACAACTCCTCATCACCTTTTACAAAATGCTGCTTTCCCGGTGCAGGGACGTTACTTATTGAGGAGTTCTCCCGATACTTCATCATCAGCTGCACTTCATCACATGCATTGAGTCGAGCATAAATTGCTTATGAACTACATTAAAGTAATCGTATAGCTGCCGTGAAATGCTAAGTATTTAATAGTTCCGATGACCATTTGTGGTCTTCATCATCAGTTCCACTTCACCAAATGGTGCATTCCGGAAGCATATGCATAAGTTACTGTAGAAAACACCAAAATCGCTATAGGAGTCCCTATAATATTTGAAGAGTTCCCTGGATTACTCCAGGATCCCATCATCAGATCCTGACATGTTGAAAATGGGACCACAAAGGAAGTATACCCTTTCGAACAAAAAAAGAATTACTCAAATCGGTCCAGCCGTCTTCGAGTAATCTCGTAACATACATAAAAAAAAACCGTCGAATTGAGAACCTCATTCTTTTTTGAAGTCGGTTAAAAATAATGTTCCTGATTCTAAGGAGTGTCTGACTAAGTAAGCAGTTAGTTAGCAGTTAGTTATTGGCTACAAAGTATTTATAATCTTTTATTCATTAAAAATATGCCCTTGAAATCAATTTTATCGATTATTTACCTTCCAATAAAAATATGCAGTTTCAATTCCAATAAGACTCTTCTAAGTAATTTCCGCTCACACACATTTTCTGTGTGTGAGCGGAAATTACTTAGAAGAGTCTTATTGGAATTGAAAATGATTCTTCTGCTGTAACACCTAGACCCTACCTAGACGTCTTTGTTAAGACATGTTTCTTCGTTATTGGCAATTTACTTTGTAGTTAATTTTACATTAAGCTTTACAACATTGTATCCTACTGTAAATTTCGTTTCATTGCTTTCAATTGATAAACTTTTGGTATTTAAATGGAAAGTTCAAAAGTTGAAACATTTCTTGGAATTGCGTTCTTAAGTTCGTTCATAATATTAATGATTTGCACATTTCAATTATGCTTTTATGGTAGTTATAATCGAATTGGACGTTTATAAATAACCATATAGTAGTAGTTACCTATAAGTGAAAACCTGTAAATGGCTCATCAGTCACCTATATAATAATATTTAAATACATTGTATTTATTTTAGAGCTGTAAGTTTTCCTAACGAAATAAATAAATAAATATTAGTTATATTAGGTAAAAATACCAATTCTCGACTGTGTTTTCATTCTGGACGAAATATATGCTATTACCTTGCAAATGTTCTCGACATAATCTTTGAAAAGAAACGTAATACCCTCATTTACAATTCATTACAGTTTGCATCTCGTATCTTAGTAAGTACTGTCGAAAGCATGTCTACCTTTATATGTTGACTGAGAGCGCTCTAAATAATAAATACTCCATAATTGTTTTCTTTTTTTGGTATTGCAACAGTTAACATTTTAATTGGTTCTCAATGTTTGTCATTTAATCAGTCTAGGTTACAAGCATACAATAGAATAGACTAGCGGCCGCCCACGGTTTTACTGGCGTGGTTCCCGTTTTCGTGGGAATATCGGGATATAAAAAAGCCTATGCTTTAATCTAGGCTATCTTCTATCTGCGTGCCAAATGTCATACAAATCGGTTCAGTAGTTTTTGCATGAAAGAGTAACAAACAACCAAACATCCTCACAAACTTTCGCATTCATAATACGGTTGTCGGAAAAGTTCGAGGCCTTTATGAACTGTTATAACTCTGGCAACACTGAACTTAGGCGGGAAAGTAAAATATTGTTAGACATCTGACTTTCTGGTTATAGCGGTTAAATTTGAAAAAAATTAAACAGCGGTAAAACTAAATTAGGTCAAGTAATACCTACTTCAGTGGGCTGGGGTCTATGTGTACGTGCGCGATGACGCTTGCTATAAGCGTCTCCGTGGCTTTGAAAAACCAGGCTTCTCCGCTTTATGGCTATTTGTCGATACCGGAGTAGAGAAACATCTCTATGTCGGTGTTTAATGTTCGTACAGCGGGAACCAGGAGACGACCAGGCTTCTTGAACACCGACTGAGACGGCAGATCTGGCCAATCAAACGTACAATGGAGCGGAGCTAATTTTTCTTGGGGACTTTAACGCCCACCACCGTAAGTAGTTGTTCCCGTTCAAGGAACTGATCATGATGGTCGTGAGACACGTAAGTTTGCGTTATCTCTTGATCTCACCCAGCTGGTAAACGAAGCAACGCATGTACCAGATATTGATCGCCATACGCCCAACTGCTGACGACTAGCCCACAGCCTCAGACACTCCGTTTCGGTCTCAGCCCCATTGGGCTCGTCAGACCACAGTGTGGTAAAATTCGTGTCGATCTGCTCACCCGATGTCGATCCCAGGGGCACGAGGCGATTATGGCAATACGCGTCAGCAGATTGGGACGAATTGCGGCTTGGCAACAAGTGTGTTTTTCCTCTTTCGAACGACTCCTTAACCTCTGCCAATGCGGTCGCGGATGTGATCAGGGAACGTCAGGGAACGTCAGGAAACGTCAGGGAACGTCAGGGAACGTCAGGGAATGGTATATTTTATTCCGTTCTCCGTCATCCCGCTCGGTTACTGTGCCCAGCCTTGGTTTAATGCGGGTTGTGCTCGCGCAGAAGCGCGAAAAGAGACTGCATACCGAGCTTGGGTGCAAGCCCGCGATCTTAATCTATCAAAGTCATGTGTGTGTATGGCCAATCGATTAATTCTGATATCTACTGACAGCAATTAAAAAAACGAAAAATGCCCAGAATTAATGACAAAATTAATGACCAAGACAATGCGCGACCCATAAATCTTTGTCGACTTTTACTGCATCCTTCATACAGTCCAGACATAGTACCTAAAACTGTTTAAATGGAGTAAAATTGCATTCAAGGGAAGAAGACTGTATATAAATTATATAAATCAATTATTCGCTCATAGACCCCAAAAATTTTATAGTGACGGGATAATGGTTCTGCTAGAAAAATGGCGAAGTATTGTCGAATTAAATGGACGATACCTCATTCACAGGCCTATATCGAGATAGACGAAAAGAGCGCTTCAATCAAACTGTACAAGCGTGTCGAATTTTTCGTACCTACGATGACGTCACGAGCGAGATTTAGTGATGTGGAAATGTTATTGACTCTTGTAAGAAAGCACTGCACCACAGATTAGTAAATAGTTACTTCGTAAGAGATAAACCACTCTAACAAATGTTGGTTCATGCATTTTATAATAGCCTATTCTTTACGCTGTGCGCGAAAATTTACCGTATTTTTCGGGCGTAATCTTGCTATCGCTTCACGGATCCACGCGGTCGCATAGCCTTGACGCAATCTCAACCATACATTTGGATAACCGAATGTCTAACGAGCTAACTAGGCCTGACTGCACAATTAACCATTATCCTTTCTGAGAGATGTGTGTTTTCATGGCAATGGTCTCAAGAAGACTGACTTAGGTCGGAAAACTTTGACCGTGGATCAAACTACACGCAAGGTAGGTAAACTTTTATTGTCTATCTCGATATAGGTCAGTGACTTCATAAACATATCATTTAACTGAAAAAAATCTTTATTATTTTTACTATAAAAAGACCGCAAACTTTTCCGACTACCTAGTATTAGGAGTTTTTCCCAATGGTCAGATTAATGCTCAGACTAGTCTGACGAAGTCTGACCAACGGGATTTTTTTCCCGTTTAAGAAGTAAGAAGATAATATTAGTTCTAGGTTACAAGCACTTGAGAACGTCAAAGAAGCTACGCCATCAGTACCCCTATTACGAGTTTGCTTAACATGACATTTACAGGACTCGTGAGCGTAGACTATCGGATACACTGCTCATGTCGGTAAAACAGTCGCTAAATATGAAAGAGACAGAGCTACATTTTACATTAACGTTTACTGTAACGTCGAGTTTGCCAAACTCGTAATAAGGCTACTGTTCGCTAAACTCTACGGTAAGTGACGTTGTAACGAGAAAAACCTGTTTTATCCCTGATTCATTGCTTAAGAGATTCATCAAATTGAAATATTACTTTACTAACTACCATTTCGATCTCAATAAAATTGCATAATATAGGAACATAAATAATTTTATTGCAGGCTCGGCTAATTGCTTTTAGTTTACAGGCATGCAAGCATCTACTTACGGTTAGGTCCATAGCGAAAAAATTCTAAATCTATGGTTAGGTCGTACGACTGAAAGCATATACCAAGGTATATGGCAAGACTATAAATAGGTACCAACGATTCGAAAAAAGCTTCCAAAAATCACATTTGCCAATTCAATTTTTTTTCGTAAGCAGTTTATCAGCAGTTCGTTTTCGCGTATGTGATGAGAAGTATTGAGAAGCTCGGAGGGGTGTACGTTCGAAAGCGGCCAATTTACCTAATATGATAAAGTATTCGTCGTCTTTATTTTTGCCGATTTTCTGGAACGGAATCTGAGTCACAAATCTTTTTTCCCAAATTCTAATTCTGTTACTGGTAGACTGTGGGTTGGGTTAATTTTATTTAGTTGATAAAATTCCTACGGTTTTATGTACCTAGTAAATTATTTGTTCTTAAATTATTACGAAATTGTATTACTTATACCTACTTATTTAGTTTTTACAATTATGAAAACCATTGATTATGATTCTTCAACTTTTAGTCGGATTTTTAATTCAGTACAGCAATATGACATATGCCAAATTCCATTTGGTAAAAATAATGCTGCCTTAAAAAAAATGTAGCTTTAATGTTAATATTGAATTTGTGTACCTACTGAAAAATATTTTTTTTTATGAACGACGGGGAGACTCTTCTCCTTCATCATACTTGATGTTAAGTATTGATAAGGCTGAAGAAAGAAGCAAGCTTTTCCCGGAATCCTCAATCACTGAGGAACTTGCTATCTTATCTTTAACTGCCGGAACACAACGATGCTGAAAACATTGTTGATATGGTGTCAGACTTAGATCAGATGGTGGTAGCTAGCCAGACGGATTTAGAACAAGTTTTCCCACCAACTAAAGATCCGTGATTGAATCCATACGTGAATGGAATCAATACTTATTGAACTTGAACTGAATCTGAGCAAATCATTACGAAAAACATTTAAGCAAAATTATTTTTAGAAAGTGATATTGCCACCTGTCAAATTACTCCACTGTATTAAAAGTCCGACTATTGGTATCTCACTATTAACACGCTCTTTTTTCTTCTTCTAATTTTTCTATCAATTATTTATTTATTACCGAATTTAGGTCAACGCAAAACTTTACTAAAAGATTACCACGATCGAATGGATGCTAAATCTACTGGTGAAGCTATACAATGGGCCTTGAAAAGAAAATCTCATTAGTATTAATGCTTATGTTTATTATTCATAAAGTTACCATTACATTTACATTTCTGCAGCGCATTTCACAATTAAAAAAGTAAACGAATAAAAAGCCTTAGTATATTTTGTTTAGGTACAGAAGCATACAGTGGCGTAGCTAGCCTTAGCGGGGCCCCGTATCAAAATTGTGTGGGGGACCTAATGGAGGGAAATAACCTCCTTCTTTTTTGAAGTCGGTTAAAAATTACAAAAGAAACCAAAACGCTCGCATTGAATTTTAAATATAACTTATATTTTAATGAATACTCCTAGGAACTAAACTCAAACTTAATATCATCTATTAGAAGCAATTGTGAATGTCAATTTTATTCATAAAAAAAATAAAACCTACTTCAAAAAGTAAAAAATAAGCTACATTGCACTGCTATTAATAATTTTATTTATATTGCCTTGGCCGGCACAGACTCCAAGTCTTATTTTTTCCTTTTTGAAGATGTCCCGTAAAAATCGATCCATACACAATGATGTCGTCTATGTACTAATATACAGTATTTTCAAGATTCTCAGAAAACCACTGAACCGACAAAATGAATAAAAATGATTGGACCCACTTGAGAACAATCGAACAGTCCTGATGTAATAACATTTGAATCATCACAATGGTAAAGCCGACTTCGAGTTACCGGTGAACATACATTAAAATAATATACGTAAGGAATTTATAGGTAACATCTTAATTTTTTTAAGTCGATGAGAGAAAAGACAAGGATGGAAACTCGTCAAGGGCTATTTTATATCTATGCAGATTACGTATACATTGAAAATAAAACGTCACACAACTTATTATACTTAATTGACGAGACTTTCCATCATAAAGACACAGTATAATAAAAAAAACGAACACTAATGATAAATTTGAATAAAAACAATATAAGAAAAAATAAAAAATCATAAAAAATCGGACATCTAGTAATCTTTAATCAAATAAAGCAACGATTTCATAGTCTCTGCGACCTAAGAAATATTTTCGAAGTCTTATTACAACCGGACGTCACGTCTTTTGCAATTGATTTTTTTTAAGTGTTTCAATTACATACATAAGAATGTAATACATACCATTAGAATTCTTAAACAACAAGTCATACATTTAATATTATTAGTGTAAAGTCTTGCGATAACTAACATACACACTACAAACTGTGCGACACAAACAATTAAAACGAAAAAAAATGTGAATATTACTTTCATGATAAATAGCGAAATAATTAATAATTCAAATATAGGTATACTACGAATCGCGCGCGTCAACGCATTTAACGAATTTTTGCTCACACCAGATTGGTTTTTAGGGGCCCCCCTAGCCCGGGGCCCCGTATAACTGATACGGCTGATACGGCGGCGGTAGCTACGCCCCTGGAAGCATACCTAACTAGTTTTATTCGTCATTTGCTAGCAAGAGACCGGTGTCCAGAAAACAATGGAATATCTTTGTCTCATAACTTCAGGGTCAGAGAGATTAAAAGAACAGGATTGGACAAATACTTTCATAATTCATAGTAACTAGATGGAAAAATACAGCACTTATTAAGTGCTGTATTGGTGGTTACTTTTTTTGCTTACGAGAAAAATAAAACAACTTATCTCCAATTTTTAGTACTAAAAAATTAATCTAGTTGTTTAGTAATTTACAGTGAAAGTGTTGAGATTGTGCCAAGACGTAATTGGTTTATGATTGATCGAACGAATATATGAAGCGACATACTCGTAGATCTACAGTCTGAGACGTAAGAGCTATTAAAAAACAATATCTTCACGTTAATGATTTTTCTTGCACCTAGGACTTTTATAATTTTCATGCTTTCACAAAATTTTGCCCTTTATTAGTTTTAACGCTTTACTATGTTTGTTTGCATTTTTGCCTTTTTGACTTGACTACGGAACCCTACAAAATTTGATTTGCTTTTGCAGGTGCTACCTGTAATTATTAGTGTTCAATATGTTAAGTGCGAGTTTTTTCGTTGTTTGGTTTTGGTGTAGTCCGTGGCGTAATCCGCTAGATGGCGGGCCGCTAATTTCGTACAAATTTCTACGCGTTCATTATCAACCGTGAGTAGAAAAAAACTCTTACTAAGTACTCAAGAGTTGTATTAAACCCTCATATACGACCTCATTTGTCACTACTATACAGTCGACTACTTATGCAAAGAGTTTATATACCATCCTTTTCTTTGTAATTAATTTTTTCCATAGTGTTTTGTGTAATATTCAATAAAATTTTCCTGTTACAGTACAGACACACTCTTTTCAGCGAATTTAATTTTGTTTTATTTTATGCATAAGAACTCACTGCATAATCGACTGTAGTAGGTAGGTAGTGACAATTGCGGTCGCTTATGTGGGTTTAATACAATCTAAACAATTAGAATGCAAAAAACACTTTACTACTCATACAAAATATATATTTTGTTAAGTATACACAATAATTATTTAGTTTATTAATTCTTAATTTAATAACACACAAGCAAGAAACACTCACGATATAAAAATTCGAGCAAGCATTCCCAAAGAGTTTACGATTAACTCTAAAAGCTGTTTATCTCGAGATATCACGTTTTTTTCGCTAACCAGTTTATAATAAGAAGCGCTGGTTATCTTCGCAGTGCCGTAAAAACGTTATCTGGTAAACTTCATGTCGATTAATAGTGAAACAGTATCGCATCATTGTTCGAGGAGTTTGAGTCCCGGTGGTTTACGCGTTTTAACGACCAGACGGTCAAGTGAACACGCCATGATTTCATTATGCAGTAACGTTAATTTTCTCTTGCAGTGCGCGCGCTTAGTCTTGTAAAGAAAAACGGAGTGGCCACTTTGTATATTCTTATCTGTGAAAACAAAAAAGTTTAAGCGCATCGTTGAATGTTTTTTTTCATCGCGAGTGGTCACTTATATCTTTTTATCTGTGAAAAAAGGAAACTTTAGATGATTCGATTTCCGAAATTTTATACCTACGCATTATAAAGTTTAAGCGGTTCGATTTATTTGAGTTTTTCTTTTGTTTATCATTCATTAGTTGTTTTCGGACAAAGTTTTATAATATGAATTTAAAACTGAACAACGAATTACAAGGATCCCAGAGAATATTATCAGTTAAGCCGGTTTCATCTGTAAAGGTAAGTTATTTAATTTTGGAGCAAATTGTTATAAAAGTATTTGTTCGTTGTATTTAGTGAGTACGTAAGTACGGTGCGTGGTTCTTGATTATACTTTTACCAATAGTTGTCTTTTCATCATAATGTTATTTAACAAAATATGACATCCAGCAGTCACATTAGACTTATGGATGTACAGACGTTCTAAATAATTCATTCTTAGAATATTATAGGTACTATCGAGCACTTTTTAATAAAATAAGCAAATGACCCCTTTAAAATTGGTTCAGTATGTAGGTACATACCTGAAGAGAAAAACGAAAAAAATACCGTTATATACTTTAAAGAGTACTTAGTACGGAAAATATACGATCTTCACAGTGCCCAAACAATGAGCTTGTTCCAGGAAAGCATCTCATATCGATGAGTAAATAGAAAGTTATTTCTATGACTGACTATATTACCCACTACAAAAGGATCTAAATAAAATAAAAACAAAAAAAACTTGCTGTAATATTCAGCATTTAACAGGTTTTCCCGGCTTTCCTAGTAGCGATAAAGGTGAAAAAAGAAAATAGTGTAGATTGCTATGGGTTTACTTAATTTAGCTTTGTAATCCCCTGCGGCTTCGGCCCTCAGCCTTTGCTCAGGGATAAATACGAGATAAAGAAGGGCCTTTTGAATTTATTGGGATACCCGAGTATCCTTGGGAGGGCTTATGTAAACCTGTCAATTCCTATCTCACACTTAATTCCTTTCTATTGATACATGGTGTAACAAAATTTAAGGGTTTTTCTGTTTTATTATTGTTCTATATTTGTTTGAACACAGAACTTTTCATTATTGTTCTGTAGTATCTAGTATGTAGTTGTATCTCAGGTAGTAAATTGGCTGTCAGGCGTTGCCACACTTATTTTTTTATGAACGACGTTGAGACTCTTAGCCTTCATTATACCTGCTGTTAAGTATTGATAAGGCTGAAGATGGAAGCGAGCTTCTCCCGGAATCCTCAATCACTGAGGAACTGGCTATCTTATCCTTAAGTGCCAGAATACAACAATGCTGAAGCGTTGTTGTTATGGCGTCAGACTTAAATAGGATGGTGGTAGCTAGCCAGGCGGACTTACAACAAGTCCTACCACCAACGAAAAAACCTTTGCTTGACACAGAAGCAGTCCATTCATATAGTCCATACATTTCCTATTGTACGACCGCAGTCTTTAAAGTGATAGGATTTTGAATTTCTTTACGTTGGCAAGCGGGCCTACCATCATCTGTTAGAAACCATCATGTCATGAACGTTTTGTTTGCGTTTTTATTGGAGTTGTCATTTTGACACACTTTACACTTTGGAGGCGATGATTGAGAGAAGACGTCACACAACTTCCGCCAAAAAACAAGCTTGCTTGAGGTTCGTAGTATTTAATAGCATGGTAAGATTGAAACAATACTGCTGGTTGCACCGGTATACAATACAAATACAAATGTTCCGCGTTAATTATTTGTTAGATGACTGTATCGATTTCAAATTCGATTAGTTATTTTGGTCGACACTCCCCATCCTCACTTCTTTGTATTCCATTTTCCTTTCGCACATACCCTGTCTTGCATATGAAAGAGAGAGAGAGAGCGAGACATTGCCGCGCCCCCTAGCGGTGGTAGCTGTCAATGGATAAAGGACGAGCACGTTATTTAATTATCTATTTCTTTAGTTGAATACAGACAGCCTGTCAAGAAACTACAGACTAGTCATAAAATGTCAGTCTGTAAACTGTTTTAGTGCGAGTTGACAGAATTGCATTTGGTTTATTTTTTGAACAACACGCTTACTGAAAGCTTGTCGTCAATTTAGATATAATAGAATGTTGGGTGGTTACTCATTAGGCTCGGTAGCTTAATTGAGAGAGCAGTAAGCCGGATACCCAAACTTTGCGGGTTCAAGTCCCGCCCGTGAATAATCTCACCCCTATAGGTAGGTACCAAGCTGAAGTGGCAGTAGGCGGGACACATAGAGAGAAGAACCGATGGCCGTTGGGGCAGAAAGGTTCTGGAATGGCGACCGCGCAACGGACGACGCTCCGTGGGTAGGCCCCCGACAAGATGGACCGACGATCTAGTGAAGGTCGCGGGAAACCGCTTGATGCGGGCAGCACGCGTCGTGGAGATCCTTGGGGGAGGCCTATACCCAGCAGTAAGTGTCATGTGGCTGAGGCGACGACGACGATATGTACCAACAATAAAATTTATTCTCTGATGTATAATTATACGAGAACTGACAAAATATATCAAACAAGTTCTGCTCACGTGAACCGAAGTCAGCTCAGCTAGTTTATAATATATGTAAGACAGTAGGATATAAGTACAGGGTGTTCTCGAACCTCATCCTCAGTGTTGTGAACTGTAGCCATTAATCAACCGTAACAGATGTTATGGCGCCGTATCTTGGTAACGATTCGTTTTACACTCGGTTTACATTGGACGGGTAAACAGATGCCCCAGTGCCTAATAAAGAAACTCCTGGAACTTCTGGTAGGGAACTTGCCTGTTTGTTTCATGATTAGAGTAATTATGTTGAAAACGTTGGGTACATTGTAGGTACCTACTGCGTCAAGAACTCGATTAGCTTTCGTCAGTTCAAATTTTTTTCGGACTTTTGTGACCACTTTTAGAACACCAAAAGCATGGTGTAGGTATACGAGTTTACATCTCGACGTCCCTCATTCTCACCCGTAATATGACTGCACTATACAGTATGGCTAGGTATATTTTCAATGTATATGTATATAATGGAATAGGTATTTTTTCTACGGATGTTATTTAAACGGTTAGCAAAGTATTCGTATTTTTGTTAGCAAAAAAAACGTAATCAGTTAGCTAAAATAGCTAGTCGGGCAGCAATGTATGGTCAGCAAATATTTTTAAGTAAGTCTGCAATTTATAAGCAGCAGTAAGTTTCTTTGTACAGCCGAATATACATAAAAGATATTTAATCAAATTTTAGTAAGCACTCAGAGATGAAGCAAAAAATAAAATTCTGTGCCGCTAATATAAGTTTGGCAAAAATAATAAACTTGTCATGCACAAAATCCGCGCATCCCTTACTAAGACGATTCATTAATTTATTTTCTCTCTTACTATGTAGGTATAATTTAGTAATATAGGAAATTAAACAATTTGCTTATAATTATAAAAGAGATCAAAAAGAAGGTAAGAAAATGTAACAATTTACGATTTTAGAATTTTGTATTTTAATATATATTTTTTGCAAAATATTGTTATATTAATTACCAACAACAATCAATAGTTTATTCTTATTGTATTATTAATGCTCGTTTTACCTTTGATGGCCGGCCACGTTTCCTTTTTTCTTCTATGGTAATATTTTTTTCTTCAAGCGGAAGCACCACATATTTTAAGCGGACCGCCAAACCAATCACATACTTACTGAAGTAGGAATTTAAAAAAAGCTGGGCAGTCTGCCCACTTTTAACGAACACTGCTGATTTTTCATTATAAACGCAGTCCAACTATTTATATTGCTGACCAATATGCACACCAATCAAATAAACTGCTTATAGAAATGTTTTCTCTGCTGCCCAATTGTATAATCTTGCTGCCCAAATAATTATTTTGCGGCGTGACTGTGATTTTGCAGATACATAATAAGACATGCTGCCTGCTTATGTTTAAATTACTGACCGTTATATGCTGTTTTTTTTCTAACCAATTTTTTGAAATTGCATACCTATATTGCTTCTCATTTTCTACTAGCGGGCGCCCGCGGTTTTACCCGCGTGGTCCCCGTTCCCGAGATAATATTGGGATAAAAATATCCTATGTTTTAATCAAGGCTATCTACTATCTCTGTGCCAAATTTCATCCATATCGGTTTTGTAGTTTTAGCTGAAAGAGTAATATACAAACTGACATACTTTCAATCCTACTAATACTCGTATTAGTAGGATTGAGGGTAAAGAATGCATGCTTAGAAGTAAGTAAAAATAATCTTAAAGACAATTTATAAAACAAAAAATATCAGCACAAAGGAGTTAACACAATAACAAAGCCAGAGGAATCGAGATTACCATAAACAAAGTTATGAAACCAGCGATCGAAAGACTTCACAATAAAAAAAGCTCTTGTTAGCAACGACATACTTTTCGGACAAATTAAAACGCGCGATCGAATCCCAGAATACGCTGTTTAAAGGTCGATGATTGAATCACGGCTGTGTTGATTGACTGCCTGATGCGACCAATAACACTGAATGCCCGTGGGACCCACAGCAAATTGACACAGTACCTTAACTTATGAGGAACTGACGAGGTTAGGCAACTGCCGAAAAAAAGATATTTTGTTAAAAAAAAATCTGCTTTCGGGTAAATAATCGAGTATTGACATTAGATGACCCTATTTACTTTTTACATGAGTATCTATTTATCGAATGGTTAATGAAAAAAAAAAAGTGATTGTTTAATAGAAATATATTCGAAAAAATCGACTCTGCCACAAGTTATTCTCAGACAGAATATTTTTCTATTAAAAATTTATCATAAATATAAAAATAGCATTGAAAATGCAAAAACTTAAAAATTATAAACCAAAAGAAACTAACTCTGAAAGGTGCCGAAATATCGGAAACTAAAATCAAAAGTTTTTATAAAAAATACAAGCTTTTTCACAGCCCGGTATCTTCTTTTCCCATTATTTCATGTTTACTCAAAAACCTCGAAACCATTTTTAGAACTCATCACTGCGAACAATATTATGTATCGAAGCATCCCTTAAATTGCAAATAAAAGCAGGTGTAAGTATGTACCTATGTATAACTTATTTAAACTCGCTTCGCTTAATTAGGGAATTCACGTTTGTTATTTCCAAAATCAACATTCGTCATCATTTCACGTCTAGTACAAAATGAATGCCAAGGAATTTGAACGCAAGCTTTGATAAAAAAAGAACCGCGAAAAATATATGGCAGTTGGCATACCTACTAATCTAAATATAAGTTTGTAACAGAAGGGTCAGCACGAAAAACTATCGAAACAGTATCGAGTAAATATCGAGAACGTAATGTCAAAAAATGTATAGGAAAATGTAGTTTTGTATACGTCCGGTAGGAACGCTGCTCAATATCTTATACATTTTTTTACTTTATTTCCTCGATACTTGAAAGTTATTCGTGTTAGGCCTATTGATAATTAATTTGTAAAAAAACAGGTTTCATCAAGACAACTCAAAATTATAATGACATCTCAGAATTTATCTAACTACTATTTATTTAATTAAACCCTTTTTTCATATACCTACTACACATTTTATTAAACTTCGGTTAGATTTTCGAATATTAATTTTATTTCCATTGGTAATGTTATTTCTAGTGGTGCAAAAATGAGACTAGTTAGGTCTCGTTTTTGCACCATTACAAAAGCCGTGGTCAGTTATCCCGCTACCGCTAGGCATTTAACACATGCTTGCTTATCTAAATTAATACCTTTTCTTAGACCATACTAACAAGTAGTATTCCCTTTGTAGATTACGATAACTAGAAACTTACTGGGACGAACGAAGCTTGATTGAGGTACTGTTCATTCATCTGCGAGTCATTATGAGTCCAATATCACGGTAATATTATCAAAAGGACATGTCGGACAAGATAAACGGGCTTTCGAAATGTCATTAGTGAGAAGAGTCGAGCAAATTGAACAGCCTACATAATAAAGTGCCGATCCCATTACAAGCGAAGCTAAGCGAAAAGAAGGGTCGTTCTGCATCTTTTTGGTCGGGTGGTCGGGTAACACGGCAAAACAAAAAAGGAGGGTTATGATTTTGACCGGTATGTATGTATGTATGTTCTGTATCTGTACCCACATAACTTTTAAACTGCTGATTATATATTCACAATTGAGGTATCGTTGGAAGCGTCTCGAATGTCCGCTGGTTATAGGCTATGTCACGTCACATGAAATTGAATATGGCGCCCTCTAGACGACATAAAGCTGTGAACTAAAAAACTTTATTTTTTAAAGAATATCATGTTTAGTGTCATATGAAAGCTCTCGGTAAGCACGTATCGAAAACATATATTTTATTAGTTTTTGCTCGCGGCTTTGCTTGCGTAAATCGAATTTTGGTAAATTAACATAACACAAAACAAATCAAATGCACGAAATTCAAAGCGGTACAATAAAATAAAACTCTTCTCAAACTACATACCTACTTTACAACTACAAAAGAATTTAAATAAAAAATAAGTTCAAAAATTAAAACCCGACTACTGAAAAATCGTAAATCGTAAATACGTATGCCACTTTTCCACATTCTAGGGAAAAGTGGCATACGACCACGACAATTTCAGATGAGAATATATTCTTGTTTCATACTTTTTAGAGCGTGATTTTTCAGTAGTCGGGTTATAGTTTTTCATAGTTGGGTTCACACTGCGAACTTTAAAGTTCCGTAATACGTTCAAATATATACGCGGCGAGAAGCGAAGCGCTTTTCGCTTATCTTAGCTCTTGTGTAACCTGCTTATAAAACGCAGTCCTACCCAGCGTTTCACTTTCATTACTTACTAGATTTATTATTAAAAAAGGGGACTTTTCACACGTTTGAAAATAGGGAACTTGACAGTAATTAGGTACCACACACAGAAAAGCTCTCTGAAAGCCGCCTTCGATGGTATGGCCATGTAATGCGCAGAGATGAGGAAACGTGTGGTTAGAAAGGCTCTAAGTATACCTACCTGAAAACCAAAGAGGTAGAGAGAGGACACCCTGTCGCCACCTGGTGGAGCAGTATGACAAAGCTTGTAAAAGCGGAGAAATGCGCCATTAAATTAGGAGAGCCGTCTACAGCAACAGCTACGGTTTATACAAAATATCAAATTGCTAAAGACAATATAATATATTTTAAAGTTCAAAGTCGATTGGAGAAATTTGACAGATATGTAAAGCTGTAGCTGCTGTACATCAGGGTTTTTCACTAAGAGGGCATGATAGATACATCGCAAACAAAAGAACTCGGTAGCAATGTAGAACTACGCACGTCAACTTTGTTTTGTTTCGCTTTCAGTGGAGCTTGCCCTTAAATGAGTTCGTGAGAGTGTCGTGTGTGGTTAACGATAATCATTATTTCATGGGACGTAATACTGACGTGTTTTTATTTGGCAAGATGTATTATGTCGCTTTTTCAGCTTTGTGGGACTGATGAGCTTTTACGTAGATAGCGAGTATTAAGTAATTACATATTTTTTTGGTTTTAGCGCAAATAAATTACATAATAATTATTACATTGATGAGCTTTAATTAGTAAACGTAATTATTCGTTACAATGTTTCTTTAGTTCCAAAAATAATTAAAGACACCGCTATATTTCGGGAATTATTAGACGACCTGTTTGGTGCAGGGGTACTAAACCCGCCTTCTGCGCCAGAGGTCCCGGGTTCGATCCCCGGACAAGATAAATATTTGTTTGCATGAACATGTCTATTTGTCTTGGTCTGTGTGTTTAATATGTATATTATGTATGTATTTACAAAAAAAAAAGTATATAAGTATGTTTATCCGTTATCTAGTATCCATTACACAAGTTCATATGAAACTTACCTTGGGCTAGATAATTGGTGTGATGGTATGAAAATATTTATATTTATTTATGTTGATACTAAGATATGTATACTAAAACACTTCTAAATTAATATTGAAAGGCAAACAAGTTAAGTTATAATAATGCAATCACGAATTTGGTAGGTACAGCGGCGTTGGTTATAATTATTAGTTGTAGCAGATGGCATCTTCATTAATATTATTATATAGAAAACTAGCGGCTGCTCGCGGTTTCACCCGCGTATCGCGATATCGGGATAAAAAATATCCTATATTCATAACTAGGCTATCTACTATCTGTTTATCAAATTTCATCCTAATTCGTTCAGTAGTTTTCGAGTTTATTCGTTACAAACACAGAAACAATAAAATCTTTCCTCTTTATAATATTAGTATAGAAAACACACTGTCCCTGGCTGTTGGTCGTAGGCGGGATTCGAACCGCAACCTTTGAGTATCCAGGCTATACTCTTTCATTTGATACCATCGCGCCGTTAAAAGACTCGTTGAAATCTAGTACTTCGTTGAGATAACGGTAGTTACCTAATTATCATTGCTACGTCAGTATATTTATTTAGGTAAATATAGAGGCTTCTTTGGTTTAATTGAATATTCATGAGTGAGATGATAGATAGATAGATGAGATATGTATTTTTTAATCCTATTTACGAAAGCAGAGTTAACTCAAGAGTCTCTACGTTAAACTTTCAAGCATTTATAATTTCATTAAATAAGGAGACAATAAGGAGACAATAAGGAACAATAAGGAGATAAATTGAGAAGGGCTCACAAAATTGAAGTTTGTTTTATTTCGTAATAAGTTTCCAAGCCCCAAGTAGCTATTTCAAACAAGAACATCTTCGCTTGTAGGGAGCCACTCAATTTTCATCTTCAAGAGCAAATATATTGAGAGTTCCTTAGATTAACGAGGTTTCGTGAATAATTTTATGTTTTTGGGTGGCAGATGTGATTCCTAAAAATGCTGACTTAATTCATTTTGATGCTGATCTTCGATAGGTTCGATCGATGTATACCTATTATGTATTCAGGGTGGGAAAAATCTATGGGCCCTGGAGGGGAAATACCTTAAATCCTTTAGTTAGCTCATTTTACTGAAAGGAAACATTTCTTTATTTTCAAAAATAAATTAAACTGCATTCAAAGATTTTGATAAGTCACTTACCTGTACCGGGAATCGAACTGGCTTAAATGAGAAAAAATTGATCCTGTACTTTTATGGTACCAATCAATAGTTTTAAGTATAAAGATCAATTTAGCTTAAGAAACATAGTGTCTTAAATTAATGGCAAATCCTGAAAAGCTTGTTAAAAAAACTTTATTGGCACAAACTTTCATCCATTGAACTCGAGTCTCGTCGCCTTTTATGGTAAATGGTAGTCAAAAAATGTTAATTACCTAAAAATGAGGAGCCCGTGGCGCAGTGGTTCGCGCGCTCGGCCTGCGATTGTTGAGGTTAAGCAACTTTCGCAATCGTCAGTCACAGGATGGGTGATCAAAAATTTACTATCTCGATCTCCTCCGTGCTTCAGCACTTTAGGCACGTGAAGGTCCTGGCTGCACTTGCAGTCGTTAAAACCCACCAATCCGCATTGGGCCCGCGTGGCGGATCATGGCCTATTCTCAATATCCATCCATAAGGAAGGCCAGTGCCCCAGCAGTGGGGACATTAAAAATGGCTGATGACGACGACCTAAAAATTTAAATCTGTGTATTGTTCCTCTCATTTCGATCAATATAAAGTTGAGAACTTATTTTTTTCAGTATGCTACCTACACACTGTGGGTACAATAAAGTGTACCTATTGTAATATTAATCTTTTATCTTTCCAGTCTTTGTCTTTAATTTAAGACACTAAATTTCTTAAGCTAAATTGATCTTCATACTTAAGACTATTGTTTAGTACCATAAAAGTACAGGAAGTATTTTTCTCATTTTAGCAGGATTCCCGTTATAGGTAAGTGATTTATCAATAGTCAAAAGGTAGTTTCCCTCCTCCCGGGCCCATAGATTTTTTCCACCCATCTTTGGGCCTTTAAATAAAAGTGCTTATCCGTCCCATTGAGTTTATAAGTATGAAGACTCATAAACATCAAACATAGTAAATTAAATCAAAGTTTTTCCTTTGATTTAATTTACTATGTTTGTTAAAGAGAGAGTTGATCATTGACTTATATATTACTAGCGTAAGGACCCGGCCAACGGTGCTAAAAAGCGTTGGCCCTAAAATATCAGTTTAGGGCCAACGGCGATTCAGTTGTCTACAGGAGACTGAAGTTGAAAGACGTTAGCTGTCAATTCATAAAAATGCCGAATTTGTGTAGTAAAATGGTGCAAAAATTATGACCCCATAGTTAACAAGTTCTATGGAATATCGTATCATCCGTAAATAGCTTTAAATTATTTGTATTGCATGTCTAACAATTTTATTTAAACGATATTAACTTTTACAAGAATTTTTCGTAGACAGTCTTAACCCTAGAGTGGTCGCGTATTAAAATTACCTGATTGGTCGCGAGGAATATAGTTGTCTGCCAAATATAAATGATAATAGAAAAAAATATGTTATTCTACTGGACGATAATAATGTCATAATATTGACTGTCATACTAAAATACGAAGATAAAAATATCGAAGTACTGAATTCAGAAAGTATAAAAGTTTGAGTAACGTGACCCGCCGTTTCCACTGCCGAAACATTTTCAAGAATCCTTTCAAGAATATGATTTAAACGTTTAGTGCGGCAACTGAGAGAATGCAATATTTGACAGCTCCTATCGAGAGCTATTGCTTGGTTATCCTATTAGCAGCCACAATTTATTTTACAACATGTTTTCTTCTAAATGTTGTCGCTACTGGGCTCGCGTAGACATTACATACATCCCAGTCCAGTCCAGCGGCGACTTGCTGTCCAGATGAGACTACTGCCCAATCTTGTCTACACGTACCCAGTTACTGGGTCCGAAATTCTGTAAAACTAAGTCCAGTCACTGCCATCGTGTAAATCACGCATTAACTTGAAATAGTATTTAAGGAGTCGCGCGCTTTATATCCACAATTATAGGTTGACTTCGAGGAATAAACATCTTTAGAATATTATAAACATCACAGATTAGCACTATAAAATGTTTTCGATTGATAGTATTTGAAGTTATTGTAGATGAAACAATTTCAAGAACTTAATCCCTTTTCCCGTATGAACAGTAATGCAAAAAAATATATATATTGTGATGTTATTCTCCCGGGATCAGCAAATATGTAATCCATGCCACCACTGGCAGGGTTAATGGCAGAAAATCAAAGCACTAGAGATGGGACATTATTATGAACGATTCATAAAAACTGAATGAATGAATCATTAGCCTAGTATGAAATGAGACGGTTCAAAATTCCCTTGACAAGCAGCTGGCATAATAATAAGAGTAATCAAAGGTGAAGATTCAAAATCCGAATGTCCTCACGTAATTATTAAAACTCTAAAGCTAGCCAACTTTTTATATAAATTTTTATAATATTAATGTTTTATTATAAATAAATAAATATTAATTACACTCACACCAATTAACCTAGCTCCAAAGTAAGTACGGTAAGGCTTGTGTTATGGGATACTAAGGTAACGGATATAAATTCATATAATTATAAATATATTTATAAATATTTATGTGTCCTCCATGACTCAGGTACAAATGCTCGTATTCACCATACAAATATTTGCCCCTACCGGGATTCGAACTCAGGACCTCACAGGTAGGTGACACCTTGAAACCAAGTGTATGTACCGGTTGTCACGAAACGAACGTATTCTTGACATAACGACAGCGCAAACACTTGTAGGCTGTCATTGTCAAAGGAACTAAAAAACCAAGGGAACTAAGACCAAAATGTAACGAAACTATGAAAACTCAGTCGCTAGTTTCTTTGGAAATATTTTCATATCCAAAGAGCCAATAGAGTAAAACTTAATAGTAGATTAGTAGCCAAGGGCTGTAAGGCATCAATTGCAGCCCGAGATATTTAGTCGAGGGTGCAATTGATGCTTACACCCGAGCTAACTATTCTGCTTTACATCTCGATTGTGAGGTAAGTAGAAAAAAACCGGCATTACAAGAATAAAACATTTCATTTGTTGAAATTTATAGTGAAATGAGAACAATCCCAAAAACAAACAATATTAAAAACAAACAATATTTAGTAAAAGTTTTCTATTCCCGCCTTTTTTCATTAAAAATAATCAAGTAAAGAAGTTTTTTTTTTTTAAGCTTCGCCGTTCGATATTTAAAATTGATGACTGATAGCAAAGCGACCTCTTTGGTCATTGGGCTGAATGCATGATGTCTATTGCCAGTACGATGGTTAGATGTACGCGATGGTTAGATGTTTTGAAAGAAAGTTGTTTTTTTTTAAATTACTTACCGCCCTAGGGCTTTTCTAGCTACATTATTACCCTAGAGCGCTAATTAGTCACCTACAAGCCCCATTTGGAGGTAATAAGAACCTACTTACCGAACATGAGATGTAAAGTATGTTTTGTGATGCTACGATAAACATATTGTGAAAAATCGGCTAGAGTTAGAGGATTTTTTCAACTCATACGAGTTCAATTTTTTTACATTCATTTTTTCATTCACTTTGTACCAGCTGCATTTTAGTGAAGTATTTCTATGGAAAGCTGAACCGTCTCCTTTAGTTCCATAGTTAATTAATTCAAAGAATGGCAGTAAAGCGAAGATAAAGGTAGGTTACGAACGCCGCGTATAGAAGGGAGACAATTGCACGGGTTACGGTGTTATTACCTACATCTAATATGCATCAAAGTTTGTTGTTATTCGTTAAAATGCACTTATTTGGAAAATATTGAGAAGTTACTCAATAGTCCCTCTATGAGATCATAATATTCTTTATAAAATAAAAATATTTTCGTTTATTTCTATATAAAAAATGCAGTGTTGTCAAATTGGGGAGAAAAGATAATTTTAAGTTGAAACAAGCGTGTTTCATTTTGTATTAGTTAAACAATATTAGAAAATTTAAAATTAGTACTAGCTCTCCAAATAAACTAGATAAATGATAGATAGGATAGCTCCAATTGAACGAAATCGTTCACTTCTGTAATCTTTTTTGCCCACCTCTGAAACACCTATGCGATGCAAGAAGTACGAGTGAGTTGCTCACAGATGGCTCTGGCTTTACTGGTATGAAACAGTTTTATGACAAATGTTCAGATGGGCGCATCCTTCCTTTTGAAATCATTGGAGTTGATCCTTTTGATTGACCCTATCGATTGATGGTATAAAAGTACAGAATGTAATTTTTTACAGATTTTAGCTGGTTCGATTCCTAGGTGTGGGAAGCGTATTTTTTTAAATGTTTCAATGCAGTTGTGTTTTTTTTTAAATAAAGGAATGTTTCCTTACATTGAAATGAGCTTACTAAAAGATTTAAGGTAGTTCCCCTCCAGGGCCCATAGATTTTTTCCAGCCTGTATATAAAATTCAAAGGTGACTGACTGATCAATCAACGCACAACTCAAACGGCTAAACCAATAAACATGCAATTTTGCACCAAGATACCTTCAACAGTGTAGGCATAATTAAAGAAGCATTTTTGGAAATTTCATCCCTATAGGGGAAAAACAAGGGATGAACGTTTGTATGAAAGTCCGTCGATTTTGAAGTTAGGGTTTTTGGATTCAAATTCAATATCATTAATTCAGTCTAGGCTGTTACAAGCACTTATGAACGTAAAGAAGCTACGCCATCGGTTCACAAACCCTACGGCGGGAGACCTTGTAACGAGAAGAACCGGCAAGAACCTCGTCAAGGGCTGTTTTTTTCTCCCTGTTTTATTTCATACAGAGTCGTTAAATTGAAAAGTGACCTTAACTAATCAGTAAGGTCCATTTCCATCACAAAAAGAAAATACTAATTATAATATTACATTTTATGGTTATTGTAACCGTAAACAATTTTCAACTGGCAAAAAGAAATACTTATCTATCATACATTACAACATTTCTCTCATTACAAGATTTAACTGTACTGCAAGTTGTGAGGAACATACAATATAGGTCAGTATCAATTTATTTTAGAAAAAAATATTTATGCTTTAAGCACAACATTAAGATAAGCAGACTGAAGTAGACTCATTTCCGCTGGCGGCACCCGTTCACGAGCATGACGCATGAACCAGCCACCACTTCGCTCAACCATATTTTAGGGAACGTAACGACCCGCCTCACACGACACCGCCGAAGAAACGTTTGAATGAGCATAACGTACTTCAGGTACTTATGTTAAGCTGTATAAATAAAAAAAAATACAATAGCAACAGCAAAAAGGAAAGATAAAAGTGCATTAACGTTAGACACAACTTAAAATGTTACTAGAAGACGCATCAGCTGGGTCATAATCACAAAGCATAATTAAAGTAAGTTAACAAAAAAGAATACTTTTATATAATTGGAATAATTTGAAAATTTATTATATTTATTAATACCCGTCAAAAGTAGTAAATTTTCTAATCGTATGTCGATATTGAGGTTTTATGTGATGTTGATTCCAAAAATGGCATTGATATTGAAGTCCAACGCGGTGAACATAACTTAACCCCTAAAGGGTTGAAATAGGGGTCGAAATGTTGTATGTAAAATAATTAACAAAAAGGCATTCCGATGTCCTTCGCGATAGCTTTGCAACATTATAATACTTTTCTATTCATAAAAATAAGAAAATAAATTGTTATTGAAAATAACAGGGTTTCTATAACTTACGAACAGTTAAATTTTGACATTTCTTCTATAGAAAATATGTCCGTAGTCAAAACAATCCGTTAATAAGTTATAGAAACGCGGGGTTAGTCACCAATCTAACCTAACCTAAAGCTATTTTTTCCGCAACCCAACCTAGATTTTATGTCGCTTAATTTAGTATTTTTAGTCGACCGGTTTATTATATTCCTTAATAAAATATAACTAAAAAGTTTGATTTTTGAACAGCAGGTCAGGCTTTACAAAACTGTCAAATTTCTCCTACGGACTTGACGTAATCCGGATTTCGGAATTGTCTGACGTTCGACATCCTATCCTTCCTACTAATATTATAAATGCGAAAGTTAGTAATATTTTTTTAACGTTTAGATGTTTGGATGTTTGTTACTCTTTCACGCAAAAACTACTGACCGATTGGGATGAAATTTGGCATACAAATAGAAGTGAGCTGGAATAAAATATAGGCTTCTTTAATCACGATATTCCCACGGGAACGGGAACCACGAGCGGGCGGCCGCAACCGCGGGCGGCTACTAGTAATGTATACCTAAGCCGTAGCTGGTCAGAGTTGCCGTTAACTGTACAACCAGAAACAAAACATAACCAAGGTTTTTTTCGTTTATACCTTAATTTAACTTAATAATGGTACCTGCCATGTCAAACATTAGGATAAATAACATTATTTCCGGTTTAATCACATTTCGAACTCTGACCTTTTTTGGCGGATTCGGATAAGGTCAACACAAAGGTATTTTTGTTTCATTGAATCACAATTTTTATGTATGGTATAAATGCCTTTGCTATTTCAACTTCTTTCGGACTATTTCAACCTCATCAATATAAATAGAGGTTACCAGTAATGTTAGTATAAAAGCAACGATAGAAATAGTAAAATACATACCAATTTACCCATTTCAGTTCTTTTGCGACTAAAACTACCACCATTATTTTATCTAATCGCTTATCTATCAAATTACTATTGTCTCCAAAGAACTGACTCTCGAAATTGTAATCAAAGTTTAATTAAAAACTTCAGTTGTTGAACAAAGAGTTAAACATGAAGGTATCTCATTTAACAAAATGTTTTTACAGGGAATTCTTGTGAAGTTCTAATTAATAATAAAGGGTTACGATTTTCTAAATGAGTGGTTCGTTAAAGGGTTAAGTAATTGTTACATTGATCACTTAAATTTTGTCATTGAAAATATCAAACTCATTTAAAGCATAAATCAAATAATTACAGGTAATATCACAGAATTCGTAGTAGAGTACCAGTAGAGTTTATTAAGGAAGCTTTATTTAAAAAAGTAATGGACGTAGAAAACTTTTATATCACAACTAATAGAACATTTAAATACTAAATTATTTCTTTAACTTTAGTGTTCTCAAAAAAACTCTACTAGTCAACCGGGAAATTCCCCGATTGTGTCTGTACCAAACAGTGTTTATAGTTACCAATTTTTAAAGGTACTTACATATTTATATTTTGATGGAGGGTCCCACCCAAAAGCCCTCCAAACTCAGTTCAGGAAAACAAGGACGGACGGCAGTTCTAGGTTTAATAAAAGTCACGATTTGTAGCACCTGTAGAACCGGTCTAATTTTCCAATCTACAGCCGTTAAAAATCGTTAAGAACACCCTTCAGAGGGGTTAAGCAAACATCCTTGATATCTACGGGTTAACATCGGTGATAGCCCCATTTTCAAAACTATCTGTCAGATGTGACATTAGTCATGGCAACAGCATCGATTTGACGCTTAACTTAGCAATTAACATACCTAGCTGAAATCAGTCAAAGATCATTAGCTAACATCTAAGTAGCTCTAATGTAATAAAGACGACCTGTGTGGCGCAGGGGTACTAAGCCCGCCTTCTGCGCCAGAGGTCCCGGGTTCGATCCCTGGACAAGACAAATATTTGTGTGCATGATCATGTCTATTTATCTTGGTCTGTGTGTTTAATATGTATATTATGTATGTATTTACAAAAAAAAGTATATAAGTATGTTTATCCGTTATCTAGTATCCATAACACAAGTTCTTCATGAAACTTAACGTGGGCTAGATAATTGGTGTGATTGTATGAAATTTATTAATTTATTAATGAAAATTATATTGGTATTAAGAATTTGTTAGTTGTTCGGAAATAAAAGCTCAAGTTAATCGAATACTCTTCCACCTCGCTTTTTACGCGTATTGCCGAAAGAACTCTGAAAAAAGCTTCTAATGAGGTAACATAATTTAGCCGGGTTCCATCTCACGCAAGCCGCGTTAGACATCGCATGTTCATTTTTTCATGCCATTTCAGGCAGTAAATTAAGAACAAAGATGCCTGTAATTGATGATGGTTGCTTCTTTCCACTGTTTGGAGATCCTTACTAATTCGTGCTTGCAAATTTCTTAAACTTGCTTTAGGTACCTACTTCACTGTGTACATTCGATTATCTTGTTATTATTTTACTGAAAATTTGGTGTGTTTCTCGCGCAAATATTTCGTATTCGATCCTAAAGATACCCCACACGACATGTATCAGATGTAGGATCGGGGTGAATGATACCTACACCATTATGCTACGGCATGATCGCATATTTTTTTAAACGTCTCTGTGGTCTAGTGGTATAACCACCAGTATCAGACCCAGGGGTCCCGGGTTCAGCGGGGGTACATATTGTATTCGCTTTGGTTGGTGGTAGGACTTGCTGTAAGCCCGCCTGGCTAGCTACCACCATCTTCTCTAAGTCTGACGCCATTACAACAGTGTTTTTGTTGTGTAACAGCATTGTTGTGTTCCGGCAGTTAGAGATAAGATAGCCTTAGTGATTGAGGATTCCGGGAGAGGCTCGCTTCCATCTTTAGCCTTATCAATATTTTAGATCAGGTATGATGAAGGCTAAGAGTCTCCCCGTCGTTCTAAAAAACAAAAATATCATTTTGCGTCTACAAGCGTCTGATACGCTAAAATTATCAAGTGTGGAGCTGTGAACCCAGCTATATATTACGAACACAATTAATCCCTAAATATACGTGGTGCGTTATCGCGATAAAACTTCTTGTGTTACCCAATGCGGATTGGTGTGGCGCGTATTAGAGACTCACAGTCACAGCAGCTGGGATCAATAGCTTAATGCGTTTTGGAAGCATAGAGGAGTTCTAGACAATAAATATTTGATCACCCATTCCAACACTGATCATAGCTAAAGTTGGTTAATGCCAAACCTAAGTAGCCTGCGCTATGTATTAGCAAAAATAATCTCAAACAGCCTAACATTCTTAAAAGCAGTTGCTATACTATATATGTAGGAATATCCTCAGGTGGAAAAAATCTTCTTCATAAATTCTTCAAAAAGGCTTCATTTTTCCTCTGTTCAACCCATTCACTAGACGTAGTAGTAGTAGCTAGTCATCCTGTGACTAGGGTATATATCAATATACCATTGACGTTTACCTTCTACGTTTCAGGAAGAACGCCGACGAACTGGCCGGTACATAGCGATACTGGTTGGCATATCGCTGTTCCTGCTAGCCATGTACCATGCATGGGTGCGGCGGATCCCAATAGTGGCCAGCCTGGTGGTGCCAGCTCTGATCATGTTCGTCTACGTCGCATGGGTGCTGTTCACTGCTTCCCGGGATAAACATCGAGTAAGATTTCGTTTTGATTTCTATGAGACCTATAAGATACTTACAAACCTATTTGATTGGTACTGGATCCCAATAGTGGATAGGCTGGTGGTGCCAGCTCTGATGGTGGTCGTCTACGTAGCATGAGTGCTTTAAACTGCTTCCCGGGATAAACATCGAGTAAGATTTCGTTTTGATTTCTATGAGACCTATAAGATACTTACAGACCTATTTGATTGGTATTGGATCCCGATAGTGGTAAGCCTGGTGGTGCCAGCTCTGATCGTGTTCGTCTACGTACCATGAGTGCTTTAAACTGCTTCCCGGGCTAAACCTCGGGTTAGATTTCGTTTTAATTTCTATGAGACCTTAAGAAGACTTACAGTCCTCTTTGCTTCATATTGGATCCCAATAATAGTGGCCAGCCTGATGGTGCCAGCTCTGATCATTTACGTCTACGTCGCATTGGTACTATACACTGCTTTTCGAGATGAACATCGGGTGAGGTTTCGTTTTGATATCTATGAGTACTAAAGGAGACTTACGTACCGACATATTTGATTGGTACTGGATCCCAATAGTGGATAGACTGGTGGTGCCAGCTCTGATCATGTTCGTCCACGTATAAATAGGTAGATAGGTAGGTAGGTAGATAGGCTATTCTCTAAGCAAACATCCTTAAATATCGACGGCTGAAATAGTGGACATTTCCCAATTTTCAATACTATTTGACAGCTTATGTGACAGTCAGTCATGACAACAGCGTCGATGTTTGCTTAGAGAATAACCCCCCTCTACACTGCTTACCGGGATAAACATATTGTATTGGTGCAAGACCATACAAAAATGCGTACTGACATCTCCGAGTGCGGCCAAGATACCCTTAAGCAAGCTTTACGTCGGCAAGCAAGCAAAGTAGAAATAATAAATTATTTTTAACGAACTCCTATTTTCTTATTCAAACTTAATATAATGCTATGCCTCCAGCATATCGTGATTTTTCTATAAAGTTTGCTGTGTTGTCCGACGCCAACGGGAGAGTCAGACTTATACCTACGTGAGAGCAGACATTTTCTATTCATAGATGTATCAGTGGTTGCCCGCGATTCACCTTCGGAAAAAATCCTTTGTTTTAATCCAGTAGGTAGGCTATCAATAACGGCTGAACACCATTATTACATGTTTAAGTAACAAACATCCAATATTCCAAATATACACTTTCACATTTTTAAAATTTTTAATTTTATGAACGGCTGAAAGACTCTTAGCCTTCATCATACCTGATGTTAATTTATATTATAACTAGGATAATAAACTAATGATTCAATGCTGTCATTAATAATTAATAGATGTTGATGCTACCGTTGCATTGGCTACAACGGTGTATCTATCATGTATGCCAAGCGAGACGTGTGTTTTAAGTCCCAAACGAGAACTAAGAAGGGCAGGATGCAATCCAATCTATAGGTTAATATTGAGATATTGCCTTGTTTGATTGAATTACAAATGATAATGTATACAAACAAGGAACAATTCTAACTACATATATTAAAAATAAAAACATTTGGAGGTAATATTTCAAAAGAAATTCCAAATGAAGACCATTAGAGATCGTATTGGTAATAAATAATAGTGATTTATAGCTTTTAGATATAAACACTTTTGGACACGACCGTTTACGATTTGCAAGGAAGTTTTCGGATAGACAATCACAGCAAGTTTAGAGAATATCAAAACATTATGTTTCTATATTGCTTTGTATATGAACATTATTTCTGATGATCAGTATAAATTTGCTGTGAGTTTTTCACGTTATTTTAAAACAATCTTAGTTTTGTTACCGCAGAAAAATATACTTACCAGAATTTCAGATCGCGTCAATGTTATATTTGGAATATGAAATATATTATGAAATCAAAATAATGTAAGTACTTAGGTTGGGTAATGAGTTCGCATTTAATTTGAAGATTCATCAAGCCTCGTTAAAACGTAATTACTTATAACATCAAAGCACTGTCTGTTGGATTATACATTCATAAAATGTAAACGCAAAAATATACTATTGTATTTTTAAACGTTTTACAATGGTTATGTGAACGGCTAAGCGTGAAGGAACTTTGTAGTCTCTCGTACACACATCAAAAAAAGTTTGTGGTCGCTTAATGATTTTCATACAAACGACCTGTTTTCGTAAAGGGATTACTTTAGTATAGTTAATCTTGACCGCTATTTTTTCAATTAGGTACCTCACAAAAGCTAGAATGTTCAACATTTTTATTTTTTTGAGAATTGTTATGTTTTAACTATTCGGGTTTTTAAACTACTTACTTCAAAATATCATACGAAAATGATATTTTTTCAAGAGTGCACAAAAGTAAAAACAATCGTATCCCTAAAAAACACCGTCGAAATGTTGAACATTCTAGCTTTTGAATGGTACAAAATTGTAAAACTATCGATCAAGATTTACTATAATAATCTACGAAAACAGGTATAAATGTAAAAAAAGTTCTATTTTTTTTACGTTTTAACTTATAAATAAAAAAAGAATGATATTGATTTTCAAATGAAAGTCCCGCTGACAGAGCAAAAACTTGTCTAACATAGAAAAACAAATACTTTTAGATATCATAACGAGATGAGCATTTTTAGAAAGAAGACGTAATAAACTAGAATATTCCACATGTACCGTGATTTAGTGGTATCCTTGGAATCTTATTTCCCTACGAAATGTATATGCAATGCATATACGTTATATGCATATGCATATATTTGAGGGCATTAATTACGAGATATTCTCGTTTTTATTTAAATTCTTGAGTTAACTACGTTCAAATAGGGTATAAGATTAGGCAGATTGGGCTTAAAAAAATGGCAAATTTCTCCAATCGACTTTGAATTAAATACGTAGTTATTGTAAGTACGTGGTTGGTAAACTATACTAAAGTATGAACAAGAATCTCTGTAACCATTGCTTATACTATTTAAAACAAACATACCTACCTAGCCTTAAGAAAATTTTCAGTTAAACGAATTCAGTTTTAATTTTCAGTTTGGGTTATAAGGAAACGGAAAACCGAACTTATGTTAATAATCTTTAGTTTGACTTAACACTCGCGTTTATGGTGGCCACACAAGCTTCGTAACACTCGTGTAAACAGAGTCCGGTTTGCGGCCCACCAGTCGCCGATCACTGGCGCAACGTAAACATGCACGGTCCGATTGATGCTGTGACACGGTGTTTATGAAACCGTGTGCGCTAGCCTTAGCAAGTGATTTTCTATAGTTTTGATAGTGGTATGCTCCTTTAGCTCACTGATTTTCTATTGTTTTGATACTGCTATGCTAATTTTCTTTTAAATTTTGTTTCCTTAAAATGTCCAATCAAATATTTGTTGTAAGTATACAATCTGTAACCATTTTAGGTTACAGTGGGCCTACCATGGTTTTATAGTAAACGGAAGAAGTTTTGTATGCAAATCTGTACAGCGCTTTTAATGGGTTAACAGAATTACAGATTCTCATACAAAATAAAACCAGATAATGGCTAACAGAATTACAGATACTCATACAAAATGTCCGTACAGTAAACGGAAAAAAACTCATGGTAGGCTCACAGATAATTAAAAACCCAACGGTCGGTAGTAGAACTTAGCGCAGGCTCAACTTTTCGTTTATTTCGATCCCAAGAATGCTTAGGATGATCAAGATGAGTAAAAACTTTTCAAGTCAATTTTTTAGAAAGAAGAAATTCTAAAAATATTGTTGCGATAAAAAAATTGGGAAATTTGGTTACGGTTTGTTTAAATTTTGCATTTTAAAAACTATTTTTCTAAGATAAGTTTTATATAAGAAACAACTCGTCTTTAGTAATCCCGTCTGAGTAGTTAGGGAGGAGTAGCTCTTTTCAAGTACCTATAAAATTTATCTAGAAACATTGGACTCGAGTTTAAATTGTATTCTTTAGTAATGTATTAATATATTCTAGCGTCGACTTCATCTTTAAACCTTTTTTTAGCTTGATGACTCGTCAATCCTTTATGGACATGTTTGAAATATAGCACTACCACTTTTAATTTGCCTCGCACTGAGTTATATAAGTCCGTAGATTGACAAGATAATAGAACTTAACTTACAGCAGATACCATGCAGATTGAAGAGTGCTGACAACAGCAGATGCTGAAGGTAGTTTTTGGTCACCTATTCCATGATCAACGCTAGCAAAAGTTGCTAAATTTCACCACCGCAGGCCGCCCACTTCTACCCCATCCACAGTCCACGCTATGGACTCAAAGTGACATCAGTTATTATTGTGCTGTCTTTACAAGCCACCACGTGCTTGCACTCGCTATCAGGGGTATGCAAGTTCAAAAGTGGGAAAGTTGCAAGCGCAATCGTGACTCATACTTGATAGAGGCGCAGACGGGGGCGGCACTCTCGTGCATTCTTGATCTCTTTTTATAACTTTACACGCGCGCTTTTTCACGCGGAAAAGCTGATTCACGCGTTCAAGAGCTTAAATGTAAGGGCCGCAAGTTTTACTTCAGCGTTCAATGTATTACACATTAGGCCGGACTCCCAAAAGTTTTGAAGTCCGAGTCCCGCCTGAAAGAGTTTTTTTCTAGTGCCTATATTTTCTCTTGTTTTACCAACGATTTTCATATGAATGAATAAACGTCTAAATGAATGTTATTGGTGTTAACACTTAACCTTTTATTCATTCCGCGCCGGGTCTGTGGCCCAGACAAAGCTGAACAAAATTTCAATCGAAAAGTTAGTATTTTCATTCGGCGTTAAAATAACGGCTAACAGTGTTTTTACTCTGTGAACTTTAGTCTACCGAAGCCCACCAAATGTTCAACGAACTAAGTTATAAAAGGGTACTTTAATGTTTTTATTAGAAGCTTGTTCTATAACCAAGAGAATAGTAGTATAAAGTTATTCTCAATTTGAAGGACTACGAAAGTTCTATACACACTGGTGATTATATATTCATGATGTTTTGACTGATTAAGGACCTCTTAATCTAGTAAGCCAGTCTGCATGAAATTACACAAATTAAACAGTTTTGTTACTCAGTGGTAACAATAAAATATTTTGGTGAATTTAAAGTAAAAGCTTATTTCTCGTAGTAAATTACTAATATTAAAAATGGCCAAAGAAAATCTCACAAAAATGTAATGACTCAGTCAATAAATTCTTCCAGCAAGTATTTCGGCGTTAATCCACTGTGAATCATGTTCAAATAAAAATATCCCTTTTTATAAACGTATATTAAAACAAACGATCTCTCAAAAGCTGTCAGAAGCCAATTGATCGATATGTACCAAGACAGGTGTTTAGCAATTTTCCATGACTCGGTAAACGCTTAGTGAAAATCGTGATCCGTTTACAACATTCGGGTTTTGGAACTTTATATTTGATTCACTCGTCTCGAGTCGAGCACTTAGTTTCTACTGATTTTCGTTCCACATCTGAATTTTCATATTTTTGAATCGCGCGACCGCAACGAGTGCCGTCGATCGAACAAACCGAGCGACTTTTAAGGCAGCTCTGTGGTCATACCACCGTTATCAGACCCAGAAGTATTTTGTATTCGGTTTGGTTGGTAGGACTTTTTGTAAGTCCGCCAGACTAGCTGCCACCATCTTATCTAAGTCTGACGCCATAACAACAATGTTTTCAGCATTACCTATTGTGTTCCGGCAGTTAAAGATAAGCTAGTCAGTTCTTCAGTGGTTGAGAATTAAGGGGAAGGCGTGCTTCCACCTTCAGCCTTATCATTACTTAACATCAGGTATGATGAAGGATAAACGCCTCCCCGTTATTCATTAAAAAGCCCGGACAAGTGTAACCTAGGTACCCTAGGTACGTAATATAAAAATAGTTCAGGAATCGAGTATCGCATTTTTCCCGACAGTCAGTTTGCAAAACTAGAGACTATATTTTTTATGATTGAATTACAAATGTATAGATTTCAGATTTTTTCCTGTACTTATAGTAAATGGCGATATTACTTGTTAATTGCATAGTTCTAGGTTAACGGAAAGTAACCACGCGTCTACGCGATGAATTTTGATTCCCTTGAGAGTGTGGAAAAGTTTTCACGGCATAAGTAGCCCTGACTTTCTTTGCGTTAATTTAAAACTTAGATTTTCGACAGCTTGAAAAAATTGTTGACCTGAATATATGGTTCTAATTTCAACTCGATACCTCAACGCGCTATATAAGTAGCCAGTCACCCGTGACCACGGCAGCTAAAAAGGGGCCGAAACGTCGGAAAACCAAAAAACCTTAAAAATCGAGTCCCATCTGAGAATTCACTTGTGGCCGAGTTGACTTTTTCCAATATTTTTATATTAAAAAAATTATCATAAGTATAAAAATAGCATTGAAAAATGCAAAATTAAAAAATCATAAACCTTAAAAATCGTATATGATAGACCACTAACTATCTGGTAATAAACAGTGCACTTATATCCGTAAAAGTTGTTTGATCTGAACATATTATGATTTTAAATTCAAGTCGATCTGGCTTCACGCGTTCCCGAGATAAATAAAGACGGACGGACGGATTGACACATGGACGGACGGACAGACGGACAACATAGTGATCCTATAAGGGTTCCGTTTTTCTTTAAGGGTAAGAAACCCTAAAACGACTTGGGAGATGAGTGTGACCTAAATCGAATGCGTCAACACGACCGATTCAAAAATAGAGATCCTGGCAGACATTATGAAGGAAGGAGTGTGTGCGAGCGTGTTTATTTGTTATTCGTTGCGTGCGTTGTTTATAAAATTAAATTATAAAGCTGGCTTCCCAGGTGCAAAGTCAAGAGCGCCATTATTTTGTTTGTTTGGGTTAGAACTTTTTATGAATGCGGTAGAAGTGAATAATTCTTTTAGAGTATTAACTTTCAGATGTGGCTCGCTGAGTAGCAAAAGGTTTTAGCGATGAAACAATGTACTTTAGTTATGAAAAATGAGTATGTTAAAACTACTTTTGCGATAGCTCGATTGAAAGGCAGATTTTGTTTCTTAAATATATGGTTTCCGTAAAGTATTCTTTTAAAGCATACGTTAGTTAAAAAAAAGTGCGTTCTTGAGTTGAAGTATAAATAATTTGCTAGGCGGGAGCGGAATCATACAAATGAGTTCATTTATTTTAATGTCAACAGAACATTTAACTATTATAGAATTGTCCGTACTTTAAAAGCAGTAGGTACCACGCTTTGGTTCAAAACCAAAGCGTGGTACATCGATTCAGCATGCTTCCAAACATTGGCATACATTCGGAACTAATTAATAGTACGTTCAGGTTTTGGCAAACACAATGTTACTTAGTTAAAATTTTCGAAAGTTATTTTAAGAGAACACGTATCCTTAACCTCCTTTCATTTTAAATTATTGTACCTATAGAAAGTGATCAGTTACTGAGAGTTGTGTCTTTTTTATTCAAAACGTATGTAGCATGATATAAATCGAAAAAAAATATATGTAGAATCACTTAATACCTCGGTATAAAAATATAAATTATATAATGATTGGCATTTAAAGAAAAACCTGACCTACATTTGTTAATTATTATTTCTATAACATACAGACAAGATTTACTATTTTAAAATTATTCTTTGATGTATTTTTCTTATATTTACAAAACATTTTAGTACGTAAAAATCTCATTTCTTTAACAATAAAAGACAAAATGTCTAAAATCGTCCAAAAGTACATTCATTGGCACTCTTAGTACAATCATTGGCAGCCATAAGGTACAATGATTGGCACCTAACCACATTATCTTTATTGTTGTTTTTTTTGTTTTTGTGGATTCTTTTTTCGTTGTTGTTTTTTGGGTTACCACATTTGGATTAGTAGCCTCAAGTAGATCAGATCGGTGGTCACAATTGATCACTATTAGGTACTCACCTAATAGTGCTCAATTGTGGCGGGCGACATGGCTATCAGCGGCCACAGCCGGTTCAGCGGCCACAATCGGGTCAGAGATCACAATGGACCACAAGGCAATATAAAGATACACAATAATAAAACTTGCCACAATAATCCCTTTCAAAATACTATGGTTGGCATAGGTGCCAATCATTGCACTTCTATAAAAGCTTTTTTACTAATAGTTGGCATACTGATTAATTAATGTTATGATCACAATATAAATATAAATAAAAAGTGTAATATAACTTACAGAAAGATCAACAAAAAATCACTCTTTATAATAGTAAAAAGTAAAAATAATAATAATTTTTGAGAACCTCTTTTGTACCAAATCGGTTAAAGAAAAGACAACAAAAAAATCCGCGCGTCCTTTTTTCAATACTGTGTTGCCATATTAATCTGGTAGAAAATTCTAATATGAAATTTTTAGAGTGTTGCAATGTAATATTTGAATTATATCAGAAGACGCGTTGTATTTCCAATGTATAAAATGTAATTTCTCAGTAACTATTGTTCATACTTAAATACTCTATCCATTTCATAAGGTCTGAATGGTGTGCAGGCATTGCCCTTTAGAAAAAATGGGAATAAACACGAATTATAATTTCTATAGAATCTATTTCCATTAATAAATGGCATAAGCACTTGTTTTACGGATATCAAAACCAATGCAACGGCGCTATTAAAAATAATTATGACATATGATAATATACTAGCCTTCTGCCCGCGACTTCGTTCGCGAGGTATAGGTTAGCGCGTAGATTTAGGATATCGCGTGGTGGTGCGTGGTGGTGCGATTTCGTCGCCTCAGCCACATAACACCCACTGCTGGGTAAAGGCTTCCTCCATGGCTCTCCACGACAATCGTTCCTTCGCTGCCCGCATCCTGTGGCTTTCCGCGACCTTCACCAGATTGTCAGTTCACCTTTTCGGAGGCCTACTCACAGAACGTCGTCCGGTGCGCGGTTGCCATTCCAGAACCTTTCCGCCTCAACGGCCATCGATACTTCTCACAGGTAAAAAATTATTTTCAATCGTCAACCTAAATACAAAATTTGAAGTCCCTAACACTCTTACTTTGGAAATAAGTGACTTTTCTTACACAATTTCATCCCCCCTTTTGGGGGTAAAATTTTCGAAAACTTCGAGATTGGTCAATGTTCATTTTTGTTCGACAACCTAAATACAAAATTTGAAGATCCTAACTTCAAAACTGACGGACTTTCATACAAACATCATTTTGCCCCTTTAGGGGTGGAATTTCCAAAAATGTGCAAAATTTCAAGTTTCTAGGTTCAGCGGTTTGGGCTGTGCGTTGATATCTCAGTCAGTCAGTCAGTCAGGAAGGTAGGATTAGAACCATTGCGCTATAGAGCCCGTCAAAATACTGTAACCGTTTTTCTACAGAATTTGCTCGCCATCCAGGTTTTGGTAACAACTCGATGCAAACTACTATCTGGCCGCAGTCCAAACTAATAGCTTTGGGGCTGAACATCAATTGAAATTTGTAACAGCTGTTCGAAATCGGGCCGAATTGAGGGGAGAACCGTTTTATTAGAATTTTCGCAAATCGCCGTGGTAACTGCCCATTTACGCAACTGATCGAGATGGCAGTTATTTTAAAAAAAGTTTTTGTCTCAAACATGCTTGGAAATATGAGCATTATTTTGACAAACTTTTTTCGACATAAATCGAAATTGCTGTACTGGCCATATACATGCGAGCAAAAGTTGTACGAGAATCCATATCTGTCGTGTTTAGCGGCCAAATAAATTACATAGTAAACTCATATCTGTCGTGTAATTTAAAAATGGTACGATCTTTTACTCCGAAATATGGCAAGCAATGAGGTAACTTATCAAAGGTTTTATTTAAATTTCGAACGGACTTGCAAATCGAAAGCTATTTTAGAAAAAAAAAACAACAAATAGTGTTCATTTGTTGTTTTTTTTTTGAAAACGCGGGAAAAAATATTGTTGATCGTTGTTCGTCTGTTTCGAAAAGTAGTTTTAGTATCCGCGCATTATTCAAGAAAAGTACTATACAAGCCTTGGCCACAACTAGGCACTGATGGACTTACGTAAGTGTGCCTCGGCTTCGCCTCGGCCCACATTTACATGTTCGTCCATCAATGTCCCTTTTGCTGGCCAGATGAAACATGCTTGGAAATATGAGCATTATTTTGACAAACTTTTTTCGACATAAATCGAAATTGCTGTACTTATAGTACTGTAGTATTTGGTAACTTTAAGAAAAACATTACCGAGAAAACAGAAATCAAATCAAACAACAGAATCTTGAAATATTTTTGATTTGAGCGTTCAAAATAAGGAAAACTTTAAGGGTACCGCGTGGATGAAAGCCTTCGAGCTTAGAATAAGGTTTATTGTTCTTGTTACCCATTTTTCAATTTCAATATACAGCAACAACCCTCAAACAGCATTTTCTTCGTAAGTTGCATATTTAATGTTTTATTCTGCAAAACAAAAATATCGTGCGAAATAATAGAAAAGTCGAACAGCCGGTTACACCACTTACTGATATGTTCTGGTTAGCTTATTTCACAGATCATTTGACAGCTGCAATATGAAAAATATGATTTTTTTTTGACAAAATGGCTTAGGTGGACGTGTATTACATTCGTACCAAGTAGCATTGCTGTACTCGAAATTGTCTACCCTTTTCCCAATAGAAAACGGACTATAATAGATGGTGACGTCATTTTGATAAAAAAATATTTAATAGATCAAGAATAAAAAATATTTGAATCTATCATTAATAGCAAGATCTCCAACTCAATAGATGGCAATCCACAATCGTATCTGGATGTTCCTTGATAGCTATCTGTAATATCTATAGTACCCTCCCTAAGAACATGACAGACCAAGTCATCCCGTGACCACGGCAGACCAATAGGTGCCGAAACGTCAGGAAAATCCCAAACCCTAAAAATTCTTAAAATACGGAATATTACAACTTAGTTCGTGAAATATAGCGCGTTTTATATCCGTAAAAGTTGTTTTATTTCAACATGACTGTCTATGAAATCGTGTAGGTATAGTTAATTGTTCAATGAAAATTCGCTGTATGTGATGCATTTTCCAATATCATAATTATAATTCAGACTTTCATAAGTGGTCAGCTCGAGATGAGCACAAATAAATAAACTTATAATAGATATCGTTAAACAAGGTTATGGATCAACGAATGATAGCAACTCGAGAATATTTGTTCACCCAATGCTAAACTTAACTTAGTAAGTCAGTAGTACACCAAAATAGTAATATGGTATCTAGACAAAATTGCTCACAACAAGTATTATTGGTGTTACACTTTAAACCATTTCCAAATAAATCCATTATTATACCATGATGAAGATATTTACGAGAATAGTGATCGTACAAAATGTTTTCGTCTTGTTAGGCGTGTAATTGACTATCCTTAAAAAGCTTCGTAATTTAAACCTCCATGCAACCGAAATGTCCTATATTTTTTATTTTTAAACCAGTGTGCAGTGCATGGTTTTCTTTCCGCCCGACGACTCGTCAATCAGAGATGGCGATATTCCGAACGAACTTCGACGTTTGCCTCGAGATTTGAATTCGTGAACGTCCCTCCGCCCGGACTCTTAAAACCATAGATTATAAAAAAATCTAAATCCATGCTTATAACGCTGTAACGTTTTTTTTGTTTTGTTTCTCAAATTTCTTCGGCAGTTTCCACGATTAATGCGTTGAAGCAAATAAATTCTTCGGCTTTATTATGTTAGTAAAGACATAAGTAGTTGTTTTTACCATTAGCGAGCTATTGATCCAAATCTAATAACTTCCACAGTAACCACCTAATCTAATAAAAAACTTTACTTCAAAAGTTGAAATTTCTTCCATCAGCTCCATTTAAAAATTATGTAACTGAAAACTGAGTTATAATCTATAATTAGTTATTGGGTTTCATTTTATTGAATGAGATATGTTTTAATCTGACAGGTTTATTTTTCTGATACATAGATTTGTGACGTTTCTCAGTAGGTGTAAGTAAAGTAGGTATTAAGAATTTGAAGGCTATTGCAGTATCAGGCATGGTAATGGTAATATGGTGTAGAAATACCTATATAATAGACATACTAATATATGTAACTCGGCTGAGTCCTTAAAATAATAATCAACAGCCGCCCGGTATGTCAATACGTGATAGGGCTGCCAGCCCGCCAAACATTATTTTGATTTCACACACGTGATGTTATGATAAATTATTTAAAAAGAAGCAAGACGCTTGTTACTGGGTTTTTAGCAAAGATTTGGCATTAACTTTGAAAATATAAAGAATAACCAATTTTTATGTTTTTTACAGTTACTGGATGCGGAGGCAGCGTTGCGCGCCGCGGCTGAAGCAGCAGAAAACGAAGCTCAATACTCAGATTCACGCAGCAACATCGAAATATCAGTCATATCCAGCAAAGATAGTACCAAAATCAATTCCCCTGAATCACCAAATCAAGAAGACACGCAAAATAAATCAGAATGTCGATTTCTGACGCCCATAATCCTGATTAATGATAAATTACCCGAAGATATGGACCAGAATTGGTCGCGCGTGTCTTTCTTAACTAACATAGAGAAGTTAAAAGCTTTTCCACCAAGACGAAGGCATAAAAGGAAATTTTGCAGAAGAAAACACGAAGTTTTTAAAAGATCTTATTCAATAGCGTAGTTGCGGAGCACGTGTATAAATATTTCAGTATTAAATAAACAGTGTACTTTATACATTATTAGCCTCTTTAGATTGTACGTGATATATAATGTTGTGTTCTAAAGTATGTTAAAATAATATATGTAGCAGAGCAAAGCTCTTGCAGACAGCGGACGTCCGTTTTCCATGAGTTGGAAAAGTTTCTATAATGTAAACACAAACTAACAGGCAACAAATGCTACACTATTATGTACAAATATAAACTTTGATTATGTATCTATTAAAATACCAATGTAAGTAATCATTATTATTGCAATCCTTAAGGCGCTATACCACTGAAGCGAGATAGCAATGAGAAAAAAACGCGCGCGGGAGCGAGACCGATTTTGCAGATTAGGCGAAAAAATCACGAAATCACTTCGTAGAAAGTAACTATTAGAGATTAGAGAGAAATGAAAAAAAAACCAATAGTACATAGACGTAATCCCATTTGAGAATAATCTTGAATTTTCGACTTTTTAAGGGGTCTTTTCAAAAAGAAAAAGGGTCAGGGCAAAATCATAAAATCATGTTTCTGAAACTTTACAAATCTATAAAGGTATGGAGAAATATATAATATCTTATTACCAGATTTGTAACCTTCCTATAGTTTCATAACAAAAAGTACGTACTTTTCGGTAAAGCGTCTAAAATGCAACTAAGGAAATAAAAAGTTTGTATTTGTATTTGTATTTAAGTTAGTGACGTTTCGGCCGAAATATTTCACCCATTTTGGCCGAACTGACACTTTTAAATTTCCCGAAAGTCCTTTAACTAATTAGAAAATGAAATTAATCACTAACCCAATAAGCTGCTTTTCAATATCCCAGTAAATAAGAACTGTTAATTTCTGTAATGAAGCTCCAAGTTTGTCAAACCTAGACATTTCGCTTGGAAGTTTAATTTGTTTGATTAATGTCGCCTCAATCTTCAAGACACATTCTGACAACTTCGACGATTTATAATTGTAATTATTCTAGCTGTTGCCAAATTGGTTTTGCTATACACTTTCATAAACTCGTATACAACACAAAGCTTTTAAATGGGGTTTGAATTAAGAAATTAATGAAGAATAGTAAAACGTCAAACATAAATAAATATCACACAACATCATACACATTGGTCGATCTCGAAATGTTCAGATAAATCTCTTTTGTTATTGATATCAGAATCAATCTTATTTAGATACAACAACACTACCCATGCAAAGGAAATAAGTACTTACTTACTTCTTTTGGTCCTAGCTTCCTTCCTTACTAGTCCTTACTAGTTAGCAAGGTCCAGTGCATAATTCATGAAACGTAGGTAGTTTGTGGTTGTATTAATTTTAGTCTGATATTTTTTTAACTTTTTATTTAAATAGGTAATATGCGCTTGGTTGTTCCGCCTTAGTTCGTCTTTTGGTGTTATTATCTAACTTTACGTTATTATGACTGCCTTGTGACAACATTATACACTTCTTTACTGATATACACATTCTAGTTTTACGGAATTATTTTAAGAACCTCCAAAGCTGTTCTTTTTTGACTTTGTTAAAGAAATAAAACCACCCACTTGGTTAGACTAGTGAGTTGTCGAACTATTATTGGCTAACTGCCAGTTATTAGACTCTGTACAAATCTGCTTGCTAAATATTCCACTTTGTTATTATTTTAAGGACTCAATAACCTACTTCCGCATATTAAAGATACACCGTCATTCATGAAAATTTTCAAATCAGCAGTGTTGCTGACGCTTTCGATCTCCGTGCCTTAACATTTTATAATTAAGGGTGTCAATGGTTACAGAGCTTACGGAGTTATTATCAAATACAATATTCACAAGCCAAAGATTATTATAATATAGTATTTTTTCGGTAATATGTACAATTGAATGGTATTATTTACATTTATAAATGCTGTGATTACAAGAACAAGATGATTTCTTATGTGTTTTATTTTTATGTTAAGGTTCTTTAGTAAGTAAGTACTCTACGTGAAATAAAATAAACATTACGGATTATTAGCGCACTGTTTATTACACGGGTTGACTGATGATCGTGACCACGGCAGCTAAAAAGGTGCCTTAATGTTGAGAAAACCAAAAAACCTTAAAAAATACGGAAAATAAGATCTTAACTCGTGTAATACCTAAACATTGTGCTAATCAATGAATAGTGCGCGCCAAAACTTAAGAAGTATTCTAATCTTATAATGTATGAAACATTCAATAATAGAATACTGTATTGCAAAACTTACTAATTGAATGGTAACAAATACAAGTATTAAGTTATGAAAAGTTACAATAGTATGATACATGGTCACCACGTATAAGCTATGTACAATTTCATCATGTACCTATTCTAAATCATATAGACAAATATTGCGATTTTGTTATTCTCCATATATTCACCGGGATCTCAACATACAAGGTTCAAACGCTTTTAGAATAACAATGCATATTCTGTTTTCACAAAATTCAACCTGTAAAGTCATTTTGTGGGCCCTCATAACAATATAATTTGTAATTATGGTAATGGAAATGGACATACTTTGCACAATAATATGATATTCGTTACATCGTTTCACATGTTATTTCCAATTCAGGTAATTTAGCATTCATTTTATTTTTATTTCGCAAAAACAATATTTTACAAGAACAATTTAAATTATGCAATTGTGAAAATAAATTGCTAAAGATGACAGTGAAAAAATATTGGAAATTCGCTGGTGGTCGAATTTAAAAACAGTTATTTCTCAGAAAACTCATTATGTGAAATATATTGGCAAATGGCGGCTGTTTGTATTAGATTATATTATTTTGACGCAAGTGCATTTTTTGACTATTTTATTGTTATATTAATGCACAGTTAAATAGTTTGAAACCTGCTTTTTTCACCTTACATTGCTCAATTATTTAAAACAGGGCCCGTAGACAAAGTAACATCGTTATGTAGCGAAACGATAATTCGATTCGATATTGTCTATATTCGCCAATTAACTTGCGCTCAGACCACGTGATTTAGCGCGGCTTATGCCAATCCGTCAATCCCATACGTATGATTCTTTTCGAACTTCGTTATCGTTTTTTAATTGTTACTTTGTCTAGGGGAGGGGGTCTGAGACGTAATTATTACAACATTTGCTTGCCCGATTTGTTTATGAAATAAATTCATCCCGGAGTAAAGTATAAACGTTTTACATATTCCGACTTTGCATGATAATAACTATTTAGTTGGGATGTTACGGATGTGGTTATACCGAATTCGGAATCGGATTTTTTAGATTTGCTTATCGGAATCGGAACCGGAGTCGGAACCGAAATCGGAGGCGTAGGCAGAAGAGATGTGTAAAGGGCAGGTCTAAAAACAAGATAAAGGTTTTTTTATATAGATACAGGGTGGAAGGAAAGTTAGGATTGGGCATGAAGGGCACGTACATCAACCGTTGCAGATACATGAACACGTTCTGAGGAAACCCTCCTTATTTTCTTGAGAAATTTTGATCTGAATTAACAGATTAAAAAAAAAATGCAGGAACGATATGAGGACGAGTTGATTATTTCCAAGTATACCAAGTATATTTTTAGTTTAAAAAATTTATCACTTATTAATAGCATTATAAATGCATAAATAAAAAGTTCCAAAAATAGAAAGAAGAAAAAATCAAAATTAAAGTGGCTTCAAAAGAAGCAAATTATACCAAAACAATAGTTTATTTACTTCCAATCTATTTTCCAACCGCTCAAGATTAAGCACTCACCACTACATGGTGGAGATGACAAAATATTGGAAGACGATTTCTCGGCAAAATTTTTCATCTCCATAGATTTTTTTGCACAAAATGGTAAATCCGATATAACTCCCGATTTAATTTATTGGAACCGAAATCGGAACCGAATGTGCAAAATCAATCGGAAGTTCCGACCTTTCGGAAACCGAAACTCCGTAACATCCCCGCTATTTAGTACTTACCTACATTTAATTAATGTTCGGGCTTTACGTACGCTCAGAAAAAAGCTACATTACAAAGAAACATTATATTTCACCGCAATTTCTTTTTACTTACACATAATGAGAGAACTGCAATCACAACCTGAGTGTAGGGGATTACTTTTCTCGTTCATATAACGTAGGTACCTACATAACCTTTTAGCAACGGCTATCTCCAGGGGTACCTAGACATACTAACTAAAAGCCTAGCAATATTGTTGCCTCTAGTTCGGGGTCAGATTTTGGGTTATACTGTGGTATTCAATTACATCCGAGCTCGCGTATATGAACGAGTACATAGGTATATGAAGGTACTTGACTGGTGTTTGAAGATACATACCTAATTTTCTATAGTAGAGAAAGTTACTCTGTTTGAATACCTGATTTTCTATAGTAGAGAAAGTTACTCTGTTTGTAACTTATTCAAGCCTTAAAAAAAGGTTACTTTGTAAAAAAAAAGGTAAAGGATTATTTGATCTTTTATCTTTAATTCATTATAAATAATAAAAGGAAAATAAAGAAAAATAAAACTTAAATTCTATACCTGCTAGCGCAAATTTAAAAATCAGAAATAGTATAAATCAAGCTTACCTATGTGATTCACACACTTTGAAGTTTTATAGCCAATTGTTTACCTACTTACTTTTAAGTTTGCGTTAGCGTTGCAAAGAATAGAAAATTCGTTATTTTATTTAGTAGAGGGGCAAGTTAAATATGGTGAAGAGTTAATTCATTGTCCACAAAAAAAAAGAGTAGGTACCTATGATTTTTATGGAAGCTATTTGACATTTAAGTAGGTATTAACTACCACATAAATTACTTCTATGATTTGTTTATTTTTGCATTAAGAAAAATATTGGAAAACAATCAACTCTGCCACAAGTGAATCGAACCCACGATCATTGGAAATCCGGTCCAATGTTCTAACCAAAGCTACCGAGACGTGTCTTGAGAGATATTTTTCTAATATTTATTAACCGACTTCAAAAAAGGAGGAGGTTCTCCTTTTTTGAAGTCGGTTAACAGAAATTAAAACTACTTTTCGAAATCAGACGAACAACGAACAACAACATTTTTCCCGCGTTAAAGTGTTCATTTGTTGTTTTTTTTTTCTAAAACTTCGAAGTTCGAAATTTAAATAAAACCTTTGGTAAGTTACCTCCTTGGTTGTCATATTTCGGAGTAAATCGTTCCATTTTTAAATTACACGACAGATATGAGTTTACTATGTAATTTATTGGGCCGCTAAACACGACAGATATGGATTTTCATACAACTTTTGCCGGCCGCTGCTTACATATATGTGGCCAGTACAGCAGTATCGATTTATCTCGAAGAAGGTTTGCAAAATAATTCTCATATTACCAAACATGTTTTAGAAAACACAATTTAACGCATTCTTGTTTCCTTAGCGTCAATACAACGTTAACATATTTCATCTATCATTCACGGGTTCTCACCTTGAAAGTGGAATTCAATACATGAGATTAAGAAACCCTTCAATGGTTTAACGTAAGTCATGAAGATGTGATTCGCATTAAGCCGAGTGGGATGTGAGGGGCCGAGATGGGAGAATCGGATAAGTAGGTACAATCAATCACAGGAGGGATGAAGGCACTGACAGGTGTCCTAGAATGATACCAGTACCTTATTTTCACGACTTCGTAATAAGTCTAAAGAGTCGTTTAATTAAACGTGAGTTTTATTTTTGATTTTATTACTGAAGCTTTTTAGCTATTTTACAACACGCGTGTTTAATATAATGCTTAGCCAATAACAACCAGACAGAATAAATAAAAACTAACTATGAAGTACAATTACTTGCTTAAAATATTTAAAGAAGTAGCTAAATAGGATTGATTGGTATAGTTAACAGATTTGTGTCTTTATAAATAACTAGCGACCGCTCGCTCGTTTCACCCGCGTGGTTCCCATTTACGTGGGAATATCGGGATAAAAAGTATCCTATGTTCATAACCAGGCTATCTACTATTTGAGTACCAAATTTCATCCAAATCCGTTTCGTAGTTTTCGAGTTTATTCGTTGGAAACAAATGAACAAACAAACAAACAATCAAATCTTTCCTGTTTATAATATTAGGATAGAATACCTATATAAATAATGTCATAGAAACTAACTAGATTTATTAAATTTCTGTTGGAATTATTCGACTGTGTATTAGCTTGTTGAATCGCATATTGGAACGTGGTTCCCTTAAAACAATATAGTCTGTATTTTGGTAAGAAATTACTACTTATTTAAGGTTCAGTACACGTTTAGCAACTGTTACAGTTTCAAAATGTTTTTTCAAATCAAATTCTTTATCACCGATGTATAAATTAGTGATAAAGACGTTAAGCAATTTTAAAATAAAAATATATTAAACCTAGACACAAGTGACAAGCACAACCCATGGTTTTTCATGTTATAACATGGAAATGACATTAAGGGCCGGTTACACAACCAACAGATATACCTAAGTTCTGGATTGGAAACCTTATCTGGCAGATAATATGGTCGATAGGAAAAGAATAGAAGAGCTTGAGAGTGTGTAAGTCCCTGTGCCGGCGAATAGGAAGCCTATTAAGTTTGTTGCGGAATGATGAGACGTGATCAAAACGGAGTCTTTCAAATAAAATAAAAAAACCGGCCAAGTGCGAGTCGGACTCGCGCACAGAGGGTTCCGTACAAACCTGTAGATATATAAGTAAAAGTTCACCCATCACGACAATCGAGTCATAGTTATGGTATTTTTTTTGCAAAACGAAATTGAAAATTTTCAAAAATATTTTTAATTATATGACGTAACAAAAAATTTACGAGTTTCGCAATTTTTCCTTTATCTGTACTATAAAACGTTACTTCGTACCAATTTTCAAGATTCTAAGTTCACGGGAAGTACCCTGTAGGTTTTGATTCCCGTGCGAGTTTCGAAAATTTGCGGAAATTTGCGGCATAAACGGCTGTATCTTTTGATTGCCTTGGCTTAGAAGTTTGATTTTTTTACAGCTCCAAGGGACAGTATACCTGAGTATTAGATATAAATTTCAGTTTGATACCTCCACGCGTTCCTGAGAAAAACGGTCTTGACAGACGGACGGACGGACAACGATAAGTGATCCTATAAGGGTTCCGATTTTCCTTTTGAGGTACGGGACCCTAAAAATAAGGAATTTACGAAGTCGGATTAAATTTCTTTTGTCGATACAGAGAGCTTTGTTTCCGTTTCAATGTGATAAGGTTCAATATTGTTTGCATATTATTCGTGACTCGTATATTGCTCGTGAATTTTACAGACGGCTTATTTAAATGAAAAACAAAAGAGTGAATGTTACTTCTTGCTGATGAAGCAATCAGCAAGGAGCTGACGTTTGATACAAACTTACTTATTAGCAAATGTTGCATAACGTGGGGCAGCCTTAACTTAACATTAATCGCATTAACAATTTGCAAATCAAGTACGATCCTGAGGTGTCGCGTATTAGCCATTATATATTCAACGGGGTCGTTCGGTACAAAGGACAGGATTCTAATTGAGTAAGACACATATTTATCTAAACTTGATTTGACGGGGTTTTTTCAACTAGAAGTAAACAAACAACCAATTATTCGGTTACAAATAATAAAACTATACAAATATGTATTGGTTCTTGAAATAGATTTTATGTAAATGATTACAGAAATTCTAACATTATATCATTAACGTGCTGTTATTAAATGAATATTTTTTATAATAAACATAAGTTTTATTTTCTTTGATTCAGTACCTATAGGATTTTCAGCATGAGAATTTCAGAACTAAGGTTCCAAAAAATCATGATAAACTTGTTTTGCTACCGAGATTTTTAAAAGCAATAGAATTTTTATTTGTGACAAAGGATAACCTACTCGTTGTAATGTCGGTTCTTGTATAAGGCAGTATGTCTGCAGACTTCGGTCATTTTAAAATTTCCTTTCATTAAGATATATATATATATATATATATATATATATATATATATATATATATATATATATATGAGATATAAATATATAGTAGGTGAGGTGGATGGGTAGGTACGATGGGTGAGAGCTAGTAGAAAAAAAAATGTAAAGGAAGAGAGATGCTTAATTCGGTGAATGACTGTATTTAAATGTTTTGTTGTGGTGGCCGAAACGGCTCTTCGAACCTTGTTAACTTTACAGGTTTTCATTGTTCAGAGGTAGCATCAGCCTTGGCTTTTAATTTTGGCCATAGTACACCAGGAATATTATCTTCACTGATTTACGTTTTTAATTCAGTGCGAACGCACGTAACGCCCCATCTGTCAGATCGACAGTGACAGGTATGACACTGACAGGAGATTGTCAGATGGTCTGCGATTGATATGACAGAATTGCAGGTCCTTGCTTTTTAAGGTTACTTTAATTATAGAATTTTATTGATACACAATAAAATTATAAACTATATCATAATATATAAAAATTGATGAACGAATAGCTGAAGCCGCAGGTTAGTGTCAGTGCACTTCACATCAGAATTTCATAATCAGTGTCCCTACTTGATCTTACCATTATACTTGCCTAATCCACCTAAATTATCAAGTTAAGCCTTGTAATTGATACAAAGGGACCCCCTAAGGGTGTTACTTTCTCTTTTTATTAGTAAACTTTCATAAATAAGTCACTTCAAGTATGCTTTCATGAGTGCACACCATGTGGCATGGAAGCCCTCATGTAAACATAATTTGGGCTAATCTCTGTAGCCAGAGCTTCCCTGTAATATAAACAGAAAGGCATCATACTGTGGAACATAATTTATTAACAAATTAAACATTTACTTACAAATAAGAAATATTAAAAATAAGTCACAGTATCATAATCGGTATGCAAGTGGCCACTTTAGAGGTCAAGTCTGGGGTATCAACCTTCCCCTTGCTCTGATGCTTTTTAGATGAAATAGGGCCCTTCAGGCTTCGTTGTAAAGACATTACAGTAAGGCCCCCTTTGTGAGAATTCACCGGTTACAATAATATCTGAAATCACCTCCGTTCATAATCCACTCTCGCAGGTGACGAGACGCATACGGCGCCCCTCCGAAACACCACTCCGCCCGCGAAGCAGAAAATTCAGTACGCTCGGCGTTAGAGGACAGATCAGGGAAGCCCGGGAGTCGCCTCCGGCTGTTTTACTATCCTGCTAGTATCAAGCAGTGAAAATATAATCAGAGGATCACACATAGAGCGGTGACCCCATTCCTCTATTAAATTAACCCAAAAAAAACTAACATTTAGTTTATCTAAATATATAAATATATCCATATCAACAACCACCATTCATTCACATCAGCAAGCTTAGGAGTTCACCCATAGTGTAGCATCATCATCAATTTCTCATCACATTCAATTAAGTTCCATTTCTGATATCCTTGGGCAGGCATTCATGAACCTTCAATTTTATTTAAGATATCACTAAAACAGTAACTTTAAATTAATTGTTTTAACAGTGTACCTATTTTTTATGTTTTTATGTGTTAATTACAGGACACCTTTTTAGTTTTGGTTTATATAGAGTCAGGAGAATAATAAAGATCAATTTACTTGTCACTGGATAATGTTTTGTCTCATTTCCCCGTTGTTGTCCTAGCCGAAAAAGGTAAGTCTATTAAGTAAGTTCCTATTAATATTGAAAATTGGAAAACCACATTACATCGTTTACAGACATGATCTAGTCTTTTATCGAATGAAAATTTAACTCAATCCAGCATTCATATTTAAACGAACAAGGTCTTCAACTTCTGATTTTTGAATTTTTGCACTTTTCAATGCTTTTTAATATTTTTCTACTTAACAATTATCATGATCTCTCCAACGTTAATCTATTAGTTTAATACAACTATTATACAGTAAACTAGTTGAGTTTTCCAAAGTCGTGACATTTAAGAAATGAGGCAATTGTCGCAAAACCTCTCCGATTTCGAGTACATCCTCTGGGGCGAAAAGGTTCAGAAAATGTATGGCAGTCGTTAAAACGCTGATTGCCATCAAGGTAATAGAATCGTCAAGTAAGTTGGCTTAGACTCTTTCTTGATAAAAGTTAATTATTATTATTGCAGCCGCGCGGTGCGCAACACGCGGTAGCGCTGCCCGCCGACATAGATTAGCCATTACCACACGATTACTGGCGTAGGTAAATCTTTCACAGCGTGCGTTCGTCGCCGCAGCGCCGCAATTTCGCAACTGATAGTCTTGCCGAACCGAGGCGCATCGGGTATGAATCGCGAACGGACCTTTAATACGAAGACAGAATACTGTGTATCTTTATTTATACTGTGATCGCCATTGCTTGCTAAACGGATTAGGGCCGAAACGTGATGTGGCCTGCAGGTACTTTTATTGGTGAGGCCGGTACAAGTGCTTTACAATTTGATTAATTAGGTACTCGTAGTTTTCTGAATGGCTTTTACAAATCAATCGGATTGGGGATACTGAATGTACATTTTAGTTGACTAAAACTTTCACATAGTAAAATTCTTAGCTACTTTGCTACTACCTCTAGTATTAAGGTATGATTTTGCAAAAAAAAAGAAATGGGTGTTTTCTTTGATTGAATTGTCATTGTGACTATTGACTGTTTTTATCTAAACGGAAGTCCCTAGACACTCAGTAAATAGTGTGATCGAACATTATTTATTTTATTTTGTGATATATACTGATCGTTTAGTCTAGTGTAGTAGTGTATTGACCACTGTCAGTATTTATTGCAGATTTGTATTGGCAGATATTGATAAATACTGACGGGTCTATATTAATTTGCCTTATTCAAATTGGAAAAAACGCTTATCCCATAATTTTTTAAATCGTATAGCATTATTCTTCCTAAACGTATACGTAAAATTTAGTTATCATTTTAATTTAGTATTTTTATTATTATTCTTTATATTTTCATAAAATTTTATAATTCTTCAATTCCTTGTCATTCAAACATTTATTTACTGTGTTATAATTTTTATTTAACAATAAATTTTTAGAAGTGTTTTCATTTTGGATTTGCTTCGGTAAGTTATTGATTTTTTATTGACATTATATGAGGGGTGTTGATTTAAACAAGAAACGAAAAACTGGAAACATTAGTTTATTTTTATTTCGCGTGGAGTATTTTATTGGAGCAGCCTGGCGTTTGGAGTATTGTTCTGTATTTATTATTATGTTCAATGTTATGCCAAATCTGTTATTTATACGAATTCATATTATGACAATTAATGTTAGGCGTATTATAGGGCACCCAATAGCCACACTTGCTTTGGTTACCACATTCATTTCATGCGTGTGAACTGTATGAAAATCTTTGCAATACTGACGTGATAAGTACTGAATGTGTAGGCTTTCTTGTTCACTCCGATAATTAAATGAAATTTATCAGTATTTATCATAATTATAGATCACAGTATTTACTGAGCGTCTAGGGGGTTCCTTACGGCATTAACTAGATGTAAGTTTACCGAAAGTAAGCATAACGTCATCATCATCTTCAGCCATTTTAATATCCCCACTGACAAACCTTTCTCATCTCAATAAAGCTCGGAAATTATGATCTATTTAATAAACTAAAGAGCCTTGACATAGACGGAAGGTTGATAGTTTATCCGTATTTCATAGGTCACATTTCGGGGAGTGTGCAACAGAATTGCTTAGCCTCAATTCACCATGCCCCATTTTTTAATCGGACAACGAGACGTGCAAATAGCTGTCACAATTAGGTATATGGTTGATATACCTAAGAGTCGTACTAAGCGTTTTGACTCGACATTTATCATCCGCACCGCCAAAGAGTGGAACTCCTTGAGTTTGTGTTTGCTGACACTTAAAATTGGGGGTCTTCAAGTCACGAGTGCATAGGTATCTTCTAGGCAAGCGCGTTTCGTCCTAGATCGCATCTTCGCTATCCATTAGGCAAGATAGTGATCAAGCGCTTTACCTATCTAACATAAAAAAAACAATTAGAAATATTTAAATAGAAAATATTTGTCACTATATGACCGGCCATGTTAATAAAAAGCAGACATGTAGGCAGACAGTGTTTTTATTCATCTAAAGTCTAATTTTACGGTCTAATAAAACATTTTACCACTACGGGAAATTGAAATGTCAGCAAGCATCTGGTATTTAATACCAGATCTAGCTGCAAACGCAAGTCTGCCAGGGTCTGACACACCCCAGAAATGATAATTAAGCTTCGTAAATCCACGCGGTGGGTGAGGGCGTGGCAAATTTTGAGCATAAATCCAACTTCCTACTTAGTTTCTAATTGACTAACTTTGTTACTTGGTGCTTGGTTTACGTACGACCTAATAACAGGGAGCAAATGGTATCGACAGTTTATTAAAGTTTCACGAATCTTAGCTTGATAATAACTTTATTTATTACTAGCGGGCGCCTGCAGTTACAACCGCGTGGTTCCCGTTCCCGTGGAAATATCAAAAAATCCTTTCTTAGTGCTCGCCTACATCGTTAAAGGATCCTGTACTCAAAATTTCAGCTTAATCAGTTTAGCCGTTGGTCTTTGCGTTGACTGTTAGTATAATAATTAGTTTTATTATTCTAGATTTTGATAAATAATAAATTAGAAAATAATTTAAAAAATAAACTCGTACCCATACCAATTGTCATTTATCTGTTTCAAAGGGGTATCAGAACGAACGTTAGAACACAAATGGTCCTCAAAGTATTTTCTCGATCTCCACGATCGAGTGTCTCAAAGGACAATGCCACAAATGTATTTGGCATTGTCCTTTGAGACCGAGGGTTGGCGCCTTCTCGAAAATCCCTGCACACCAATCAATCCTTGTTCAATCGATAGAGTAAGTATATATGTTCGAACAATAGATGTTGAGACAGCATATTTCGAAACCGTATCCATTCTGAGATAAATGAACCTGTTCATCACTATTATTTCAATATTTAAGCAATTTTTTTTTTATTTTACAATACATACCAATGCAATATTATTATTTAAACAATGTATTAAATAATAATACTATTTTAAATAATATTTACAAATATTTAATATTTAGTAATTACCTCATTAGGTTCTAGGAAAAACCGCCGCCGTCCCACTAAAAGTAAAATATGATTATTACAATTATTATTCTATTTTTATACATTATTATCATATTATAAAATACTGTAAAAATGATCGGCCATTCTAATAAGCCAGATAAAATTGCAAAGATTTACTTATTTTTAACCTTAATATATAAAATAATAGCATTTATCTCGGAATGGATACGGTTTAGAAAAGTGCGGTCTCAATAACTATTGTTCGTATATATATATATACTCTATCGGTTGAACAAGGTTTGGATGGTGTGCAAGTATTTTCGAAAAGGCACCAAAAGTAGGCATTGACCTTTGTCTCACGGTGCTCGGCCCTTCTTTTCACATCTCATAACAGTCAGAATCGCGGATGTGTTGCGAAAAAAACTATCATGGTGCATACCTATTAAATTTCTTAAAAAAAGGTAAATTTTAAAGTAGTAATTCTAAAATTAACGTAAAATACATATTTTTGTAGGTGCACCACGTAGTTAAATATTTTTTTAGGGTTCCGTACTTCAAAAGGAAAAAACGGAACCCTTATAGAATCACTTCGTTGTCCGTCCGTCCGTCTGTCAAGACCGATCTCAGGAACGCGTGGAGGTATTAAACTGATTTTTTTATCTAATACTCAGGTCTACTGTCCCTTGGAGTTGTGAAACAATCAAACTTCTAAGCCAAAGCAATCAATACAGCCGTTTATGCCGCAAATTTCCGCAAATTTTCGAAACTCGCACGGGAATCAAAACCTACAGGGTACTTCCCGTGAACTTAGAATCTTGAAATTTGGTACGAAGTAACGTCTTATAGTACAGATAAAGGAAAAATTGCGAAAACCGTATAATAAAAAATATTTTACGGAACCCTCGGTGCGCAAGTCCGACTCGCACTTGGCCGGTTTTTTTTATCATAAGCAAGAGTTATAATCCTAACTGAACTCAATTAGAGAAAGCGAGATTTTTCTTCATTGTTCAAAGAAGACAAACAAAATTAAAATGAATCTCTTTAGCTGCAGATTAAAAATGAAGTACATTAATTGCATAACTAAAACATTATTACTTAAAAGACTTCAGTGCAATAGGCAAAGACTTTCTTAACGTTAATTATGTATGCGTTTATTTTATACAGAATTATGATGTTTACAATTTTGCCATAAATTTGAATTTTCCAACTTAAAAAGAGTTAATTTTAATAAGAAGCTATATAGTAGCTAACTTTGTGCGAACCAATATACTACGACGTGAGCCAATATACTACGACGTAGTCTACTGACACAAGACCTCTATAAAAAACATGGTATTGTATGGGAATTAAAAACGGTTTTTATAATTTGTGTTTTAAGCATTGCCTTAACTTAAAAGATTCATGCAAAAAAATATTGAAAATATTTTATGCAAATAAAAGGCATAGTCTTGTTGGGTAAGTAATGCAATATGGCAAGGCAATCTGGATAGCACTGCAGTAGGTATGCTATACTGATGGGTCAAGAAAGGAATTGACACAGCTATCGGGAGCTGGTGTTTACATAGCCAATCCTGAAACAAAACGGGCAACTTTCAATCTGGACAAATACATTGGCAGCGTATACACTGGGCAGCGTAATCCAAGCGGAAGTATTCGCGATAATGCAGTGTGCGCACTTGATTATAAGTGGTATAAGCAACTATACTGTAGGAAAAATAATAACAAACAGCAACAGTCAAGCTGCCAAAAGCCTTTGACAAAGCGGAGACTATTTCAGCCTTAGTATAGGAATGCAAACAAAGCATTCAGGAACTCGCCAACTTGGTTGAGGTAGAAATTGCTTGGGTACCCGGACACGAAGGTAATAGTTGCAATGAGCAAGCTGATAAATTGGCTAGGAGGGGCTGATGAACCCTTCATTGGCCCTGAATCAAGACTGCCAATCTCACATAGAATCTCTAAGAACATCATCGAGATTAGAACAATTAAAGATACTAAACAAAGATGGATGAAAAGAAAGGACTGCAGACAGTCAAAGATCTTCATTCAATCAGTTGATAAGAAGAAAACTAGAGAGCTGCTGAAACTAAGTGGAAAAAACATAAGAAACATAGTAGGAGTACTGACAGGAAATTTTCCACTGAACAGGCACCTGTCAGTTATCAAAAGGACAGAGAATCCCATCTGTCCACAATGTAAAGAAAAGTAAAAAACAAGCTACCACTTCATGGCAGAATGCCAAATGTATGCATTGCTGCGCTGGGAGCTCTTTGAAGCGGACAAGCTAAAAGAAGTGGATCTAAAGCAGTTGACGATAAGTCAACTCAACAGGTACTGTAAACGCACAGGAAGGTTCGAGGGTCCGACGCCGGTGGGGTGAACGATAACCCGCCTCCCCCTGTTTTCAGGGGACTTTTTTGGGGAACTGGATTAAATAGTTCCGACTAGGGAGACTAAACACCCGTCCGGCGTTGCTGGTGTCCCCTCTCCAAAAATAATAATAATGGGTAGGTAATGTGGAGATCGTTTATGTCTCCGCACTACAAGCAGGCCGCTACACCGCCGCCGTTGCTGGCTGGTTTTGTTTATGATTAAATTAAGAAAAGAGAGGCCCGTCGTCGTGCGTAGATATAGACCACTGAGCAAGTAATCACTACGTTTTTTAGATATGGACGGTCGCCTTGTCAGATAAAAAATATTTATAAATTGTAAAAATACTTAATTGATTGAAGAACAATATCAAGATAAAGTTGTAGTAGCGAAAACGCGTTACATTTTTGTATTCTCTTTATTTATTTTCATTATTGTATTGTATCCTTTATTCACATTTATAAAATAGGTTATACAAATGTCTTTAATACATTTGTAAAATTTGATTTTGAGATACATTTTGATCGTCAAAAGCTGTTTAATTATGTAGCTTTAAGATTACAGCGTTTCATTATTTCTTAAGTAATTACTTTTACTTCAGTTCTGAACAAAATCATTAAGAATTTCTTTATTCAAAGTTTAATGTTAAAGTCTAACGACAAAATGTTTCAATGCCGCGTATATTGGTGCTTTCATTGTGGGGACTCTCGAGTCGAATGTTATTTCTTAATGTTGAATAGTTTTACCTATTTCAATTAAGACGCTATATGGAAAAAGTATTTCCTTTTTTATATAAAACTTGAGGATGGTTAGAGATGTTATAAATCTGGTAATAAGATTTTCATTTCTTTATACCTTTATTTAGATTTGTAATGTACCAGATATGCGATTTTATGATGTACCAGATATGCGATTTTATGATGTACCAGATATGCGATTTTATGATGTTTGCCTCGACCGAGGTTTTTTTGTTTCTGGAGCTATTTAAATGAAACCTTGAAAGTAAATACATAAAATTTGTATTCTTTCTGAAGATATATTAAAACACAATGTAAATGCTATATTTACTGCAATCAGTTTCCTTTACGACCACAAAATTACAAAAAAAAAGTGCCTTTAACCCCTTAATTTTTTGTTCTACGTTTGTATCTTAGGTAATAAATGACAAGATAAAAAATGTTTAGGTCGTAAAGGGCATAACACTACGGTGATTTATAGAGCATTAGGCGTAAATAAGCATGTCATGATTATCATATAAAATTTATTAATCTATCCATTTCGGATCCACACGGGAATACGCCAAATATACTTCATCTAAACAAGTAGGTCACTAGTTTACTCACACAGCTGACAACAAAGGGTTCGAGAGATAATGGCGCCAAAGAAAGATAAACTAGGCAAAATCGTTAAATATTCGGAAATCGTAAAGATACCTATCTATATAAAACAATTTTGGATATCGTCGTATATATTTTTTATGAACAACGAGAAGTAACTTAGCCTTCGTCACACCTGATGTTGTACTTATTGATAAGGTTGAAGATCCTCACCCGGAATCTTCAATCACTGAGGGACAAGCTATTTTATCTCTAACTGCCGGAACACAATAACGATGAAAACATTGTTGTTACGGCGTCAGACTAAGATGGTGGAAAAAAAGTTATATGTCATCTTGATTTTGAAATGTTTGTCGTAGTCCAGGGAAAGTTTAAACGGTGAGAAAATATGGAAAAATACGAGAAACATAGTAAAAAAGCAATTTCATTTTTCCAGACAAACTGTTCAGTCCTACGTTCTTTCCTGTCAAATATAGTGTCACTAGATTAGACATATTTGATGGTTGTCAATGTGAAGCCAAATACTAAAGACACTAACGAGTTTCTATAGATTTGGTGATACGAAGGTAATAATTTCCCTAAAAACCGGGTAACAGTTAGCAACTGGCGTCCCCATTTTTCACGCGCACTAGCAAACGCAAATAGATTTTACACATACTTCAATCAAAAAGTAAAAAAAAGGGGTCACATTTTTTGATCCTTTGTTTGTATGAAGCGCGATATCTAGTTGTAGCTACGCGGAGACTAATGATAAATCTATGCATGCAACGTATGCTTTGTTTGTTTTTTTATTTGTAACTAAATGCGAAACTTTGTAGTTGCGCATTTAGTTACAAATAAACATAACATAACATCTATTTTCTTAATTTCTTTAAGTTACAACACATTTTCTAGTTGACTTTAAAAGTTCTTTAATAAATCTGTTGCGCTGTAATGTGCGGTTGCTGGTTCGGGATGCATGCAGCTGGATTGATAACTCCGTTTTGTATAATATATTGAATTAATAAAAGGAAACAAAAAAATAATTAATTAAATATGTAAAAAGTAGAACAGAGAGGAAACGGAAACGGTTGTCAAAATATTTAAAGAATGTAATAAAATAAATCATTATTCTATGTAGCCTGCAACAAAATCCACCTTTTTCTGAAGTTTGTAGCTTCAGAAAAAGCTACTAGACTTTGCTTGCTATCTTTATAATTTCCGAATATTTAACGATATTTGCCAAGTTAATCTTTTTTTGGCGCCATTATTTCTGGAACCCTTTGTTGTCAGCTGTGTGAGTAAACTAGTGACCTACTTGTTTAGATGAAGTATATTTGGCGTATTCCCATTTGGATCCAAAATGGATAGATCAATACATTTTATATTATAATTATGACAATAAGCAAAAAAAAATATATACGAGACGTGTTTTGAGGTGATTGATTTGAACATTTTATAAAACACACCTTTAATAAGATAATAGATGGTGAACCTACCTCAGATACATTTCAAAATTCCACCTTACTCTAAATCTCAATTCAATAACTCATATAATAACGAACTTTTATAAAGTTTTTCGAAATAAATTGCTAAATATGGGTGCACTAAGTTAAGAAGCGTAGACGTAGCAACATTTGTAACTTTGTGCTAGCTCTGGGTATCAAACCTATGGCAGTATTCACTGTCATAATTATGTATGGTCAAAGGCAACTACTTACGGCTTTTACAAAATAAAAATTTAAACTTATAGTTCAAAGTCGAATAAAGTAATTTGATACATATGTAAAGACATAGCTGCTGTTGACTGTACATTCATTGTATTACAGCTTAACTTAGACCGTTTGGTATTGTTACCAAATTGCTATTTTTTTTGTAATATACTCAGATCAGAGCAATAAACTAAGTCCCAAACGAACCAGGGCAGATGGGAGTAACCCGTGGCATGTAATGACGTTGTAGAATAGCGAAGATAGAATGCGAGAGTGAACTAATGAACGTGCCAATCACCGTGACGTGCGTGTTATCACTACACCCTTTGTCGTTGTTGCTTTTTAAATTACACAATGTATGATCTAACGTGGTTTCGGGTTTAATGTTATTTTACTTTAAACGAAAGCTTTGGAGGATATATTGGTCGTTGCAAGGGCAAGAGCCTGATAAATATTTGCTATTTCGTTCCTGTAAAACCATTCTTATATTTTTAAAGAGAATTAGGTATGATTTAGAACTTATGGTTGCATGCTTTCTTAAAATAGCACCATTACTACATAGTTTAAAAAAATGTACTAGGTAATAATTTTTAAAATTAGTTTGAGTGCTAACTATTTATTATTACCCACCAAAAAAATTTAGATTGTGCACTAAGGTGATAAAACAGTGTCTTATGTCACGGGCAGCATATTGAATTCTAAGCGAAATGAAGGATTCTGTAGTTAATTCCCTCATTACGTTCGGGAATTATATGAAAGAATCCTGAATGGAGCGAAGGATTCAAATCTGCCCAAACCAACTAAAGTAAAGTATGCTCCTCGGGGACAACACTTTTATCCCCGAGGAGTAAACTCTACTTTATACACCTACTGTGTGTTTATAATTTCTTTTTATTTAACGTCACAGTACGTCACACTCACAGTACTGTAACGTTGAATAAAAACAGAAATTATAAAAGTAATAAATGACAAAAAATATACAAATTGCGGAAAAAACATAGATCGAAAATAACCGAATTTAACTCTATTTTTTCTTTTTCCATCTATTATGTTCCGTAGGCAATGATAATATAGCCTTACAATAGATATGTTACGTACATAGTAATTTGCGTTGAAATCTCTGACAAAGATTACACACATTTTCAATTTCACTTTTAAAAGATTTTTTTACCTCGGAAACAACCTAAAAATTGTCTTCGCTGTTGTGAGGTGAAAAATTGTATGTTGCGCTGGCAGAAAGTTTTTGACGTCTCGTACCTTTGAAACCCTCGCTACGCTCAGGGTGCAATCTTGCCATGCATAACAAATAACTGTTAATAGGAGTAAAGTCTCTTTGATGTGTCAATTTTATAGTTAAAACCTCCTTGGACCACGAAGGAAAACGCCTTGAAACCGCCTTGTTATTTTCCGAAACTATTTTCGATAGAATTTATTGTTGACATTTTGGCGTTCCCAATTTAAATGTTATCATAATTATCCAAGGGAGCTTCCATACAACATTTGCTCCCTCGGGCTTTAGAGAGGGCGACATAGAGAGGGAAAGGAGAGCGATGGCGGTCCGCTGCAATATGGTCGCCCGCAGATTCGCACGATGTAGCCCAGAGGTACAAATCACTATTTTTAAAGCCTTCTGTCAGACCTTATACACGTGCAACAACCTGTGGGTCAGCTATACCCAGCGGGCCATCAACGCTCTCCGAGTACAATACAATAATGCATTCAGGGTAGTGTTGGGACTTCCGCGTTACTGCAGCGCGTCAGCGATGTTTGCGCACGCTCACATGGACGGATTCCATGCGATACTACGGCGCCGTATCGCCTCTCTCCAACGCAGGGTACGCGGGAGCTCCAACACCATCCTGAGGGTACTCAGTGACAAACCTGATTCCCCATTGTGGAGGCATTGGGTGCGAGCACATGTTTTGATCCCCGGTGTATCTGTGGGGGGTCGATATCTTAGGTAAATATGTTAAATTGTAAATTTTAAATTTATATTTTTATTTTTATCTTATTTTATTATATTATTTTCTTTTAATGTAATTAATTAATTAATTAATTTGAATTGAATTGGTATGAATCTGATTGATATTTTGACATTTTTATTATTTCATTTAGTTTTATTACTATTAATTATCACGAATATTATGATCAACTGTATGGACATAGTCTGACATAAAATGATTTTATTTAATTTTTTTATTTTATTTTTTAATAGCTTACATTAAATTAAGAATACTTGACATTTAATACGTGTTCTAGATGCAGGTGGTGTAAAAAACGCATTTATCTACTTGCAAAATTTTTCTTTTACTCAGTTGTATCCTACATGTGAAAACTGTCACGCTAATGACTTACCATATTATAGTAGCTGTAAGTTTTCCAAGAAGAAAAAGTCATTTTAGCACCAGAAGTCAAGAAAGAGCTATTTAATTAACCCTTAACTAACATCGCGGGGTAAATTTTTACCCCAGCCGCAATAAAACACAAATATTTTCTTTTGCGACCAAGATAGTCGCTTCTCTTTTCAAGTATTCTCAGTGTAGTTTATGTGCTTGAATCTCAGGAAGTCGTGTCGCATAAAAGTTCTCAATTTGCGTTGTAAGTACAGTAAGTACCTAAGTAAGTTATGGTGTAATTAATTACGTATGTAGTTTTTTTTACAATTTTACAAATTTATTTTTATTTTTTTGAGTATTCAAGCAATATGGTCCGGTTTCTTTTCAGTTTCCTACGTTATTGGTTTTTCATATTTTATATAAGACTGTTTGTGAGGATAGGAATCTAAATAGAAATAAAGTGATATTTTTTGTTTTCTGCAGGTTTTCTCAAATTAAATAAATATGACTTATGAAAATGTATGTTACATTTTTCGTAAATGCAACAAGATAGACCATTATTGCATAAGAATAATGAAACTTTGTTGTTTATAATAATTACGTTTTTACTTTTTAATTTTAAAGTTTGGGATTTTTTTTACCCTACGATGTCATTTGTGTAACAAAAAATAACGATGTTATTTCAGGGTTAATTACCATGGAACTTCACTAGAAGTTCAAAGCATTTCGAGCAATAATTAATTAACCATATATTTCCAACTTAAATAAACTATGAAAAGCACTGATTCCAAAGTCAATTGAATTGGACAAATTAACTTAACTCATTCGTCGCATAATAGAGCTATAGGTAGGTATATATACAAGTTATACGAAAACAATTCTCTCTTTGTAGACAAAGAGCCTCCTGTTTCGCTATACTACCTGTGTACGCGATTTAATTAAAGTTTGTAGCTATGTACGCTCAAAAGCACGTCAGGATATACACTTGCACTACGTAAAGACATAATAACAGCGCTTCTGGGCCATTCAAACCATCTACGAATTACGAAGTCCAGAAGTATTTGTGCTGAATCAGTGTCCTTAAGTTTCACATACTGCTTTTTGTGTGTTTTTTTGTTCTTTTGCCTTCCTTGTGCTACTGTTGTATCTATGATATTCTGCTATAAAGTATTGTGCTTGTTGTTTTTTATACTAGTAACTGGGCAGGCATTTGACCACCATTAGTGCTTAAAAAAAAGGATGTTGTCTTAGGTGTTACATGCTTGCCCAGGAAATACCTATTAGCTCTCGCCTTGAACAGACCAAGGTTGTAGGAATCGGGGAACACATGAGTAGGCAGCACATTCCATTCTTTAGCGGTTTGCATAAGAAATGTGTCAGCAAAGCGTAGGTACTAGGTACGGACCGTTGGAGTGTCAACGACGTACGGGTGATAAGCTAACCTGCGTCTGGTACCGCGATGGTGGAAAGGGGCTGTAAGGTTGTGTGATGCTAAAAAAGCGCCTCTTTTACGAGTGACCTAGGGGCGTTCTCTTTAGTCAAACTTTAAAGCTGACCTGCGGTCGTGTGTACAAATATAGGGTATTGTTCGCTTGTTGCTTTAATCTATCAAAATTTCAGAAATTCATGTCGTATAGTCAGTAAATGAACGTGGTATTTGTTACTTTTGTTTGATGGAGCAATTAAATTTCCAATTTGTTACAAGAGTTACCCAAAAATAATAAATCATATAGGTATGACATTTATTTGTTTACGATTTTATTTGTGAATATATTTAATTATACATTCTACTCTAACGTTGCATCTTGTGATGTTCTATATGTTTTTTTTGACGAATCGTCAATGACAGATGCCGTGTGAATGGGCACTAAAAGAAAATTATGAGACATCATGAAAAAGGACATCATCACAATAACATAATATGACAAAAAGAATAGAAAAACACTAGAAAAAGTCGTCTTACAAGTGGTTCTCAGGCAGCACTGCCTTTATAATAATTTTTATTTAAGGCTCGCTAGCTCAACTGGAAGAGTAGTGGACTGGAATTTAAATTAAAACAACGGGGCTCAAATGTGACATTTTATATGTAGTACATACAGTAGTGGTCACATATTACAATCATCTATTTTATACAAACGAGGTAACTTTGGAGTCTTGGTGCTCTGTCAAGGATTGATTGAGCTGTGATCTGATAATGGTAATGCAAGGAGTGAATGCAGGAGTTGCTATATTCACCCAACTGACCTGATCTACATTCTAAAAGATGTAAGGATCAGAGTTTTTAGTTTCAGGAATTCCATACTATTTTATGTTATTTTCGCGTTTAATTTAAATATCCATACATCTCTTAGAATGTTGATCAGATCAATCTGGTATGTACTTTTAGCAATTTGGATATCCTCCGTGCACTTCCTGGATGGTCATTATCAGATCTCAACTTAGTCAATCCTTGGCAGAGCACCAAGACTCCAAAGTTACCTCGTTTGTTTAAAATAGACTAGTGTTGTTAATTATGTCACCACCACTGTATGTACTTACAGCTTGACGTTTCGGCTTTGTTGCTACAGCATGGACATACAATTCGCGGATTTAAATCCCGTCTGAGAACAACTTGTGAGAGGAATCAATTTTTTCTAGCATTTTAATAGCACAGAAAACGCAAAATTAAAAATCATAAACCTAACTTAAGGCGCTACGCTCTCTTTACTATCTCGCTTTAGTCGTACTAAAGCGAGATAGTAAAGAGAAAAGGACGTGCGCGGGATTGAGACCGATATTGCAAATTCGGCGAAAAAACCACAAAATCACTGTGTAGCAAATAACTATTATAAATAGCGATTAAAGAGAAATGGCACTAAACGATGCTAAATATTATTGGTGTCCACTAATTAAACTAATTTCCAATAGTATATGTAACCCCTATGGTAAATTTTAAATAGAAAAATATTGGAAAAATTAACTCGGCCACAAGTGAATTCTCAGACGGAAATTCCCGTCTGAGAATTCACTTGAGAAGTATAAAAATAGCATTGAATAATGCAAAAATTACAAAATCATAAATATGTAACCCCATTACAGAATAATCTTGGATTTTCTTATTTTTGAGGGGTCATTTCGAAAAAAAGAAATGTCGAGGCAAAATTATAAAACCGAGAGCTGATTCCTTAACGAAAACTCGATTCAGTTCAGTTTCGTCGCTATTTTGGCTGTCATACTAATTATAGTCAGTATTCTTTGGTCATACAGTATGAATATGTGACACTAATGACAGTGCGAAACTGGATGCTAGATGTTTTTTTGTTAAATAATTATTTAGCCTGCGTGTTTCTTGTACATCACAAATCTAGATAAACGTATGAAGAAATGTATATCTTATTACCAGATTTGTAACATCTCTAACCATCCTAAAGTTTAATATCAAAAAGTACATACTTTTTCTATATAGCGTCTTAACCTAAACTCCAGCTGTCGTCTATTATTAAAAGGCTGGAGATCACCTGTAGGCCTTTCAAAACAAAGTCATCAATTGCACGCCTCGGCTCAGGGGGAGGAATTCAACAGATTAAGGGCACTCGTAAATTTTCATTCCCATTGTAATTTTGGGACTATCCGGGATAAATAAAAATGGGGATCGGGAACAGAGGTTTATTACTGTAACTGGTGATGTTTAAAAATCGTTATTGCATTTAAATCGAACTGGAGGTGGGAAACAAATTATTTAGACTTAGATTCCGCCCGCGGTTTTACCTGAGTGGTTCCCATTCCTGTAGGAATATCGAGATAAACGTTAGACTGTTACTCTTCGTCCTTTCAACTAACTCTATTCCAAAAATCAAGTCGATTGGTTGTTTAGGACAAAACAAACACACTTTCGCATTTTAGTTTTAATTTAACGCGACAAATCTATGGTTATTTATATTTTAATTGAAATGGATGAGGATAATCATATTATTTTAAAAGTAAAACCTCAGCAAGGCGACCCTTTGGGACCTTTGATTTTTAGTCTAGCAATTCACATGCTGATTCGCTCTTTGGAGTCTCCATTAAATGTCTGTTACTTGGATGATGGTATTGTAGGAGGTAGGCCGGAAGACGTGGCCAAAGACATTCAATCGCTCATACCCGATTAAGAAGGTATTGGTCTAAAAATCAACATGAGCAAGTGCGAATATTATCCATGCAGCAATTCGTCGTCTATTATCGAAAGTGTCCTGCCTGGCATTAAGATGTTAGACAGAGCTAATTTCAGGATTTTGGGCGCTCCAGTGATTTCCGAGGCAATTCCTGATGTTTTGATGGCTAAAAACCATGAACTTTTGTCAAGCCTTGGATCGGTTACCAGCTCATGTTGCTTTAGTTCTTCTGCCTGCTTCTGCTGTTTCGTTTAAGCGGTTTTCAGTTCTGCCGATACTCCCAGAGTGCAACCCGTTGTTTTTTTGAAGTGAAAACTTATTTAGCGGCGTTGGGCACATCAGAGTTATAAATTTTTGGGAGGAGTAAAAAACGTTAACGCCGCGTCAGGACACGTGACCTGTACCCCTATTACGAGTTTGCTTAACATGACATTTACAGGACTCGTGAGCGTAGACTATCGGATACAGTGCTCATGTCGGTAAAACAGTCGCTAAATATGAAAGAGACAGAGCTACATTTTACGTTAACGTTTACTGTAACGTCAAGTTTGCCAAACTCGTAATAAGCCTACTGATCGAAAATTCGTAAGACGGAGGGAGGCTCCTGTCAAATCATTAAAAAAAAACGATTCGAATCGATCTTCGATTAAATCGACCGTCGTGGGATCGATTTCCGATAAATCGATTTCTTAAAGTACTTTTAGTAAAGATAATAATATCAAGAAATGAGTAATATAATAATATCAAAAATAAAACAGTAGGTATACATATTAATAATAGGTTTATTGAATATAAAAAAATAAGTAAAATATTGGGTAGTTACATTTCCCAATATTTCACGTCAAGTGACTTCAAAATATTAATTTATCCAATAGCTCAAGGTCTAAACGACTCCTTTCGTCAGTCGCTATATTTCCAGCTATTGAAAAGATTTCGTTTGATTTCGAAACGTTCACAGGGAACGGATGTTCCGACTACACAAAAATATTTATTGGCAATAAGTCTTATTGGGCTATACAATGAATTTTTTGTTGATGCCAATACGTGATAGGATTCGTCGTTTTAAAGTCCACTACAGGCTGTGTTAGGTAGTGTTACAATTCGTCTCGTAAGCCTTGTCCTAATCCTCGATTTCTTGTCGCATTGAATGCAGTAGATCTTTTACCAGCCTAATATGAAATTCCCAAATATTATGGTCTGCTGCCGCCTGCCCCTGCGTCTCAGAACTGTTCAATGCATCTCTATGAATAAAATTACTAGCCGCTTGTTTTTTCGAAGCCACTATCATGCTTTTTAATTTGTCAATACTCGTGAGCATGCTATTATATCCGAAAAATGGATTTTCTTAAACCTTGGGTCTAATAGTGTCGCTAAAGCGTTTACTTGTTCGGCTGTACCAAATCTTCTTTTGAAACCATCTATTATAAGGTTTTTGTTGCAGTTCCAACATCTGTTTCTGTCGCCATTGCTCCATATGTTTCTAAAAGACAAGATACTATGTGGATAATTTTGCTTGAAGTAACATATTTTTACGCACACACTTCTTTTGTAACAGCTTCCAAAGGTTTCAAAACATTTATAAGGTCTTTAATTGAATCTAGTTGATTTGCCGTCAACATCTATGGGTTTTCGGATGTTTTAACAGTATTGGCGCAATAAGCTCCGATAACTGCACAAATCATGCTAGCTGATGGTAAATCGAGTTCCACACGTACAAACTGAGTGAATCAGTTTTAATGGAAGTGCTGTTTCATTTTGCGCCTTACGAAGTGCATCTGCGGCATTAACGTTTTGTTTAAAATATCTGGTCAAGTCTTTTACAATATTTAACAATTGCTTTGCACTTTCTATGCCATCTCTTTCATCAAAAGGTTAGTGAGCGACTAAATTACATAGCAATAAAAGCAAAACACCACAAGTGCTTTTACTGGCCATATGTGATAGTTGTCTTGACTATATTGGCACCATTGTCCATTATGCATGCTACAACTCTTTCAGAAGTTATACCCCATTTTTCTGTCATTGATATTATTACTTGACTAAGATATTCCGCATTGTGGAGTTCTGTCAAATGTGACACTCCAAAATTAATACTCATTAATTCACCTTCGTATATAAAATGACCTGTTAGACCTAGGTAACTTCTTGTATTATGTGTTTCTGTCCACACATCTGCAGCCAAACATATGGAATCTACTTCAGAAAGCTTTTCTTTGAAATGTAATAAAAGAACATCGTACTTGTCATCAATCATTTCGGTTATGGTTTAATTCAGATAAATATTGTATTAGATTATTAAGATCAGAAAGTTTATTTGCGCACACACACTCACATACACACACATACACACACCCACACACACTCACACACACACTGAACATACGTTAGACTGTATAAAGGTAGGGCATATTGTTGGCCTTTTGACGCAAAAATAAATAAGTTTTATAAGATAATTGTTAAACAAGTAAATATACTAGAAAAAAGTAACTTGTCTCATCTCGCCCTGACGGGACTCGAACCCGCGTCCTTGGGAATCCGGCCCAATGCACTGACCAATTATGCTACAGAGACCTACGAGAACACGTTGAAATTCTCTAGTATATTCACCTTTTCTACGGTGTGTATTAAGTCTCGGTAGCTCAGTGGTTAGAGTATTGGACCGGATTTCCGAAGGTCGTAGGTTCGAGTCTCATCTGAGAATTCACATGTGTCCGAGTTAATATTTTTTTCAATATTTTTCTATTTAAACTTTATCGTAAGTTTTATTAGATTTTTTGTTTTCCTGACGTTTCACCAGTTGGCAACAACACGTGACCACGGCAGCTAAAAAGGTGCCAAAAAGTCGGGAAAACCTTAAAGACACGAAAAATTTGATCTAAGCTCGTGTAAAAATAAACTGTGCGCTAGGGTCCGTAAAAGTTGTTTTATTTCAATGAACAGTGCAAAATAAATAAGACTATGGTTTTAATATAAAGTGCTTGTAATTTTTACTTGGACTTATGCGAAATAGGTATAACATACCTCAGTTCAATTCTGGGTTTTCTGCTTTTACACGTAAAATATATGCGCATCACAAGGATCTTAAAATGGAAACGTTATTAAAATAAGCGACTTCAATTTCCTTTAGCTTTCAACATTAAGGTAATCTGAAATTACAGAGAAGAACGGCCTACGCTCATACATCGTATAATTTACATAACAAGATTGATAGGATCAATAAGAGGTGGGGACTAGAGATGAGATAAGATATTAAAGAAATTTAAAATAAAGAAACAAACGGAAACATAAAATAACTTAGACGAAAAGTCGAAAAAGTCTTAATTAAAAAGTATGTCATTTGTCAATTGCTGAGTTAACAATTACATCAAGGGCTTGTAATAATGGATAAAAAGGCTCAAGGAGGAAATGGATCCAAAACTTTACAAAATACATTATTACCGAGCAATGTTTTATAAAAAAAAACCGTGTATCTCTCACTACGGGACATTGGCGGAATTTCTGTGGAAAACGGAAGAAAGCCATAAGGAAAAAAAAATACATCAAGCCAAACCTTAAGCTACTGGGATTGAGAAATCGTAAATTATATTATAAATGGGAAAGTGCGTTTGTTAGTCCTTCCGTCACGCCCAAGCTAAGCAACCAATCGAGCGATTTTTGGCATACAGTTAGTTGAAAGGAGACAAGGCTACTTACTAGGAGCATAGGCTACTTTTTAGTCTCACGGGAACGGTAACCACGCGGGTGAAACCGCGGGCGGTCGCTTGTAAATAAATAAACTTTTATTATTTTAGTTTAATAATTTACGACAAAGGAATTCCAAACATTCATCTCTAATGTGAATATTGAAATAGAGAACACACTAGTGTGTTGAGAAGCTCTCAGTATTAATGAAATTCAATCATTTTGGATTTAATTAAAGTCCATATAGTCGGGCTATCGCCAACTTAAATATTAACTAATAATAATATTAATATATGTGGGCGAGTTTTTCGAGTTCGAATTTTAATGTTATCATTATTTTGTTCCAAACAATAACATTTGTTGTTAAAACCACTAAACTTTCACATAAAGTTTCGATTTTATATCGTATCTTACCTACGCTTAACGGTGGCAAAGGTTTTTTATATACTACAGTACAAACACAATACCGTAACAACCTTATCACATTGAAACACCCGGAAATAAAGCTCTTTGTTCGTATGATACATTTTAAATAGAAAAATATTGGAAAAGATCAACTTATCCACAAGTGAATTTTCAGATGGGACTCAAACCCACGACCTTTAGAAATCCGGTTTAATGCTCTGACCACTGAGCTACGAGAATTCATTTGGGGCCGAGTTGATTTTTTCCTATATTTTTCTATTTAAAATTTATCATACGTATAAAAATTGCATTGAATTGCTCTGTGTTCACAAATAATTAAGACAAAAAATACTCAATAATTAAAACTAGAACAAGATTGTTCTAGTTTTTATTACGAATTACTATTTAGTAATCTGTGACTGTACCTATATAAAGTAGCTACAGTTCGTTGCTTTCGTAGGAACCTACTTGAATTTTATTATTGAATCTAATGAATGATTGATTAATTCGAGAAATGTAGTTAAGAAGCCAGGTTTCCCTTTCGAATGTTTTACGGTAAGAGAAAAGCTGATTTATTCAAGATGATAATACGAAATGCAAAAATTACAAAATCATAAATTATTGGCAGTTGCATCTTAATCGATCGTTAAACACCTGAAAAGATGTTTCTTTCGAATGCAAGGATATTCCTAGCATTGATGTAACAACGCTGGCCTACAGCGTATTAAAAATATAAAAGTATTGGAGAATTTCGACGGTGGTTCGCAAGTCTCGGTAGCTCAGCGGTTAGAGCATTGGTCCCGGATTTCCAAAGGTCGCGGGTTCGTTTCCCGTCTGAGAATTCACTTGTGGCCGAGTAAATTTTTTCCAATATTTTTCTATTTAAAATTTACCATGATAATACGAATTGTAACCATTAGTTATTCGAAATCCTTATCTTCTACTCGGTTAACTTTAAGCTTTTATTAATTAGTGGAGCCAGCGTCCTTTTAAATTTATGTTTTTTTTTATTTCCTTAAGAAGGCAAAGTAAACATTTTAAAGGATAATCCTCCTCCTCAGAGACGCCTCGTAGTAATATAAATTTATAAAATTTATTTATGGTGTTAAATAAAAACTATTTTTCACCTCACACGGTCTGAAAAGGAGGTTTTGTCAATCAGTTTAGGCGTAGAAAATCGCTTTTTGCGGCCTAGCGCGGCAAAGTACTTTTTTAACTGACTTCAAAAAAAGGAGGAGGTTCTCAAGTCGGCGGTTTTTTTTTAATGTATGTTTTACCATAACTTCGCCAGTTGTTAACAGATTTTTATAATTCTTTTTTTATTTGAAAGAAAATGGTTTACGTGTGGTCCCATATAATTTTTACGAAGATCTGGCTAGTAGTTTTTTCATAATCCTGAAAAATATCAATCACCTTTTGGCAAGTAGTCGTTTACCTAGATGACATCATTGTTGTGTATGGGCTGATTTTTTGTGTAAGTAACGGCACATGATGTAACTAAAAAATCTGAAATAAAAACATTTCACAATCAAACCGACTTCAAAAAGTTAAAAATAAAACTTTTGGAGTCGGTGCTAGCTAGCTAAGGCCAAAAAAATATATAGTTAATCAAAGTGCAATGTAGAATGCCTTGGCTGGCACCGACTCCAAAAGTTTTATTTTTTACTTTTTGAAGTCGGTTTGATTATTTTTTTATAAAATGTTTTTATTTAATACCCAAAAATATGTCATAATGCGTTCCGAATCGCACTATTGACTTTTTTGTTATATTTGATTCTTATTTTATATAGGTTAGTAATTAAACCGCCTTCTTTTTAATAGCATTATGCGCCTTAAAAAATCTGCATTGCATTCTAAATTACTAAGTCAGCCGCTACTAATGCGCGTCTGAATAATACTCTCTTGACCACTAGTTATCTCCTATGTGAGCCACTATAAATCTAACTCATCATGGTGGTTATTATTTAGAATCTAAATTTGTAACACACATTCAAGTAGTAAACTTCTAAAATATGAATTATATGACACTAAAATAGTAACTCTATTAGCTTCTAATTTTATAACTCAGTGCGTTTAAAATATAACTCGTCATACATCAATTAAACGTCTTTATCTTAAATTATCATCAAATACTATATGAAAGCAACTAATATTAGTTAGGAACTATTAAGGACGAACAAAATAAAAAAACTTATTAAAAAAAAAACAACTTTTTATTAAGACATTTCTAATTAATATGTAATTAAAAGATAAGAAAAATAATAAACCATTATTGGATTATTAATGCTGCTCGCTCTTTGGTTGGCCTTCCATGCTTTCTTTCTAATCCAAGCGGTTGCGCTTTTGCCGCTAATGGTGGGGTCGCGTATTTCAGTCTGATTGCAAGACCTATCAAATGCTTGCAGATAATAAATAAATAAATAAATAAATATTTCCATACAATCACACCAATTATCTAGCCCACGTTAAGTATCATGAAGAACTTGTAACTTGTGTTATGGATACTAGATAACGGATAAACATACTATACATAAATACACTTTTTTGTAAAAGCATACATAATATACATATTAAACACCCAGATCAAGACAAATAGACATGATAAAATATACATAACAATAGTTATTTGTTATGCAAGGCTGGAAAGTTGGTTATTTAGCGGCGAGTTACCTCTATTGAAATTTGAGCAAGCGAAGGATTCTAGGATTGAACCACGAGCGTAGCGAGTGGTTCAAATATTGAATCCTGAGCGAAGCTAGGATTTCAAAGGTACAAGACGCTAAAAACTTTTTTGCCGAGCGCAACACACAATTTTTCACCTCACAACAGCGAGGAACATTTTATGGTTGTTTCCGCGGTCAACTTCCGGTACGAAATTCTTTAAAAATAAAGTTTAATCTAAATTTACCTTATTCTCGTTGTTTTAATGATATAAAAAAACCAAAATAATAAAAAAGGGAGTATTATAGTTAATTCAAAGTTATTTAAAGTAGGAGTATATTGTTACCTATTAATAAGAATAAAAACGATTCCGTAAATGTTGACACTGACATGAGGTACAAGACAAAGACAATTTAAAAATAAAGATTTATGACACAGTCCGAAATCCAATAGGTATAGGTTATGAAATCTCACCCAGCCTAATATAAAATTCTTATAACAAATAGTTTAATCTTATTGTTATTGTTTTTATGATTCAATGAACTAAAATAATATAATAAAACCAAAACGGAGCATCAAAAATAATTTAAAGCTATTTAAAATAAGAATCAAATATAACAAAAAAGTCAATAGTCCGATTCGGAACGCATTATGACATATTTTTAGGTATTAAATTAAAAAAGTACTTTGCCGCGCTAGGCCGCAAAAAGCGATTTTCTACGCCTAAACTGATTGACAAAACCTCCTTTTCAGAGCGTGTGAGGTGAAAATAACTATTTACTTATTTTATTTATACAGATTTTGTTAAATAATGCTACGAGTATTTTGTATTTTAACAATTTTTTTACGAAATCGTCGTTAACGTAAGTGCCTTAATGTTGCTCGCCAGTAACTTTATGATCAAGTTGAGAAGTTCCAACCTCACATGGAGAATGCGAGCTTGGAGCTATTATTGATTTCAGAACAAGCCAACTTTTAGGCCTTATGCTAATAGTTTCTTATGTTGGGCACCAGACGCTATAATTTCGTACCGTGAACGAATACAACTTTGTAGACTATTACAAGAAACGCCTGTTAGGACGTAGAACCTTTGACCTTTGCCAAATGTATTGGAAATGTAGTGTTTAACTGCGAGTGACTTCTTCAATAGCTTATGAAATCCAGCAAATGCCGATTTCAACGTATGACTACAAACAGATCTTTGATTTACATTTTTATATTGATGATGAATCCTGTTTGAGGTTAATGATTTAAATGTTGTTTAGGAATGACATATAACTAAAAATACATTTCATCTCGGTCGTCCTTATATCGCTTATCAGGGCAGCTTTGCCAAAAAATCGTAACGATATTTAAATATAACGTTTACGCAAAAGAAAATCTCTTAAAATTGCCGAAGAAGATTGAAGGAAATCAAAACGGTATTACTTTTCCCCTATAGCTGTCGTCCTGCCGTGCAGATGAATAAGTAATATTTAAGAACGAAGGAAGGTGGAATAAGTAGACAGATAATAAAATAATAAAAGTTTAATATTGGGTTTTATCAAGAGGTTATATTAGAATTTCGTCTTAAATTACGTAGATCGCTCACTTGTTGCATAGTAAGTATAGTGGGCTTGTTATGAGTTGTATTTAAATCGAACGAAGTTTCACGGTTTTTATCTTTTTTTAGAGATAATAATGCCGATGATTTTGATTAATAGTTTGTTTATTGGAATGTATGATGCCCCAACACAGGCATTCTCTACCAGTCAACCGGAGAAGATGTTAAATAGAGATGAAGGCGACATTAAAACAGATTTTCAAAACCAAAATATAGGTCAAATACACAAAACATATGTACTTAATTATCCTAATTACCTAAGGAACATACAGTTGGCAGCAAATAAATCGAGCCAATCACAAACATGCTCACTTTACAGTCTCATTGTTCAAAACGTATAAACAGTTATGTAAATATTTGTACGTCGATGTATGAGTCGAATACTCGACTTGGGATAAAAATCAAGAAAACTATCAGTTTTTGCAAAGTAAGGAAAACAAATTCACTCAATCCGGTTTCCTGCAACTTTATATAGAATGAACATTGAACATTTGTTTCACTGAAATATTAGGAAATCAAGAAATGTTTTCAGTTGTTTTAAATGCTAATTGGTTAGTTGAGCATTTGACCTCGCCATCAACACCCAAATCTTTGCAGAAATACACATACTTTTTTATTTATTAGACCGTGAAGTGAGCATGTGTGTATGAAAATAACTATATCTATAATCTATACTTATCTATACTTATAATATTATAAAGCTGAAGAGTTTGTTTGTTTGAACGCGCTAATCTCAGGAACTACTGGACCAATTTAAAAAAATCTTAGACCATTAGAAAGCTACATTTCTCCCGAATGACATAGGCTATATTTTATCCCGATATTCCCACAGGAACGGGCACCACGCGGGTAAAACCGCAAGGATCCGCTAGTATATCATATTATGTCATGTATGACATAATTCACATCATGACAGAACTAGAATAAGGAACTGAAATAATGCTCTCGGATCAATCTCTCAAAAACGAACTTACTAGGGGCCCTGCGTATGCCAAGGAGCAAAGCGTTCCAGAGTCGTACTGCAAAAGCAGAGAATGAATGGGAGACGAAGCCAAAAGAATGATTGCAGCTGGAGCTAAGTTCACGTGGAAGAGAGTCTCCCAGAAACGGAAACCTGGATTTCAAGTATTCTGGGGTAAGCAGACCGAAAAGGGTATTGAAAAGAGTGCACAGAACGCTATGGTTTCTGCACTCACGGATGAGAAGCCATTTGAGCTTCTGACGGTATTGGGAAATATGGTCGTATTTACGTAACCCGTATATGAAACGGATACAGTTGTTTAAAAGACGATCCAACTTACTGAGAAGGTTTTCATTGAGATCAGTGGTGCCAATATCGTCGTAATCAATTACGGGGATGATAAGAGCCTGCATTAGCGCAATCTTAGTACAAGAAGGTAAAATATAATTTAAACAAATAAGAAAGAAAAGAAAGAAAGAAAATTATATTTATTTGGGACAAACACGACAATAAGACACATCAAAGTAGTACAGAAAAATAAAAACACAGTTTGTCCCAAAACGGTACCGACTCAGCATAATGCTTGGCTTTTTGGCCAGCGCTGGTCTTCCGTCAGTACCGTTTTGGTGGGGCTGAGAGCCATGCTAACCGGGACATTACAACAAAATACTACAATATGACAAATATAAACATGACCTTTTATGACTGATCACACAGGGGCTCCTATATAAAAAAAAAAAAAAAAAAAAAATACTATGAAAGTATTAGTCTGTGTGACCAGTCTATGGTAACATTAACTAAGTGTCAGACAAGCCAAAGTGCCAAACAAAACAAAAACAGAGTTGGTGTTAACAAAAAAAACAAAGAACAGTATGTACATGCGAACAAAACACAACGTATCACAACAATAACTTACATAAAATCTAATTACAAAAGTGAGTGAAAACAGAAAAAACTATGTCAGATAAGATCTTATAGCAACAGCAAAGTACCAGAAAACCAGCCATTTTAGTAGTAGGTACGTACCTTATGGTGAGTAACATAACATCATTATACTTTATGTACAACTAAAAAAGCATCAAACATTCATATCGTAACATTTATAATTTTGTTTTCTTTTTTTGCAGTGCTCGACCATTAGATGTTTAGCAAAAAGGTTAATTGCAACAGTGCAATATGATAAAATTCACGAAGCATCACTACCTGAATTCAGCAATCCGCTATGCAGAGACAACCCTTTCAACAACAAAATCCAGCAGCACGAGCAGGGGTGCACCCTGCTCGTGCTGCTGGATTTGTCCGTGCATGCCCTTTTTTTTTTTTTTTTTTTTTTTTTTATAACCTTCTCACTGCCATTGGCCACGGGGGACCAGGATAGTATGCACCCCTTAGACCGGCAGTCCGCCCGGCTGTCCGGGCCTCGTCGCGGCTAGAGATGGCCGGGCAAGCGTGGCCATCTCTCAGACTGGTGAGGGGGGACCGTGCGATCCGGGAGACGACCGAAAGGTCGCCTCCCGCATCGCACCACCCCGCTAAAGGGGGACAAGATGCGCGTAGCGCCGTCTCCTCCGCCCCACCCGTCTTCGTCGGAGTCGGTCCGCATGAGCGTCCTCCTCGCGTATCCGCTCCGATGCTTCCTTTTGCGAGATGACGTCCTCGCAAAAGGAAACCGCCGCCTGCCAGGATCTGTCGCTGGCCAGCATGGCTCTTGCCACGCTGGGCAGCGAGAGATCCCTTCCTACTGCAGCCACCAGAGTGCCGCGCTGCGGAGCCCAGGCGGGACACACAGCAAGAGTGTGCTCCGCACTGTCCTCCGAAGCGCCGCACTCATGGCACTGCGGGGTCGCTTCCCTCCTGATCAGGTGCAGGTACTTTCCAAAGCATCCATGCCCGGAAAACACCTGCGTCAACCTGAAGGTCAGCGACCCAAACTTTCACCCGCACCACTCCCGTAGGATAGGACGGATGGCCTCCACCGTTCGCCTGCCAGCCGGATCCGCGTCTAGCAGGGCCTCCCACCTTATCATAAGGTCCTCCTCTGCTCGGCGTCTAGCCGCCAAACTTTCCGCCGGGGCCAACGAGTTCCCGCTCCTCAGCGCCTCACTCCTCTGGAGATACGCCTCCCTCATTACCTGGGCGTCCAACTCCCAGGGAGGAGTTCCCGCCAGCGCGCACGCTGCGTCGAAGGACATGGTCCTGTACCCCCTCACGATGCGCTGAGCGATCGCTCTCTGCGGCCGACGCAAGCATCTCCGATTTTCATCGTTGAGCTTGTCGGCCCAGACCGGCGCCCCGTACAGGGCCATGCTCCTCAGCACCCCGGCGAACAGCCTCCGGCAAGTGTCCCCCGGACCACTTGTGTTAGGGAGGAGGCGCCCCAGTGCCCCCGCCGCCTTCGTTACCTTCGGGGCCAGCTGCCGGAAATGCTCTTCGAACTTCCAGCGTCCGTCGAGCACCAGCCCCAGGTACTTGATCCACGGGCGCAAAGGGATACGCGCTCCGTCGACCCGGATGTTCGCATCTGCCGGAGGGCCCCTCCGCGGACCATGAAAAAAGACCGCCTCCGTCTTCTCAATGGCCACGTTGAGCCCGAGCATACGGATCCTCTCCGTCACCAGGGAGGCTCCGACCCCCGCCAACCTCCTAACATCTTCGTACGTCTTGCCCCGGGCGACAACCAATGTGTCGTCGGCATAGCAGATGACTGCCATCCGGGGCAAGAGGACCCCTCTCAACACCCAGTCGTATCCGATGTTCCACAGGAGCGGACCCAGAACCGATCCCTGTGGAACACCGCACACCATCTCTTTGGCGACAATTCCTCCATCCTCCGCTGGGTACAGGACTTCCCTGTCCTCCAGGTAGTTCTCCACCACCCTGATCAGGTACGGGGGCAGCCCGTGAAATCGGAGTGCCTCCCGGATGACCGAGAAGGGGAGGGAGTTGAAGGCGTTCCTAATATCTAGGGACACCGCAACCACCACCTCCCCCTTCTCCACCGCCTTCTCCACCAGGTCCCGCAGGGCCAGGAGGGCATGGGGTGCGCGCCAGATAACCTCCACGTGGTGCACCCTGGGCGTCACTGTAAACGAGCTTTTATCGTTTGCAGTGACGGCGAATAATCTGGCAGACGGTGACGGTGTCGGTTCTGTCCCGATGCCGTCGGGGAGGAGGAGAACCTCGCGGTTCTGACCGCTTTGTGGTTGGATGTCAACTGCTCATGCGGTTTTGTTGGTTCTGCGTCGGCGTCCCAGACTCATTCTGGGTAGCGGCGGCGCGGTTCGGGCTCGGCCGGCGTCCTGGATAGTCCGGGTAGCGGCGGTGCGAGCGTGTCGTTTTGTGTGGTACCGGACCCTTGCACGTGGTGCAGGGGCTGGGGGCCGCCACTTCATGTGGGGGCTGCGTGGAAGGACACCACTCTAAAAAACCGAACTCTGTGGGATTTTCTGGCCCTTTTCCCCTCGTAAAGGGCCAACAACATGATAATGGCAAGTGGTAAACAGATATTACCCCAGGAGGGTACCGGCTGCAACGCAGTCGGAGAATCCCTCCCCGTAGCTTCGGCTACGGGCTGCCCCTCGTATTCTGGGGGGGGCACCAACTGCCAAATGGACAGCGCACAGGGTCCGATCATAAACAGTGCCCAGGAGGAGATGTCGGGTGTGAACAACCTGACCGACAACGAAGTTGTTGACCTCGAAATCGAGGACGCTCTGAGTGAGCGTGGTAGTGTCGGGAGCCAAAGGGGCTCGCTGACGAGAGCTGCTGCGGCGGCGTCCGGGGTAAGACTGAGGTTTCCTTCCCCGTTACCCCCGCAAAAGCTAAAGTCGAAGGTACCTGTGAAGGTGCCAGCCAAGGGCAAGGGTCCTGCGGCGCATACCTCTGTCGGGCTGTCTACGGCCAAGAAGAGGTACAAGGGACGGCAGAGCTCAGATGAGTACCTTCCCTTTGAGGATGACGACGCCGACTCAGGGGGGTCGTCTCAATTTCGCCGTGAGGCGGCGGAAAGCTCTCCACCACCGAACATGCCCCCGGCGGAGATCCATAAGAGGGCGCGTGAGGAGATCGACGCGGTTTGGAAGGCGGTCGGCGGCTCTAAGCACCTTACCGTCGGCAAGAAGGCGGTCGTGCAGAAGTCGTCAGAGAGGCTCGTGAAGTTGATAGGAGGTCTCTGCGAGTCGAACTTATCATCCGAGGTGAGGCGCCTAGCGGCCGAAAATTCTCGTCTTAGGGACGAAATGGCAATAATGAAGAAGGAAATGGAGGCTTTCCGCAAGGCCTACCAAGAGAAGAGCAATGAGGCCGCCCAGCTGAAGCGCTCCGAAGGAAGGCCGCAGATCCACGTGATGGAAAGGAGCCCAGAACCGGAGCCCATGGAATACTCGAGTCCGGCGGAGTTTTTGGAGCTGGTTCGTAGGTCGGTTCAGGAGTCGGTCGGCGTTATGCTGCAGGCGAGGCTCGACGGCTTGGAGAGCAGACTCCTCCCGGCCCCAAATCTCCGCCCACCATTGGAGGCGGATAGAAAAAATGCGGCAAGGGCTGCGGCAAATGCCCCTCGTCCTGGGGCACAGGTTCAGCCTGATACAGCGGTGGCCGGACCCTCCCGTCCGACATACTCACAGGTGACGTCGACTCCTACTCCAGCAACGGAGGAGCCCTGGCAAGTTGTGGGTAAACAGGGAAAGCATGTGAAGGAGGGCAAAGGCAAGGGCAAGGGTAAGGGCAAAGCGCAGGCGAAGCCCCAACAGAATCCGCCCAAACAGAAGCCGGCAGCTAAGGCCCCCAAAGGCCCAAGATTGAGCCCCCCCCGTACGGCGGCCGTAGTGCTCACGATCCCTGAGGAGGTGCAAGCCAAGGGGGTCACATATGCGGATGCCCTTGCGAAGGCAAGAGCGGCAGTCTCACTGCAGGAGCTGGGGCTGGACATGTTTACTGTGAAGCATACACAGTCTGGGTCACGCATTATTGAGATCCCCGGCCCCACGGGTGCGCAGCAGGCGGACGATATGGCGTCCAAACTAAAGGAGGCGTTGGAGGGCATCGCTGATGTCACCAGGCCCGTTAAGTGCGTGGATCTGCGCGTTTCCGGGCTGGATGACTCGGTGACAGCAGAGGACGTCCAGGCTGCTATAGCTGCAAAGGGGGGGTGCTCGCAGGGCCATATCAAGGTGGGTCCTTTCAGAACCGGGCCGGGTGGGCTATTCACCACCATGGTCAAGTGCCCGACGGCGGCGGCCAAGGTGGTGGTCGAGTCAAATCGTTCCAGGCTGATGGTGGGGTGGAGCTGTGCCCAGATTAAAGCCATGGAGGCTCTGCCGCTACGGTGCTGGAAGTGCATGGCGCTGGGGCACATGCGGCGAATGTGCCCGCAAACCATCGATCGGTCCGCCGCTTGTTACAGGTGCGGGCAGGACGGACACAAGGCAGCGACTTGCACGGCGGAGCCCAAATGCTCGGTTTGTCTGGCAGCCAAGCTGCCGGCCGAGCATACAATGGGGGGGAAGAACTGCCGCCCCCCTGCTGTCAAGCCGAAACCTCTCCCCAAAGTAAGGGGAGCCACTGATGGGGCACCAGCTGCCATGGAGGTTATTGAGACGCCTTAATGGCCTTAGGGCCTCTCAATATCCTCCAGACGAACAGCAATCACTCCGCTGCTGCACAAGATCTGCTAATGCAGCAGGCAGTGGTGTGGCGGTCCGATCTGGTAATCGTGTCGGAGCCCTACTGCATACCAGATCGTCGTAACTGGGTGGGGGACGACGATGAGACCGTCGCTATCCTGGCGCCGATAAGGGCCGCCCACTCCCCTCCTCTCTCGGTCAGAGAAAGAGGTCCGGGATTTGTGGCCGCGACCTGGGGAGAGTTTGCCATTCTCGGAACCTATTTCTCCCCGAATCGGTCCGTGGATGAGCTGGAGAGCTGGCTGGATGTCATCGGTGGTGTGATTCGGCGGCTCGCCCCTCTGCAGGTGTTGGTGGCGGGCGATTTTAATGCCAAGCACCCGGCCTGGGGGTCTGACGTGACTAATTCCAAAGGCACGGCAGTGCTGGAGTGGATGACGTCCGTCGGCCTCGAGTGTCTGAATCGGGGCACGACCTACACGTGCATTCGGTGGAATGGGGGCTCCAGGGTGGACCTCACCTTTGCGACCCCCGCTTTTGCACGCAGCGTCAGCGGTTGGAGGGTCATGGCGGAGCCGGACTCCCTGTCAGACCACCGATACATCCGGTTCGAGGTCGCGCCCCGGTCAGGGGGGTCCTCAGCTAGGTCTAGGCCGGTAGCCTCGCACTTCCCGAGGTGGGCGATAACCCGGCTTAACGAACAGAGGGCGGAGGAGGAGGCGGTTGTCCAAGCCTGGTGCAACGACGGAAACGGTTGGGGCGGCGACATCGAGGAGAGAGCAGGCCGGCTAACACAGTCCCTCACGGCGGTATGCGACGCGGCTATGCCCCGGGTCTACGGTCCACCAGAGAAGTCCCAAGTATACTGGTGGTCGGAGGAGGTGAGCTCTCTACGAGCCTCATGTACCCGGGCGCGTCGAGCCCTCCAAAGGTGCAGGCGGCGTCGAAGGCGTCGGCGCCGCGACGTCACGACGCCCGAAGAGTTGGCGCTCCGCGAGGCCTACCTGGCCGTCAAGAAGGACCTTGAGGTGGCGATTGTCCGGGCCAAGACGTTGGCATGGGACGAGTTCCTGGCGGGACTGGATCTGGACCCGTGGGGACGACCGTTCATGATGGTGCGAAACAGGCTCCGCCATCAAGCCCCCCCCATGGAGTCCATGGAGCCGGAGCTCAGAGAGAGGGTAGTGGCAAGCCTCTTTCCCCGCGATGCCCCACTAGTGGCCCCGCTAATGGCCCCTCAACATCCTGCCGAGGTGGAATCGGGCTTCACGCCGGTCACCGAGTCCGAGATGGAGGTAGTGGTGGATAGGCTGAAGGGGAAGAAGAAGTCCCCTGGCCCGGACGGAATCCCCGCGCGCATCTTACCATCGGCGCTTAAACATCTTGGGGAGCCGCTTAGGGAACTGTATAGCGACTGTCTCGAGTCGGGTGTGTTCCCTAGGCGGTGGAAGAGGGGGCGCCTGTGCCTTTTGGTAAAGGAGGGACGGCCGCTGGATTCCCCATCTGCCTATCGCCCGGTGGTGCTGCTGGACGAGCCCGCGAAGCTCTTCGAGCGTATTATCGCGGAGCGCATCGTCCGGCACCTTGAAACGGTGGGGCCCGATCTGGCCGATAACCAGTACGGATTCCGCAAGAGGCGGTCCACTGTGGATGCCCTCCTGGCCCTGCGGGAACTGGTGGAGAAGGCGGTTGAGAAAGGGGAGGTGGTGGTTGCGGTGTCCCTAGATATTAGGAACGCCTTCAACTCCCTCCCCTTCTCGGTCATCCGGGAGGCGCTCCGATTCCACGGACTGCCCCCGTACCTAGTCAGGGTGGTGGAAAATTACCTGGAGGACAGAGAGGTCCTGTACCCAGCGGAGGATGGAGGAATTGTCGCCAAGGAGATGGTGTGCGGTGTTCCACAGGGATCGGTTCTGGGTCCGCTCCTGTGGAACATCGGATACGACTGGGTGCTGAGAGGAGTCCTCTTGCCCCGGATGGCAGTCATCTGCTATGCCGACGACACATTGGTTGTCACCCGGGGCAAGACGTACGATGATGTCAGAAGGTTGGCGGGGGTCGGTACGTCCCTGGTGACGGAGAGGATCCGCATGCTCGGGCTCAACGTGGCCATTGAGAAGACGGAGGCTGTCTTTTTCCATGGTCCGCGGAGAGGCCCTCCGGCGGACGCGAACATCCGGGTCGACGGAGCGCGTATCCCTTTGCGCCCGTGGATCAGATACCTGGGGCTGGTGCTCGACGGACGCTGGAAGTTCGAAGAGCACTTCCGGCAGCTGGCCCCGAAGGTAACGAAGGCGGCGGGGGCACTGGGGCGCCTCCTCCCTAACACAAGTGGTCCGGGGGACACTTGTCGGAGGCTTTTCGCCAGGGTGCTGAGGAGCATGGCCCTGTACGGGGCGCCGGTCTGGGCCGACAAGCTCAACGATGAAAATCGGAGATGCTTACGTCGGCCGCAGAGAGCGATCGCTCAGCGCATCGTCAGGGGGTACAGGACCATGTCCTTCGACGCGGCGTGCGCGCTGGCAGGAACTCCTCCCTGGGAGTTGGATGCCCAGGTGATGAGGGAGGCGTATCTCCAGAGAAGAGAGGCGCTGAGGAGCGGGATCTCATTGGCCCCGGCGGAAAGTTTGGCGGCTAGACGCCGAGCAGACGAGGATCTAATGATCAGGTGGGAGGCCCTGCTGGACGCGGATCCAGCTGGCAGGCGAACGGTGGAGGCCATCCGTCCTATCCTGCGGGAGTGGTGCGGGAGGAAGTTTGGGTCGCTAACCTTCAGGTTGGCGCAGGTGTTTTCCGGGCACGGATGCTTTGGAAAATACTTGCACCTGATCAGGAGGGAAGCGACCCCGCAGTGCCACGAGTGCGGCGCTTCGGAGGACAGTGCGGAGCACACTCTTGCTGTGTGTCCCGCCTGGGCTCCGCAGCGCGGCACTCTGGTGGCTGCAGTAGGAAGGGATCTCTCGCTGCCCAGCGTGGCAAGAGCCATGCTGGCCAGCGACAGATCCTGGCAGGCGGCGGTTTCCTTTTGCGAGGACGTCGTCTCGCAAAAGGAGGCATCGGAACGGGTACGCGAGGAGGACGCTCATGCGGACCGTCTCCGACGAAGACGGGTGGGGCGGAGGAGACGGCGCTACGCGCATCTTGTCCCCCTTTAGCGGGGCGGTGCGATGCGGGAGGCGACCTTTCGGTCGTCTCCCGGATCGCACGGTCCCCCCTCACCAGTCTGAGAGATGGCCACGCTTGCCCGGCCATCTCTAGCCGCGACGAGGCCCGGACAGCCGGGCGGACTGCCGGTCTAAGGGGTGCATACTACCCTGGTCCCCCGTGGCCTGTGGCAGTGAGAAGGCAAGCAGTGAGGGGTTTAGCTGGTAGTGCCCCCCCCTCCCGGTCCTCCGGTCTGTCTTCCGAGACGGACTGGGGGGTCGCGAGGTGGGCGTCCCTCCCCAGTCCCGATCTCCCATCCGGCCTTTTGCCCGGTGGAGGATCGGGAGTGGTTGAGTCCTACCCCGTAACCCCGCCGAGCCTATCAGGCTCGACGGGGTAACGGGGGTGGCGAGAGATAGTGTGCTTGTTCCTAGGTCTTTACCAGGACGGGTATGCTAGGTGACCCCAGCATATCCTCAAGGCAGGAATCTGTAAAGACTGGATTCCCCTCACTCAAAACAAAAAAAAAAAAAAAAAAAAAAAAAAAAAAAAAAAAAAAGGGCCAGGAGGGCATCCACAGTGGACCGCCTCTTGCGGAAGCCGTACTGATTGTCAGCCAGATCGGGTCCCACCATTTCCATGTGCCGGACGATACGCTCCGCGATAATACGCTCGAAGAGTTTCGCGGGCTCGTCCAGCAGCACCACCGGGCGATAGCCAGATGGGGAATCCAGCGGCCGTCCCTCCTTCACCAAAAGGCACAGGCGCCCCCTCTTCCACCGCCTAGGGAACACACCCAACTCGAGACAGTCGCTATACAGTTCCCTAAGCGGCTCCCCAAGATGTTTTAGCGCCGATGGTAAGATGCGCGCGGGGATTCCGTCCGGGCCAGGGGACTTCTTCTTCCCCTTCAGCCTATCCACCACTACCTCCATCTCGGACTCGGTGACCGGCGTGAAGCCCGATTCCACCTCGGCAGGATGTTGAGGGGCCATTAGCGGGGCCACTAGAGGGGCATCGCGTGGGAAGAGGCTTGCCACCACCCTCTCTCTGAGCTCCGGCTCCATGGACTCCATGGGAGGGGCTTGATGGCGGAGCCGGTTTCGCACCATCATAAAAGGTCGTCCCCACGGGTCCAGGTCCAGTCCCGCCAGGAACTCTTCCCATGCCAACGTCTTGGCCCGGACAATCGCCACCTCGAGGTCCTTCTTGACGGCCAGGTAGGCCTCGCGGAGCGCCGACTCTTCTAGCGTCGTGACATCACGGCGCCGACGCCTTCGACGCCGCCTGCACCTTTGGAGGGCTCGACGCGCCCGGGTGCATGAGGCTCGTAGAGAGCTCACCTCCTCCGACCACCAGTAAACTTGGGACTTCTCTGGTGGACCGTAGACCCGGGGCATAGCGGCATCGCATACCGCCGTGAGGGACTGTGTTAATCGGCCTGCTCTTTCCTCGATTTCCCCGCCCCAACCGTGTCTGTCGCTGCACCAGGCTTGGACGACCGCCTCCTCCTCCGCCCTTTGCTCGTTGAGCCGGGTTATCGCCCACCTTGGGAAATGCGAGTATACCGGCCTAGTCCTCGCCGAGGACCCCCCTGACCGGGGCGCGACCTCGAACCGGATGTATCGGTGGTCTGACAGGGAGTCCGGCTCCACCATGACCCTCCAACCGCTGACTCTGCGCGCAAAAGCGGGGGTCGCAAAGGTGAGGTCCACCTTGGAGCCCCCATTCCACCGAATGCACGTATAGGTCGTGCCCCGATTCAAACACTCGAGGCCGACGGACGTCATCCACTCCAACACCGCCGTGCCTTTGGAGTTAGTGACGGCGGACCCCCAGGCCGGGTGCTTGGCGTTAAAATCACCTGCTACCAGCACCTGCAGCGGTGCGAGCCGTCGGACCACACCACCGATGACTTCCAACCATTGCTCCATCTCGTCCAGAGGCCGATTCGGGGAGAAATATGTGCCTAGAATGGCAAGTTCTCCCCAGGTCGCGGCTACAAATCCCGGTCCTCTTTCCCTAACCGAGAGAGGAGGGGAGTGGGTGGCCTTTATCGGCGCCAAGATAGCGACAGTGTCGTCCTCATCCCCCACCCAGTTACGGCGATCCGGTACAAAATAGGGCTCCGACATGATCACCAGATCGGACCGCCACACCGCTGCCTGCTGCATTAGGAGATCTTGTGCAGCTGCGCAGTGGTTGCTGTTCAGCTGCAGGATATTGAGGGGTTGTATTTCCATTAAGGAGTTGTCTCAATAACCTCCATAGCAGCTGGTGCCCCGCTATCGGCTCCCCTGACTTTGGGGTGAGGTTTTGGCTTGACCACCGGGGGGCGGCAGTTCTTACCTCCCATGACATGATCGGCCGGCAGCTTGGCCGCCAGACAAACCGAGCATTTCGGCTCCGCTGTGCATGTCACCGCCTTATGCCCGTCCTGCCCGCACCTATAACAAGCGGCGGAGCGATCGATAGTTTGAGGGCACATCCGCCGCACGTGCCCCGGCGCCATACATCTCCAGCACCGTAGCGGCAGTGTTTCCATAGCCCGAATCTGGGCACAGCTCCACCCCACCATTAACCTCGACCGATCTGACTCGACAACCACCTTAGCCGCCGCCGTCGGACACTTGACCATCGTGGTGAACATTCTACCTGGCCCAATTCTGAAAGGTCCCACCTTAACCTGGTCCCGCGAACATCCACCTTTTGCCGATATCGCAGATTGGATGTCCTCTGCCGTCACAGAGTCATCCAGCCCAGAAATGCGCAGATCCACGCACTTCACGGGTCTAGTGACATTGGCAATGCCCTCCAGCGCCACCTGCAATTTGGATGCCATGTCATCCGCCTTCTGCGCACCTGTGGGGCCGGGAATCTCTATTTTGAGGGACCCGGACTGTGTCCGTTTCACCGAGATTACGTCTAGCCCCAATTCCTGCAAAGAAACTGCCGCTCTTGCCTTGGCAATGGCATCAGCGTAAGTAACACCCTTCGCCTCCACTTCCTCGGAGATCGTGAGGACTACCGCCGCCGAGCGGGGCGCCAATCTTGGTCCCTTGGGGGCCTTAGGTGCCGGCTTTTGTTTGGGCAGTTTCGGCTGCGGCTTAACCTGTGTTTTGCCCTTACCCTTGCCCTTGCCTTCCTTTACAGCTTTACCCTGTTTGCCCACAACTTGCCAGGGCTCCTGAGATGTTTCAGCAGGGGTCACCGCCGCCTGAGCATATGACGGACGGGAAGGTCCGGCCACCGCTGGATCTGGCTGAGTCCCAGACCTAGCGGCACTCGCCGCGGCCCTAGCAGCATTTCTTTTGTCCGCCTCCAATGGTGGGCGAAGATTTGGGGCTGGCAGGAGTCTGCTCTCCAAACCTTCTAGCCTCGCCTGAAGCATAACGCCAACCGACTCTTGGACCGACCTACGAACGTGCTCCAGAAACTCCGCCGGACTCGATAAATCTATGGATTCCGGTTCGGGACTCCTCTCTACGACATGGACTTGTGGCTTGCCTTCCGAGCGCTTCAGCCGAGCAGCCTCAACGCTCTTTTCCTGGAAGCCCCTGCGGAAAGCCTCCATTTCTTGCCTCATCTTCAGCATTTCGTCTTTGAGACGAGCATTTTCCGCCCCAAGACGCCTCACTTTCGCAGATAGGCTTGACTCGCACAGACCTCCGATCAATTTTACGAGCCTTTCCGAAGACTTTTGTACGACCGCTTTCTTACCAACGGTCAGGTGTTTGGAGCCACCAACCGCTTTCCACACAGCGTCGATCTCCTCTCTCGCCCTCTTGTGCAACTCCGCCGGTGATAAGTTCGGTGGTGGAGAGCTTTCCGTCGTCTCACGGCGGAATAGTGACGATCCCTCTGAATCAGCGTCATCATCCTCAAAGGGGAGGTACTCATCAGAGCTCTCCCGTCCTTTATATCGCTTTTTGGCCATAGCCAGTCCGACCGAGGTATGTGCCGCAGGCCCCTTGCCTTTGGCTGACACCTTCACCGGAACCTTCGACTTCCGCTTTAGCGGAGGTGACGGGGGAGGAAACAAGAGTTTCATTCCAGACGCCGCTGCAGCAGCTCTCGTCATCGCCCTTTGGCTCCCGACACTACCACGCTCACTCAGAGCGTCCTCGATTTCGAGGTCTACAGTATCATAGTCGGACAGGTTACGAGGCCCCCCCCAGAATACGAGGGGCAGCCCGTAACCGAAGCTACGGGGAGGGATTCTCCGACTGCGTTGCAGTCGGTACCCTCCTGGGGTAATATCTGATTGCCACTTGCCATTTCATGTTGTTGGCCCTTTACGAGGGGAAAAGAGCCAGAAAATCCCACATAATTTGGTTTTTTAGAGTGGTGTCTTTCCACGCAGCCCCCACCTGAAGTGGCGGCCCCCAGCCCCTGCACTACGTACAAGGGTCCGGTCTGCTCCACCCGACACGCTCGCACCACCGCTACCCGGACTATCCAGGACGCTGGCCGAGCCCGAACCGCAACGCCGCTGCCCAGATTACGTCTGGGACGCCGACACGGAGCCAACAAAACCGCCAAAGCGGCTGGAACTGAAAGGTTCCCCTCCCCCCCGACGGCGTCGGACAGAACCGACACCGTCACCATCTGCCAGATTATTCGCCGCCACTGCAAACGATAAAAGCTCGCTTACAGTGACGCCCAGGGTGCACCACGTGGAGGTTATCTGGCGCGCACCCCAGGGTGCACATGCCCTGGTCTCGTGCATGAAGAATTGCATCAGTTACAGCAAGGAGGGCGGTTGTGGTACTACGGCCCTTTCTGAAGCCCGACTGTAGCTTGGGTAATATTTTATTTTCTTCTAGGTAATCTATCAATTGCAAACTCACAGCCTTTTCGAGGATCTTCGACAAGCAAGGAAGTATGCTGATCGGCCGCAGGTCTTTTAAGTCAATGGGGTTAGAGATCTTTGGCAACGGAAGGACAATAGCCAGTTTCCATAACTCTGGGTATGTATGGGATACAATGGACAAGTTAATAATGTCTGTAATGGCGTCTACAGAGAACGGGAAGGTCCGAATGAGCATGTCTAAGCTGATAGAGTCGCACCCCATTGCATTAGTTTTTAAATTGCGTATTATTTTAATGATGTCCTCTAAGCCAACAATGTGCAAGTGAAAGGTAGAGTCAGAGAAGCGGTTAAATTCAAAATGGGTTAATTGCGAAATGCTCACCTCAGAACTACCAGGTATGTTAAAAAAAAAAAATAGTCATTGATAGTGTTGGGATTGTTGAGAAATGGGGGGAGGTCGTTCCCCTTCTGAGGCAAAATTGTATTTTTTATATTCTTCCATAATAATTTTGGATTATCTATTTTGCTGTTGATGTGAAATTTGAAGTATGCGGCTCTTTCGTGATAAAGTGCTTGATTTACCGTTGATTTTAAGGATTTATAATATGCGAAAGTGCTGTCTGCTTGGTTTTTATGGTAGAGTGATAAGGCCTCGTCTCGTAACTTCATCATCAGCCTGACCGTGTCAGTCAGCCAGGGCAAGCTATGGTATTTTACCTTGATGGTTCTCTCTGCGGCATGCTTGTCGAAAACTGACAAAACACATTTATTGAAGGTTTCGACCATATCATCAACACTATCGATTCCAGATATGAGGTCCCATCGAATCTTTCCCAGGTCATAATTAAAACTTTCCTCGTTCATGTGTTTGAAAGGTCTGAATGTTATAGTATGTGGGGAGTACTTGTCGCGTTTTATATTGAACTCGCACACAATTAAGCAGTGACCACAGGTAGTGCCAACATGGTCGAGGGTGAAATTTTTTACAATCAGATCAGTGCACACCACGTCAATAAGGGTCTGGCTATGAAGCGTAAAGTGGGTCGGTTCGAAAACAACTTGTATGAGGTTAAAACTGGAAATAAAAGAATTAAAGTTAATAGTGTTCGGGTCCATAGCATTCAATAAATTAATATTAAAATCGCCTAACAATATTATATTATCATAATTGGGAATTGAACTTATAGTGTCCGAAATTGCATCAAGAAACAGGTCCACATTTATCCAATATGGCCGATAGGCAGTACCTATAATGAGCTTCTTTCCGTTACGGGTCAACGTAAGCCACATTTGCTCCACTGACTTATGCGCGGGATCAACTGGGTGAGGAAAAGCACGTACGGAAACGTTCCGTCTTATATAGAAACCAACGCCTCCCCCACGCTCACGACTACTACGAGGCCGCGGTATGTGTCGAAGACGGTACCCGGGAAGGGCAGGCGCGCGGCCGTCCTCTCCGTCTCTGAGCCAGGTTTCATTAATTGCTACAATATCTAGGTCATACCGGGCGACTGAGGCTATAAAGTTATCGTGGTTAGTGCCTAGGGAGCCCGCATTATACAGACCAACTTTAAAGTGTTTATTCGTCATTTAAATAATGTAATAATCAACTTTAGGTTGCAATCATTAAATAAAGTATTACTTATCGATTTTGAATAATTATAGTGAAGAATGTTAAAGGCATAAAATGTAGGTTTGTAAGTTGTGCATCCAGTTGTAATTAGATTAATAATAGAAATATAAGACAAAAATGTAACAAAAAATAAAAAGGTTTCCCGAAAATGGCTGTTTTCTTTATATAAATGGCGATAACGTAATGACCTTGTTTCAGGGCTAAGGGCCGCTCGTAACGTCACCAAGACCAAAAACACGGTCTATGTCCGAGTCTGACGTGAAAGCGTGCAACTGCATGCCGTCATCCTGTCGCGCGAAGATCCGCCCTCGCTTGGTCCACGAGTGTCTCCACCCCCGCTTGAGACGCTCCTCGCGCACTCGGTGGAACAGACGGCGATTGGTTGCCGTCAGCCTTTCGTTCACGTAGATCCGTCGCGGCGGACCAGCCAGGCCCAAGTCAGACGAGGTGATATTGCGGCGTACACGAGCAGCCCGCAACAGGTCGTCCCGCAAATCACGGCGCACCAGCCGCACGACGACGCGGCGAGGGCGCGCCCCCGCCCCGTCCGGCGGCGGCACCGCCCCGACGCGCTCAGCGAACACGATATCCCTCGCCTCAAGAGCGACACCCAGTTTGGCGGCAAGTACGGCCACCGAATGCATGGTACTGACGCCTTTCTCCTCGGGAAGATGGCCGATGTCCAGGTCGGACAGGAGCATATCCTGATCGCGGGCGTTGAGTTCCGCCTTGAGACCTTCCATAGTTCGGCGAAGCTCCGCCACATCGCCCGCTGGGGGCGGTACTTCTGCCTGTTTGCGTTCAACCGCCTCCAGTCTGTGTTCAAAACTAAGGAATCGCTCCTCCATACTAATCACAGTGGATCGGAATTCTTTCATAAAGTCCCGTATTTCTGTCATGCTCGAAGATAGCTCACGGCGCATTGCATTGATATCAGAATCACCGCCGTGTGGGTCCGCAGCCGCAGCCGCCGACGTCAGTGTCGGTAAATCGCCACAGACAGGCTTTATTGGTGTACTGCTGTTGTCACCCTTCTTAATCTTTTTTTTACAGTCTGGGCACACCCAATCTTTAGGGACAACATTTCCGTCCGGGATAGCCACACAACCTTTATGGTAGACACTTGTACAAGTAGTGCACCCAGCGGCACCTGTCGCAGAAGTAAACTTTCCACACGCCGAACACTTTGCCATGACTAATAGCAACGCTATACAGATGGAGTTCTCACACAAAACACGCTAGGTGTCGCACTAGCTCAGTGGAAAGCAGGTATGAAAAGCAATCGCTAGATGGCGTTGTTATGTAAAAGGCGCGTAGATCCTGCTAGATGTCGCTGCCGGTAAAGCAAGATCGATAGATCTACTACGTTGCAGGGTGAGAGTACCCACTAAAAAACGTTAAAAAATCCGAATTAGCGACAGTAAACTTCGGTTTTAGGCTGATTACAAGACAAGCACAGGCACGATATTGACACAAACACCAACACTGAATCACAAAGGCTCACAGAACACACAGATAAGGCTTGCGCGGCACAGAAAGCGGTAATTGTATTTTTGATAAGAGAAATACGCAGACGTACTCCGACCGTGTTAACGCTCGCAGCGCCACCCAAATACAGATACCTAAGGGCATTGGTGACCTTTATAGAGACGATATCAATGATTAGGTTTATTTACATTAAAAAGGCTTACTCTTGGCTTCATTCTGAAGCGTTAGATTAAGAATAGGCCTAAGATGGAGCCTAGAAAGCTGGCCTAGAAAAAGCCTATTCACTCGAGATTTAAATATACCAGGATTGTAGGGTGCCTACAATCCAGACAGGGAATACAGACACGGGCAGGCTTGGCTGTGCGCATAATAAAAGTTGAGGAAAAGCGCTTTGTAGGCAAACGTGGAACATCAACCAGGTAGGGGTGATAGCTTGGAATACGTGTGGACAAGGTGGTAAAAAGGAACTGGCGGGATGAGCTCATGCAGCTCAATAGCACACTCTCCGTAGTACAATCTGTCTTGTATTCTTGTTATTCATCAGGTAGGTATGTTGAACGTTGAAATAAAAAAATGGTTGCCATAGAATTTTTGCAGTGATATATTTTTTTTAAGTTGTACTGCAGTAAGGCACTGGAATTGTATAGGTTTTAATCCACATACCAAACTCATGGTAACTTTAGTACAACTCGCTGCTATGCTTGTTAAAGCATCCTAGTATTCTTTTTAATTTCAATGCTGGCAAGTATTTTAGATTAAAATGTTAAACTAAATTAAATACCATTACATCGACGAACAAAGTTAAAGTACTTACAAGCATTCTTTATTAAATTCTAGAGCGCCGTGATTTATTTGCCTAGAGATTTTATTGAAAGTTTGTTTGTAAATTTTTGTCTCATTTTTGTGACCCAAAATACGATTTATGCTGTACAAATAGTTTAGTATAGAGTATAAAGCGCAGTTAGTATAGAGTACAAAATGTGCTACTGAGTTAATTTATATTTTGAGCGTACAATGAGCGTTCCGCATGATTTTAACTAAGAACGTAGAACTATAGAACTGATACATCTATTACCTACAGTGAAAAAATTTTCTCGGTTCGACAAAAATTACGATGTTACAGCGAATCTAGTACCGAAGTTTTAAAAACGCACCGTAAATAGCTATAGCCATTCACGTGACGTAATTTTTCACAACACTCCCGTTCTTTCAATAATATTTTTTGTTTGTTCGCGAATAAGCTCGTCATTTGTGGGACCGTATTTCATGATATTTTTTTTGTTTGTAAGAGTTTTCTGGTGAGATAATCCCATAAATTTTTAATCAAAATCGTTTCAGTAGTTAGGGTTTTAATAGAAATAATTGAATTAAATTTGTCTTCCAAGTAATGCGTAGGTATATTTTTTTCCTGCCTTTCCACCAATCCTCCAATCGGGGTGCTGAATGTAGGCCTCCCAGCGGGTCGCTCTGCGCAACGGCTAGTTACACACGGCTAGAAATATCCGATACTACAAAGGCACACAGGATTTGTCAGGTTTGCTTTTGACATCGCAGGCAATGAAGCGGCCGACGTAGCAGCAGGACAAGCTGCCAAACAAAAACGTTCCTACGAACAATTTGCGAGCTCATACGTAAAGTACAACTCGCTGCTATACTCAACTGAGGCAGAAATCTAAAGAGACATGGCAAGCAAGATACATCGCGGCCCCCCAGGGGAGCATCACAAAAAATGGCTGCTCTCCATTGAGGACTGTCACAAAGTGATTGCCACTACTGGCATCTCCTTTTGTCTTATGTAGATACTATCTGATTATGGCTATCAAAAGGAGTACCTACACAGGATCAAAATCACCGACGACAACCTGTGCCCTTGTGATGGTCGAACTCCACTGACCATCGAGCATCTCCTCAAAGACTGCATCCGTTTCGACACCGCACGTTATAATCACTGCATGCTGTGCCGAGATCTTCAAATAGACCCTTACGACATACAACAAGTTATAAAAAAGGAATCCACAACCTTATTGATCAATCGACCAAATTGTAACAAAACTTAAAAACTTCAACGGAACATAACCAAATATACATAAATGGGAAAATATACTTAGTGAGAATAAAACTAACGTTATAATACATATAGTATTGTTTAAAGTATAATATTTACATATAAATTAATTTAAGTGTTTAGTAGGTAGGAAACTGTTACTACATGAAACTGTTTTTGCATTTCTTTATATAAGTACTGGAAGTTATTGTAACTTGAATATCATTGTTATTAGATAAGTTTCTTCTTTTTACAATGTAATGTTTCTTACGTATTCTCTGAAACAAAATATTGCTTGTTTTAAATATTTATGGTACTGTAGGTCTGTTTGTGTATATTGTTAGTTTGTAACTTATTCTGTAAGACTGTTTGTTACCTAAATAAATAAAATAAAAAAAATAAAAATAAAATAAATATAAGAAAACTAATAATGTCTTGCAACAAGCAGCATGTATCAAATCGTAGCTGTTTCCAATCAGAGCCCCGAACAATAAAACAGAGTGTAACTAAGACGCCTGAGAAACAAACATGATTAATAAAAAAAAAACCCTCCAACCCGCTTTCGGCCAGCGTGGAGGGTTAATGTCCCATTCTCTTTAAGGCCGATGTTGCTAAAGTGGGGACATATCTTAAAACGGCGAAAGATAAAAGATTGATAGAAAAGCAGGGAAACAATATACCTACGCGTTACTTGGAAGACACAATTTAAGTCAATTATTTTGATTAGAACCCAAACTACTGAACCTATTTTGATAAAAAAAAAATATGAGACCATCTCACAAAAAACCCTTTCAGACAAAAGTGAAATTCGACCCACAAATGATGAACTTAAACACGATCAAACGTAAAATATTATTGAAAGAACGCCAGTGTGGTGACAAATGGCGTCATCTCTCGTGGCGGTCGGCAGTGCGCGCGTTTCAAATTAAACGTTAAGAAAACTTGTAATAACTTGATGGTTTCTGGATCGATTTGCGTCATTTAAAAACTATGTAAATAAAATAAAATTGTTCATCAACAAAGAAAAATAAACGTGATTTAATAACACAAACTCCATAATTCTGTTTCGTGCAGAACGCTCATTCATTAAAATGAAATAATTTTGTGGATCATAGTCATTCCATGATAATGGGCAAAGCTATTTTTTTAATGGATAAGAATGGGCCACCACCCACCACGCTGGCCCAATGAGGATTGGCTGGTTTTAAAACTGCAAATACAGCAAGAATAGAAGAGCGCGTGATAATACATAAATACATTTTTCACGTCATCGATCCCGTGAATGTCCATGAGAAAGTTGCTTTGTTTTCACAGTCTCAAGCCGAGCACACTCACTATACTACGCCACCAAGCCACTTTGACCCAATAACTAACACACTACATAAAATGTCGATAAAAAAAAATTAAGTGATAATAATGAGAAATGTATGAAGACTAACCCCATATTCTAAGTCGTTCCTCCAAAACTTTTTACACTCCACTCAACCTCGTCGTGGGTAAAAATGGTAGTGTGCGCTAGGGCTAACACGGAGTGGCTACGTACTCTTTGGCTCCTCCAGGTCCTTAGAACATTAGTTATGACTTAGAATACCGATTTCGAGGAGTATTTTGAAGAGGTTTTCAATGAGGTTTCTTGAAGTCGAGGACGAGTAAGTTTTGGAGGAACGACTTAGAATATGGGTGTAAGAGTCTCCCCGTCGTTCATGAAAAAAAACCACACGCATAATCGGTATAAATGTTCAAATCAGCGATCTAATACAGATAAATCACTACAAATTCTTCAAAAAAATCTTGTAAAACAGATCAAAGATACGTCGATGAGGATAACATTTGTGCTCAAGTAATCAGTAACGGCAGTAACAGGATTACCGGAGGCTTGATTTCGGATTCAACCGAAGCTTACTGAATTCAGGAGTTTCAATTAATCCTGAACAGATTTAATGTTAATCGAATAACCGGTTAGCAGTTGCTGGAATAACACGTTATGAATATATAAGTAAGTACCTATTTTCGGCAAAGCACTAAAACTGTTTTTTGTTTATTGAGCTCACTTTACCTGCTAGTACCTACAACCAATCCATGCAAAACTATATGATTAAAAGCTCAGTTTCCAATTAGTTTCACATTAAAACTGGAAGTTTTCATGTCAAACGAATAAGTGCAATAGGTATTAGCATAATTTTAGATTTCAAATTTCGTTCCTTTCCTCAGCTTAAATGGAGAGGCGACGTTAAATATTTCGTATTTTCGTCTAATGAACTGGCTCTTTATGAGGAAAGTGATAAACTCAGGGAATTAATAATTCGTTCTCTGCTAACGAAAGCACTTATAATTAGAAATGATTTATTATGACAGTACTTATGCATATATTTATAGGGCATACATTACCGCGAAAGTTATAGGCGCTTTTTGTCTGTTATCTTTTCGAACCTACATCAAGTTTTTAACCAATTATTACAATTATTTTTAAATAAAAGGAGGAGATTTTGAAGACGAGAAGACTTCGAGTGTAGGCCATACTCAGCAGTTGACTTTTTGGTGAAATTGACCTAAAAGCATTTTTTGCTGGCAATACGCACACCATACACCTTCAACTTTAAAACAACTCAAGCTCTTACCCCGTATTTTAAGAAGCTGTCAAAGTAAAATATTTTTAGACATCTCCGTCTAATGAGTTTTTTATCTTTCCCGAAAAATGTCGTCTGAAGGACTTTCCAAAAATACCCGATTGCGTAACGGTTAGCGAACCTAACTTCTGAGCTAAGAGTCGTAAATCTATCCCCATCAAGGACATTTATGTGAATAATGTGGCGTGTGAGTTCCACGTCTTAGTGCTACTCAACGATATATTGTCCTTAGTGTCAATAGTAAAAGAAGCCTTAAGCTGGCTATAGACGAGAGGTTATGCATGACGGTTTTGACCTTACCTAACCATCATGCATAACCTAGCGTGTGTGCATAGATAACTGCACAGTTTTCACGCACACACGCTAGGTTATGCATGATTGTTATGCTTGTAAGGTCAAAACCGTCAATCGTTTATCTACCAAAGAAAATAGCAAAACTTAAACAAATGAAGATCCAACCGGCAAGATAATATTGTCTATAGCAAGCAGGAAATAAGCTTTCCTTTTCTTTTTGTGAAATGCGGTACGGAATGGAAACGCATAAATCTTTACTGATGAGAGAAAAAAGATGTGAACAAACCAACTGCGTGAAGAATAAATGCAATGCTGGATCGGAAATATACTCCACATTTAAATTGTTCCGTCATGGTAGAATATGTTACCCAACAAGCAAAGTAATCCTATAAAGAAAGATTATAAGCATATCTCTACTAATAACGTTCTTTAACTTTTTTACTTATAATAGCATTCTACAAGCGGTAACATGCTCAAGAGCATAAGTTTTCATATATCAGTCTTATAGTTTTCTACAAAACTAAAGAACAGAACAGTTACAGGATACTTTTACTCATAGAAACATTTCACAAGCTTATATACTCTTAAGAGCATTTGTATTTATTTCACAGTCTTCTAGTTAGCTAGAATTTTATCTTATAAGATAAATATAAGAATAAGTATCCTATAATTATTTACAGAAAGATTAAATAGTGTTGAATAATCTTTTGATCCTATAGTAGTATTTTGTAAGAGAACAAGGTATTATAATACTCTAAGCTGAGATTATTATAAGATTGCATAGGATTAGTCTTGTTTGAGATTCTTATAAATGCAATTCTACTTAATAAGAGCGATATTAGATCAAACAACCGTATAAGCTACTAGGTCAATCACTTTATTAGTATGTTAATCTCAGCCATTTTTTTCTGATTCAATTGGCCTAATTCGACGTGAGAAAATAGTTTAATATGAATTTTCTTTGTCGTAGATGTTAGGAAGAAGTTATAAGCTAGTCATTTATCAATTTCGTCATTAAATCATATAAAGCTAGTTTATAGGTTAGTAGACATTTATAGGTTAGTGACAAAACATGGCGACTGTTCCTAAGAATTGTCGAACCTTTTGTCTAATCATAAATATACCATGCACTATTTTTGAGAGGGCGTTGTGAAATTTAACCAACTTTTGGTAGACATTTAGAATAAAAATGATTTCCCCGGCGATTTCACACACTTCATTCACAATATTTTGTCATACTAATGTTCTACAAATACCAAATTATTATAATGTTTATTTAATAGGAATCATGCTAACGTTCTTTAAAAATTATTTTTTTATTACAAAACGACTGCATCAACCAGCCGAAACATCAAAAACGTACTTATAACTTATATCTAAGCTCATTACAAGTGCATTATAAACATGATTGCTTTAGTAGGATACTTATGTTAGTTACTCATAAGAGTGTCTGTGTTTAAAAATGTGTAGTCCAAGAACATTATAGAAGCAATTGTACTTCTCCAACTATGTTATAAGGCTTAGTAACATTCTTTAAGTCAGTTATAAGATAATAACAGAAATAATAACTCCTATATCTGCGCCCAACGCCAGGTTTATAACATGCTATAAGTTTCTTTAAAGAGAGTATGGAAGTAGTCTTGAAGATAGTTATAAGAACTGATTTTGCTAGTTGGGTACTTTACTATCTTTTTGTAAAATATAAATAACGTGTATCTTGATAACTATGTTGATGGTCCAAATAAATATATAAGTGGGTTCGACGGCACAGCTACATCGTCTGCTTTACACTTCCCCGTACAAAAGTTTCATTGTTTACATGATCGACTATTCCGAAGCTTGGTAGGTAGGTAGTCATCCTGCCTACTATGAAAGGGGTTGTAACCACCCAACTTGCATTCATTTGACGAATATTTATGATTAAGTGTTATTATAATAAAGTATTAACAGTTTTCATAATGTATTCGTTAATGATATTATCGATTAGGAATCAAATCAAACTAACATGTTAATAGTTATTCATTAGAAGGCATCCCTAACTCGTACGTTTTTTGTAGGTAGTACCTACTCGCACAACTGCTAGGTACGGTTGAACTCATACACGATATTAGAAGTATGATCAAGATGAAATATCATAAGACGTACATATCCAACACTCCAATCCAAGTAATAGACAACCAATAATAAATGTTTTTGCAAGGTTTCCTTTAAGGAAACAGGTTGAGGCTTCAAAGGCTGAGCGCTCCGGATTTAATCAATTTGTTGATAAAAGTCTTGCCAGTGAAACGGATCAAAAGATTTATTACCACTCCGGTCTGGGATTACTTATGTGGTTTCCGCAGTTTACATATTAAAGCGGGTAATTACCTTTAATTGCTTAACATTTTAGGGATAAATCTGCCTCCTGAGAAACGTTAAGCCTACCCGGCTGCTTAATAATTCTCTTGGTACGGCCAAACTAGAGAAAAGCGGACTGGAATTAAATTTTGCACATTCACCTCTAATGAGCCTTACTTAGATTGGTTGAAGTATAAAATATTTTTGCCAGCTTAGATTAGATTGGATTTACCACATTTATTGTTTCAGCCTTGTTAAAATACTAGCTTCCTTAGATCACTTCAAATTTCGTCGATGTCCTAAAGATCAATATTGCCATTTTCATTAAAATTGGTTCAGAGTGTTCGGCTTGAAAAAGTAACTTACAGACGTTTAAGATATATTTTTTGGCATTTATTAAGATATTTTTTTTTTTTCATTTATTGACCAAAAGTATTACAAAATACATGATATTTAATTTACACACCGCTACAAAAGCCGTTTCGGCTTTAACTGTGGCGGAGGAGTTCAGCAAATACAACAAATTTAAAATGTTCGTAAATTGTTAGAAAACATTAAAAATATAAGTACATGTTATTTTTAAGTATTATAATTTAATAAGAAACACATTTTGTAGTTAGTAAAGGAATTTTGATTAGAAGATTATTTTTTTATACACTAAGAAGTATTAAAATATTGCATCGATTTATGTAAATTTTTGCAAAGAGATAGATTAAAGCTAATTCAAACTTAATTTTTTTTTTATTGTAAACGGGACTGGAAAACGCGGAACGAGTCGCGTGTGGACGGTAACACGGCACAATGAAGCAGAAATAACTTTTAGATCACTTTAACAGCAATAAGTTTAAAAGCGTGCGAGTCAAGTCAACAAGCTGTGTTGGTGAATAATAGAGGCGACCGCGATGGCAAACGAACCCGTGGTGTAATGGGATTGTCGATGACTCGAGGATAGTTGGATGGAGATACCTAATTACATATTGTAGGTTTAATTATTATTTATTCTGTTTTAATTATTATTTTTTTCATCAAAACAGTAGATTCGATTCTATGGGTGTATAAAACGCAAAAACGGCTGAAAGAATTTTATTCCGTCATTTTTTCCCTAGCGATTTTCAGAAAGTCCACGCGGAAAGAGTCAGCTGCAGAACATAGTAGGTACTGTAAAGTATAAGTATTTCTGAGTTTTTCTAAATTCTTGTTACTACAGTCCGCGTAAGACGTAGGTACTAAAACAACTTCAGGGCGCTCAAGAATTAGCGCAGTCGCCTGACACTTGGTTAGGCGTCTTCGACCTAGGTACCGTATCATTTGCTGGGCCGACTCTTTGTCTACTTTTCTTAATTAATGACTTGCCTGCTGTAATTATGCATTTAGCCAATGTCAATTGAAAACATTTTTGATATAAAAATTGTACGGTAGATTGAGTTAAAAATGGAATCTCACAAGTGTTATTTCGAAAAGAACTCGGATGAAACTCCGCTGAACCGACTAACATAACACTTCCCCATAATATTAAACATATCTAATAAAAATATCAAATATGAATTTAATTTAAATACTTTTTATTTTACTTTGTTTTCTACAAAATTTGTAATAAATTAATGTTTAACAAACAAAGCAATGTTTAATGAATGAGCCACAACCCGCTGACTTTCACCACCCCTACAAAAGAACCGACAAGGGTTTTTGTAAGGAACCTTTTCCTAAATATTAGTACTATACCCAAAGCTGAAATCTCGAATACAAATTACAACGATAAGCCGTTTTGAGAAATTATCGCCCAAATGACATTTGGAATGAATTTAGGGTTAGAACTAATGTGTTTGTTTAATAAGTCCTTGTTGGAGCTGTTGGTGCCAGATGACAATTTGACAACCTAACCTTTTCTAAGTTAAGCCCTAGGATTTTTTTTTAAGTTCTGGAAAGAAACTTAAAAATGTTGGTTTTGGAGCTTAAAAACAAGATAAATTATAAAAATATTTTGTTAAACATATTAACATGCAGTCGGAGGCATAACATGATAAATGATTCGACTTATTAGTAAATTTTGTGCCTACGTCTGCATGATATTAATTTTTATATTTGATTTTGTTTCCGTCTTTTCAGCTGACTTGTCTTTTGAAGCAGGCGGGATTCTAGTTTTTTAAATTTATTTATTATTTTCATTCATCATTTTCATCATTTTCGTTATTTATCGTCATGTCATGGTATACCTTTTTGAAATCCTTAAGACCAGCTCTTTAATTTGCAAACCGTATTGGAGTATTCTAGAAAAAAAAACGTGTGGCACTCGGGGACTGCCGTGGTAAAGCTATTGCATTGCATTTTTTATCATAGATTTTGGTTACCGGATAAATTCGGTACCAGATTTTAAAAAGAAATTATATTTTCACCCAAATTTTCATACAGTTTTTTTTCATCATTGACAATTTTGTTATTCACAATCGTAACTAAGCAACCACAATCTATGACACGGAGTGGGGGTGTTAGGTTTTTTTCGTTACGGATTTTCTTGATTCGGTCGCCACGCTCGAAGCAAGCGAGAAAAGCTATGCAATAGCATAAAAAAAATCCCTTCAAATAATAGCATCTCACAGTTGCTATATTGTTTTTTTTTAACATCGCGTACCTAAGAACACTTGGGCTGTCAATACAAATCTAACGATATTTAAATTATCGAAATCCGATAGGCCGCTTTAGAGATAAGAAGTAATAAAAAATATTACATATAAACAGTATACATACATACATACAAGATACGCCCGAAAACATAACCCTTCCTTTGCAGTTAGGTAAAAACTTAGAAGTCATGAATATTACTGACTCATGGAGCACAAAAAAAAAACAATATTGTATACGTACATCTTATGTTTTGGCGCGCACTGTTCATTGAAATAAAACAACTTTTACGGATATCAAACGCGCTATATTTCCACGAACTAAGTTGTAATTGTCCGTATTTTTAGGTTTTATAGGGGTTTTTTGATTTTCCCGACGTTTCGGCACCTTTACAGCTGCCGTGGTCACGGGAATATATATTATTATGCATGTCGGTCGGTAGATGGCATTTCTGAAAATAGATTATTTACTCGTATGATAGCAAATAAAGTAGTGTTATTTGCTTTTATTACAGTAACTTCTCAAATAAATAGGCATTTTTTGTATATCCAATGAAGGTTTAATGAAAAACGTATAATAAGTAAGTAGTACCATTCATTCTTCATGAAATGATATTTATTATATTTCAAAATCTAGATTTTTAGAATACGAAGTAGGCTATCCTTAGGGAATTCCTCTCGCGCATTTTGTAGAGAACCTCTTTGTTAATATCCGTCGTCGTCGGGAAGACGGTAAGTTGTTTAATACTCAGGTATCCTGGTGATCCGAGAACGAATGTAAAAATAGCTCATATTCATTTTTCGTAGGAAAATGGGAAAAGATCCTTGGCGATGATCAAGCATGTACCCGTTAATGAATGACGTTTCTTTTTTTTTTATTAGTAAGATGGAGTAAAGAAAGGAGAAATAAAGGTCTAAAATAATATAATAATAAAATAAAGAATACTCACCAAGGCACAAGTAACTCGCCAGTGTAGACAGTCTAAAACAAAAGACAAGATTAAATTCAATGATGTCAGGGCACCGTTCTTCTATGGAACATTTTTTCTATCCTTATTTAAGGCAGTAATTAATTGAAAGTTTTGACCTGTCATGCATCGGATAACGAGACGCAATAGATATTTCATTGTTGTAAGACCCCCGCGCTGGGGGGAGGCGGTATTGCAATGCTTTATGAATTAAAGAAATAAAAAGTTATTTATATATATATTTTTATGCTAATATAAATTTATTTTAATTTTGAATTTTAAGCGTGCATTTAGCCTAACCCCTGTTCTTGACGTTAACGCCTGAAATACATTACTGGTTAAATTTTAGTCCGTCGCTCGCTGCAACCTTTTGTGTAAGTGCAAATGAAGTGTTTTTTTAATAAGTGTAAGTGTTTTAATAAGTGTAAGTGTGTAGTGTAAGTGTAGTAGTTTTATTTTGTAAAGGTGTGAAATAAGGTTTTGTGATACAACTACTTACTATAAAATTATTTAGTATTAGAATGAAGTTTTATTTGGAGTCTGAATAACTAATTGATGTGAATGAGAATGAGAGATTTTGTCTATAAAAAAAGTATCCTGGGCAGTAAATTACCCCTCCACAAAGTTTAGTTAAACCTAGTTACGAGTCTTGTGTGCTAAAAACCAGACAGACGAGCAGGTTTGTTTTTACAAATAGTAATTTAGTAAAAAAAGTTGTAAAAAAAGTAAAACAATATCATTGGTAAAAGTGGCCTAGATAAGGAAGGCGCATTTCCTTATCTCGGGTCTCCTCGATTTGAACACATGTACCTATAGACTACGTTTTTGTATGATCAACACCTAATAATCACACGGTCCAAGTGCAATCAACGAAAATCAAAAAATCAAATATACAGTGGATAAAATGCCATTCACCAATGAATATTCGGCAATATTTAATGGCACCCAGTATATACCTATTGTGTAACCAGTAAGGCCTGAATAATTTATCATCATAGCCTCTTCCAATGCTTTGCAATCTGTACAAAGAGGTTTTCCATGTAGCGATGCATATAATTACGCTAATACCTCCAGTGAGATACTTGTAGGTAGGTTTCCCAAGAAGGTTCGATAATGGAAAATATTCCTGACTCCGCTGAATCTACTTCTGGTAATAGAATTTCATTTGGGATGAGTGAAATATCTAAATTGAGAATCTTGGAATTTACACATTGAATAATATTAGGTCTCATCCATGTTTTATTAGCCTAAAAATGGTTTACGTTGATATTTTCGCAAGGCTATATTATGAGGTGATTAAGCTTAGAAGTCTTTGAACTTCGCTGAAATGTGTGAAATATATTCATGTATATTTCTCACATTTCAGACATGATAACCAATGTTTTTTTAATAAAGCAATTCTGCAAACACGGTGACACGTTACGTACTCTATCCAAGCTAATAGAAAAAGCATAGGGTCTACAGTGACTCGTCTGTTATATGCGCTAACGCAGTGTAAAAAGTACAAGTATTTAATCTGTTTCCATCAGATGACAGTCATCATCATCATCTTCAGCCTGTGGACATAGGCCTCTCCTAGCTCACGCCTATTGTGGCGTTCATAGGAGGTTATTAGCCTACTGCTACCACGCTGGCCAGACGGGTTTGTTTTAAGTTTTCCTTCTCTCGCACAGGTGTTCAATACGTCAAGCCTCTTACGGCTGGTTTCAATAATCTATCCCTAACAAGAGGTAGGCTTATCTTGGTTACGTTTCTTAGCAACCGCTGTTATTTTGGGTTGTTTTGGGCTGAATAACAAAAATATCTAAGCAACAAAGCTCTAGTAAGCCTATCTCTTACTGTAGATAAGTTATTGAAACCGACCGTTAGTCGACTCTTACGACATCCCAGGCATGTAAGGGAGTGGTGACACTTGTATTCTTGGCCGTCACCACGCGGCACAATAAGGACAGTAGTAGTACATAATTATAATGGTAACTATTATTAATAGTGTAATTGAGTAATAACTCAAGGTGTTCCGGCAATCATAATGGTTTACGCCCACTGTCCGTATTTTTTTACTTGATTATTTGAGGGAGCACTATATTAACGTCTTATGAATAGAGTGCAGGCACTAAAACCGTTAATTTCCTTTTATATCATACGAACTATAAAAGGCCTTAAGGCAGGAACAAAAGATAAATTACTGTCTGAGTGTGGTTCAAGCCATAAAATATATGGGAAACAATTATTTACAACCATTAAAGCTGTAATGAAGTCCCTTCGTTAGATATATTATGATTAGAACGATATATCAAACTGCGGCAATGATCAGAAAGAGAGATTCCTTTCCTAAAAATAACTCAACGCTTAAGGACCATGACCAGTCAATTTTTAAGTTTGACCAACCGTCCGTCTGTCCTATACCTGCACAGGGAGTCGAACCGGCTTGTTTGAGAAATAAACATCGTGTACTTGTAAGGTACTATTCAATAGTGATATGTATAAAGATCAATTTAGTTTAAGAAACTTAATGTCTTTAATTATAGACAAATCTAGGTAAGATTACATACATTATTTTACCTACCTCTTACTCACACTAACTAAAATAAAAATGAAGTTCACTTTAACTTACTCAGTAGCTCGAAATATGAACCATATGCAATACACGGATTTTAATTATTAGGTTATTGACTAATATTCACCATAATTCTATACTAAAGGCAACAAGACGCGAGTTCAATTGATGAATAAGTTTTTAAGAGTTGTTTTTAATTTTTGATACTATTCTACTGACACTAAATTGATCTTTATAATGAACACTACGATTGGTACCATAAAAGTACAAGGTGTTATTTTTCTCATTCCGCCGGTTCAATTCCCGGTGCAGGTAAATGATTTTTCAAAAATCTTTAAATGCAGTTTAATTTATTTTTGAAAATGAAGGAATGTTTCCTTTGAGTAAATTTTGCTCACATCGATATTTAGAGTACTTTACCTACCTCCAATGACCGAGTTTTTTTTCCAGCCTGTGTAATGTTTCCTAGTGATAAGTACAAGATAATGATATGTAGTTAAGGAAATACCGATATTGTTATTGGTTTTTTTTACTAATGTATCGACTAAATATTTAGCACTCACCATAAACCTTAGTAGTTTATAATTTTCATATTATTGTACTAGCGTTTAAAATGGTAAAAAGAAAAACTTAATGTTTAGGTAGGTAATGCTGCGTTTATCAAAGTGCCGGAAGGGAAAGACCGGTCACTCTTGATGACGTCATATCCTGTTCCTTGCCGATAAAAGTTTTAATAATTAGAAACCTCGTTATATCCCATATTTGGAACAGGCTGGTGAAAAAATTTGGTAATATGTTTTTTTTTCAAATCACGTTTAATATAAAGTAAAGTTTTCACACATATATACATACATAAATATAATTACTAAACTTGAGTGTATGTGTAAACGGCAGGCACGTTTTTCGATTATGGTGGGAGGTTGCCTTCTGGGCACTTTTTTATTCTAATAAGAAATATATAAAAAACATAAAATTTAATTGGCATACAGAGCATAACTCCAAATTATATCTCAGTAGTACGAAATAGTATGGTAACATTGAAACAATACTGCGCTAAGAGGTGCTGGTAGGGTCCCAGGGAGGTATTGTGCATCAACGAGGGAGCTTACAAAAGAGCCTTTGCATTTGAAGTCTCCATTCTAGTGTCTAGGACTTGATAGATTACCACCAGATAGTGTGGTTGTCTAAAAAGCTGTAAAACCTCTCAGCTTTCTAGCTTCAGAGTAATTTATAGCTGAGCTTAAGTGGTGTAGAAACTGAAAACTGCTGGGAGTTATGTCCTTTTTGATTGATGTGACATGTAGCGTGGCTTATTTTTAAATTGCTATATCTTCCTGTATATTTTATTTAGGACACTATCGGCCGCTTTCGCGTGGTTCCCGTTCCCGTGGGAATATTGGTATAAAAAGTATCCTATGTTCATAACCAGGCTATCTACTATCTGTGTACCAAATTTCATCCAGATCTGGTCAGTACTTTTGGAGCCTATTCAATGCAAACAAACAAACAAGCAATCAAATCTTTTCTCTTTATAATATTAGTATAGATGAGACCTACCTACCTACTTGATGACAATTTTATTAAATATACTTAATAATATACTACGAATTATAGCGGAATGGAACCACATATAAAGGGAAGGGGAAAGGTTGAATAGTTTTAATAGGCACATGTTTAAAATGTAAAAAACGTTTACTAAAATCGGATTTTTAATTCAGTAGAGCAATTTGACAGGTTGTGAATGTCACTTTACAAAAATAATGCTGAATATAAAAAGTAGCTATAATGATAATATTGAATTTGAGTGCGTGAATGGAATCAATACTTTCTGAACTCGATATGAATCTGAGGAAATCATTACGAAAAACAATATGGAGCAGGATATTTTTTACAAAATGACATTGGCATCTGTCAAATTACTCTACTGAATAAAAAATTCGACTATAGTTGAACACTTATAGTTAAAAGTAAAAACAACAATGAAATAGAGTCTATTGCGAATAAAAACTTAAATAAACTCCTGACTTGGCTCAAAAACAATAATTTAAACGTTAACACACAAAAAACAAAATTCATTAATTTCAAAACTAATACGAAGACTGTTAACAATATTAATATCAAATGCGAAAATGAAAAAATTGAGGATGTAAAGGATACAAAATTTTTAGGTTTAATAATAGACGAGAAGTGTACATGGAAATCTCATATTGACGTACTAGTGACAAAATTAGAAAGATATGTATATGTTCTCAACAGACTTACGAATGTAACTTCTAAAGAAACAGCATTAATGGCATATCACGGTTACGTCTCGTCATTATTAAGGCACGGACTAATATTGTGGATGAATTCTGTTGATATGCCCAGAGCATTCAGAGTGCAAAAGAAATGCATTCGGTCTATCTGTGGTGCAGCCTATTTGGACAGCTGTAAGCCATTATTTAAACAATTAAATATATTGCCTCTTCCATGTTTGTACATTTTTGAAGTGTTAATTTTTGTTAAAAAATACAACCAATTGTTTGAGTTAAAAAACAACAGTACATACAGAGGAAGAATAAAGAAAAATCTGTGTGTACCAAAGCAAACACTAAAATTGTATTCCAGGAATATACATTGCATGGCAATTCGACTGTTTAATAAACTACCGGATGAATTTAAAACCTTGACATTTTATACATTTAAGCACAAATTATTTAATTTTCTATTGACCAAATTGTGTTATAACATATCTGACTATTTGAATGATAAAGACATGTAATTTTTTTTTTGGTATATATTATTATTTTAAATTTACTTTAATATTAAATTTGAGTTTTTATAATTAAATATGGTTAATACATAAGTAGGGATTTCTAACTCATATTAGATATATCGAATGTTTCAGTCACAAAACAAGTAATATAATTGTAAATGATTTGCACATCGTTTGACGATAGAATATGTTGGAAATAACTAATTTAAGATCAATATTGTAACCATATTCTTGCAAATAAATATTTTATTATTATTTATTATTATTATTATTTCTGTGGGAAACGGAAGAAGCCAAAACTAAAAAAAAAACAAAAGACTATACCTACTTAAAACTTTGAGTGTCCAAGTTGGAAAATATTTAAACCAAGTAGGTAGGGTAAAAATAGACATATCGCTATGGATATAAAAGATTGAGTAAGTCCTTACACCAAATAGCAGAATAGTTTCTGTCTGGCGGAAACGTGTCGGATCACGTCACGGCGAATGTTCATTTGTTTTGCTCAAGTGTCCCTCGTCATTATTCGCCGCAGAGGAACTTCATCCAGTATTAAATTACATGGCTGAGACAAATTACGGAACTTTAAAACAAAGAACTTTTAAAAGATTAAAGATGGTTCCATCTGGTGGAGAAAAGAGTTTTTAATTGATGAATCTTTAGGACTCCGCTTTGATTACTCCAAATTGATTAAATAATAGTTGCATGTTTCGCTGAACGTTTATAAGCACTTTGCTTAATGAAATGATTCCAAATTTTGTTCCACATTAATTAAATAAAGAGGTCAAGTATTTGGTTATGAACTGTACATAAAAATACTTTTGTAAACTATCGTGGTGTATTTTTATAAAAAAGGGCTTCGCAATTCTGGTTACGAGTGCTTTAACAAATTGAATCCGCCTCTGTGGTCTAGTGGTACAACCACCGGTTTCAGACCCAGGGGTCCCGGGTTCGATTCCCAGCGGGGGTACATATTGTATTCGGTTTGGTTGGTGGTAGGACTTGTTGTAAGTCCGCCTGGCTAGCTTCCACCATCTTATCTAAGCCTAACGCCATAACAACAATGTTTTCAGCATTGTTGTGTTCCAGCATTTCGAGATAAGATAGCCAGTTCCTCAGTGGTTGAGGATTCAGGGAGAGATTCAGCCTTATCAATACTTAACATCAGGTATGATGAAGGCTAAGAGTCTCCCCGTCATTCATAAAAAAAAAATCAAGCCCTTGTAGTTTCTATGTAAAATGACACTAAAGCTTTCACTTTTTTTTTAATTGTTCCTAGTCCGCCTAGCATTGTGACATCAAATTATAACGTACATAGAGTCATAGTGAGAAAAACAGATAGAAAGTCATAACACTAGCACCACCCGCAGATAACATAATTCTCTGTGCTCGACCAAAAAAAACGAATCCTACATAATTTAACATTTTGGACTTGACACCTTTTGAAATCTATCGACTGAAATACAAGTTTATTAATTCATAATATGTTTTTGACTCTAAATGATTTCTTTTGATTTATAGTTAGAAACATTTTATCTTTTTTTTTAAAGTTTTGGCTTCCTCCGTAACATTTTATCTCTTGGCAGTCTTTTAATCAACGACAACATTTTATCTCTTGGCAATATTTTATTTAATGACAAGTTATTTTTGCAATAGATCCAATACCAGACTTTAATTCATCAAACCCGAACTGGACACCGCACCGGTGGTGTCCAAAAAACAATTGAAAATCTATTGTGTCAATAATCATTTATTCAGTCTAGGCTGTTACAAGCACTTGGGAACGTCAAAGAAGCTACGCCATCGGTTCACCAATCAACACGGGAGACCTTGTAACGAAAAGTACATAATCCAAGGCCTGAAAGTTTAATGGAATTAAATCATAAAAAGTTAAATAATTTTAATAAACTTTCGAGCTGTTTTATATACTACTTCTGTGAAGGTTACATCCATAAATCTTTTGAAATCATAACCAAGCAACATTAATCTGCGGAGTAAAGCATCCTTCTTTCCACGCTTGATTAAACTCTAACAGCCTTACCACAAAACATTTAGATTAGGTTTTATCTACTGTTTTAAAAATGTCTAAGAAAATGTCTACCACAAATCCGTGTTTAGCGTTTAGCATACTGTCTAAATCACTGTCAAAGTTAAAAACCCTTTCCCTTAGTTTAAGTTGTGTTTAACCTCAAAAAATATTTCGATTTGACAGTTTAGTTTAATTTAATTTTAAGTTTAGTTTAATTTTTTTTTTGTAATAAATATTAAATAAATGGATGATTTTGGAATAAATATTTTAGACAAGAATCATAAGGAAGATCTAGACGATTTGTCAGAACCATACGCAACGAATACCTTTTTTTTATACTAGGAGAAATGCTTTTACGAATCCCTCGCGCCCAGGTGCAGGGGCGATTCGAAATGTTGGACGCACCTGCCGCCTTGCGCTCCAGGCCGCCATTGGTCACGGGGAGGTAGGGCCTTTTTGGCCTCTTTAGAGGCCTCTCTGAAACCGGACTCCTCCTCAGGCTGCCGCAGGCGGCGGCGGCATCGTTAGAGTGCGCGCTTGTGCCTCCTCCCTAAGCAGCGCTAATTCTTCGGACCACCAATAGACCTGGCTTCTGTTAGGCGGTCCATTCACTCGGGGCATCGCCGCATTGCAAACGGCTTGGATGGACATCGTCATCCCCTCAACCCTGTCCCCGATGCTAGCATCCTCGAGGTTCCGCCCGTCCATACACCAGGCCTGCATCAAGGCCGCCTCCTCTGCCATCTCCTTATTGAGCTTTCCGACTGCCCATCGTTGGAATGTGGGCCGTTGTACTGCAGGACTCTGCTGGCTGTCCTGGGCTCGGGAGGGGGAGATCCCAAACCGAATATATCGGTGGTCAGGAAGGGTCTCTGGGCCGACTAACACTTTCCACCCTCCGATGCGGGCTGCGAGAGCCGGAGTGGCGAACGTGAGGTCTACAATTAATTCCGAATCGCCTCGCACAAACGTAGCAGTGTTGCCCCTGTTCAGAAGGACAACACCCGCAGCCATCGTCCACTCCAGAACCGCCTCGTTCTTGGGCTTATTATCGGGGAAACCCCAAGCCTGATGATGGGCGTTGAAGTCCCCGAAATTTAACACCTGCCTCGGCGCAAGACGCTGGACCACACCGCGCATTATGGCGACCGTATCATCGCTGTCGCCCGCCCAGTTATGCCTTTGCGGAACATGATATGGCTCCGCTGCCACCACCAGATCTATTTTGATTCCCTTGGAGGATGTTGCAAATTGCGTCTGAATATTAAGTTTCCATTACAACACCCTTCAGAGCAGCCTCGCTCTCCGTCTGCGGCGTCGGTACCTTGGTCATGGGGACCGGTTTTGCCTTCACCGAAGGAGGGGAACAGCGTTTCCCCCCCTATAACGTGGTCGGCCGGAACTTTAGCAGCCACGCATACGAGGCACTTTGGATGCGCAGAACAGTCCGCCGCCTTGTGGCCAACCTCTCCGCATCGGAAGCAGACTCCGCTGCGGTCCGTTTGACACTGGCATTTCTGCCGCATGTGCCCCGGCATCATGCACCTGAAGCATCTCAGGGGTCGCTGATCCAGAACCTTGATTTGGGGAACAGTCATCCAACCACGGCAGCATCCCCCGACGGCATCGGGACAGAACCGACACCGTCACCGTCTGCCAGATTATTCGCCGTCACTGCAAATGATAAAAGCTCGTATACAGTGACGCCCAGGGTGCACCACGTGGAGGTTATCTGGTGCGCACCAAACGCAACGAATACCGACACATATATCACATGAGGATGAATCCATTTTTTAAATATAGTGATGATCTGATGATGCAGGTACTTACGTAATTACTTTTCGTACAAACCACCATTATTACATAAAATTAAGAAAACGAAGCATAACGATTTTAATTTTATAGGATACTCTTTGGAGAGTGTGCGAGAGAACTGCACGACCTTGTTCTACCAGCCCCTTTCCAACATCGTGGTACCAGACGTAGGTTCGCTTACCACCCGTACGACGTTGAAATTCCAATGGTCTGTACCAAGTCCTTTGCTGACACATTTCTTATGCAAACCGCTAAAGAAAGGAATACGCTGCCTGCTCATGTGTTCCCCAATTTCTACAACCTTGGCATCTTCAAGGCGAGAGTGAATAGGCATTTAATGGGCAAGCATGCAACAACTTAGACCACATCCTGTTAAAACTATTTCCGAACCATCTGTCAAAGATTGACATCAGAATGTTTTATTCTATAATTATTGCTTTTTACATTGTATTTTTTCTGCAAGCGAAGGTTAAAAGCAAACGCAACAAATAAATGAATTGTCAGGGAATTCACTTAGAATAAATTAGTTAGCGCCCTTTTTAGACCCTCTCAACGTATGCTGATGTTTATAGAAAACTACTTAGGTAGGTATATTTTTATAGACTGTCTCAAGAAAGAAGTCCCACTGAATATTACAGGACTAAAATGTGGTTTGCTTATGATCATAGAAATAGAGATTATTTTAGAATGTTAAAAGCGACTGCAGCGCCAGCACTTCTTTCATGAGACGGACTCTAGGGTCTGCAATTTACTATAACGACAAACAGCTTTCACGGATAAAAGCCTACTATAATACTTTTAGTTTTTGTGTGTACTTATAGTTTGCTTTTGAGGTTATTTTTTACTAGCTTCCGCTCGCGGCTTCAACCTCGTGATTCCCGTTCCTGTTTGAAAATCGGGATAAAACGAAGCCTATGTGACTCTCCGTCCTTTCAACTAACACTGCGCTAAACTTCAAGTCAATTGGTTGCTAAGTTAGGACGTGAAGGAAGGACAAACAAACACACTTTCGCATTTATAATATTAGTTAGGATTAGGATAAGGATTTTGCCTGCTAACTAGTTTTAATTTTATAGTGATTGTGAGACTGATGTGTACCGTATCACGTTTCGGGATGATTCCCCCTTTTCAGTTAAAAGTTGATTTATTTAAATTATATTTCTGAGAATAGTAAGCGCGAAAACTCAAGATGTGCCATTTCACCTTTTTCTTTTTTATATCCCATTCTACAGTGTGGAAACTTTGAAATAAGTTATTGCGTTGTAAATTCATCATTTTTTACGTTTTTTGCCATTAGAAACAGGTTAGGAAAGAAAGGCTTGCTCGTCCCTAAATGTCTTGCTAAAACAAACATACGTTAATAGTAGGAATATTTTGAAACCAAAAAATATCTAGCTTAATTCCGCAAGAAAACCTAAGCTAACCTTTCTTGCGGAATTGAGCTAAATAGATATTTTCGGTTTCATAGTTAGATTCTATCAAATACTTTTTTATATATATATATATATACAACGGGGAGTTTATGTTAAGTACTGTGCTGAAGATGAAAGCACGCCTCTCCCGGAACGAGGTTGCGGTTCCAGAGTGAGGAACTGGCTATCTTATCCCTTATTTGCCGGAACACAAGAATGCAGAATACATTGTTGTTATAGATAAGATGGTGGTATGGTGGTTACAGCTTGCCAGTATACCAGGTAGACTTATAAAATGTACGCTTATTAAACCGATTATTATAGATTGATATTCAAAGTGTAATATAATTCAAGAATATTATAATCATGCTTTCCGTATATCACCCAGGCTCTTTATTGCAGCGATAAGCTTTGATTTATAACGGTCACCTTAATTGCTTGGTTATAGGTACATATTTGTCTTTTATAACAGGAAAACCCCTCATTCACATTAATAAAAATAAGATTTATGAAACGGTACATATTGTATTCTTAACGATATTTTCTGTAAAAACATAATACTCATGAGTAATTTTGATGTTATAGGTATTATATTATATAGGATTTCATATAAATCTTTTTTGTATAGGTACAATTATTTATTGACAGCTTAATATGAGAAAACAAATACATCGTTGTTGTATTGCGAAATATAATGTAGTACTATGAGGTTTGAGTTTTTGATCGTGAGTCGCATGTAAGGGAGGAGCGGAGTTTCCATACATGGGTTATCAATATTTACAGGATAAGCAAAGATAGCTCTTCTGCTGAATGCATGAATACTACACTCTTCTCCGCTTTGATGGATAGGCAGCCTTCTTTCGAAGTTTGATGCGAATATATTAACAGATAATATTAGGAATATTGGAAAGTTAATGAGCAATCTGCAAAAGTTCCAAAACAGTACTCGCACGTAACAAAATCAGGCACGCTGAACTATGAACTAACATCAAGGGAATCCAGTGCAACCGCTCACAGTGAATAACTAATTAAAATCTTATAACAGCTAGTTGATTATCTAACTATGTTGCTAACAGATTTTGATTGAAATTGATTAAAAGTGCAGTTACATTGCTGCTTTAGTAAGATAGTTGTCACATAGATTTTTTACTAAAGCAGCAATGTAACTGCACTTTCAATCAAACGTTGCTAGAAACAAGATACATAATCAGGGTGCTGGTCCCAAACCTCTCTTTCCAATCTTGCCGCCGAGTACTTATAAACTTCAAACTTTTACGTAGCGATATTTATTTGATAACTTTAAACGAAGATAAATAAAAAGGCATGATCAACTTTTTATCATTCTTATCTCCACTTTTTATAGGATTGTTCTGTAGGCAATCCTAGGGGTTATATTGACTAAGCGCATAAAGGCTAGTAGTCATTATCTGTTTTGATATTGTACGTTTTTATTTTCTTTCCTTTGTTTGTTCTATACCGGATGTCACTTCTGGGCTCAGCAGAATACCAGTGCAGCAAGCTATCTACTGCTTGCTGCTAATACTGAGCTGAGCACAGTTTTGTCATGACACGACTTTACGCCTTTTTTTATTTCATTGTGCTTTTGTTTGTTTTCTTTTTGTTCTATTGACATTTTTCCTTACTTCTACTGTGTTGTAATGTGTTGTGTTAATGTGTACCTTTGTGTGATATCAGAATAAATATTTTTCTATTTCATTTATTATTGATCATTAATTTTACAAACAAGTGCAATATTCGTAAAACTTTATTTGGTGAAAACATTGATTGATTGACAGTAGGTTTACTTATATGGAGGTCGGCACGTTATCTTGACATTTCCGTCTTGGCAAGAATGACCAATTGGTTAAGCAGCGGTCGATTCAGAAGCTTTTTCTTGCATTCAATAGTCACATTGATTATATCAATTAAAATTTAAATAACTTACTAACTTAAGTTAATTCATTCGAGTGAATAGGAGTGTTTCCGACGCAAACAGTAGTTTTAGAACTTATGGTAAATTTTAAATAGAAAAATATTGGAAAAAATTAACTCGGCCACAAGTGAATTCTCAGACGGGAATCGAACCCGCGACCTTTGGAAATCCGGTCCAATGCTCTAACCGCTGAGCTACCGAGACTTAGTCTCGGTAGCTCAGCGGCTAAGTTAATTTTTTCCAATATTTTTCTATTTAAAATTTACCATAAGTATAAAAATAGCATTGAAAAATGCAAAAATTACAAAACCATAAAGTAGTTTTAGAAGTTAGAATTATAAGAAGCCAATTATCCCGTGATCAAGGCCCGGGCAAAACATGTCGTCGGGCAATTAAAAAAAAACATTGTCAAATCCATGATACAAATTCAAGCAACGTCGCGATGCGAATGCTCCTGGTGAGTACTGCCCTATAAAAGGTCACGCGAAACAACAAAAGTTTCTTAATTACCAGTGTTGTTTTGTGCCTAAAGATACGATAGAAATAAGTTGTTACCAAAAATGTTGAGTGTTATAGTTGATGTAGTCGATTATTAAAAAAAAAAACGATTGTGCCAAATGTTTGAAACTACATCTCTAAATGAGTTAAAGAAAAATCATCATAACGAAAGTCAACTATGTTTATATTATTTGAATTCTTATGCTTTTATTATTAAGTGCTTAAAGAAGCCTCCTAAAAATGACATCCTTAGGATTTCAATTGTTAAATCTTTTTTCTTCTTCTAAATGTTTGAAGTACCTACCAACTGACAGTTATCTTTATTTAAACTAATATTATAAAGAGGAAAGATTTGATTGTTTGTTTGTTTGCATTGAATAGGCTCCGAAACTACTAAACGGATTTAGATGAAATTTGGTACACAGATAGTAAATAGCCTGGTTATGAACATAGGATACTTTTTATCCCGATATTCCCACGGGAACGGGAACCACGCGAGTGAAAACGTGAGCGGCCGCTAGTAACTAATATATACTCGTATCATTAAAAAATCTTTTTGAATGAGATACTTTCAACCACAAGAGAATGAAACAGTTACCTATATTTTTCATCTACAAAAAAAAATATATTCTTTGGACTGCCGGAATTGTTATTTTTCCATTCCCATCGTTACGGGACTAATAGTATCTCATCTCCCGGACGTTCAGGAAAACGCATTCGCGAGCAATTGCAAAAGCACAATGAAGTTTCAAAGAAAAATGTGCTGAACGATTTGTGCACGTTCAAATAGAGAAGCTTTAAACATACAGAATCGTAAGTTTTATTTACATGCTTGAAATCAATCTCGTGCTGGTAATATTTTAATTTAGCATCCAATTTGATAGAATCCTAAAATAAATTTTATAACGAACGTGGAATATGGCACGTGGAGGTACATAATCCTTGCCTATCCCTCGGGAATATAGACTTGTGTATAAATTTTATGATAGAAAAAACGTCCATAACATTTCAAACGGGGCTACCTTCTCGTTTGTGAGGTTACAGCCTCTTGGAAAAAATCTTTTTCTATTAAAAAATTTAAGACTTTTAACGGCAGATGTCTGGCAAACAATAGATTTTCTACGGTGTCTGGGTATGGACGGTATGAGATCGTGCCAAAATTATGTATTCTGAAAACAATACTGCTAAATATTTATAAAAGAATACCGTGATTTCAATACTAATATAAAACGTAGACTTTGAATGTGATCTGCATAATGGATAACGTTTTTATCTTTTCCCATCTCTAGATCGCATTTCAAAGATATTACAATCGCAGGGTCGATTAAAAGACAAGCGACCTGTAAAAAATGGAATGGTCGCTACAGGAGAGCCATTAAGGATCTTTTTATAAACAAGAGGATGGCATAATGAACTTACAGAAGGTGCTAGTTTGCGCTCTTTAGGTATTATTCTTATCTCACTTCGCCAGTCATTTTCTGTTTATTAGGGAAAAGTACCGGTTAATAAATATCGTAGACATTTAATTTATGGTAAGATGAAAACAGTTGAAAAGGCACTTTGAAGTTGAATAAATGGTATATGGCAAATGTTTGATTTACGATATTTTTATTTTAAATTTGATAAATATTGGAAAAAATCAACTCGGCCACAAGTGAATTCTCAGATGGGACTCGAACCGACGACCTTTGGATATCCGGTCTAATGCTTTAACCACTGAGCTACCGAGACTTAAAAATAGCATAAGTATAAAAATGCAAAAAATAAAAAATCATAAAATATGTTTGATTTTTTAACAAATATGAACTCTGACCTGAGCTTTTTTAGGAAGTTAAAAGCGCTTATATCTGAAATTGCTGGCTGACTGTGTGTTTTTTTTAGTATAGTGATAGATTGAAACGTGTGGAATGCAATTGATTAGCTTTTGTCGTTGTATTGATAAAATTGGAGATGGAATTTCGGAACTATCTGGAAAAATAACACTTGGACAAAGTCACAGGTGGCCGACTCAAGTAAATACTAACTTAAAGTGATTTAGGAAAAACTAAACTGAGATTTTTATCATCAGGCGGTCTTAACATGTCATCAGTAAATAAAACTTGTAAAAACAGCTTAACAGAAAAACCTCGTATAAAGTCCAGAATTAAGACACAGTTCTTAACAAGTTGCGCGGCGCAAACATGTAGGAGTTACAAAGGATTGGTTTTCACTTGTTGAGCGCCATTTTTCGCACCTTCCCGGCCCGTTCTACACCCTACACCCTTCCCACCTAATTCTGTAGCCCCCAGCGAGGCTCCTACTCGGTCTCAGTACGGTACTTTTCTTTTATTGCATCGAGTTGTTAGGCACTGCGCTGTTAGGCTAAAATCTACGATTTATTCCAAATTCAGTTTCTAAATATGCTGCGTTTAATATTTAATTACCGTATTTAATATAATACCGTAACTAAGTAACTTACTGTTTCGCTGTTTGTTGTATTCGTTAAGGAAACTTTTGGTTTTTCAAGGGCAGAATTTGAGTGTTAATATGTATATTTTTTCAGAATATTCATATAACATGTATTTCTTATATCTTGTCTTTTTTTAGCAAAAGTAGCGACACGGCGGGCGCCCAACTTTTAATTTATTGACACAGAGTTTACGCAGATTACGCAGGGAAAGTCACGGGTGGTTGCTAATAAAAAAATATAATTATAACAATGTGGTGACAACATTATATTCTTTAAATCTACTTTGGACCTGCCGGAATCGGTTTAAAGTAAATTCATTTTTTTCTAGTCCCAGTCAATGAATGTTTCGATTCATATTGCACTCATTCACGAGTAAGAGATATTTAATTTTCCTTACGGACCAGTTGGTGGAAATCCTCATGAATAAAAATAATACATTATTCTCTCTCCATTAATATTTAATGAGGTTTTTGAAAAAAAAACTGAAACGTTCATAAACGCGTTAATGCTACTGGCTAGGAAGATTTCAGTTACTGAACGTAAAAATATCATCATGAAGTGTATTCCGTATATTCTCACTATCTCATTTCATTAAAGATGAAATAAATATATAATTATATTCAAAATGAAATCGTTATCGTGATTATTAAACCGAAAAAGGTACTTTATAAAAAGTCGAATGCGTTTAAGTATTAGTTAACAAAATAACTAAAATGTCCATTTCCGAAATCAATCGAAATTTATCAGGTTTAGTTGAGAAATTAAAGTGAATATTGTTTTTAGAAAAATAGTTAAAAATTTAAAAATATTGAAAATATAAGACTCGCTTTACAAGTAGGCGGGACAACTTGTGAGTCGAGTCGATATTTTCTAATAAAATCATGAAAGAAACATTTTAATCACTTTCCGATATAGTTTCGACATTTCCCTAGTAAAGTTTAACGTCACTCACTTGTCCGATCCGACGGTTCTCAACCCCTATCCACCTAAACGTCTACCGATAATATATATTGATACTTTCCCTGCTAATGCTCAATCGGGTGAGGCGACGGTTCACAAACATTACCGAGCAAAATCGACCAAAACACAGTTAGGATATTTTATGGAAGGGCGCGAGACGCACACAGGTGGCCAATGTAGGGATGTCTTTATCTATGTCCGTACCATTTCTACTCTCAATGAACTGAAAAATATAAAAGCCTTAGTTAACACTGAAAAGTAAAGTTTTTTCTTTTCATAGTCATTTTAATTACCATTCCAATATAGTTTAGTCGATGACTTTTCCACATTTTTTATCATCACTCAATAGTCCGACGGTTATCAACTCCAATCCACCTAAACAGTTTTTTTGTGTCTTTACCGTGAAGCGGTTGGGTGACCTTCCGGACGCGGGGGAAGGAGGTGGTGAATCCTTCATTGGATACTCTACAGCCGGCTGTGAGAGTTATGTCAGACTCTTACTGACTAAACACCACCTAATGGCTGGATTCCCCGGAAAGGGACGGCAGCCTTCATCGGAAACGACACCTTAACGTCTACCGATAATATATATTGATACTTTTCCTGCTTATGATCAATCGGGCGAGGCAAGGGTTCACAAACATTCCTGAGCAAAGTCGACCAAAACACAGTTAGGATATTTTATGGAAGGGCGCGAGACGCACACAAGTGGCCAATAGGGCTATCTTTATCTATGGCTCGTTTTCTCCATAAAGAAACTTGTTGTACCTAGGCTGAAATATCAACAAGTATTTGTACTTATTAAATCTACAAAAAATAGCTTAGATGTATACGTATAAGTTATGTTTACAGTTGTAAGTTATTGTAACTTGCCAAACAATGTATTTTTTCTTTGGTGAAATAAAAATATTATTATATTATTATAAAAAGTATAATAATAAAATCGATAAGCAATCGTTTATATTTATTTAATTATTGTTAGGGAAACATACAGTATACTTAAAAACAAGAAGCTAATGCATTAATATTAAGTCTCCACTTATTGACTAGAAATATAAATCTATATAAAAATAATAATATAAATCTATGCTCATGAAGTTAAATTACAATAAAGAATTAATTAATTTTAAATTAGAACAAAACAGAAAAATCACCGAGAGGATCACAAAAATATACTCAATATATTGCTTATACGCTCCGATCGTAGAACAAATATGTCAACATCATAATCCTTATGTCCTTTTGTAATTATCCTTACGTTCTAATGCTTTTGTATTTAAAATAGGTACCTAAAAAGACCTAATCAGTCCGGACGGTACAGTAAAAAATGAGATAGATTTTATCATGTCGACGAGGAAGCAGATATTCAATGATGTCACCGTGATCAACACCGTCAAGACGGGGAGCGATCACCGACTAGTACGTGGCACATTGAACATCAACGTAAAGCTGGAAAGATCGAGACTGATAAAATCTACGCTCCGACCATTACCGGCCCATATCCAAAACCCCGAGAGTTTTCAACTCGAACTCCAAAACCGCTTCGAAGCCCTTGAGAACAGTGTTGCGTGTATAATACGCAACCGTGGTATTTTCACTCTCGAGACTGGAGTGAGGGTGTGTCTGGTGGTCTATTCGCAGGACTGGGCTCACGCCCTGTGTTGAATTCACCATCAACGACGCCAAGAACAGACCACGGGATACGCCGTCGCCCCAGACACGATAGTGTTTTGTTTACCATTCTTTTGTGGCACTGATTTTAGTGTTACTAACCGTAGGTTCCTTGCGCACCGAGCTATTTCATTGCAGAATCATTCTTTACACGTATTTACCAAAGTTTTAGCATTCATTCCGTAATATTTTGTTGTTTTCAATATTTTCACAATAACAACTACCAGTGTTATTGTTTTGAGTGGCTTTGACATTGACAGCGAATGACATGACATCTGACGTTTTACGTTTCGTAACAGGCAATAACTTAATGTTATAAATCACAACTTGCTGTCTTTGTGAAAATTACTCATTGCATATTTATTGCTATTGTCTAATGTTTTTTAATATTGTAATGGTTTAATTTACTTTCAGTATGTCTTCTGTATTTATTAAAATACATTTCAATTAGTTGTAGAATAAAAAATCTAAATTCTTTTTGTGGAAAATTCTGGAACAATATATCATTGTCTTTGGTTCGGCTCGTCTATGGTCGCCGGTGACGGTGACTTGCCTTTTTCCTTTCGATTCTCTGCGTCGATACGACTTAAAATATTAGAAGCAGAAAATTTATATTGGGATCGTCCGATCCGTTGTTGGAGATGAGGTGGTGATTGTCCAGAATATGGCCTATGCCAATATATTTTTATAAGTAAATTCAAGAATTTTAATATGGAGCGGCAGGTGAGTTTTTCATACCGTTTCGTCTTGGTTGGAGTCTCACGCTTCATGGTGGAACTTCTTGAGAATTATCGTGTGCTCTCTTATTTTGTTGCAGAGAGCCGCTCCTTTGTTTTAAGAAAGAAATTTAGTTATTTTCTTTACATTTCTGACAACTTTCCCCGGGCTGATGCACATGTCCCCTTGAAGCAGTGTGTCTCGTCTCAGGCCACGGAATGTAGAAGTGTTCTCCTCTGATGCATGGGAGAGTGAGTGCACCAACACCTTGGAGGATGGCTGCGTAAGCTAACAACGAACTCCGTATGTTTTTGTGTACTTTTGTTTGAGAATTTCATCGACATGTAAAACAGTTGTATTAATGTAATTTTAATATAGAAGTAACCTAGGATCTTACATTTAGCTTCAGAATAGATTCATGGAAGGACGCTTCCACTGATTCTTGTTTCCACAGGTCATGACCAAATAATTTACCATGTGTTTTTGAGTACCCACATGTAACTTTTATTCTTTAACTTTTAATGAGTTTTATTAACAGTGCCCATGTTTTCTGCTAATAATGTTTAGAAAGAATTGTTTGTAATTTTAAATAATGACAGTGGTTTAACATCAATATATATAGAATTTTTGTCAGAAATGTATCACTTTGTTTGATTTATTCCAACACTCCTGTGTTGGTGGCGCCCTCTTTAGAAGTAAGAATTAGAACCTTTTAGTGAACTAATCTCAATATTTTCCTTCCGAGTGTAACAGCCATCAAGGTAGAACCCACGCACACTCCCATGAGTCTCGTGCCCATCTGAGCTAGCTGAGCAGACCGCATCTTGGAGGCAGTGGGTGTTTAATAAACACGGCTGTCCCCAAGTGCGTAACAACAGCATAGATGTGGACGATCTACACAACATGGTGGTGGACACTGTCCGTACGGTAGGGTCTAGGTTCTTTAAGACCCGCCGTACCAAGTTAAAGAAACTCTCCGACCACACGACGTCCATCTGTACGAGATTAGTATGGCTCTCAAGCAACTGAAAAACAACAAGGCGGCGGGCGATGATGGAATTACTGCGGAACTTCTGAGAGCGGGCGGTAAGCCGATACTCAAAGTCCTCCAGAAGCTATTCAATTCCGTTATCGTCAAGGGCAAAACGCCAAGAGCATGGAATATAAGTGAGGTAATCTTATTCTTTAAAAAGGGTGACAAGACCCGGTTAAAGAACTTCAGACCCATCTCACTTTTAAGCCATGTTTATAAGTTGTTTTCGAGAGTCATCACGAATCGTCTTGCTCGCAGGCTCGACGACTTCCAACCTCCCGAACAAGCTGGGTTCCGAAAAGGTTTCAGTACCATAGACCACATTCATACGCTGCGGCAGGTTATACAGAAGTCCGAAGAGTATAATCTGCCACTTTGCTTGGCGTTCGTGGACTATGAGAAAGCCTTTGATTCGATTGAGACCTGGGCGGTGCTGCAGTCTCTCCAGGGGTGCCAAGTGGACTATAGGTATATCGAGGTGTTAAGGTACTTATACGAACATGCCACCATGTCGGTCCGATTACAGAACCAGAGCACAAATTCCATCCAACTGCAGCGAGGTGTGAGACAGGGAGACGTAATTTCTCCAAAACTGTTCACAGCTGCGTTGGAGGACATCTTTAAGCTTTTGGACTGGAAAGGACGCGGCATCAACATAAATGGCCAGTATCTGACACACCTTTCGTTTCGCCGATGATATAGTCCTTATGGCTGAGACCCTGGAGGACCTGAACACAATGCTCGAAGATCTCCGTAGTGCTTCCCAAAGAGTGGGTCTTAGGATGAACATGGATAAGACGAAAATCATGTCGGATTCCCATGTCATACCCACTACAGTTCACGTTGGGAACACTACACTCGAAGTTGTTGACCATTACGTTTACCTTGGACAGACAATCCAGTTAGGTAAGTCCAACTTTGAGAAAGAGATCTCTCGTCGAATCCAACTCGGATGGGCAGCATTCGGGAAGCTCCATAAAATTTTCGCGTCCAACTTACCTCAGTGTCTCAATACGAAAGTCTACGACCAGTGTGTGTTGCCAGTGATGACTTACGGCAGTGAATCGTGGGTGCTAACTATGGGTCTGATAAGGAGGCTCAAGGTGACTCAGCGTGCAATGGAGAGAGCTATGCTCGGCGTTTCCCTGCGTGATCGAATCATAAATGAGGAGATCCGCAGGAGAACTAAAGTTACTGACATCGCTCGAAGGATTGCTCAGCTGAAGTGGCAGTGGGCGGGACACATAGCGAGAAGAACCGATGGCCGTTAGGGCGGAAAGGTTCTGGAATGGCGACCGCGTACCGGACGACGCTCCGTGAGTAGGCCCCCCACAAGGTGGACCGAGGATCTGGTGAAGGTCGCGGGAAGCCGCTGGATGCGGGCAGCGCAGGACCGATCGTCGTGGAGATCCTTGGGGGAGGCCTATACCCAGCAGTGGGTGTCATGTGGCTGAGACGACGACGACGACGACGACCTAAAAAGACAATTTGTTTGATGATGAGATGTAGATGTATGACGTTATGTTGATCGAAATGAGAGCGACAATAAATAGATTTAAATTTGTAGGATATTTAAATTTTTGGAACAATATTCATCATAAAAAACTTTTTATAAAAAAATGAAAACCGACTTCAAAGAACTAAAAAGCAAAAAATAAACCTTTTGGACTCGGTGCCAGCCAAAGCATTCTACTTTGAGGTGCTACTATTTTATTTTTCTTGCCTTAGCTGGCACCGACTCCAAAAGGTTTATTTTTTGCTTTTTAGTTTTTTGAAGTCGGTTTTCATTTTTTTATAAAAAGTTTTTATTTCACAATTTTTAAAGATAGAAGAGGTCCCGTGCCTACGCTAATAACCTTATGACAACAAACTCCTCATCACCTTTTAGAAAATGCTGCTTTTCCCGGTGCAGGGACGTTACTTATTGAGGAGTTCTCCCGATACTTCATCATCAGCTGCACTTCATCACATGCATTGAGTCGAGCATTAATTCCTTATGAACGACATGAAAGTAATCGTATAGCAGCCGTGAAATGCTAAGTATTTAATAGTTCCGATGACCATTTGTGGTCTTTATCATCAGTTCCACTTCACCAAATGGTACATTCCGGAAGCATATGCATAAGTTACTATAGCATACTACCTCTTCTTCATATTTTTTTTTTGGACCAGTTCCCCAGTCTCCTATTATTCTATCATATATATATATACTCTCTCTTCCACTCAAGGTTGCCTGGAAGAGATTGCTATGTAGCAATAAGGCCGCCTATTGTGTCTACTTTTTGTTTGTATTTTTCTGTATTTTCGTTTTATTGTGTGCAATAAAGTTTATTTCATTATTATTATTATCAGTACCTATAAAAATCAAGCAGTCCACTTGACTCCTAGTTCTTTTTATAAGGTACAATTGGCCTGGTCGTTGGGCGAATGCGGCCCAAACATCTTACCAAATGACACAACTTGCCTGCAGGCGACATTATAATAGAGCGAGATATCTCCTAACCCGAGAAGAACCCAAGCAAATTGCAAACACCATAAGTTTATGAAATTATTGTCATGGAAGCAAAAGCATACCGATTCTCATGCATAAAAATTTACACAGACGAGCTTGATGAAACACTAAAAAGTAAAAAAAGGCAAGAAAAATAAAAGTAGAATAGTTCAGCCTTGGCTGGCACCGACTCCAAAAGGCTTATTTTTGCTTTTTAGTCGTTGAAGTCGGTTTTATCCTAAATTTTCTATTTGGGTAGCTGGCTACCCAAGGCCGTTTGACCGGCTTTTATTAAAAATATGTAAGTTGGGATGTTAGTTAGGTACTCAATCACGTTTAAACTGATAAACTTGCTTTGGATGAAATTTGCCACACATCTGTTTATTGATATATTTGTCCCGATTTGACGGAAACCACGCGTGTAAAAAAACGGGCGGCCACTAGTTTCTTAAATAGAACTTTAGTTAAGTTTAGTTTGCTACTAAATTATGATTACTATGAAATTCAGTCGTCTCGACGAAATAAGGTCTAAACGTATTACAGGCTTGGCGTGGAATGGAATTGCGAAATGGTCTCAAAATGAGTTTTGCAGCTATGTAGCTGTTTGTACCAAAATAGATTGAATTTAGCGTTGGCTGTATTTGATGAATGTATAGGTTTATGCAAAAGCGGCTACAAACAACAATTGAACACTGTAAAAGAGATTTTAACAAAGACAGGCGGGATTGGAACCCGCACCCTTAGGAATACGGCCCAATGCGTAGTGCAGTGGTTTTTTTGCAGTAGTAGATTTTCTTATTTATGTTTATTAAATCAAGATAGCATTGTAAAATGCAAAACTAAAAAGTTCTAAACATAGATAATTGTATAATCTCATCTTAGTATTATGTTTATTTACTTTGGCCCCTCGATTGAGCATGTAAAACACTTGAATCCTTTTGTGCATAACACAATTATAATCGTTATTATAGCTAACTACTTTACGCAAAAAAGGTTTCCTGTGCAAGATTATAGTGAGAATAATTTCATTTTTGTCTATCATTCATCTCATTATAAAATCGATGCAGGGGCATAGATTCTTATGATATACTTACTCGAGAATTGTGTAGCATAGGCATAGCAAATTAATTAGGTACTTAAACATTCTTAGTGCAATATTTATATATTTTTTATTGAAAGATGAATTTAGAATTCTACCACTAGAATTACGACTGGTATTCTAGGCAGTTATCGTTTAAACGAGTATTTATTTATGCACTTCAATAGTATCTATACAATGTTTTATTTTTATTACTTTTGGCTTGCCAAATTTGCTTAACTTGCTTTTCTGTACAGCCCCAACAAACATAGTTGTATTATTCTTCTGGACTAATATTTATGAAATTTCAATGCAGTTTGGCGTGAGATAATTTGAACTATAGGAGTGTATTGGCTGAGATCATGATTAAAATAATACTAGTGTTAAGTCGGATTTGAGAGACGTAACGTAGTCATAGCCTGGAGCAAAACATTGTGTGTAGCGGTCGGTCTTGTAATTGATATAATATTATATTATATTGATATATTGCCAGGGGGTTACTGTAAACTCGCCACTGTTAGCATTTTAAACAAAAAATTCCTTTGTGTCATGTGACGAATTTACACATAAATTCCATAGTAGTTGCGAGTTTAATTTCAATGTATGGAACTTTTCAAAGCGTGACGAGTATACATAAGTGGCGAGTTTGCAATAACCCTTGCAAAGGGAGAGTCGACGCCCTGTCTGCAAAGACTCAACTGAAACATGAAGCGGATTCAATGTCTTGCAATCTTACTTATTTTACATGCGAAAGTTTGAGAGGATGTTTGTAACTCTTTTACGCAAAAACTACTGAAACTTTACAGTAATATAGCTTATACATCAGAATAATACACAGGTTACAATTTATCCCGATATTCCCACGGGTTCAGGGATCTTGCGAGTGAAGCCGCGAGCGGCCGCTAGAGGCAATTATCGATATCTCGAAACATGGGAGTCTCATGAAAGTCTCGTACAGGTGGTAGGGAAATTGTGAGTTTTCAAAAGAACTTTATCCTATTTGAATAAAGATATTTTTTATTCATTCTATTTTAAGATTTAGCGCATAATAAAACACAAAGTTGTGTCTGTCATATTGAGCTACGAGTAAGACTACGTTGGACTGACACAACTGAGGTCTGTAGAGTCAGCCCCGAGACTAAATATGTTTATTTTATGAGACCTAAATTATCATAAAATTAGCATATTGGCATTGTGGCTAGCAGAGTTGTGAGAATATTAACATCTGATATACAGTGGTGGTCATATAATTAACAACATTAGCCGATTTTCATACAATCGAGGTAACTTTGGGGCCTTGGTTCTCTACCAAGGATTGACCGAGCTGCGATCTGATAATGGTCATCCAGGGAGTAAATGGAGGAGATCCAGATTGCTATACATACCCAACTGATCTGATCTGAAATAATCGTATGTACAAACGACAGCAAGACAGGCTTTTCAGTTTGAAATAAATAAGAAAGACAATACATATATTGTTTGACATCACACAACAAACAAAAGAAAATTAGAGACAATATAAGTTACAAAAAAAAAAGGAAAATAATATTAAAAATAACATTAAAACAACACACACATATAACATGTTGTGTAATGCCAAAACTGTGCTCAGCTCAGTGTAAGCAGCAAGCAGAATGCCTGCTGCACTGGTATTCTGCTGAGCACAGTTTTGAAATCTGGTACGACGCATACAAAGACAAACCAACAAAAAAAAGAGTAAAAGTGATAGTGCTTTTTGCAGAAAAAAAACGTGTTTTGACGTGGCAATCAAGGCATGGCATGGCTATGCAATGTGATATGTTACATCAATTACAAATTGATTTTGCCATTTTAACACAGTGCAGTCCACAAATTGTAACGCAGTGCAGCCTATGACACTTGTGACACAGAGTTTGACCTTAAGAGCTCCTTTAAGTCGCTCGGAATAGGAATAGTTTTCGTACTGCAGTGTAATATTTGATGTATTATTGGTTTATTACAAATTCGCTTTCTTGCTTACGTTTTTTTTACACTAAATAGGCTTGGTCTTGGTCTCATTCTGATTCATTAGATTTAAGAAGAGACCGAAGATGGAGCGAGCTTGCCTAGAAAAAGCCTATTCACTCGAGCTTCAAATATACCAGGATTATAGGCTCCCGACTGGCAGGAAATTTCACTACCTGGCAGTGCAGGAATATCAACCAGGTAGCCCGCAGTAAGTCTGGAGTCCCGGTGGTAGAATGGAGCTGGCTGGAGATGATAAGCTTATGTATCTCAATAGCACGCTCCAAAGTACAATCTGTAGAACACCGACAATGAAGCAACTCTTCGACGATGAGTGAGTCAGTAGAGCTTGGTATTCACTAGGTTATCGTCCCCTACGAGTTTCCTGGCTCTGCGTTTCACTGTATCGAATGCGGCTAGCTGGTATTTTGCCGAACCATCCCAAAGGTGGGAACAGTATTCCATGCACGGACGAATTTGCCCTTTATCTAGGTAGGTACGTCTTTTACTTTCATCTTTCGTGACAAGAATAACTCTTTTATTCGATAATCTATTTACAAAGGTTCAAGTTTTAAATAGTAAATCTATTTAACGCCATGTTTCTTTTGTTCAGTTCCAACAAAAATAAATCTTCTTCGAGTTGAAAGGAATCTCATTTCTCTTTACAGAAAATGTAAAAGCGATCACATTGTTTGATTTATTTTTCTCTAAAACCAATTTAGATGCTTAAATTTGAAATTTACGAGTATTTGTTTGAAGCATTTAATAGAAAAACATCGTGGGATCGGCCTTAAATTTTTTAATTACAATGACAGTTACAATAATTAAATCAATTTTCTCAGTATAACGTCAGGCAGCTGTCTGACCGCCAGCGATGAGCGAGTAGCGAGTAAAAGTAGAAACTAAAAACAGATGACAAGCGGTGAGCGGCGAGTTATAGTTCGGCTATGAGCGAGTGTTTTTGTGTGGCGGGCGAGAACTCGCTTTACTTGCCGCTTGTCATCTGTTTTAGGGCGTTTACTTGCTCGGTCGGGGTTGCTAGATACTACCACTACTTTCATTACAATTTATTTTCAAAAATATCGATATCGAAAACCTTATGATATTATTTGTATAATGTTAGTTTCTAAAGAAAACTATCTCAGTTCCATATACTTCTATAGACATTATTCATGCCAACGAACAAATTGAAAAAAGAGTGGCCATTTGGTTGACAGTTGCCTTTAATAATTCATTTAAAAATAATTCTTCGACTGTAAATGTTTGCTTAGAGACGAATTCCGAACAAACAACCTTAATATCAGCAGTAATTCAAAATATTCCTGTTGACATGTTGGTGGACAGTGGTTCTAACATTTCTTTAATTTCTTGGTCTTGTTTGAAATATTTCAAGTTCAATAGAATTCCCACTTATCGGCGTATGCGTGGAATTGGAAACCAAGGGGTAGAATCTACTTCATTCGTTACCGCAGTTGTTGAATTTCCGGAAATTTCACTGGAACTTGTATGTAGTTTCCTTATTTGGCACACCTGCTACTATAATGTGTGATAGGGGTAGGATGTTTGAGAGTGTAACTTTCCAAAATTAGGTACGAGAGTTAGGCTCTTCGTGCATTTTATTACCCCAGAAATGCATTGGGAGAATGGGCAAGCTGAACGATATTGCCACACTGTTCTTAACATGTTGCGAGTTGAAGTAAGAAGTAAAGGCGCTCAATGGTCGGATGTGTTATGGAAAGTTTAACTTAAATTAAATATGATAAAACATACTAAGCTACCCAAACATCAGCACTTCAACTATTAGTAGGAATAGAGGCCGCAACGCCTGTAATTAAGTCACTAATTAGGGACGTCGCAATAGAGAACACACAAGTCCGAATCAAGAGGCTCTCCTTAGTTTACGAAAGCAGAGAGCATCAGAGTTGCATACAGAAAATCAGCAACGCCAAGATGCCTATGTCAACGTGCGTCGACTGCAGCCTCATAAATATGCCGTCGGAGACTTCGTCTTCGTGAGCAAGACATCACACAGAGTACTGGAAAACTGGATTCCGGTATGCGGGGTGCATACAAGATCATCCGAGCTCTGAGCTTGAGCTTGAGCTGAGCTTGACATGCAAATACTGCCTCTGGCAGCTTTTGGCGTTCACCAGGCGGACGCTACGAGTTTTGGTACCGCAGGCGAATTGATTTAAACGCTAACACTATAATGCTTCAGATAATGATAGCGCATAACCATCATAAGATAGCATCAACCTGGTGTGGATCAGCCTTCAGGATGCCAGGTCGTTGACTGTGAAGACCAGCCTCAAGCAGGACCAAGCTGTGTGGGTCAGCCCTAACCAGCTGCCAGCTCCGGGGCAGTCGAGGACGCCGTACCGTCAGGAGAGGCCGTGTTAGAAATACCGGCCGCCTGATCCACCGCTTGATATATATTTTTTGCAACAATTCAAACCCCACGTGGGGCCACTAGGGCGAATACGATATCATATGAAAGAGCGCTGCTTGCACATTCTCAAGCATTTTTCTTTTATTTTAGGCCGCATAGTTAGTTATCTCCGATGTTTGCATACTTTTCAGAAATCTTAAAAAAAAGTGGTTTTATACTTATTTGCCTTTCGTAAACTGACCTCGACCTATGTCGATGTATGGGGACAACCAAATGTATAGGGTACGGAACATTTGGTGCGCGAGCCCCACTCGCTCTTGACCGATTTTTTAAACTAGTTTTTAGTTTGTAGTTTTTTTTCATTTGCCATCATGTATGTTGCGCCTATGAAAATATTTTTCTTTCTTTCTTTCAACAATATTAGTTTCATATTGCCAAACAGTTCGTGATAAGGCCCCTGCTCCCATTTCCAATAAAACCAATTTGATTTTATTTGGTCTTCTATTCCGTTAACCAGGCACAGTATACCTATATATTTCAAGTCAAACCAAAGGGTTTCTTTTACCTTAAATTAAACTAAGAACCAGATATGGAATCAGACCCCAATAGGTATGCGCAAGGATTTACAAATTGTATAAATGTTTATTTTTCTCTGGTTTCTGGTTCTATAAGGTTCATATTTCGGTGGTAATTGTTCCTTAAGACGATAACAGGCGTATTGCGGTCGGATTCATCATTAATAAATTATTATTCATAATTAATTTAAGCAAGCTTTCGGCGTTGTTGCTATGCCGACTCGTTATACGATTAACGTAATTACTCAGTACATTCCTGTTTGTCTAATGCTGCAGAATTTGCAGAGCTCATTTGTATATTAAATTAGCGGCCGCCCGCGGTTTCACTTGCGTGGTTCCCGTTCCCGTGGGAGTATCAGGATAAAAAGTAGCCTAGTATGTTGTCCACTAGTTGAAGTCTCTACATACCAAATTTCATCCAAATCAAGTTCAGTAGTTTGTTCGTAAAAAGTAACAAACAAACAAACTGACATACTTTCGCATTATAATATTAGTAGGATGTTAAGCTGAATATAGTCCGAGGTCTAAGTAAAGGAAGCGTTGGTAATTAATTCGTATGTTTAATAATGGGAAGATTTTAGTAATAGTAATAATCTATTATGCACACGACAAAAAACAATTAAACAGAGAAAAGACAAACAAAAAGGAGACGTACTTATGCGAGGCAGCTTTATGGGTGGAAAACAATCTCTTCAAGGCAACCTTGAGTGAAAGAGAGTAAAAGGATAATAGAGAATTAGTTTGGCTTTATGTGTGTCTTGAAAGAGGGTTGTTAAGGAAATCCAATGGTTGAGAATTACAGGATAAATCAAGCATACTTTATTGATCATGTAGTATTTATCAATAATAGAACGGAATAAAACAATAATTTGGTATACTTTGTGACAAAGTCATTACCGGCAGTGCTGCATTTTAAATTCTGTTAACATTGTTGGTACAATATAGGTAGGTACATAGTTGAAGTAATATACACAATAAATAAAAAATTACAACTACATTTGGTAAAACCTAAAAAGGTTTATATGGCACTGTAGAGGTAAGAAAACCAATCAATTGTCTTAATTTAAGTGTTTGTAATAATAAATAAAAAAATAAATTTAAAGTGCAAAACCACTTAAAATATTCAGAAAAAATTAAGGTTTTACAAGGATCATGTCCTAAATACACTAAACCCCGGTTGTACCAAAATAGCTATTTACGTATACTTATACTTTATACGTTTTACACTATGGTAGTTTCTTTCAATTCAATTCAATTCAATATCATTTATTCAGTCTAGGCTGTTACAAGCACTTATGAACGTCAAAGAAGCTACGCCATCGGTTCACAAACCCTACGGCGCGGGAGACCTTGTAACGAGAAGAACCGGCAAGAAACTCGTCAAGGATTATATTTTTTTTGCCAAGGGCTATTTGTTATTTGGGCTTTTTCGATTGTGTTGAGTCAGTACCTTGGAATTATTAACGGCCTGAATAACTTTCAAATTACGAATTGAAAGGGATTGTGATAGATTTAAAATTAGACAATTAGCCCCCCGGATCGCAATCGATCGATATAATATAAAATGTATTGATCCTATTGATTCGATACGATTTTTGGATCGATCTACGTAGTGTCGAATCAAGTTTTTTAAGAAATAAAAGATGTTGATAAATATTTAACAAGAAAATATACTAGAAAAAAGCAACTAGTCTCATGTCGCCCTGACGGGATTCGAACCCGCATCCTTGGGAGTCCGGCCCAATGCACTAACCAATTATGCTACAGAGACCTATGAGGACACGTCTAGTTTTTCTAGTATATTCACCGTTCTACGGTGTTGGCCACCGTCGTTCCATCAATGAGAGAAATATCCTCGCATTCGAAAGAAACATCTTTACAGATGTTTGACTATCGATTAAGATGAAACAGCCATTTAATTATAACTTTTTAATTTTGCATTTTACAATGCTATTTTTATGTGATAAATATTTAACAAGAAAATATAATGCGGGTTCGAATCCCGTCAGGGCGACATGAGACTAGTTGCTTTTTTCTAGTATATTTTCTTGTTAAATATTTATCACATAAAAATAGCATTATAATTAAAAGATGTTGTTTCAAGTCATCAAAATATAACTTAACAGTAAAACCAGGCACTTAACTTTTTAAAATTTGCCAACCTTAAAATTTCAAAGTTAGTACTCAAAATCCCATCCAACTGCAGCGAGGTGTGAGACAGGGAGACGTCATTTCTCCGAAACTGTTCACAGCTGCGTTGAAGGACATCTTTAAGCTCTTGGACTGGAAGGACATCATCATTAATGGCCAGTATCTGACACACCTCGTTTTGCCGATGATATAGTCCTTATGGCTGAGATCTTGGAGGACCTGAACACAATGCTCAAAGATCTCCGTAGTGCTTCCTAAAGACTGGGTCTTAGGATCCCATCAATCGATCAAAATCCCATGTTGAACCCACTCCAGTTCACGTTGGGAACACTACACTCGAAGTTGTTAACCACTACGTTTACCTTGGCCAGACAATCCAGATAGGCAAGTCCAACTTCGAGAAAGAGATCTCCCGTCGAATCCATCCACCATCTTATCTAAGCCTGGCGCCATAACAACAACGTTTTCAGGATTTTTGTGTTTCGGCAGTTAGAGATAAGATAGCAAGTTTCTCAGTGATGAGGATTCCGGGAGAGGCTCGCTTCCATCTTTGGCCTTATCAATTCTTAACATCAGGCAGGATGAAGGTCAAGAGTCTCCTCGTTGTTCATAAAAAAAAGATGAATATTGGAGAAACTGGCCGTAAGTGGTACACTCTTACCCAATCCACAGTCTTCTTTTGTGATTGATTCATGGATTATTATAACCTTACATACACTTTATTTCATAAATACCTCGAGGAGAAGCAGGTGCATTAGAGGAGTATCCTGAGAATGAAATATATGAACATCATAGTCTCAACTCAGTGACGCCACATTTAACATTGGTCGGCGGCAATTACCTATCTTTGCAACAGCAACGCGACAGCAGATATTGCGTGATAATTGCTTTACGTCACGTATCAACAGTGCGGCCTCTACCGAACAAACGATGAACTACAATGTACATTCATTTAGTTCCTGTTATTGCTACCAAAATGTTTTTGGCACTAGCGTCATAGCAACACGTGGCTCACTCTCGCACCTAGGAAGGAGCACGAAAGAGTGAACATACGTAATACCATTTTTATGTCGACGTTCTGCAGCGATCGCGCGATATCTGCGCGCTGATTGCTATTTTCTACGTAATAGCCCCGCGGGTCTGATATTGTCTGGAAACAAAAGTGACTGGTTGCAACCCATCGTTTTCAAATAAACCCTGCCCATTTACGTCTCGTCTATCACGAGCCAACTCACGAGGTCTTACAACAATTAAATATTTATTGTGTCTCATTTTCCCGTACCTGACGAGATAAGAGGCTTTTACTATCTGCTCTGGAAAGCCAGCAAATGGGACATTCTATGTTATTTTTCACTCCCAGTTCAGTGGGCCTCTTCGACGTTCTTGTGAAGTCTTCGCTCAATTATCGCCTCCATAGTGTGAAGTGTGTCAAAATGTGACAACTTCAATAAAAAGAAAACGCAAACAAAACCGTTCTTTTGACATGATGGTTTCTAATAGATGTTGCTGTAGTTTCGCTGGCTGCATATAAAACATCCCAGAATATAAGTAGTTCACACAAAAAACAATTGAACCCAAACCATCACGCATAAGTAAGCTAATAACACGGTAAAAGAAACTTCTATCTAATCAGACGTCCAACAGGCGGACAAAAACAAATGCCAGCGCGGGTGGGGTGAGGCGCCCGGCCGCGGCACTCGATCGGCGACCGTCGCGGTGAGCGCTCGTCTCTTGTGTTGTGAGCATGTGTCAGTGAGCGCGATGAAGGGCCGACACCAGTTCCGACGCCGCTTCAGCTTGCAACCCTCTTTTATGAAAGAGGACCATGAGGAAGAGAGACGCCCGCACAGGTGATTAGAAATGTTTGAAGTTTTGTTACAAAACATCAACTTTAATTGGAAAAGTACGATTCTTGAAATAATGTATGACTATTGGTAAATTGGAACAACAAAACATTTGTCATACAATAGGGTTTCTAATAAATAACGTGAAATAAGCTACAGTTTTCGAAACGCAGTATAAAGTTTGTAGTCACGTAGTTCGTAGCACACACGTTTTTGTTTGGGACTACGTCGTAGACGCTTTTCATCGAGCTGTTGTCCTTTCAACATCTCTGGTGGTCTTTGTCTCTCTCTATCTATCTACATTTACTGTATTCAATATTCTTATAATTTCCTTTCAAACTATTTATCTTGTGTTTATACTTTCGCAGTTTTCAGTAAGTTTTGACCAAACGCAATTTTTTTTCACTCGTTTCATAATATAACTTTCTCAATTATTGATAAAAATTCAATCGAAATAATTTATTTTAAACGTTTTAAAGTATGCTCATTCATAGCGTTAATACAGGTTTAAAAACGCGAACTTTTACAACAAGCAAATGTATTAGAAAGCTTTTTCAAAAATATTTATCTAGGTACTTTGTTATCATTAGAAATGATATTTCCTTTTACAAAGGTGCTTTGCAGCAGATGTTGATTCAAACCCGTCGTTTATTACTCGGCAGGAATATTATTTTCATAAAAACACGCAATATTTTAACGGCCCGCCCTTTTGGTTCGTTGGAGGGTTAAAATGCTTCGCCTTTTTGCGTTATTTTTGTATGGAGTTGACTAACAAAGGATATATTTTATAGCGAAGCGGTTTTTTTTTAAATTACGTTTATTCATCATTTGCTAGCAGAACACTGGTATCCAGAGAAGAATAGATTATCTATTGTATCTCACAAGCCAAGGCCTGAGAGGTTAAATCATCCTATCCTACTACTATCATAAATGCGAAAGTATTTCAGCTTGTTTGTTTGTTTGTTTGCTACTTCTTCACGCTAAAATTACTGAACGGATTAGGATGAAATTTTCACAGAGATAGTAAATAGCTTGGATTAAAACATAGGACATACTTATACTAGGAAATATTTGGTATCCCGATACTTCCACGGGAACGGGAACCACGCGGCTGAAACCGCGGGCGCCGGCTAGTATTTATATAAAAAAGTGAACGTTTGGATCTCTATTACTTAATTATACATGAACAGCTGAACGGATTTCGATGAAATTTTGCATTGGGGTGCCCCAGACCTTGAATAGTACCAAAAACATTTTATCCTTTTTGATATTTTCCTACGGGAAACGGAAACCAAGCGGATAAACCCCCAGCCTTTATTGTAATAATCACAAGTTTCAAAAAAATCTGAGAATCTCACTGACAATAAGTCCTCTTCGCTGAACGTCCCAATAGCAAATAAACGCTTTTTTTCTTATTTATTTCGCGAAAGTTCTAAAAAAACTATTTTCGTTTTAAATACACCCTTTTTCGGGTTCCGTAGCCTAATGGCTAAAAACGGAACCCTTATAAATTCGTCATGTCTGTCTGTCTGTCTGTCCGCCCGTATGTTACAGCCACTTTATTTTCTATGCCTATTACCTACGTTTTAGCACGTAACAAAAAGCACGTAATAAAAAAAATGCCTGGCCAGCTACCACCATCTTACCTAAGTCAGACGCCATGACAACAATGTTTTCAGCATTGTTGTATTCCGGCCGTTAGAGAAGGCCAGTTTCACAGTGGTTGAAGATTGCGAGAAAGGCGCGCTTCCACCTTCAGCCTTATGATGAAGGCCTTGCGTCTCCTCTTTGCTTTTAAAAAGATAACCAATTTTTAGGCTAATAAACTGTTTTCATGCGTGTTACGTTTAGTAAGTGACCAGTTATTTATGCTCGGTGTATCGGCCCACCAATGCGCTACGAAAAGTCGCGCAAGGGTAAACTATCATGTTGCTACGAAAATCTATAATAATTCCAACTGTTGCACTAATATTGATAACTATAACTAATATTGATCTTAGCACTGGCTACGACTTAGTGATGCAAAATGACTCATCACTCACACTCACACACACACTCACACACACACACACACACTCTTCGCTCTAAAGCATGATGATCATGTCCTTATTTCGGAATACAAAATGTTATATTAGAAATAAAAAAAATGACGAGCACTGTACTTATACTTCATAATCATGTTTTCTTTTATTCAGTTTAACACACACACACACACACACACACTCACACAACCCTTGCAAGGTTTTTTTAATAATAACTGGGCAGACAGGATGTGGTCTAAGGTGTTGCATGCTTGCCCAGGAAATGTCTATTCACTCTCGCCTTGAGAAGGCCAAGGTTGTAGGAATCGGGGAACACATGAGCAGGCAGCGCATTCCATTCTTTAGCGGTTCGCATAAGAAATGTATAGGGTTGGCAGCAGCTGACTGCAGTAACTTGAGTGTTTAAACTTATAAACATCAGTCTTATAGCCACACTTCAACAACGCCACGTTTGGCATTGGTAGATGTTGTCCGGAAATAATAGTGACATGCCCGCATCAACAATAGTTTTCTAATAAAAGTTTAGTTTTCAACTAGTTTTTCTCAAACAAATTCTCTTTTTGCTTCTAGTCCAGCTTGGAAAAACTTTTTTTTTAAGTATTTTAAGTCACAATAGGGTAGGTCGATAATTTTCGATTCTTCTATTATTAAAAGACTAACAGTTCACCTTTATATACCACTAGCGGCTGCCTGCGGTTTCACCCGCGTGGTTCCCGTTGCCGTGGGAACATCGGGATAAAAAGTATTTTATGTTGTAATCCAGGCTATACCTGTGCCAAATATCATCGCAATCATTTCAGTAGTTTTAGTAGTCCGTGAAAGAGTAACAAACAAACAAATAAACAAACAAACATACATACTTTCAGATTTATAATATTAGTAGGAAGTAGGATTAAAATGGTAGATTTGAACTTAATGATCGTAGTAAAAAAGCATTGCCTTTCTTTTTCCTAATATTTACTTATTATGTATTTGTATATTTTCCTTTTAAATTCCATTATATTATACTTTATTTCTTTTATTTATCTGTATTAACTATCTTTTCCATAATTGCACCCACTCCCCTTTGCCTTCTTCGTTATTATTTTTCTACCCAAGGTTGCCTGGAAGAGATTGCTATTTAGCAATAAGGCCGCCTTTTGTATGCTTTCTGTCTGTTTTTGTTATTTCTTTATTGTTTGTCTTTTTGTGCAACAAAGTGTTTTTATTTTTATTATTAAAAAGTATTTCGCTCTAAAGCAATTTTTAGGTAGGAAACAATAATTAAAGAACATTTAGATAGGAAATATAAACCATAAATAAAGGCAAGCCACTTGCCGGATTGCAAATGGCATTTTATATGCCATATTTTATAGCCATGAGTGCAGCGCAAAACTATATAATACGCGAGAACATGAAAATTTCATACGAACTAGCCGAAACTCAATAAAGGTAGCTTATGTCGAATAAATACGACAGTTAGGTACGTGTTTACTGTTTTATCACTGATGTTTATAGCTTTAGTTCACAATCCTAATGGGATGTTTTGAAGGTATTCATGCGAGCCACACGTATGTACAAACGTAACTGTTATATAATATTAAGAAAACTTAGGTGAAATTTCCTCGAGGGTCTAAAAAGAGCACTAAAGCAATATTGCTAAGTGAATTCCCTGACAATTCATTTATTTGTTTATTTCCTATGGAATTTTCTATTAGTAAGTGTTCTTGCCTTGCCTTGCCTTTAAAAAAATAAAAGCAAATTTTGGTACACTATCACTGACACAGTTCTAAACGGGTGTCCTTTCGGTCGCATAATGTTTTTAGTTATAATGCCGTTTGGCATAATAGTTTTGGCATAAAGTCTTTTCGCGTAATTTATGATAAGCAGAGTTTTATGAACGCAGAATGGTTTTATCGGCATAATTCTTACTTACTCTTATTACTTTATCATCATTTTAATAACCATACAATTAAAGGGCATAACTATTATATATCTAAAGGCAATTTATCATTAAATCTGAAATGCATTATGGATTTATCCATAACAATACCATCTGAAACCATCAGCAATTAGAGTAAAAGTTTTTATTTAAGTTAGCGTGTTTGGGCGGGAATTAAGTGCCGACCTGCCGTGCCCTGCCGTTGCCGTGGTACTTGTATGCCCAATACTAGAGTGCAATTTAGAGCCCGGAGGAGCGGAGGGAGAGCAGCCCTGCGTAGCCGGTCGCGGTATCTGGTGTTTTGCTACGCAAGGGCGAAGGGGCTGCACTTCCCGCAGCGCCGGAGACGTGTACTTCCCATTTGCATGCTTGCATGCTTGCTTGCTTGCATTGCATTTGCATGGATTGTATTATGCGTTGTATACTTGTTAACATTAAGTATTTGCCATATATTTTATGATAAAGATTGATATGCTTATATAAGTATGTTATGATAAGTAATTGTTATGGTGAAGACATTTATACAAAAAAAATATACTGAAATAACATTATTACCAAAGAGGTTATGTGGAAAAATAGTATGCGTTATGATTTATCCTGTATGCACGTTATGCGAAATGATGAGTATGCCAATAAACGTTATGCAGCTCTAAAATATGGCTTTCTGATTTATGCAACCGAATATAGACCCGTTCTAAACATCATAGAAAATAAACAATCAAATTAATTGTTAGTGAAATGTTAGCGCTCGTTTTAGACCCTCTGAATGTTGGTTCTGGGAAAGATTTTCTCAGCCGTTTAATGTTACCGAATTATTCTCTTGTGGATTTTGACATATTTATCTTCATACATGACATGATTCGTAATATTTACTAGCTTTAAAATAATATGTACATCATTTATAATATTTTTAACAAAATCTGGAAATGTTTACATTTTATTTTTTATTTCTTATGAGAAAATCTCTGTTTATTTGTTAGCCATGGGATGAGAGGTTATATAGACTGTAGTAGCCATGATATTAGATTTAACATATAAATAACTAGTTGCCACTCGCAGTTTTAACCCGCGTTTTTCCCTTCCCATGAGAATATCAGGATAAAATGTATGTGTGCAAATTTTCCTCCATGTTTTTTTCGTTTTTAAGTAATGGAGTAACAAACACCCCAACTTTTACATGTAAAATGTTAATAGGTTAGGATTTTAGGATTGCAATATAAAATTTTATTGCTTAAAGTAAAAAAAAGGATCATTAATAAATTATTTTATAAAATACCTATCCTAACTGTACAGTCTAACTAACATGTGTACTAAAAGATTCGCTAACTCCCGCCATATCACTCCAACTCCGACTGAAACATTTTGCCGCTGACCCACAGATACAATTAATAGTATTAACAAGTTAAACACAACTTTATCTTAATTGGCTCTAACTTGCTTTTCCATTCAAATCCCTTGTAAACCGAATCATAATTTGATTTGCAACTTCTAAGCCGTACGAACGGTTCGAACTACACGTTTTGGTTGGAGATTGAATTAAAATTTCATTCGAAATGTATGTTAGTCTGCGAATTGAAATTTAACATTGATCAGACTCTGAGATAAGAAGATTAAGCACTTATGTTAATGAAACATAATTAAAGGAGGCATTTGCTATATTACCTAAAACAGACAGAAAATTAACGACAAATTAGAGGTTGCCCGCGGTTTTATCCGCGGGGTACCTGTTCATGTGAGAGTATCAGGATAAAGTATATCTTATGTACAATTTCGGAGGGGTTATTTAACGAAAACTCGGTTTATTTCCAGTTTCGTCGCTGTTGTGACGGTTATACTGTATGAAAATGTGACAGTAATGGTTGCTAGGTGATTTTCTGTTAGATAATCAGCCTGCCAGTCGTAATGTATTTGTCTGTATGAATAGCCGTTCAACCGTTTATACAAACAATCTTTTCCACAATATTAATAAATATATAATAAATAATTGCATCAAAACACACCAATTACCTAGCCCACGTTAAGTTTCATTAAAAACTTGTGTTATCGATACTAGATAACGGATAAACATATATTATTTATATGCTTTTTTTGTAAATACATACATATCAAACACCCAGACCAAGACGAATAGACATGTTCATGCACAATAATATTTGTCTTGTCCGGGGATCGAACCCGGGACCCCTGGCGCAGTAGGCAGGCTTAGTACACCTACGCAAAACAGGTCATCAATACTATTAATCACTTTAGGTTTGTGCATGTTGATGGTTAAGAACTTATGCTCCTAGCTTAATTAGAATCAATTAAATTAAATAAAGATAACATTCTCACAAAAAGAAATACCAAGTTGAAATTATTTTTCATATTATTTTTGGTTATAATAATAATATTGTCTCAAAAAATACTCTACAATAAAAGAAAAACCTAACAATCGTGAAGTTAGTAAAAAATCATCAAACATAAAAAAAAGGCTAAAGACGTCTATTACGCAAGTATTTGAATTTCTTCGCTTACAAAATGTCGTTGTTATATTTCTTTGACAAAAAAAATTGTTGGCATTTTGTAGTCAACCAAAGGTACGGCAAGATAAAAAGTAAAAAGCGAAGTAAAGGTTTCTTTTTTCGTGCTAAATTATAGAAAATTGCCCTGATATGTCAACCTTTGAATCAACCAACAGAGATGTAATAGGTTTATTAACTGCTGTGTGTGGCAGCACAATTCAATAATAACGTCTTTTCAAGTATAAAGAATAATGGGAAATAAATATGATATGTACCATAAATATGTACCTATCAGAAGCCGGTACACTTAGCTGCTCCTTACTTATATTTATATATACCAAACCGGTACCGACTGGCGATCAGCGCTGGTCAATTCAATAGCTAATCATTACGCTGAATCGGAACCGTTTTGGGAAAACCCGTGCCTTTTTTGTTATTAAACTTTGATTCGTGTTTAACGTTCTTGTGTTTGAAAAAATAAACACAATTTAATTGAGTAAATTGTGTTTTTTTTTTATAAAAGACTGTTTTCACATCACTCGATCTGATACACCGACACATCGGGGCAAGTAAAATGTATAAAATATGTACTTGCCTTTCACCTAATCCGATCCGATATCGGATATCGATATGTCGACGGCGACATCGGGGTATCGGACGATACTGTTTGCCGTAATTTTTGTTTTACTATTTTAACTCTGTAGTTGAAAGTATAAGTTATCATTTTGGTTTCCACTTATTTCCACCACAACGTAGAAGACTAAAATGCACAATTCTTATTGTTTAAAAACCGCTATTTAAAAAAAAATATGTACAAAATCGTGAATCCAGACTATAGATGCGAAGTCGGTTATTAAATGCATTGTTTGTTATTAATGGTTATTTAACCGCATTTTACGCTTATTACGGTTAAATAAAAAATCGTGTATAATTCGCCGAAAAAACATTTTTTTCGGTTTCGGTGAAAATGGTGTACATTCGACGACGTTGCCACTTCGTTCAAACGAAGCGGCAACGTCTCGTTTGTTCAAATTATGTACATAAGTTTTTGACGACCTGTTTGGCGCAGGGGTACTAAGCCTGCCTTCTGCGCCAGAGGTCCCGGTTTCGTTCCCCGGACAAGACACATATTTGTGTGCATGATCATGTCGATGTGTCTTGGCCTGGGTGTTTATTATGTATATTATATATGTATATAGTGTGTGTAGTCCTGTATTAACACACACGTACCTCTTCCAAATATATAAGACGCCATTAGCCTTAATAAATATCCAATATACTACAGAAAAACAGTCTTTTATTAACAACCGTTGCGCTGAACCTTACATTTCGTTGCATGTATGTATTAAAAAAAGTATATAAGTATGTTTATCCGTCAAGTAGTATTCATAACACAAGTTCTTGATGAAACTTAAAGTGGGCTAGATAATTGGTGTGTTGTATGCAATTATTTATTATTTATTTATAAGTAGGTATTTTTAATAAGTATCTACCTAGTTTGTATATTTTAGTTACGTAAATTATTTACGTTTACGTTAAATTACTTATATTTAAAGCTGGATTATGTATATTTTGTCGTTTTAAATATGATTTAAAAAACCTCAAATGAAATATACGTACATCTTATGTTTTGGCGCGCACTGTTCATTGAAATAAAACAACTTTTACGGATATCAAACGCGCTATATTTCCACGAACTAAGTTGTAATTGTCCGGACAATTACAACTTAGTTCGTGGAAATATAGCGTGTTTGATATCCGTTAAAGTTGTTTTATTTCTCAAATGAAATCTTTATCCTTCGGATATCGATATTTCACTTCATCTAGGAGTTGACTACACAATAAAAAGACAGATTATTTACCCTTTTTCTTTGTCGCAGTCAGATAATTAACCGTTAATAAGCGCATTTTATCGGTAGCTAACCAAAAATTTGGTTAAGTAACGGATTTTTTACAACTATAGTCGACACTGAGAAGACAAATTTTATAGGCCGATTACATTGGAACCGATATCGGATGTCGTTGTCGGCCCCGGTACCGATATTGAATCATTTATTAAAACAATATCAAATTTATTATTGAAGCATATAATAAATTCAATATTGTTAATTTGCATTTTTCCAAAAGAAAAATTGTGTATTTCGTACGTACCACTAAAACTTTTGTGGATCACATTAAAGTTCTCTTCTAACTCCATTCGTTTGAAAATCCAAAGTTACCTCGGCGTACACTTTTATCACACAACGCAGGCAGCTGTCACGTGCCGAGCTAACCAACCACGATGCCTTATTTAATAAACTTTATTATAGTCACAAAGTTGAAATTTTGCATAAAATTGTTATACCTAGTTATTTTTTCAATTACTGGCTTAATACAATTCTCTATATCGAACATTACTGTGACAATAATTTAATTTTGAAATTACTTTTAATACACAATAATATTACTTATATGATTTAACAGGAAAACTAGATACAAAGTCTTAAAGTTTTTAGGAAGATTAAGAAAAGGCCCCGGCAATCAAATCAACTGAAATCTTTGAAACAGTCGTGTAGGCAGTTTCAATGGACTCATTGTTAAAGCAATATTGGAGCTCTCTGCTCCACCTTAATGACTCAAAACTAGCACAGCCCAGCCCCTTTTCAATGAAGTCATGTCAAAGGTAGTCGAACCCGAAATTCATCATGTCATAAGAACGTTTCGTATACAATACTCTTCAAATTCGTACCATGACCCTCCCTCGACAAAGTAATATTTTGTTATTCCTGACCATTGAGATGTATACGAATATATGGCTAGAAATCCCTAAAAAATTGACGTGCTTATCTATTCGATGATACTTTATAATGGTGGATTTAACTATGCAGCTAAATGATAATTTTTAAATAGAAAAATATTGGAAAAAAACAACTCGGCCACAAGTGAATTCTCAGATGGGACACGAACTCACGACCTTTGGAAATCCGGTCCAATGCTCTAACCACTGAGCTACCGAGGATTCACTTGTGGCCGAGTTGTTTTTTCCAATATTTTTCTATTTAAAATTTATCATAAGTATAAAAAAAGCATTGACAAATGCCATAAATTAAAAAATCTTAAATATGCAGCTAAAGTAAGTTTCATTATTCCTTATTTTGTTAGGTTGGTACCCCTGTATGTCAAGAAGGCGCGTACGCGTTAGAAACATAATTTCAAACAACTTTATTTTCACCGCTTTCTAATATTTCGAGCATGATTTAAAACAGAATCCAAACTTAAAAAGTCTTTATCGAATTCTTATCCTAAATTAACCTAACCTTTTGACAGAAATTGACAGGATAGGACAGACCTAACAAAAAAGGGAATATACGAGAAAACGCGCTATACTGAAAATTCGCAAGTAAAATATCGATATCGAAATACTTTTGATATAGTTGTTGTAAGTTTCTAAAGAAAACTATCTCAGTTCCATGTATACTTCTATAATTATTCTTCCTGCCAACGAAGAAATTGAAGTTGTCATATTTTGACCCACTTCACACTTTGAAGGCACCAAACTTCTGTCAGAAAGTAAGCAAATTTTAAAAGGGTCGTGGTACGAAATAGCAATATCATTGAAATAAGGTCCAAGGAAAACGCTTAGCCTTCATCATACCTGATGTCAAGTAATGATAAGGCAGAAGGTTGAATCACACTTCTCTGAAACCCTCAACCACTGAGGAACTGGCTATCTTATTTCTAAACTGCCAGCACACTACAATGCTGAAAACGTTGCTGAATATTAGTCAATAAAACCGAAAATAAATGTCAATGTTTCATTAATGAATTTAGACAAGAACCTACTCACGTTTTTTTTCATCGCATGAAGTTCCGGTTATAAATTACTAGCGGCTGCCCGCGGTTTCACCCGCGTGGTTTCTGTTCCCGTGGCAATATCTGGATAAAAAGTAGTCATTGTTTTAATCCAGGCTATCTTCTAACTGTGTGCCAAATTTCATCTAAACCGGTTCTTAGGTTTTGCGTGAAAGATTAACAAACAAACAAACAAACTGAGATACTTTCGCATTTAAGTTATAGAATAGTTTATGATTTTGTAATTTTTGCATTTTTCAATGCTATTTTTATACTTATGGTAAATTTTAAATAGAAAAATATTGGAAAAAATTAACTCGGCCACAAGTGAATTCTCAGTTCCAGCCTGAGAATTCACTTGTGGCCGAGTTAATTTTTTCCAATATTTTTCTATTTAAAATTTACCATAATTATAGAATAGTATTAGAAGGATTTGCTTAATAATCAATCTGAAATGACAAAGTTCCTAGGCTGGAGCCTAATAGAGCTTGTTTTGAATGATAAAACCAAATTTGGATAACAAGCAACATTGGTATTGTTGATATACTGGACTTTATATGAACTTTTTTATTTCCAAAGTAAAATCTATATTATTTTGTGAACTCAAACGAAACAAATTATCGTTAAAATGAACAATACTGTTTTTTTATCGTTCAATATAAGCGCGATTATGCTCTTGTTCCGTTAAAACATTACACTAAATAAAGCACAGGCCACATTAAGTACGAAGCCAAATGAACAACTTCGGTCGCATACAGTGTGACCTGACCTCAAATATATTTTGCACCCTTTGGTATAAAGTCCTCACTTATCACGACAGAGGTCGGACCACAAAGGGCAATTTTACAGATTAAATACTTCGACGAACCCGAAAGAGTAATTAATAATGTTGATACAATTATTAATATAGTAATTAATATGAGAATGAAGGGAATGAGGTACAATGTGGCTGAAATTTGCTTAATATTAATGTCGTATGAAGATGATGTTAATATGCTAATGTCTTTTTGCTACGGCTTTATCGCCGTTTATTATGGTTTAGGTTGAGCCACAAGGAGAGTTTTATGAGTGTATTTCATTTTCATCCTACCCAAGGGGAATGCGGCTTATAATGTTCATAGCTAATTATCCATTTACAAAACAAGAAGTATCAACTTTAATTTCATTTGCGTAAAATTTCACCCATATTTCTAAGTATTTACCTCTACATCTTAAGTTTTGGCGCGCACTGTTCAATTTAATAAAACAAGTTTTACGGTTTTTTTTTTAAAGATTTTTGAAGTACGTTACGGTACCTTTTCAGCTGCCGTTTCTAAAAACTTAATAAAAATAGATCTTACCTCGTGAAATACAGTGCGCTAAAACTCGTAAACGTTGTTTTATGTCTATGTTTTTTTATTTACTTCTTACTGCAATAAATTAGTTCAATTTGAAAAAACATCAATCATGTATATTTATTTGTAAATCGTAAAGTAGATACCTACTTGCTTTTAAGAATATCTAAAATTGAATTAGAATTTAGATTATAAAAAGTAAAACGACTGACTGATTCAACGCTCAGTTGAAATCCACTGGACGGAAAAAGGGTAAAATTGGTTTTCAGGAAGTTTTCATTAGCACGCAAAATGACTTTTATGGAAAACGATTGGCTAAAATTTACTTTATCATACAAATATAGAGTGAAACTTTTGACTAGCACAAAGATTGGTCAGACGTACTGAAACTTTTTAATGGTACGAAGTCCGTACAGATGTAGTCTCGGACGGCCACAATATTATGTTTTTATCACAACGAGGCGAGCTTTTGGTTGTGAAAGCGTATACTGTACATGACAGGGTCATTACAACAGGTGTGTAACATCGCTTTTGTCTCTGATATTTGGCGACTTTTTTACACTTACGAACAACAATATTTTATCGCCTTTGTTTCTTTTGACATACTTTTTCTGTAATAGACCAAAATATGATAAATTAATTTAGTATACCTACAGGCTCTTTCTTTTTATGGAGTCGGTTCCAAAAACCAATCTCATATTGGCAGTTCGGACTATATTTGCCATAGTAAGATATGAGATGGGGGAATTAAAAAATAACAAATAACTTGTCTCTACTCCAAATATCACATCCATGAATGCAAAACAAACAAAACAGTGACTAAATTTAACAAAAAATAAATAATGACATGCCCAAATCTTATAAATCTGCAAAATACCCGTTTAAGAAAGGGAATCGATCGAAAAATACACCATTATGGTCAATGAAAGAGCGCCAACTTGACGTTTGATCGATGGAATGCTTCTCGCCAACAAAGCGGAAAGGAACCGATTTCAATTTATTTTTCACTACTGAATGGATAGAGTAATCGGCAAAGCTATTTTTGGCTCTATAATAACAATTTTCAGAAGGCAACTCTTTAAGACTCCAACTCCATAAAGTATTGTTCGTCGATTAGCTTTCGTAAAATTTCTTTATACAGGTTGTGAAATACGTATGTGATAATTAATCAAAGTAAGGTTACCGACTCCGGTTGTTGAACTTTTAAGGTACATTTTAACTTATAATATTATAAATGCGAAAGTGTGTTTGTTTGTTTGTCTTTCTTTCACGCCCTAACTAAGCAACTAATCGATTTGATTTTTGGTATAGCACAGAGTTAGTTGAAAGGACGGAGAGTATTCTCAAACTTTCAGTATGTGAAATTCTATAAACATGTGATTATCATTATTATTATTTGTGGTATATAGGGGCGCAGCTCCAGTGGTAGTCTTCTTCTTTGTCGTATCGCTCTTGGCAGAGCGGTCGTGGTTACGTCTAGGCGTCCACGTCAGTGGTAGGGGTGGACACAAGATTCCGCACGATCTCCCGCCATCTCTTCCGGTTGACAGACTGTTGGGCCCAGTCAGATACGCCTTTTACCACTTCAGATTTTACTTGGTCAGCCCAGCGCATCGGTGACCTGCCACGTGATCCGGTTCCCTCCACTTTGCCCTGAACTACCAATCGCTCTATGGAATCGTTATCCTGCCTACAGACATGAACAAAGTAGTGCAGGATGCGCAACTGTACTATGGCCGATAAACAAGCTCCTGGGTATAGATATGTTGGTGCGGAACTCCGTCCACAATATTCCTAGCATCCTCTACAGCACCACATCTCTAGAGCATCAATCTTCCCCTTTTCCGTGGTAGTTACTGCGTCCTAAAAGATCTATTGTAACTTGTAAATCGCATTCTTGCTAATTTTGGAAAACTAAATAACGAGTTTCATGCTCATGTAAGCACGATAAAAGCAAAGAAATAGGACGCTTAACTTCAAAAGCGTTTCAATTAAAAATATAAAATGATACCAAAACAAAAATATTCTCGGTAAACAAAAAGCAAGCGAATATCCACAACGGCCTACACAGTTTTCTTGTAACAACATTTTATGTATCTAATTTGTGAATGTTTCTTTGCATAATGTTTCCTCAATTTTATTCTGTATTTTTCTCCGATATGTAAGTAATACAGTTAATATAATTGATCTTGTCGAACTATCATTAGTTTTTATGGTAAATTTTAAATAGAAAAATATTGGAAAAAATTTACTCGGCCACAAGTGAATTCTCAGACGGGAATCGAACCCGTGACCTTTGGAAATCCGGTCCAATGCTCTAACCGCTGAGCTACCGAGACTTAAAGTCTCGGTTCTATTTAAAATTTACTATAACTATAAAAATAGCATTGAAAAATGCAAAAATTACAAAAATCATATATCATTTGTTTATTATTTACCGGGTTTCAGCAGTATTTAGTCCGCGTGGGTTTTTGTTTTGTAGTAAAATTCAGAAATAGTTTGGTATCATATACTTTGGACGGAATAAATGTATATTATTATTATTATAGGTAGGCGAGCAGGCAGTTGAAACAATCAATTGATGTTGATTGAATAGCTACTAATATTACCTAATCAATTATGGCTGAATTCAAGCAGTATTAGTACAGATGGAAATACTTATTTTCGCATTCATCCTACTTCCAACTAATATTATAAATGCGAAAGTATGTTAATTATTTTGTTTTTTTATTTGGTTGTTTGTTACTCTTTCACGCTAAAACTACTGAACGGATTTGGAAGAAATGTGGCAAAGAGATAGTAGATATCCTAGATTGAACATATAATACTTTTTATCCCGATATTCTTACGGACTGGGTACCACGCAGGTGAAACCGCGAGCGCGGCCAGTAATTTTGCTATAATCAATCCAAATATATCTATGTCGTATTACGATCTACACATATATGTAAGCTGAAGTTAAGCCTCCAGCGATATAGTAAAGAGGATTATTGCAACTTTTCTCGAATGCCCTTTGCAGTGAGATTATTATTTTGATATAAGTGCAGCACGTATATAAGCTATTTTACGTTATAAAAATAATAGTTCTCCCGCAACCGCGTTGAATTCGCTGATGTAAAATCGCTCCTTAGGGCTTAACTCAAAGGCTTTTTTTAGTCTGTATTTTTGTTAAAAACATCCTGATATCTTAAAAAAATTACAATTTTTAAAGTTACTTAAACTAAGAAATGGTTCATAAACAATGAATCATCAAGTTATCTGTGCAACCGTTACGAAAACGACAGTATTTCCTGGATTTCCTGGAAAATATTGAACTGATGTCAAATTAACCAATTATGCTACAGAGACCTATGATGACACGTCGAATTTTTCTAGTATATTCACCTTTCTACGGTGTTGGCCACCGTCAGAGCGACATGAGACTAGTTGCTTTTTTCTAGTATATTTTCTTGTTTAATATTTATCACACAAAAATAGCATTGTAAAATGCAAAATTAAAAATTTATAATGATGTCAAATTTTCAAAAAAGGGGACTGATGTAATCATTTTGAGTAATTGGTGAACATAAATAAAGTAATAAGCTTTTTTTATTAGAATTATTGTTATTCGCCACTTAAAAGTACTTATACTCCAAAATCTAAGAATATCTGTTTATATACCAATGATAATATTAATGTTTATTTTAACGTATCTAGCTTTGCTCGATTAAGAGAAACGATTTATTTGTTGTCACTGGGTCCGAATGGACCTACAATTCCGATTAATAGTTACTATAATTTCTTATACGAAACATTTCATCAACATGCATCAGCATGATAAGAATCGATAATCTAAAAATATAGTACTACGTAAACATTAAAGGGCTTTTGTAATAAAGGACCAAAGGACTCTAATATGCGTCACCAAGCAATGAATGAACCGACATTACGTTGAAATAGCCTGAATACAAAAATAAAATGTGAAATAATCGCCCTAATCCCCGACCAAAGGAATTATTGAATCGAGAACAATAAATTGCAGACATTCGTTTAGTTCTAATAAGTGCGTAGTCGATACGTTACAATAAAATGGCTACAAAGCCAAATCTGTAAGAGAAATTACTGCTTTAGATAACAATAGTTTAAGCTTTTTTTTAATTTTGCTTGTTAGTAGTCACGTAAACGGGTACACTACAAAAAGCCGGAAAATTAAATTAGGAAATTAATTATCACGAATTTCGAAATTCTGAATTTTATAATTCCGAATGATTTAAAAGTCCGGATACCACACATCCGACTTTTTAAAATGCCGAACTTTTACAATCACTCAAAATATTGAATTTCAAAAGTCCTAACAATCAAAATTCCGATTCGACAATAATCCGAAGTTTCATAAATACTAATTCTGTATATAAAAATCCGAATTATTCCTAATCCGAAATGTTAACGCCTTGTAAAGCAAAATAAAAAACACAGTAATGGCTTAAGCATAAAGGTAAGCAAGCAAGCATGCATGCATGTATGCAAGAGAGCAAGCAAGCGTGCAAACAAGTATGCAAGCAAGCGTGCAAACATGCAAGCAAGTAAGCATGCATGCAAGGAAGCAAGTAAGCAAGCATGTATGAAGCAAGCAAGCATGCATGCATACAAGATTTCTGTCACGGCTCTAAATAACACTCTAGGGGTAGGGCATACAAGACTACGGGTTGTCGGTTTTGCAGCAATTCGTTATCGCCACCTAATCCTGATAAAAATACTTTATGTTTCATTGTCATATGATAGAGTATCAAAACAAGATTGATTGATGAATTTTCAGATAATTATGATAATCGGAAAACCATTTTTCTGAGTAATTAAATATCGCACTTATGATTCATCGTGTTTTTTTTCAAAATACGGGCAACTGAAATTTCGTATTTATAACATTCGGAAAAATGAAATTCATGACTTTGAAGAATTGTGATTTTAATTCTTCGGAAAAATAAAAATTCGGACTTTTGGAAATCGGAATATTGAAATTCGGAATTAAGTGTTTCGGATTACTGGTGCTCCCCACGTAAACACTAGTAATATCATTTTGAATACATTTTACTACTAAGTACTATGTATTATGGCAAAATATACCGCTGATGCGCAAAAAAGACTTAGCTACAATTCAAAGTCCACGCAGATTACTCCACGAGCTGTCTTTGGTTTTAGTTTAATAAGTAGTCTTTTTTTTTTTATTAACGACGGGGAGACTCTTAGCCTTCATCATACCTGATGTTAAGTATTGATAAGGCTGAAGATGGAAGCGAGCCTCTCCCGGAATCCTCAACCACTGAGGAACTGGCTATCTTATCTCTAACTGCCGGAACACAACAATGCTGAAAACATTGTTATTATGGCGGCAGACTTAGATAAGATGGTGGTAGCTAGCCAGACGGACTCACAACAAGTCCTACCACCAACCAAACCGAATACAAATTGTACCCCCGCTGGGAATCGAACCCGGGACCCCTGGGTCTGATACCGGTGGTTGTTACCACTAGACCACAGAGGCGGTTACTTTAATTACGAAACTTACCAGGGACCATGGTCATTGGATAAGTAGCTAGTAGTCATCCTGTGACTACGACCAGGCAGCCCCTGAAAATAATAACAAAAAACGGCATGCGATATAAAAATAATTATAAAGCGCGTTTTAGTTGTTTATAAATTAAATGTTATTTATTATATTTGGTCTTCTACTAAAAGAACATTCCCATGTTCCCGCCTGCGGTTACACACGCGTGGTTCCCGTTTCCTTGGGAATTTCGGGATAAAAATAGCCTATGTTTTAATCAAGGCTCTTTTCTATCTGTCTGCCAAATTTCATCCAAATCGGCTCAGTAGATTTTGCGTGAAAGAGATACAAACTTCCATCCAGCCATCTATCCAAATGTCCTGACAAACTTTTGCATTTATAGTGTTAGTATGAGTATGATAGGACAGGATATCTAAGCATGCTTTTTTATAGTTTTGGCTTCTTCCGTTTTCCATAAGCAAGCTTAGGTTCAGCTCATTCATAATGATTGGCAGTGTCAAATAAGTACCTTCATAATCCTCACCAAAGTATAAAGTCAGCATTTTCGATTTATGTACAGGCAACAGCACGTCAGGATTAAGGTTCCATACGACTGAAGCGAAATAGTAATGGAAAAACCACGTAGTAAATAATTAAAGCGATTTAAAGGAAATGAAACTACACGTTTTTAAATCCGCTAATTAAACCAATTTCCAATAGTTTATGTAACCCCATTTGAGAATGATCTTGATTTTCGTATTTTTAGGGGGTCATTTCGAAAAGAAAAAGTGTCAAGGCAAAGTCATAAAATCGTATTTCTGGTACATTACAAATCTGGATAAAGGTATGAAGGAAATTATATCTTATTCCCAGGGCCCTTGTTCACTATGCCCACTTAGCGATTCCTTGCTCAAACCACGCCAATGTCATACTTGGTTTTGACATTTTCAAAATTCGTTTTTTCCATGATGCTCACAAATTTTAGAGTTATTGTACAAGTGCATGACAGTCACAAATTATATAGTTATTTAACAAGTAAAATAACTTTAAAATTTGTTAGTGTCATAGAGAAAATGCATTTCTAAAATGTCGAAACCAAGTACGAGATTGGCGTGGTTTGAGCAAGGCATCGCTAAGTGGTCATAGTGTATAAGGGCCCGGATTTGTAACATCTTCTCTAACCATACTATAGTTTAATATAAAAAAGTACATACCTTTTTCCATATAGCGTCTTAAACGTACACTGCGAAAACCACGTCTGTTACTGTCAACTGTGAGCAACAGCTGTTGTTTGTACATATCTGTAAAGCTAAAAAATACCATCATTTGATTGTAGTATCCAACAAAATGTGAACGTTAAAATGGGAAATAATCGTTACGATATGACCGAATTTTAAGCTCGCCCCGTTAAAAATAACGACAGCTTTGAAAATATGCTTCAGTTTTATTACATCCGAAATATTTGTGTACGTACGCAAAAATCATTATTATTTTTTATTTGCCAACCTTCGTTTCGCTGTTTGCATTTAACTGCATATTTATACTGTTTGTACTTTCATAAAGAAATATACTTAAATATGATTCTTTACTACACAAACAAAGGCAAAACTGAAAACCGATATATCATAATATAGATAAGGTACCTATGTGACATGGTAGCTTACCTACATTATGTTCTTAGGTGACATGTTTTGATTTTTGACGAATAAAATATTCGTGAGTCGAAGCTACGGTTAAGCATAATATTAATCACTAGCGGCCGCCCGCGGTTTCATCCGTGTGGATAAAAAAATCCTTTCTTAGTGCTCGAGGATCCTGTATGTTTGGGCTGTGCGTTATATGTCAGTCAGCCACGATATTGTTTTATTAATGTAGATTATGGCAAAAACAAATGTACCATGGAACCCATTCAATGATAATTTAAAAAAGAAAAGCTCGGAAAAAGAGACGCTGTTCTTAATTCAGAAACTTAAGAAATAAACGTGTTTACTTGGTTTTTTACTGAAAATCTACGTGGCAGTAGCACGCACTCCCGGTTTTTAAAGAATGTCATTCGGAACGAAACATTAAAGAAGTGCTTACAGAATAACTTAACCTAGTACACTTTTCGAGTATTCATATGTAATGTCGAAAACAAAACTTTGTCCGGATATTTGGCAATGGTGTACGGTCTACAAAGCCAAGGGGTTCTTGAACTCATATAAATTTAAAAGATTACTTTACAAAATCTGGCAAACGTTCAAAAGCTTTACATTTGTATTCGCACTATTCGGAAATAAATAATCCGTAATACGAATATGTAGGACTAAGTTTTGCAGTATTTTCCTTCACTATTGATAACGTCGCACAAGCTTGTTCCAATTTTCTTAAATCAATTGAAGTAAAAATATATAATTGTCATCATAAAATGCCTAGTTCTAAATTTATATACTTAGTTCGGCACATTTTATAGTTTTGGACAACTTGACCGTGTCCTTGAAAACCACCCGTCCGTGTGTACGTACAGTTACCTCATACTCGTACATATTCTCATAAAGTTACCAATTTCTTTAGGCATAAGAAATTGGCCGAGATAATGGCCGGGCTGGGTTGCATACGCCCTGCAGGTAACAAAAAATGTGCTATGACTAGTGAAATACTGTGGTACTTAGTTAACCTCTTGAGTACCAGAAAGCACACTCCCGCACAGCTTACAGCCACAGTCTTTTGGGCGGCATGCCTGGGCTAGATCGAAACACACGACCGTCATTGTAATCTAGCTGTAAGTTGTAGACCCTCGTTCATAAATAAGAACAGAATATACTTTCGCAGTGGCTATTAACGAACTTAAGTTATTTTTCATGTCTCATATTCTGAAAGTAACTCATAACTTGCCTAAAATGCGGGTTGAAAGTGATATGTGGCGGCCCTAGGGCTGTAATAAATTTGAAAAAAGAATAGGGGGTGTCATGTCAAATCGATATCTGTAATCTCTTTGGACTTTTATTTACCAAAGGTATGTAGGCAAAGGCACAGAAGCCTATACAGCTTACTTTGCTACATTATAAAATAATTTTGTAATATTTTTCTTATTAAATATTTTTTTAGAATATTCTGTTTGTTTTTACTTTCCTCATATTCAAAATGAAAAGTAGAGTATTTACTTCGGGTGTATGGACCCATAACAGTCTCGAACTATCGGCGCCCTCACCTCGTTCGGGCGCCAAAACACTCGACTGTTATGGGTGTCATACAGCCCTTGGTAAACAATCTACTATTTGTTTTATTAGCTCTTGATGTAACCTGTGCATTTGAAGAAAATGTAGATACTCCTTGCTTGATCATTCACAGACAAAAACATCATACTAAGTACGGTCACTCTGAACTAAACAAAAAAGCCTAGCTATTGTTATAGTTATCTTTTAGTATACTTTTAGTCCCATTTGCCGGGTCAATGGCTCACATAAGGGCAGGAGTACACGCGCCCTCTATCAAACGCTGATTCCATCTACAGTAGGCCGAGCATTCGGCATTTCCAGGCTGACCAACTGTCCTGCAATTCACAGGACGTCCCGTTTTACAACGTATCATTTTGACCGTGTCCTGTATTTTGATAAGAAAACACAGGATCATAGATGATCACAAAAACAAATATAATACGAATATTGACACGTTGTCCCGTATTTTTTCCCTAAATCCTGTAATTTTATTTCATGTACTGTCAAATTTGCACACAGGGTGGGCACCCTTAACTGACCACCACTCAAGCATCTACGTTAACGACCTTTACTGAATATCGCTTAGACTTTATTGCTAAACCCATCGACTTTGGTAAGACGAAAAAATTAAGAAGGTAAAGGTTATCTGTATTAAGTGGGGTTCAGAAGGCAATAACTGCTTTAAATATTGTATGAGGTACTTACTTAATTTTTGTAATTTTCACAAAAATATCAACATATTTTTAATTACTTAAGCTTGGGCTGACCTCAAACTCTTTGTCTAGTTAACTTACTTTCTAAATTCTTAATTGTAAAACCATTGAAAGCAATAAACTGACGACCATTGCAGATAGCTTTTGACAAGTAATATAAAATGTTCGGGAACAAAAGAAAACGCATATTTAATAATGAAACAAAATCAAGTATTACCGTCTGAAGTAGGTAACTTGAGGTACATAAAATTAAATGACCAGTATCTATTTAATTATTTTGATTATTCCATAATTATTATAATAGATTACCTAATCTATGTCAAGTAGGTAAAGAAACTTATGAGCTGTGATTGGCTTTTACAGCAGCTGCAACTTCACAGCAACCGCTAAAATTAAACTAATAAGATTAACCTTAACCTCGCTTTCCGCTTTCTTAACCAAGACAATTTGTAAAGGTTAATCAATTCCATAATATTACTTAAATTAAAACAAAGCAACCTTTTATTATCCTTCTTCTTAATTTAAAACTTCTTATCCAATATTAATTAAAATGTAGATCTCTTAGATATGCGAACAGACTAAACGTTTTTAATCATTCCTACGGATACATGGATTACTTTTAACTTAATCAGGAATAGGAGTTCTTGGGGATGAGTTCTGATGATATTATGATGAAATTATTGCATTTTGTTTTTATTTCTCACATTTCTATATAAGTAGGTATTGGAAAGTATTTACAAAGAAAGCTGAACGTTACTAATTGCTCTATTTTGATCAACATGAAATATTCACCCTCCTTTAATGAAATAAACATTTTTTAATATATCCGGTTAATACGCATGGATAAGTTAACAAGTTTTAAAATGGTAAACAGAATTTGGTTTGACTTTAAATAACAAATAAAAGATGACTCACGCTACACCGTGCCGGGTCCGAGCCGAGCGCGAGCTGGCCGAGTTTTTCATACAAAATATATCGGCCGAGGTTCGGCTCGGGAACGGTCCGGACCCGGCACGGTGTACTTTGAGTCATCCTTATGAGACTGTAAAAACAGTTTTGTAGTAAAAAAATAGCACAAACAAAAAATAATAATAACAAAAGTTTAGTGTTAAATGTTTTATATAGTGTTAAGTGTACTCACGTGTTTTCGCCGCCGTTCTTTGAGGCGGCTTATTTTTATATTTTGCTGCAGCTCTTAATGATGTGTGCCGTAAACTGTTATTATTTTCGTAATCATTGTCCTTTTTTATATTTATTTATTTTTAGATGCTGTTTTCTCAATGTAATAATTTTCACTCACCAGAAACTTCAAGAAAAGTTTGTGGAAAGTTTTTTACTTGGTGGCACAAGCTGTCACTGTCAGTTGTGTGTCACAGACTAGTTTAATTGAATTGTGCTTTTAGTCCATAGATATGTTGTGTTGGTTGCGTGTTTTTAATTTGTTTTTGTGTAAGTGAATTTTATTTTTTAGTTTTGTTTTGTTTATTTTAGTTAATACTTTTATCTGTCGTTATGGTTGTCACTGCTGTGTCAAGTAGAATATTAGTGCAGCAGGCCCAGCTTGCTGCTTATACTGAGCTTGGCACAGTTTGGCGACATGCGACGATGCGCAGTGTGCGCTTTATATGTGTTGTCTATCTGTATCTGTGTATGGTCGTGTGGATGTCAAATGAACATTTTTCTTTCTTTAAAAGAAAGTATTTCCTAATTCGTATAGCTTACAAGACTCATCGATCGTCATTATTAAAATCGATCTCCTATACAAATAACTGTCATCGTCGACACGGTCACCTATAACTTGAACAAAGGAGAGCCCACAAAGGAAATATAGACAGTGACATTAAGTACTATTATTTCCTTACAATGGACCAATAAAATTAATACGACACCACCCGTGGGCAAATAAAGCGGTTCGCTCGTAAAGCAGCAATAAGCACTTAGACTTATTTCGATCGATGCTGAAAAACGAGTGGTTTTAGCGTCGCTCGGCGATTTTATTATTTTATTTTGCACTTGACTATTACTTCTAGGAATATTGTTTTTGTAATGAGATCAAAAACCCTACTTATTATAATTACAAAAAGTTTGGTAAATTATTCGTTATATTAAATAGCTAAGAAGTACTTACTAAAATTTATTGATTTCATTAATTTTGTTGGGATAAGGGGCGTTCTAATGGTAATAAATAAGTAGTCAGGCACACTAATATTTATATTACAGTTACTGAATAATTTAATTATATTGTCAAATCATGTAAATATCGCGTTATTAAAAAAACTAGCGGCCGCTCGAGGTTTCACCCGCGTGGTTTCCGTTCCTGTGGGAATATCGAGATAAAAAGTAAAGTATGTTCATAATAAGACTATCTACTATCTGTGTACCAAATTTCATCCAAATCCGTTCTGTAGTTTTTGAGTTTATTCGTTGCAAAAAATAAACAATCATATCTTTGCTCTTCATAATATTAGTATAGAAAAGCATTGGAGTGATTTTTACAGTATTATTTTCTTCGTTTATACAATTTTTGGAACATACTAGGAAGAAGTGTATTATGGTGTCCCAACAACGGATATCAGTAGATTATTCACTAAGAGGATAAAGCAGTGTCATGTCACGGGCAGCATATTGAATCCTGAGCGAAATTAAGGATTTTGCAACTAATTCCCGAACTTAGTTAGGGAAGTAAGATGTTAAGTCCCGAGCGAAGCGAGGGAATTATGGAAAGAATCCTGAATGAAGCGAAGGATTCAAGTCTGCCCAAGGCTAAGATACTTTTATCCCCGAGGAGCATACTCTACTGTATACACCTACTGTGCCTACTGTGACGCTAAATAAAAAAATATATATTTAGAACTATTAAATGACAACAATTTAACAATTCGCGGAAAAAAATATCGAGAGTATCGAAAATCACCGATTTTTCCTTTAGATATTTAGTTCCGTAGGCAATGCAATGATAATTTTAATTATACTTATCTGTGGCCAAGAGTCAAGACTACACACATTCGCAATTTGATGATTTGTCATGTTTTACTGATAAGTAAGACAAAAGGCACGAAAAAGCACGGATATGAAAGAGATAGCTATTACATAATATTTTAATGACTGCAGAGCGGACAAAATCACATAATTCAAATTTCAAATGTTTTCTTGGTGCTAGGGACCCCCATACATACAGCCATGTTTATATTTTTCTTAGGAGAAAAGTCTCTTTGAAGTGTCAATTTTATAGTTAAAAACTCTTTGAAACAGGAAGTTATGCCTTGAACAGCCTTGTTTTTTTTCGAAACTATTTTTGATAGAAGTTTTTGTTGACATTTTGGCGTTCCAAATTTAAATGTTATCATAATTACCCGAGGGAAGTTCCATACAACATTAGCTCCCTCCGGGCATTAATGGCTTACTTTCAAATTGAGAATACTTGATATTTAATACGTGCTACAGATGTAGGTGGTGTATAATAGTAGATTAGTAGCCAAGGGCTGTAAGGCATCAATTGCAGCCCGAGATATTTAGGCGCACGAGCGCAGCGAGGGCGCCTATAGTTCGAGGGTGCAATTGATGCTTACACCCGAGCTAACTATTCTGCTTTACATCTCGATTGTGAGGTAAGTAGAAAAAAACCGGCATTACAAGAATAAAACATTTTATTTGTTGAAATTTATAGTGAAATGAGAACAATCCCAAAAATTTAAAGTAAAAGTTTTCTATTCCCGCCTTTTTTCATTAAAAAGAATCAAGTAAAGAACTTTTTAAATATTTTTTTCTAGATCGATATTGAGCTTCGCCGTTCGATATTTAAAATTGATGACTAGATTGATGAAAGCGACCTCTTTGGTCATTGGGCTGAATGCATGATGTCTATTGTCAGTATGATGGTTGGATGTACGCGAACTTTTTGAATGAAAGAAGTGTTTTTTTTAATTACTTACTGTCCTAGGGCTTTTCTAGCTACATTATTAACCTAGAGCGCTAATTAGAAAGAAGAAAGAAAGAAAGAAAGAAAATAAATTTATTTAGGACAAATAACATGTTAACGAAAGGCAGTACACACAAAGAACATTAAAAATTTGTCCCAAAACGGTCACGACTCAGCATAATGCGTGGTCTTACGACCCGCGCTGGTCTTCCGTCGTGACCGGTTCGATGACGTTCCGGACAACAAAAACAAAACAACATACCATACTACAATTTAAACAGACAAGTAAAATAAATAAAAAATAAAAAAGAAACACAGAAAAATATTAAATAACCAGTATTAAAATATTAGTCACCTATGAGCGCCATTTGGAGGTAATAAGAACCTACTTACCGAACATGAGAGATGTAAAATACTTAAAATATAATATATATATAATACATCAGCCTTAAAACTTAAGAACTCATAACACAAAACTATTCAGAAACGGATACATACGAGTATTGTTACTATTTTTACTAACAACTTATACCTATGAAAGATTCGTTTTACCCATAAAACTCTTATAATTCCAATTAATATTAGACGCATTTATCTAAAAAGATAAATACCATTAATCAGACTCTTAAATAAGGTCAACTATTATACAGTTAGTAAATAACAGAAAGGAGCTTCACCAGATTTATTATATTGCTTTCCAAGCAGAGGATCTCTGCGGCAGCCCCACATGAATTTAATATTTATGTAAGGGCTACGCTATCAGGCACGCTAGCTATTCTTGCTCTAATGTTTTACCAGTACATTGGTGGAGGAGATGTTTGTATCAAACAAACTAGTTTCTTGTTTGTATTTAGTTGGGTGGTTGTTAAAAAATATGTATTAACGTTGTAAGGACTAAGGCTGGCTATGCCAAAAGGCACGCTAGTTATTCATGCTATCATGGTTTTATTAGTACATTTTTGGACTAGATGCTTGTGAACAAACTAGTTTTTTGTTTGTTATTAGTTCGGTGGTTGTTAGAAAAATAATTCTTATTCTGTATTGCTTTAAGGCAGGCTACTACTATATTATGGTTTCCTAGTACCTTGATGGACAAGATGATGTGAACTAACTAGTTTCTTGTTTGTAATTAGTTTAGTGTTTGTAAAAAAAACTAATTTAATATTACTTTAATATTTACACAAGGGCTAGGCAGACTACGCTATCAGGCACGCTAGCTATTCATGAGATTTTACTAGTACATTGTCGGACAAGATGTTTCTATCAAACTAGTTTCTTGTTTGTAATTATTTTGATGGATGCTTAAAAAATCTAATTTAATATTACTTTAATATTTACGCAAGGGCTAGGCAGACTACGCTATCAGGCACGCTAGCTATTCATGAGATTTTACTAGTACATTGTCTGACAAGATGTTTCTATCAAACTAGTTTCTTGTTTGTAATTATTTTGATGGATGCTTAAAAAATCTAATTTAATATTACTTTAATATTTACGCAAGGGCTAGGCAGACTACGCTATCAGGCACGCTAGCTATTCATGAGATTTTACTAGTACATTGTCGGACAAGATGTTTCTATCAAACTAGTTTCTTGTTTGTAATTATTTTGATGGATGCTTAAAAAATCTAATTTAATATTACTTTAATATCTACGTAAGGGCTAAAGCAGCTACGCTAGCAGGCACGCTAGCTATGGTTTTACTAGAACATATTTGGACGAGATGTTTGTATCAAACTACATAGTTTGTTGTTTGTAATTAGTTTGATTATTGTCTATAAAAATATAGAGGTTTGCATAATTCAGATTGCTAAGTGCAAGGTTTTCAGCTCTGGTTTAGTTTTTACGACTTTTGAATGTTTGCTTTGTTAACACTATTTAATTTTTCTTGTATGAATTTGTCACATTTAATCGTTAGCACGATTTTTGTATGGTCGTTGATGAAGTTACTGACTAGCTAGATGTAGCTATACCCTATGTGGTCGAGAAAAATACTGTCTACTCCGCACTCTTTCCTCGAAATATGTGATGAAAATCAGATATGTCGACATGACGGACACCATATATTTATGGTGTAATAACTCTTTGTCGTTCGCCCGCATTCGATTGTCTATGAAATTCGCACAAATGATCACGAAGTTGAGTATATAGTTGTACGACGATCGTCGAGAAATTGCGTGCGAATCAGAATATTTATTTGCCCAATATTGTGTAGACACATTACATTGATTTCCTTTCGGGTCTCCGAATTCGGTTGTACGATTAAGCTCTTTCTATACGATCGGTGCTTTGTCAATTATCACAATGACTAGTGTTTTTCTTCGAACTATTATTCGTTAAGTCGTATTCTATTGAGATTACTAATAATGTATCGGGTGCCTGAATTAGAGCAATATCATTAAACACATGAAACGGATTACGACCGAGTGTAATTGCGCCATTATAAACTCGAGGCAAGAAAAAAAAAAATTTTTCAAAGAGCGGGGTAGGCTGGATAGCTGTTGTATTTTCTCCTCATCCGCGTAATCTTTAAGAATTAAAGTGATATTTGTCACTATAATATAATACTAGCACTAACCTTGGGTGCTGCTTCATAGACTGATCTGCCCTTCTGTTCACAAATCCCAAAATAATAGGTCTTTGGGTCTTTGGTTGATATAGAAGCGCCCCAGGCGCGCGACTAGGGCGCTGTAAGATAAAATATATGGGGGTTAAGTCACGCGGATGTCACGACAAGGATGTTTCGGTCAGCACCATACATTTCATCTTATACTGTGGAGGTGGTTCGCGAGCTTGGCCTGCGATGTTGAGGTAAAGCGTCTTTCGAAACGGTCGGTTACGGGATGGGTGACCAAAAATTTACTAGATAGAGCTCCTCCGTGCTTCGGAAGGCACGTCAACCCGTTGGTCCCGGCTGCATTTGCGGTCATGGCCCAGTATCCTTATCCATCCATAAGGAAGGCCAGTGCCCCAGCAGTGGGGACTTTAAAAATGGCTTATGGCGACTGACAACATAAATTTCATCTTCACAGTTCGCAGCGCCCGCGTCCTTGCCGCGTGCCTGGGGTGCTTTCTGTATCAACTCCCTACTAAGCCTTCGTTCGTTCGTGGAGCTTTAAAAAGCTGAGTTTTTTTGTTGTATATAGTAACAGGACTGAGTATTCGCAGCTGAAAAGCGAGCCGAGCGATATATGTAAAACCGAGGCTGTTTGTCTCTTTCTAATACGGTGACAATAAGATTTTTTGCAATGTAAGACTGCATGTTACAATTTATATTATTTTTATTTATTTCGCAGGGAAACTTACAACTCTTACATTAATTGGTTTCAGTTACGTGGTCAATTATTAACCAAAAATCAAGTTTTCACATATATCTACTATGTATTTAATATCTGCCTACTTTAAAAGGATGAGACACAGGGCCTCCATTGTTGATATCTCAATCGGCTAGGATTAGCCTCTGTGAAGGGCGCAATGGAAAATATACTTTAACTGAAAACAATACAGTTCATTTTCGTTAATGAGTTCGTTTCGTTAATCAGAGTACTCAGTCGTGTTAGTATATTACGTCCATGTTTAGACCCAATCAATGCCAAATATGGTATCATTGAATGCTATGAGAGTATTTTTTTCTTTATACTTATAATATTTAGGGACTTTTGCCACAGGGTACGTCAGTCCCATGAGAATAATATTCATGTCACTAGCAAGCTACACCTTTGATGATCTGCCAACACTACAAGTGATAATACATGGAAGATTATATTTTTGGCGCTGTGCAGAAGGAACCGAATTTACGCATGCAAAATGTCGGGTATTAGTGATTTGTTATTAAATTTATATTGATTTGTGTATTTTATATTTATCTATTTGTTAATGTGAGCATCGGTAGATGGGACAAACCACTACTGTAAAGTTTCTTTGTAATTTTTAAATAAATAAATATAATACTAGATATTTTTTCATTTAAACCTCATCAAGATTAACACGTAACGCGTTAAAGTAGAGTGGCAAATTCTTCGACGCAGTTTCGTAAGAAAAAACTTTACTCAGCTGAATTATTTTTGAGCCCCAAATTAAGTTGGCTACTTTTAGTTGGCTTTTAACAATATTTTTTTATCACAACATTATTATTAAGCTAGTATTGCAATAACGTTCTAGGGTTCTTTTAAATTAGGTACTTTTTGGGACTTATAAAGCATCGATCCTAACGTAAAATTAACAAAATCTTTTTGATAATAAAGCTCAATACTTAAATGATGATAACATTAGCTGTTTAATCATTTTTAAGTAACTAAGATTAACAAAGAAAGTCAGTTCCTCAGTGATTGAGATTGAGATTCCGGGAGACGCGCGCTTCCATCTTCAGCCTTAACATTACTTAACATTAGGTATAATGAAGCCCTACCCGTTGTTCATTAAAAAAAACAAAAACTTTTACACCCTAGGGTTGAGACAGTACCTAGTTATATTTTATTGTAGGCAGACCTAACTAGGTCTTTAAATACGTCTATTATTTACATGTAAATTGTTAAAAGTGCTTATTTGTATCATAGGGTCACAGAATAATAATTGGGCACACATAACTTAGACGACAATTAACATTGTTACACACAACTTTGATGAACGTAATAAGTCATGAATATTCATTCAAACAATGTGAACGTTGGTCTAACCTCGATTCAGGAAAGCTGGTTTAATCATCATGTTTGTGAAAATTTTGAATAAGATTTAGTTTTTTTTCCTTTCGTGGTTTTACATGTTTTTTTTAAAGTGAAGGCACAATTTGTAAGATATGTTAAGAATTAAAGCTTTTTAATTTTGCATTCCACAATAGCATTTTTATCTAAAAAAAATCTTAAGAATATCAGTGGTTTTATATTTGCAACTAGGGTTCCGCCCGCAATTTCGTCCGCGGTCATCACGCTCCTCTAAGATCAGTAAGATCATATTATTTTTTACGACATATAATCTATTCCCAATTCGAATTGTATTACGGCCAAAGCCGCGGGCTTAGTTGAATATGAATAAGAATTGTCGTCCATAATGAAAAACTTTCATTCCTTTCAGTTGCCAACACATTACGCACGAAATTTACTTTTACATTTGGATACTGAATTCAATCCCTCAGGACTTCCACTTTAGCACTCAGTCGGGACTTGTTTCTCTTGATTTTGCCTATTGTGTAGGACAACATAGTTTTACATTATTCTTTCTTTTTGATGCAAATAAAAACAAAATGTCGTTAAGATTTAAAAGCCCGGCCTGAAACTCTAGCGTTCGTCAGAGGTACTAGGTTTGATCCCAGGAGGTCTAGGTTGTCAGCAGAGCTTATTTATTAACGAAAGCCCCTCATGGCTCAATAATACTATGTTAGCCAAGTTCAGACGTAGGCTATATCTATGTTTTACCTAAGAGTTGTTATTATAGCAACACTTTTCTTCTTATGTTGCACTAGAGACCGCCCGTGGTTTCGCCTGCGTCGTTCCCATTCCAAACAGGAATATCGGGATCAAATACATCCTATGTTTTAATCCAGACTATAAACTATCTGTGTACCGCATTTAAATTCTTTCAGACGTTTTTGCGTGATTGAGTAGCAAACATCTTGTATAGTAAGCAAGGTTTACGCCTAGCACCCTATACATGCGTTGAAAAGGGTAGAACTATTTATACGTGCTTGACACTCTTATAGTCCTACACCCTAATGCCCTAACTGCCCTAGTGCCCGAACAACCCTCGCCCTAACCATAAAGTGAATAAATACACACATATTTTCATACACACATTCACCCGCGTGGTTCCCGTTCCCGTGGTAATATCGGGATATAGAGAATCCTTTGTTTCGATCCAGGCTATCTACTATCCCAGTGCCAAATTTCATCCAAATCTGTTCAGTAGTTTTAGCGTGAAGGATAAACAAACAGTCAAACAAACAAGCTGACATACTTTCGCGTTTATACTATTAGTCGGATTAGAAGGTTATACTTAATATTAGTAGGGCGTGAGATTGACTTACTTATTCATGAAAGAAAGAAAGAAAGAAAGAAAGAAAGAAAAGACATTTATTTTGACACTGCACAATCGACAAAATACTAATTAAAAACAGCAGCATGATCAACATGGCTTTGCAGTTGACGATGATATTTGATTTTAATAGGACTAGTGGTTTATAATTATAAAGTATTATGATATTAAATCACGTATAAAACTTTATCTATAATAAAAGTTGTGGAAAAGAAACGAAAGTTAAGTTCATTATCAAAACACTTGGAAGCATTCGAGCCTAAATTGGAAGGGCTTATGAAAGGGAATAAATGAGGACTCCACGAAATGCGAATGGAAATCGTTTGAGTAAACTTTGAATCTTAATGGAGCCTTAAATAACATTCTAATGAATGTTTGTCATTTCATTCATATGAATTCAAATATTTCTTGTTTAACTTTGTTGTACTTTTTTATCAGATTTTTATATTCTTATGTTAATTCACCCCGTGATTTTTTACAAGTTCACAGACTTTTCAGTAATTTATCTGAAAATATTTAATTATACCACATCACCCACGTACGTACGAAAATGAATTACTACGTCTATATTAGTCTTCATTAAAATAATTTTAATACAAAATTTCATCTTAAATACCTATTTTCAACATATTTTTATTCAACGAAGTATTTAGAATCTTAATCCGAAATATGAAAGTATATTTACACTTTTTAATCGTTACATTGCGTTGGTGTGTTTTAATTTACTCGATTTTCATGTTAGATTAATTTGGTTTGGAGATAAATTGGGCACTTTAACGTTATAGCCCATGCGTAACATTATATTAGGTTGGGGAAAAAAACTTTTCGCATATAGCATATAGTACTTGTAATAAAATCTCTTTGGCTATTTGTATCTGGCTGGTTTTGGTTTCATTAAAAGTTTAAATTTTAAAGAAGATAATTCCAAATTCAAATTAGGAAAATGTGTAATTTTCATTGGTTTTTCTTACTGTCAAGATGAGTGAACTTTATAAAGAAATACGAAACATTTTAAAATTTTACTACAAAAAAGGTAAAAATGCAACTCAAGCCGCGAAAGCGTTTTCAACCCGGAAATTTTAATGTCAAAGATGCATGTCGCTCTGGTCAATTACGGAAAAAATGGATGCCATTTTTGGAAAAGTGGAGCAAGATCAGTAGTTACGACGTAGCTGAAAAACTGGGCATTGACCACAAAACAGTTTTTGCGCATTTGAAAAACTGGGTACACAAAAAAGCTCGATATTAGGGTACCTTACGAGCTCACTGAAATAAACCTAATGAACCGTGTACTCATTTGTGATTTTTTATTACGATTCTTTATTAGGACCTAATGAAACCGAACCATTTTTGAAGAAGCTGATATCTGGTGATGGAAAGTGGATCACGTGCGACAAGAACGTGCGAAAAAGATCGAGGTCAAAGGCCGCCGGTCAGGCTTCACAGACTGTGGCGAAACCCGGGTTAACTCGCAACAAGGTGATGCTGTGTGTGTAGTGGGATTGGAAGGGCATTATTCATTATGAGCTTTTACCACCAGGTAGGACAATCGATTCTGAACTCTACTGCGAACGACTGATGAGATTAAAGCAAGAAGTTGAGAGAAAGCGGCCGGAATTAATCAACAGAAGGGGTGTGGTTTTTCATCATGATAACGTTAGACCTGACACATCTTTAGCCACTCAGCAAAAATTAAGAGAGTTTGGCTGGGAGGTGTTAATACATCTGCCGTATAGTCCTGACCTTCAGATTTCCACCTGTTTCGGTCTCTTCAGAATTCTTTAGGCAGTGTCAGGTTAACATCACGAAAGGACGGCCACAACCACTTGTCGCGGTATCTTGATCAGAAGCCGCAAAATTTCTATAGCAATGGGATCAGGTCCCTATGAACAAGATGGCAAAAAGTTATCGAACAAAATGGCACCTACAAACTTTAGTTTAATGTAAGTAAATGAACTATATTAAAAAACGTTTTGAATATTCTTAAAAAATGCGAAGAAACTTTTTCCCCAACCTATTATTGCTTTTTATTTAGCAAAAATGCTGAGTTGCTAAAGACTACTGACAGAGCACGGTACTAGTCAAAGAAGGTTCGGGAGGGTAGATTGTGCACATGGCTAGATTGTGCACAAGGAAAATTATTTTATTCGAGAAAATTACATTAATACCTACACTCAAATTGATTTCAATTATTGATTATATTTGTGTATGCAATAATGTTTTTAAGTTTTTCCCAACATTTTATTTGAGCTTATTATTAAAAAGCTGTTTATAATTTGTAATATATCTATCTTAAAATCATTTAATCTACACAAGTGATTTTTTATGTAAGGGCTCTATATAATCAATATACATGATAGGTATCTAAAAAGTCATCCCAGTAATGGCAAAGGATTTGCAAAAAAACGTATACCTAAAGGTGAAAAAAATACAACTAATCAATAAATAAAGGGTAATTTTACATTATGATGTGACTTATACGACTATAATTGGTTATAGAAATTTTCGTCATAGCGTCTTCAGTAGTTTTTTTTATTAGCAAGATGGTTTCTAATAACCGCAAATAATGTTCAAAAAAAGAAATTAACACGGTACGATTTAATGTGAATTTATATTGACTGGACTAACAAGATAGATTTGCAAGACTACGTTCGCCCGAGTGCTTTTTGGACGCTTTAACGCGCGTTATTTCTAACGAATCGAAATAGAACTTAAGACTTCTCGACTGTGTGTTCACACGCGGGCGCGTCTGTAAATTCAAATTCAAATTCAATATCATTTATTCAGTCTAGGCTGTTACAAGCACTTATGAACGTCAAAGAAGCTACGCCATCGGTTCACAAACCCTACGGCGGAGACCTTGTAACGAGAAGAACCGGCAAGAAGCTCGTCAAGGGCTGTTTTTTTCTCCCCGTTTTATTTCATACAGAGTCGTCAAATTAAAAAGTGACCTTAACATATCAGTAAGGTCAATTTCCATCACAAAATGAAAATACTAATTTTATTTTTATGAATATTACATTTTATGGTTATTGTAACCGTAAACAATTTTCAACTGGCAAAGAAAGACTTGTCTATCATACATTACAACATTTCTCGCATTACAAGATTACTGTACTGCAAGTTGTGAGGTACATACAGGTTTGTAGATCATATATCTATATTATGTACATGGGTCTAAGATGTTGACCGGAAACAGTAGTGCGAGGTTGCCAACCCTTCCGTCGCCTAGTTTTCCAATGTACACTGTGTTTTTGATAATTCTATTCAATAATTTTGAATTTCAGATATCAATTATAACGAATGACGGAATAACACCTTAACCGAGTCTAGATATACAAATGCTTAACAATATCAATATAGATTTCTCGTATGTCGAAAATTCAGTGTTACAAAATCGATTGTTTAGCATTCGCTCCAAGCTCACTATTGATCGGTGTGATTTATTTGCTGACGATAAGAGTGACACACGAACAGATAGGGAGGGCGATAACGAGTTATCTGGTAGAATTGTCAACATGCATTTTGTAAGGAGTACTTACTATGTAGCTAGCAACTTTTTTAGGTGCAAAATGGTGCAGAAAAATTAAACAGTGAAAACTTTTTTGTATTGACTGAGGTTATAAAAGCTAAACTGAACAGTAGTCAATGAGTTTATTAAATACATGTGTTTATTTCGGTAAAATGATCAAAATCGGCTAAGTGCATGTCAGGCCACGCGCAGTATAGCGTTCCGTAGTCAAAATACTACTAACATTTTTCTTCTGCAAAAATAACTTTGTTTTTCATAGTGTTTGTATAAATGTCAAAGTAATATTTGCGGTTACGCAAAATGTGTGATATCTCTAAAACTGCTAACTGTATTTCGTTCAAACAAATGTTCGGTAAAAGTTTTTAGATTTTTCACTTTCTTATTTTAAAACTTAGAGGAGGGGGTTTTTAATAACCTTAAACACCCCGCACGTATATGTTAGATAAAAAAAATCTTCAGTTTCAGTTCCATGTATGGGGAACCCCCCCATTAATCTTTTGTTGTTTTATTTTTATGTAAAAATCGTAAAGTGATTATAACTTTTTAATTTTGCATTTTACAATGCTATTTTTATGTAATAATTTTTAAACAAGTTAATATTATATACTAGAAAAAACAACTATTGATGAAACGACGGTGGCCAAGGTAGAAAAGGTGAATATACTAGAGAATTTCAACGTGTTCTCATAGGTCTCTGTAGCATAATTGGTCAGTGCATTGGGCCGGATTCCCAAGGATGCGGGTTTGAGTCCCCTCAGGTCGACATGAGACAAGTTGCTTTTTTCTAGTATATTTACTTGTTTAAAAATTATCACAATCGTAAAGTGGTTTACAGAATACATCTATCTACCAAGTTTCAACTATGTAATCTTAATTGTTTCTGAATAAAGTGGCTGTCATATACGGACGGACGGACAGACAGACATGACGAATCTACAAGGGTTCCGTTTTTTGTTATTAGGCTACGGAACCCTAAAAAGGTTATTTAAAACTATTCTCTGATCAAGAAGCACTATAAAATTTAACAGTAACTGATATTTATGATAATTTTTAAATAGAAAAATATTGAAAAAAACAACTCGGCCACAAGTGAATTCTTAGATGGGACTCGAACCCACGACCTTTGGAAATCCGGTCCAATGCTCTAACCACTGAGCTACCGAGACTTAGTGTTACCACAAGTGAATTCCCATCTGAGAATTCACTTGTGGCCGAGGTGTTTTTTTCCAATATTTTTCTATTTAAAATTTATCATAAGTATAAATAGCATTGAAAAATGCAAAAATTCAAAAACCATAAAATTTGTAACGGGTACATTATTATTATAGTGGCATGTTATGCTCAATTATTAAACAAATAATAGTATTATCTAAGGGTTTTTCAAAATTAAAAGAAATATTTTATATTTTTTTGCATTTACAATTATATAAAATTTACTCCGTAACTCAATTGCAGAGAATAGTGGACTGGACATCCACATGCTGCGGGTTCAAGTTCTTTCTGAGTGATATGATGAGTAGTCGTTTTGTTCTATTTGAAGAGTTCTCTTGATTTCACCAAGATCCCATCATCAGATATTGTCTTGACGTGGATAGGACCAATATGAAAGTATACCATTTCAAACAAAAAAAAATCGAATCGATTCATAAATGACCGAGTACAAACATACAATCGAATTGATAAGCTCCTCCTTTTTTTGAAGTCGGTTAAAAAAAATACAAATGAACGATTCCTTGAATTTATTTTTTAATTTACTTACTCGTTCTTAACCCCTTCCCTACCTACTTGGATGATTTGGTAAAAAACAGACCACTGCAAATTCATATAAATCGAAAGCAAATCAACAATTGGATAATTCGTACGTCTAATGGCTTATTTCCCAATTAGCTGATGCCCGTCGCCCAAATTTCGGCTACGTATGTACGTTCTACACAATTTATCTACTACGCATAAATTGGGAATTGCCTATTCCGCCAAGGCGTAGGTACGGACAACAGCAGGTATGGCTTTAGAAACCTGATTTTCCCCAATCGATTTTGAACTTTAAGATGAAAAGGGACCTGTAAACGATTAAATTTGTTCGTCAAATAGAACAAGTATTTGACATACTTCACCTTTTCATCATACAACAGCGTAGATGATCAAACAAATTAGACAAACAGGAGGCTGATAAACTTAAAATCACCTAGCAACCAATTTCGTCGCTGTCATTACTTTCATAATGTATAACAGCCACAACAGTGACGAAACTGGAACTTGAAACGACCTGTAGGGTTAGCACGAACAACTATCGAAATTGTATCGAGTAAGTATCGAGCACGTAATGTAAAAAAATATATAGAAAAATGTAGTTACGTTTACGTCCGGGAGGAACGCTGCTCGATGTCTCTTATATTTTATTACTTTACTTTCTCGATACTTACTCGAAAGTTATTTGTACTAGGCCTGGAAAATGTAATTGACCAACACGACATCCATCAAAACATCTGAAACACGTAGTTTATTTGTCAAATGCATCAAACATAGCCGCAGACGGTCTTGTAATTTGTCAAACACGTAAAGACAAACAAAATGATCGTTTACCGGGCGCCTAAACCGTTGAGTTCAATTTTTTTATAGAATTTTGTCATTTTGTGTAAACCGTAGCTTTGCTGTTGACTGTACTGTACATACTTGGCAAAGTTACCGGAAACCTGATTTACATTATTATCGTAACACCCACATACGAGGAATTTACGACGTTTCGTTTACCGTTTTAGATTGGTGTTCTTGGGTGAGCGATTTTATTAAATATTCAGTGATCTAGTGATATTACCTGCTTTTTTATGGCGTGTACGGGAATACTTAATTATACCAAAGATAAGTTAAGTAGTTTTTACGCTGATTAGGTAATTAAGAAAGACAAAAAATACGGAAATAATGGTATTGGTTTTATCACTTGATATTATAATGTGTGTACTTGAACCAGATATGTCATACGAGTTCGTATTGTGAAAATTGGAAAGACCCTACATGGGGTTCGATTAAAATTTGCTCTCTTTCATTTCCGTGCTTTTACATGTATTTTGTCCTACTTATCAAATTGTGTATGTGTGTAGTCTTGTCACAGATTTTATCGCAAATAACTACAAACTTAACATATCTATGTATAAAATATCATTGGTTTTATCGAATTTAACTACTACGTACGTTGCAGTTAAGACAATTTTTTATAATTAGTTTACGGTTTTCGCATAACAGTGACATAACTGTTTTTATGTGTTTATACCTCTGTAAAAGTCATAATAACTAATACCTATATATGTATATATGTTAAGTGCTGTTTACTTTTTTATGAATATCGGGGAGACTCTTAGCCTTCATCATACCTGATGTTAAGTATGGATAAGGCCGAAGATAGAAGCGAGCCTCTCCCGGAATCCTCATCACTGAGGAACTGGCTATCTTATTTCTAACTGCCGGAACAGAACAATGCTGAAAAAAATGTTGTTATGGCGTCAGACTTAGATACTACTACTACTTAGGTAGATATTACTACTACGAACGGAGCCACAAGTACGTTGTATACAAGCAGTATACCTACTAATCCCGTAGTCGTTACGTCGTAGCAGTACTCCCGTAGTAGTAACGTCGTAGCAGTGCTCCCGTAGTAGCAGTAACTATTGATTTACATATTTTTTTTTATATTAAAATTAATTTTATTCATTTCTTTATCATATAACATTGAATACTGATGATGGAATCTCATCTTAAAAACTTATACATCTTACGATGATAACTGGAGATAAAATGCCTCAACCACCTAAAATAGAACACTATCCATTTTAAAATATAGCCCGTGAACAATGCGAACCAATATTTCGCAAGTGGCTTCAGCACTAAACTTGTTTCAAAAGTTAATGACATTCGCATAGGCTCTGCCAGATAACGCACTTAAAATTTACATAGTAACCCAATAGATAAGTGGGTTTATACTAGCTTATCATAGCCCCCATATTGGGCAGTTCTGCGCGTGTGGCTGAGTTTGGGCTTCATGTGATAAGTAAAATGGCTATCTCGAGTCTAGTTTATAGGTATGATCTCGTGAGTTATAACGCTTCTTTAACTTTATGGAGAAACGAGTAATATTTCTATAGTGTTTTCATACTTACTGCAAAATGTAAATGTAAGCCGGATTTATAACTTTTATGGGAGAAATACCCTAATCCTCGAAATAAAAAATGCAATAAATGTAGAATTTCAAAATCCGGTCCAATGCTCTAACCACTAAGCTACCGAGACTTGCGGACCACCGCCAAATTCTCCAATACTTTTAATAGTCCTATCTGAGAATTCACTTGTGGCCGAGTTGATATTTCCCAATATGTTTCTATTTAAAATTTATCATAAGTATGAAAATAGCATTAAAAATGCAAAAATTTAAAAATCCTAAAAAAGTTGCCTTTTAGTCATAACTAGTAGTAAACTAAGTTTGGGTTATTGGGCCGGACTCCCAAGGATGCGGGTTCGAATCCCGTCAGGGCGACATGAGACTAGTTGCTTTTTTCTAGTATATTTTCTTGTTTAATATTTATCACATAAAAATAGCATTGTAAAATGCAACATTAAAAAGTTATAATTAGATGGCTGTTTCATCTTAATCGATAGTTAAACATCTGTAAAGATGTTTCTTTCGAATGCGAGGATATTTCTCTCATTGATGAAGCGACGGTGGCCAACACCGTAGAACGGTGAATATACTAGAAAAATTCGACATGTCCTCATAGGTCTCTGTAGCATAATTGGTTAGTGCATTGGGCCGGACTCCCAAGGATACGGGTTCGAATCCCGTCAGGGCGACATGAGACTAGTTGCTTTTTTCTAGTATATTTTATTGTTTAATATTTATCACATAAAAATAGCATTGTAAAATGCAACATTAAAAAGTTATAATTAGATGGCTGTTTCATCTTAATCGATAGTTAAACATCTGTAAAGATGTTTCTTTCGAATGCGAGGATATTTCTCTCATTGATGAAGCGACGGTGGCCAACACCGTAGAACGGGTAATATACTAGAAAAATTCGACATGTCCTCATAGGTCTCTGTAGCATAATTGGTTAGTGCATTGGGCCGGACTCCCAAGGATGCGGGTTCGAATCCCGTCAGGGCGACATGAGACTAGTTGCTTTTTTCTAGTATATTTTCTTGTTTAATATTTATCACATAAAAATAGCATTGAAAAATGCAACATTAAAAAGTTATAATTAGATGGCTGTTTCATCTTAATCGATAGTTAAACATCTGTAAAGATGTTTCTTTCGAATGCGAGGATATTTCTCTCATTGATGAAGCGACGGTGGCCAACACCGTAGAACGGTGAATATACTAGAAAAATTCGATATGTCCGCATAGGTCTCTGTAGCATAATTGGTTAGTGCATTGGGCCGGACTCCCAAGGATGCGGGTTCGAATCCCGTCAGGGCGACATGAGACTAGTTGCTTTTTTCTAGTATATTTTCTTGTTTAATATTTATCACATAAAAATAGCATTGTAAAATGCAACATTAAAAAGTTATAATAAGTTTGGGTTTTTGTCCCGCCTGGCATGTTGATGACAAAATAGATAATTTTTTTTTATTGCGTATTAAGAAAATAAAAACTATAAACTCTCGTTTCGTCTCAATTAATATTTTTAGTTCGAGGCTAGATATTGTTCGTTAACAAACACATATTTTTGTTTCAGGACTGAAAGGACTGAAGACACAGTATCAAGTAGTGGAAACCTCAATAGCAACAGCGTTGTCCGGCACAAAATCGTGGTGCTAGGCGCCGCAAAAGTCGGCAAGTCCTCGCTCATCTCCCAGTTCCTTTACAATACATTCTCACCCAAATACAAAAGAACTATAGAAGAGATGCACCACGGAGACTTCAATGTGTCCGGAGTGAGATTAACCTTAGATATATTAGATACGTCAGGAGCTTATGAGTTCCCGGCGATGAGAGCGCTGTCCATGCAGTCAGCTGACGCCTTCATACTTGTATACGATATAACTGATGCCGATAGTTTCTCGGAAGTCAGAGCGTTGAGGGATCAAATACATGAAACAAAAGAGAGCACAGCAGTGCCAATTGTGGTTGTTGGCAATAAGTCGGATCTGGCGGAGACGGGTGCAAGACAAGTAAGTTTTGATATTAATTTAACAAATACAAAAATATATAGTTAACATTTAAGGTTTCGCATTAAAATGTAAGCATGTCTGTTTACATTCTTATCGGATTAACATTTTTTATTCAACATTTTTGAGTTAATTATATAACACCGTTGTTTCTCTAAATAAGGTTTGACAATCAAATCTTATTAGTTTCGAAAGAATATTGGGTTATATTCAGTTCATGTCATTATCTAATATTATTTTGATATACACTCACCGGCACATCAGTTAGATATACCCGTGAGCCTCCTGAGTCTTGAGCCTGAGTTCGAACGCTTAATCTAAACATTAGCATACAGATCTTGGCAGAAATATTTTGTCATTTTTAACCGACTTCAAAAAAGGAGGAGGTTCTCAATTCGGTTGGTATATATATATTTTTTTTAAATATGTACACCGATTACGCCGAGTTTTCTGAACCGATTTCCATGATTCTTTTTTTGTTCGATGCAGAATAGTTGCCAATTGGTCCCATAAAAATTTGGTTTCGTTTGACCCAGTACTTTTTATGTTATGAGCATTTTTATATATTTCATTTCATTGTTGACTTGGACGATGTTGTATTTACGATAATTTTGTTTATAATGTACATGAAACCTTATCTAATCTAAAAAAACCCTGCTGTAGTTTACAAAACAGCCTATTACAGACACTAAAAAGTAAAAAAGTAAAAAAGTAGAATGTCTTGGCTGCCACCGTCTCCAAAAGGCTTATTTTTTTCTTTTTAGTTTTTGAAGTCAGTTTTTTTTAACGCAGTTTTTTTATCTATAGTGTCGCAAACTGAGCCTATTTGTATGAAAATAACGGGGGCGCTTAATTATGCCGGTGAATTTATTTTCCTTTCACATAATAACTTGCATAAGGATAAACTATGCGTTGTTGAACTTTGACGCCATAGAAACTATACAGTAAAGGTCAGAAAGTTTGTTATCAGTTGAGATTAGAAGTCAGTGGCAATCATCAAGAACATATAAGTTTTACGCGTAGGACGTGAAATTTGTTCCCAGAAGATTATAATAATGTATAATAAAGTCATCCCGCTGAGAAGCACCCTCAACTAACTCAAACAATATAAGGTATACTGAACCCGAGAAGGAGACAATATGTTTACTTATGAACATTATTCCTTAGCCTATTAGCACCACGAGTGTTGTTACACCTACTTAACCCTTTTCTTTATAGTAAAAATTGTTTGAATGTTTGCAATAGTATGTGACTATTTTCAGTTTTAGGTACCTATTTGTTTTGTGTTTCTATAAGTTATTGTATATGATTGATTTTGTTCTTTAGTAACGATAGAATATTAAGCTATTGCATAGCTTTTATCGCGAACTTTGAGCGCGGCGACCGAATCAAGAAATTCCGTAACGAAAAAAACCTAACATCCCCCACTCCGTCAAAATTGTCAATGATGAAAAAAAACTGTCACACAAATTTTCATACAGTTTTTTTCATCATTGACCATTTTGTTATTCACAATCGTAACTAAGCAACCAAAATCTATGATAAAAAATGCTATGCAGTAGCTTTACCGCGGCAGTCCCCGAGTGCCACACGTATTTTTTTTCCTACACGTATAAAGATGTTATCATAATGACTACATACGTTAAATAAAGTAAGACTGTTTGCCTGTTTGTATGTTATATTTTCACGTTTGAAACAAGGATAATAATTTTTGTATGGAGCTAGATTGAATTTAAGAAAGACATAGGTTACCTTTTGTCATGACAATAAATCTTATATACCTTATAATTGAATGAATACCTTACAATTATAGGATGAGCATTGGTATGAGGAGCTGGCTGTCAACACGCGTGCGAGAACGCAAAGCAGCCACTAGCATTTTATATTTATTTCGTTGAAAACTATGAAACAAAAAAAACGCCAAAAATAGATTTTATTGCAATGATTTCAAAACGAAGGATGCGCCCATCTGAACATTTGACATAAAACTGTTTCATACCACTAAAGTCAGAGCCATCTGTGAGCAACTCAGTCGTACTTCTTGCATCGCATAGGTGTTTCAGAGGTGGGCAATAAAGATTACAGAAGTGAACGATTTCGTTCAATTGGAGCTATCCTATCTATCATTTCGACGACCTGTTTGGCGCAGGGGTACTAACCCCGCCTTCTGCGCCGGAGGTCCCGGGTTCGATCCCCGGACAAGACAAATATTTGTGTGCATGAACATGTCTATTTGTCTTGGTCTGGGTGTTTAATATGTATATTAAGTATGTATTTACAAAAAAAAAGTATATAAGTATGTTTATCCGTTATCTAGTATCCATAACACAAGTTCTTAATGAAACTTAACGTGGGCTAGATAATTGGTGTGATTGTATGCAAATATTTAAATATTTAAATTTAAATATTTATCTAGTTTATTTGGAGAGCTTGTACTAATTTTTAATTTTCTAATATTGTTTAACTAATACAAAATTCTTTCAACTTAAAATTATCTTTTCTCCCCAATTTGACAACACTGCATTTTTTATATAGAAATAAACGAAAAATATTTTTATTTTATAAAGAATATTATGATCTCATAGAGGGACTATTGAGTAACTTCTCAATATTTTCCAAATAAGTGCATTTTAACGAATAACAACAAACTTTGATGCATATTAGATGTAGGTAATAACACCGTAACCCGTGCAATTGTCTCGCTTCTATACGCGGCGTTCGTAACCTACCTTTATCTTGGCTTTACTGCCGTTCTTTGAGTTAATTAACTATAGAACTATAGGAGACGGTTCAGCTTTCCATAGAAATACTTCACTAAAATGCAGCTAGTACAAAGTGAATGAAAAAAAAGAATGTAAAAAAATTGAACTCGTATAAGTTGAAAAAATCCTCTAACTCTAGCCGATTTATCATAATATGTTTATCGTAGCATCACAAAACATACTTTAAGTTTTACTCTATTGACTCTTTGGATATGAAAATATTTGTACTAGCGCCATTTGTACAACGGTGGGAGCGACTGAAAAAAAGTTACTCTTTGACGCTATGCAAGTATTCCTATAAAAACTAGCGGCACCTGGTAATCGGTGAAAGCGACTGAGTTTTCATAGTTTCGTTACATTTTGGTCTTAGTTCCCTTGGTTTTAGTTCCTTTGACAATGACAGCCTACAAGTGTTTGCGCTGTCGTTATATCAAGAATACGTTCGTTTCATGACGACCGGTACATACACTGGTTTCAAGGTGTCGCCTACCTGTGAGGTCCTGAGTTCGGTCCCGGTAGGGGCAAATGTTTGTATGGTGAATACGAGCATTTGTACCTGAGTCATGGAGGACACATAAATATTTATAAATATATTTATAATTATATGAATTTATATCCGTTACCTTAGTATCCCATAACACAAACCTTACCGTACTTACTTTGAGGCTAGGTTAATTGGTGTGAGTGTAATTAATATTTATTTATTTATAGTAAAACATTAATATTTTAAAAAATTATATAAAAAGTTGGCTAGCTTTAGAGTTTTAATAATTACGTGAGGACATTCGGATTTTGAATCATGTGTCCCATCTCTAGTGCTTTGATCTTCTGCCATTAACCCTGCCAGTGGTGGCATGGATTACATATTTGCTGATCCCGGTAAAATAACATCACAATATATATATATTTTTTTGCATTTTTGTTCATACGGGAAAAGGGATAAAGTTCTTGAAATTGTTTCATCTATATCTACAATAACTTCAAATACTATCAATCGAAAACATTTTATAGTGCTAATCTGTGATGTTTATAATATTCTAAAGATGTTTATTCCTCGAAGTCAACCTATAATTGTGGATATAAAGCGCGCGACTCCTTAAATACTCTTTCAAGTTAATGCGTGATTTACACGATGGCAGTGACTGGACTTAGTTTTACAGAATTTCGGACCCAGTAACTGGGTACGTGTAGACAAGATTGAGCAGTAGTCTCATCTGGGCAGCAAGTCACCGCTGGACTGGACTGGGATGTATGTAATGTCTACGCGAGCCCAGTAGCGAGAACATTTAGAAGAAAACATGTTGTAAAATAAAGTGCGGCTGCTAATAGGGTAACCAAGCAATAGCTCTCGATAGGAGCTGTCAAATATTGCATTCTCTCAGTTGCCGCACTAAACGTTTAAATCATATTCTTGAAAGGATTCTTGAAAATGTTTCGGCCGTGGAAACGGCGGGTCACGTTACTCAAACTTTTATACTTTCTGAATTCAGTACTTCGATATTTTTAACTTCGTATTTTAGTATGACTGTCAATATTATGACATTATTATCTTCCGGTAGTATAACATATTTTTTTTTCTATTATCATTTATATTTGGCAGACAACTATATTCCTCGCGACCATCAGGTAATTTTAGTACGCGACCACTCTAGGGTTAAGACTGTCTACGAAAAATTCTTGTAAAAGTTAATATCGTTTAAATAAAATTGTTAGACATGCAATACAAATAATGTAAAGCTATTTACGGGTGATACGATATGCCATAGAACTTGATAACTATGGGGTCATAATTTTTGCACCATTTTACTACACAAATTCGGCATTTTTATGAATTGACAGCTAACGTCTTTCAACTTCAGTCTCCCTTAGACAACTGAATCGCCGTTGGCCCTAAACTGATATTTTAGGGCCAACGATTTGGCACGCTTTTTAGCACCGTTGGCCGGGTCCTTACGCTAGTAATATATAAGTCAATGTTTTATTGCCTTTATTGACAAATAACTGTTAATATTTGCTAAGGAATTTTTAGCAAACCGACATTTTTAAAAGACCTTTATGTGCTGAAACATTTTCTTGTATTTCGTATATGCATAAAATTGTTAAATCGAATTTCCGAGCCGTCTAACATACAGCGGACATCGTTGACATTCCGAAATAAGCTAGCACTGTAGCACTTCGGATTCGTTTTAACTTTTGTCTATTGTTTTCTGAACATCAGTCAATAAAACTAATTTGAGGTTCTTTTGTATTGTTTGTATTTTTTAATAGTGTTCGTAGTCTTATTATTGTCAACCTAATAAAAGGTTAAATTACTTACCTATATTTGAAGATAAAGCTTTAAAATGTGCGTCTAAAGAAAGACTGAAGGTAGCTACTTTTATTAAAGTCTATATGGGGATATGAATTGTATCAACGACTTATTTTCGCCGTCCGTACCTTCTGTCCGTATATGACAGCCTTGCAAACATTGTATGTGTATATGGCTTACAATCAACAATTTTAAAAAGTTATATTCAATTAGTTTTGACACAGTACAGACGGAACGAAACGCAAAGTGAGTAAACGATGTTTATAATTTCATCCTCTAGAGAGTACAAAATTATTAAACTTTTGTATCCATTATTAATTGGCTAATTTGATTGGGTTATTAATAATAATTAATTAGGCTATTTCCGATTCAGCAGTTACTCACGTACCTACCTAATACCGTATTTATTATTCAATATAAAGGTTTATGGAAAATTTCTGACAGTGCATTAAAAACGTGTCATAAGCAAGAATTAATGTATTATGTACGGAAACCATAATTAAAGATCATCTCATGAGGAGATTTTTCAATATGAAGTTGTATTCGTGTATTTTAAATAACAGCTACGAGATTATCTGTTCCTAACAAAAAAAAATTATGTCATAAAAGACATGATCGGAATTTTTCGGAAAGTTTTAACAAATTACATAATCAAGTCAGATTTAATTTCAACAACAACATACATATATTAAAGCTATAATAATAAAGTAACTATAATATAGTTAAATTCCCTTGGGGCTTTCATTTTTGGACTGTCGTAGACAATAATTTATCCGGAGTTCTTTCTAAGACTAAATCATCCATCATCCATTATCAGCCTGTGGACGTCCACTACTGGACAAAGGCCTCTCCTAGCTCACGCCTATTGTGGCGTCCATAGGAGGCTATTAGGCTACTGCTACCACGCTGGCCAGACGGGTTGGTAGAGGGTTTGTTTCAAGTTTTCCTTCTCTCGCACAGGTTTTCAATGCGTCGAGCTTCTTAGTCGACTCTTACGACATCCCAGGCATGTAAGGGAGTGGTGACACTTGTATTCTTAGGCCGTCACTACACGGCAGACTAAATAATTATTTCTAATTATTTCCTCGGAACATTGGAAAACAACCTAACTTCAACTAGAACCTAACACTATGTTTTGACTAGTCAATGATTGATTTTAGTAATATTTGCTACGGGATTCTTGGGTGGGTGCGTTTGATAACCCGTTGGTTCAAAGGTCTCTGTATAACGTATCAAATAACACACAACCCAACCAAAATCAATTATACTAACGCAGTATCAATTTTCATAAAGGATAGGTACGTTCTTCACAGAATGTTGAGCACTGAATATAAAATAATATTCGGTACCTACTAAATCCTATTAATATATATTATGAATTGGATTATATAAGTATTTTATAAGTCTACCATCTTCTCTAAAAAAATCTTATTTTGTCGTTCGGATATGATTATAATCTATATACTACTAATTTGTGACGACTCGATAGGGACTTTGGCGCGTAGTACGCGGCCGAGTAAGGTATCAAATTAAAGGTACTCGAGTCTATTTGTTCCGAAAACTATAAAATATACAAAATGTTAAACGTGATGATCACAAACTGCAATTAAAGATTTTCGCATAATTTGGAATTTTTCGTCGATCGACGAACCCGAGTATCGGGTTGTAACCGCCCTAGTTATTTACTATTACTAGTTTATTTATTACTAAACTACGAGTCAACGGTTGAACGATTAGGATTACAACTGCCATTTTATCCCGATAAAAGGTTTTTGTAGGATAATAATTTATTAACTATTCATTTCTTTCTCTGGAAATATTTCCAAGAGCGCTCACGAAGTCGGCGGGTGGTAATATTATATAACACCTTTTAAAATAGAAAACCACCTTTTAAGATTGGCTAACCGAATTTCACTTGGATCGATTTTAACAGAAGTGATTATCAAAAAATAAAAAGCATAGGGTAGAAAAGGTTCACCTCTAAAGCCAGCATGTGAACGAATTTTGCATTATATTATTTGGCATTTTTCTTTTGATAACTTTATTGATATTCAAAATCAGCGGAAATTGTGTAGACTGAAAAGATTTTCATCAGGGTTATGTTGTTGGTATGCTTAGCTGTTGCCACGGCTACTAGCATCATTGCGACACGTCAAGCTGTAAGTACAGTCACGTGCAATGACATAGAAACACTAAGCAATCTCATTAAATATTTAGTGACATTTGTGGACAGAGAGAGCTTTGTTTCCCTGTGCGTCAATGCGATAAGGTTGTAAAGTGTATACATGGCATTGATCGTGACTATATTGACGTATTTGTACTACATAAAAAATGTCGCGTTTTAGTCCCGTGATTTTAGTTTATTATTAATATATATTAACGAAACGCTAAAGTTTGAAATCATATGTATAAAACCTATCGTGAGATTGAAAATATTTAACTAATAGGGAAGAAGAGAAGCTTGTGATAAATATTAAACAAGTAAATATACTAGAAAAGAGCAACTTTTCTCATGTCGCCCTGGGCCCTTATTCACTATGACCACTTAGATTCCACACTTAAACCTTACCACGCATAAACCCCGTCAATATCGTGTCTTATCCATACCGTGCCACGGTAAGGAATCTTGTCAACTCTATTCTGTAAGTCCCACCGCGCTCCAAGACAAATTGTCTGTGGTACGATACAAAATAACAAGTGCGTTCGAAAACTAAACTTAAAACTTTTAAGATTTTAAATTTATTACTTGCAAAATTTAATTTCACTAACAATTAACCGTGATTTATTATGTTTATATTAATATTTAATCGTTTATATCATAACAATGCAATTTTAACAATAACAAAGAAAAAATATTACTCAATAATTTAAACAAACACGCAGCAAAACCAAAACGTTCGAACGTTTTTGAACGTTCTTTTTTACTTTTTTATTTCTTGTTATCGATTTTTACAATGAAAATTTATTGATTCAATTTTGTCTGTTTATTATATGTTTATTACAAGAAAGAAATAATAATACTTAGTATTTCAATGGAAATATATACATACACTTCAAAACATTAATATTGTACCTACGAGTATATTTTGTTTGAAGAATTTTGATGTACTTGGCGGTATTTTATTTGAAGCGATTTGTTATTGTAAGTACCTAATCGTTTGTTACTCCCAGAAATGTTACAAGTTACTTGCCTTATAATATCTAATTTACTTACATAACCCCTAACATATGTCTTTTGCATTTGTTCCAGATTTAAAAGCGATGTAAAACTAAAACATCTTACTTCATTGAAATCAATTTGTTTAAAAATGTGATTCACAAGTTCACTCATAAGTGTAGATCAAGAATGGTCTTCGGTAGTTGCGTGCAAAATACTTACATAAAAGTTCATAATAAAATAGTTTTATAGTTACATGTGGTTTAATTCGATACAAAATTTATCTTAGTAATAGTAGATTATAATATAAATAACTGACACTAAATTTCACTGAAATACTTAAAGAAAGAGATGGTGTTTAGAAGGTCTTTGGCCTTAGGTACGTTATAGATTTATTATAGTTTTTAGCACAAAAACAATAAAATTCTTCACAGTCACAACCAGATTCCACGTTGATTCCACGCGTTTCTAAAACGTGGAATTGTTGACAGTTCAAACCACGCGCAAGTCACGTTCATATCACACGGTTTCATTTAAGTGTCATAGAGAATACGAATTTTGAAAATATCGTAACCATGTACGATATTGGCGTGGTTTTGAAGCAAGGAATCGCAAAGTGGTCATAGAGAATAAGGGCCCTGACGGGACCTGATATTTATCACATAAAAATAGCTTTGTAAAGTGCAAAATTAAAAAGTTATAAGAGGAGATTGGTTGCGTAGAGTAGAAGGAGCCTTCGGCCTGCAATTTCGACAATGGTCGACAACGGGATAGGTAGGTAACCAAGAGAATATAAAATTTATGTGATACATATTAAACAAGAAAATATACTAGAAAAAAGCAACTAGCCTCATGTCAGGCTAGTTGCTTTTTTCTAGTATATTTTCTTTATTGATATTCAAAATCAGCGGAAATTGTGTAGACTGAAAAGATTTTCATCAGGGTTATGTTGTTGGTATGCTTAGCTGTTGCCACGGCTACTAGCATCATTGCGACACGTCAAGCTGTAAGTACAGAAAATATACTAGAAAAAAGCAACTAGCCTCATGTCAGGCTAGTTGCTTTTTTCTAGTATATTTTCTTGTTTAATATGTATCACATAAAAATAGCATTGTAAAATGCAAAATTAAAAAGTTATAAAATTTATGTCATTATTTGTACAATAAAAATAGTATACAAAATATTAAATTGTTATTCGTTCGTCGTGGAGATCTTTTGGTTTTGAATTATATCTGAGTATAAGTAATAAGCCAAGTTTGTCGTGCAACTTTTATTACTTCCTATATCATTATATGATCAACAAATATGTTAAAGTTTCTACATTTAGCGGGTGTATTTTCGCATTCAGCTAGATGCAATATCGAAGTTTCGTTTGAACTGTGAAAACAGCGCATGAACACGAGTGCTGCGGAGTTAAGCCTCTCTGTGGTGACATTAACACGATCCCCATACAACGCAACCGTTGCTGGCAAAACAAAGTTGATGAAATATAACAAATTCTGCTGACGCTAGAGCGCAGAAGGCACTTAATGCTCTGAACATTTCTGTTGATAATGAAAATGAGTTCGAAGCAACGAGTTCAAAGTGTTCTCCTAGGTAGTCTTCCATTCAAAAGTGGTCAAGTGAATTTAAAAGGGACAGAGAAAGAATTTAAAATGACCCTAGTATCAGTGGAAAAATACAGTGACAGATGGATACCACTAATGCTCACACCAGCGCTGAAACATCTGCGGTTGAATGACGTGAGTTTTGGAGCTATGCGGTGAATATACTACCACTATTTTCGATAGACATTAATACAACTCAGTGAAACCATTGGCAAAACAAAGTTTATAAAATAAAAAATACATTCTGCTAACGCTAGAGCGCAGATGGCACTTAATGCTCTGAACATTTCTGTTGATCATGGAAATCAATTTGAAGCAACGAGTTCAAAGTATTCTCCTTGGTAGTCTTCATTCATAAGTGGTCAAGTGAATTTTAAAGGGGCTAAGGAAGCATTGAAGATGTTTGAAGATCAGGTGGTTCTGTTTTTGCCAACACCTAAGAAAACGTGAATAAGGTCGCGTAATTTGTACTCCAAGATCGAGTAACAATTAGTTCGTTAGCAGAGATGACCTAGTTATCCGTGGCTACCATACCTGCTGCCTGCACCCAACACAACCTTAGTGAGGCCAGCCCGAAAGCCGTTGATGTAGGATTATCTAAACGAAACTTTCTACCACTGACTCGAAAAGAAGAATACGTTTAATTCTTCATGAATTTATGAACCTGTCAAAAATCATATCATTGCTAGATTGATGCCACTAATTCTTACACCAGCGCAGAAACAACTGCGAATTTTAACTTTTTAAATAATTTTTAATACCTACCTACCAGCCAGTATTTTCGATCGAGACGTTGACATGATCCCTACCAAACGCAAAGGAACTGTTGGCAAAACAAAGTTTATAAAATAAAACACATATCATAGCTGACGCTAGAACGCAGAAGGCACTTAATGCTCAGAACATTGTTTGTTGATAATGAAAATAAGTTGGAAACAAAAAGTTTGAAGCAACTTTGCTTACTTCAACTGCCTCCGTGGTCTAGTGGTAACTGGTATCAGACCCAAGTCCCGGGTTCGGTTCCCAGCGGGGGTACATAATGTTTAAGGATTCCGGGAGAAGCTCGCTTCCATCTTCATCAGGTATGAAGAAGGCTAAGAGTACCCCTTTGTTCTTAAAAAAAATATGGTTAGATTGACGTGAAGAAACAGGGTGTTCGTAAACTTCAACTCGCGAACCGAAGGAATAACAGCAGATTTTGTAGTGCATTTGTAAAATTTGCTGTGCAGTCAACTACAATTTTTAAGAAAACGAAAAAGAAGATAATTTTTGACGCAAAACAGAAATCAGGGTTTTTTTAAAGACCTCACTATCAACATCTAAATTCTTTTAAATTGAGGTAAAATCTCTAATATCCATGTTAAAAACCGATGCACGAAACGAAATCACGCTTGTATTTTCAAGTCACCAAAAAAAAAATATTTTTTTGTAAACAAAACTTTTTGCAGTTTTCGTAATTTTTCCTAAGTTGGTACGTTAAGTTTCGGCTTATTAATGCCATATATAAAAATTTTACAATATACGTAAGCATATAATAACGTGTATTATTTCTAATACGGATAATAAAAAATACTTCTTAAGATAAGTACGGGCGGAACGCGGCGGCTTTTCGTAAAATGGCTGACTATTAGTTCTCGTAACTAATTTAGCGAGTGTTTGCTAGTTTTAAATAAATAATAGACCAGCACCGTTGTCCTAAAGCTCGACCATGGTTGGCGCTCACTGAACCTAGAATGACCCAGTTAATACAAATAGGTCACACCATACACCCTTCCGGCGGCATAAATTACAACCGGGACATTGAACTTTTATAGAAACTTTTTATTAACGCGTAAGCATTCTACCATAATCTACTATTATCGGTAAAATTGGGATTGTATATTAAATATTACCGCTTCAGCTCACCACATTAGGCCAAAAGAAATTACAACTTTACGAGGGGGGAGGGGGGAAATCTAATTATTTTATCTGATGTAATTTATATTGAAGAAATAACAACTTTACGAGGGGGGGGGGGGAATCTAATTATTTTATCTGATGTAATTTATATTGAAGAAATAACAACTTTACGAGGGGGAGGGGGGGGGGGAATCTAATTATTTTATCTGATGTAATTTATATTGAAGAAATAACAACTTTACGAGGGGGGGGGGGGGGAAATCTAATTATTTTATCTGATGTAATTTAGATTGAACAAAAGTGTTTTTGTACCGGTATCTACAATAATGCATTTTTTTACTCTCCTGTTAAGCTTTTGTTTATGACTGTGATTACTTTGACTAAGTATTTAGTTATTGAGAATCCAACATTTTGTTTAAATATTCTTAATTGAAAAACTTGCAATATGAACTTGCGATATATAATAATAAATATACAAATACTTAAATTAATAGCTAACATTTTCTTACTCCATTCTATAGTTCAATGCAAAATTATTGCAAAACTATAAGAGGTAAAGTTCAAATAAATTAAATTAAACGAAAACCAAAATAACAAATCTTAATCTTAACAAATAAGACCCCATTTGTAAGATTTATACATTCATTTTATAAGACGTCATTTGTTAAGGCGCTACTCGGAAAAAGTATGGACTTTTTATATAAAACTATAGCTTGGTTACAGTTGTTACAAATCTGGTAATAACATATATATTTCTTCATATTGTTTTATATAATTTTTTTTTTCTATCTTCAAATGCTTATTTATCTGTTAATTTCACTTACCATTATGTAACTACATAGCTTTTATCTGTGGAAGTTTGTAATTAGCTTTTAAGTGCTTGCATATTTACCTAATTTGTAAATACTACTGTAAACTTCCCAAAGAAAATAAAATAAAATAAATACCTTTACCTAGATTCGTATAGTTTCAAAAACACGAGTTTAATGATTTTGCTTCGACACTTTTTCTTTTCGAAAAGACCTCTAAAAATACGAAATTCAAGATTATTCTTAAGTGGGGTTACTTACACTATTGGAAATTGGTTTACTAAGTGGACACCAATAATATTTAGGATCGTATAGAAGCATTTTTTAAATCGCTGTAGTAACGTGTTTTAATACGAAGTGATTTTGTTTTTTTTGATTAATCTACAAAATCGGTCTTGCTCATTTTATCATTGCTATCTCGCTTCAGCATATTTTTTTCTAGTATCTCCTTAAGATTTCATTACAACGGTTTTTGTTGTAATAAGGTCTTGTTTATTTCTTATTTTTTAGTTAACGTTTTAATTTTTTTTCTTTTGAAGAAGGTTTTAAATTTTTTGTTTTAGATAATCCCAGTACTTTTCGCCATGTTCATCGTGAGGAACATATCTAAATTGCTTAGGAACTATAATGAAGTAACCGTATCGCACCCGTGAGATACCTTGAGTGGTCTTCATCATCGTTCCACTCTACTTATTGGTGGTTTTCGGAATCAAATGCACTAGTTACTTAAGAAAACACAAAAATCTATAAGTATAGGTATGCCTATAATATTTGAAGAAATCCCCTGATTTCTCCAGAATCATCAGATCAGATCCTGTCTTGACGACAATGGGACCAACTTTAAAGTACGTTTACACCCTTTCAAACAAATAAGGAGTTATTCATATCTGTTCATAGGATGACTGATTACTGGGGTGATTAGTAGATATTAATAGATTCCATGACCATATGTGGTCTTCATCATCCGTTCCACTTCACCAAATGGTGCTTTTTTGGAAGCAAAAGCACTAGTTACTTAAGAAAACACCGAAATCGATACAGGTGTGCCTATAATATTTGAAGAGTTCCCTCGATTTCTCCAGGATCCCATCATCAGATCCTATCATGACGGCAATGGGACCAAGTTGAAAGAATATCCTTTCAAACAAAAAGAATTATGCAAATCGGTTCATAAATAACCGAGTACTGACGTAACAAACATATAAAAAGAAGAACATTCAACCGAATTGATAACCTCCTCCTTTTTTGAAGTCGGTTAAAAAGGTATACTTACTCTTCTGTATGAATGCTTATGTAAATTATGTAGGAATATTATCTAACAATAAGGTTTTGAAAGACTTCAGTTAGCTTACAATGAAAACTTATGAATATGATACTCAAAGAAATCCAAAATAATATGTACTAGTAAGTCACTAAAACAACTTACCAATACATTAATCAACAAAATCTCATCTCTCTCATACGCATCCCACATCTTGGCATAACTTAGCAGTTATTAAATACCTCGTCTCTTTGCCCTCTTGATATGAAACTTGTTGCTAATTCAAAAGGTCAAACACTTCCTTTGAACTTGGCGGCCAGTAAGCTCAAGACGTTAACCACACAATTCTCGGACATTGGGGTAGTCACACACTCGGGTCTTATAGGCCCTGACCATAGTGCGAGTTTAGCATGCGAATAATAGCGAAATATTCATCTTTATCATCAAGGATTTTTTTGCATTCACAATAATATATGCACAGATTTATGATTGGACTCCGCTTCGAAGAACAATTATAAATCTATGGATATTCGATAATTTTTATACTGGTAACAGCAACAAGCCAAATTGCTTAGACGGGACACCTTTTTCTGGTGATTAAGTATATCATTCACAGAACACATTTACATAAAAGAGCAAGAAACTTATTTTTTATGACTAATAGGTACGTACTTTACAAATTCATTGTATGTTAACAGCACGTAAGGCTTTAAACTGCACTGCGCGCACGTCGCTATTATGAGCTATGATCTTCATAAAGGCGCACATAAGGACGCGTTTACAAAAATTCATAAAATTAGACGTTTTCCGGATCATTTTCGACAAATTCATTGAACTTCATAAAATGTTTAGGGTATTTTAAGGAATGGAAGACCTTTAATAATAATTTATTAACAATATATTGTGTAAAAAGTCGTATTAAATGCTATAATAATTAGTTTTTCCGAGCCTTCTTCCGCGAAATCAACGAAAACAGGGTGAGGTTTCGGTAGAGAAACCGTAGTATTTTGAGGATTATTCTTATGAAGAAAAATACAAGCATATACTACAGATAATCAACATTTGATTGCCGAATTTTCGTTTTCATACAAAATAAAATAAAAACCGTTTTACTGATTCGTTTTCCTTTTCTAGAGCGACAAACATCGAATAAAGCTTCAGTCAGCGCCTGTCAGCGCTAGTGAAAGGCGGTCCCTGTGTAGCTCGGCACCAAAATTTTTTGGTCGAATGCATCGCTGTGTAGATAGGAAAACTGAGTTAGATCAACTGATACATATTAAACAAGACAATATACCAGAAAAAAGCAACTAGTCTTAATATGTATCACATAAAAATAGCATTGTAAAATGCAAAATTAAAAAGTTATAATTAGATCAACTGGTTTTGATACTTGCGCGGAAAAAATATTATAATAGGTTGGGGAAAAAGTTTCTTCGCATTTTTAAGAAAATTCAGAACATTTTTCAAATAGTTTATTTACATTTAACTAAAGTATGTAGGTGCCATTATGTTCGATAACTTTTTGCCATCTTGTAGTTAGGGATATGATCCCATTGCTATATAAATTTTGGGGCTTCTGATCAAAATACCGCGACAAGTGGTTTTGGCAGTCCTCTAGTGATGTTAACCTGATACTGCCTAAAGAATTCTGAAGGGACCGATACAGGTGAAATCTGAAGGTACAAGGTCAGGACTATACGGCGGATACATTAATATATCCCAGCCAAACTCTCTTGATTTTTGCTGAGTGGCTAAATATGTGTGAGGTCTAGCGTTGTCTTGATGAAAAACCACACCCCTTCTGTTGATTAATTCCGGCCGCTTTCTCTCAACTTCTCCGCTTTCTTCAAGTTCAGAATCGATGGTCCTGCTTGGTGGTAACCGCTCATTTTGAATAATGCCCTTCCAATTCCACCACACACAGGATCACCTTGTTGCGAGTTAACCCTGGTTTCGCCACAGTCTGTGAAGCCTGACGGGCCTTTTTGACCACGACCTTTTTCGCACGTTCTTGTCGTACGTGATCCACTTTTCATCACCAGTTATCAGCTTCATCAAAAACGGTTCGGTTTCATTACGTCGCAATAATAAAGAATCACAAATGAGTACACGGTTCCTAAGGTATCATTCAGTGAGCTCGTGTGGTACCTAAATATCGAGCTTTTTTGTGTAACCAAATTTGTGCTACTTTCACAGACACTGCACTAGGTCCATAAACATCGCAAATTTTCTTCGCGACTTGCGTTGCATTTTTACATTTTTTGTAGTACAATTTTAAAATTTATTGAATTTCATCGTTAGATTTACAAATTATATAGTAATGTACAAGTACAGATGGGAATCAAGCCTGCTATTGGCCGTTTCTTAGTCTAATGTCATCTTCACATTTATAGTGCGGCAAAGTCAATCGAACGACATATCGATACTAAAAATTCTCGATATCGACCCAAGCAGCACTACAGTCCTAGTGTACTTTTTTAATCCTATACTTTTAAATGTTCAAATGAATAAAACAAAATAAGACTGCTTGTTCGGAATGTAAATCCTTGGTCACAAATTATCGCCATAGGAGAGAGACATGTTTGTTTTATAGCCTTCACAACTTCCTGAAAACACAGATACAAGTTTCTTATATAGGTTATTGAACATACACTCTCACTCCGTAAATCCTTTGCGGAGTTGGCAGATCATCAAGTTACTAATTTAAACTTACTGTTATAATGTTTTTCAATGTAGCAGCAGGGGTAGTTCCTTCACAAAAATAAAATGCTACCAATTGTTGTGGATAATTTATTCTCGTGAAAGTCGTTACTCGCTAAAACGTTCACAAAATAATGAGAAAATATGATAATTTTAAGAGAAGTAATTAACTGTCAAATTGCGCGGCTCGGTAATCGGTGGTTCGAAAATGGCTTCCTCAACATGGCGTTTTTAATTGCGATGCCTTTTTTAAAAAAAACTACTTACAAGCTTTTTGTAGGGGTGATTCCTACGGCTGGTTAGATTCACTCATCTTGATAGTGAGAAAAACAAATGAAAATCACACATTTTCCTAATTTGAATTTGGAATTATCTTCTTTAAAAATTAAACTTTTGTGTAAATGAAAACGTAAAAGTCTAATTAAGCCAATCATTTGGCACCAAAAAACTCAAGGGGTTCAAATCCTAAGCCTATTTATAACCTAACAGAGAACTTATAATCCGAAAAGTTTGACCATTTGTATAAATTATCCCCGTTGGACAAATTAGTTTGACTACCCAAATTGACCACGTGCAAGAACAGTTAATAACCTAGCAGAGTTGCCACGACCACGATTTCCATTCAACAATCACTAAAAACGCCACGCAATCATTAACTACATACAAGTCAGAGTTTTCAGCTTTCCGCTTTGAGCGAGCACTAACAATGGCTCGTACAGACGAGACCCTGCCGATATCCGCACTTCACAAGCGGATTCACATGGTGCGCCTTTAAAGGTAATACTAATATGAGTGTCTTTCATGTCGGCAGTAGAGGCATATCTACATAATCTACAGACTTTATTTAGTATTTATGATAATATATATTTATGATAATATAGTATATGTAAGCAAACATCACGATTTATTTATTAAGCATAGCGATGTTCATACTTTTAATACTAGAAACAAGAATAAGCTTGCCGTTCCAAGATTTCGACTTGAAAAATGCAGTCGCTCGTTTTTGGGGAAAGGCATAGCCTTTTTTAATAAAGTTCCACAACAAGTGATTGAGCTGCCTTTGCATAAATTTAAAATACATGTTAAAAAAACGCTCTTAAGCAAAGGTTATTACAAGGTAGAAGATTATTTGAAAGACCAAAATGCATGGAAGTGATACTAACATACAACATGACTATTGTAATTGTATAAAAGGAAAATATTCTAATAACTGAGTATAAGAAAATTTTCCTCTTATATTAAATATGTTTCAAGATTGTAGATTTGTGTTTGGCAACGACATGTTCCTTTGTAAATGTTGTTGCTTCTGTTAAAGCTGATAAGTTTCTTGCGGCCGTTCTTCTTATCAGTTAAAAGATGTCCTGAATGGCTGGTAGGGAAAAAAAAATTGGACGATTCGAAAGCACTTATCTATAAGTATATTTGAATAAAAATCTTTGACTTTGACTTTGACTTTAGTATGAAACGAATTTTATTTTACGAAACTGTAGTGTCGAGAAAAAAAAATCTTCAAATCATTGGCAATTCTTTGTCATAACATTTCGTCATAGTGTAAAGTTGATCAAACTAAATTCTAACGGTAAAGCCTAATCACTTATGAAAACCATTATGACCCCCATTTTGATAAAAACTGTAGGCGGGTTTAAATTCTAAGCCTTATATTATTAACCTAGCGGAGCTGCCATGACCACTAAAACTTTTAATAACAATCCTAGAATCTTAAGCTGCTAACAGTCAGAGTTTCAAGCTTGCCGCTTACCTACCGATATCCACACTTACAGTACAAACGAATTCGCATGGTGCATCTTTAAAAATCTTCGTGGGCGAAAATTGAGCACTGCAGACGAGGCCGCCGAAGAATTTCGGCGGTTATATTTCGACCACCCGCAAGACACGTTGTTTAAATGTTTTGAAAGCTAGTTTACCCGCATGCATAATTGCATTGGGACTCCAATCCAACTGATTGATCAACATTCTATGGATAAGTTAAAAAATGTATGGAATTTGTGAAACAAAAAACTCTGTATTTAGACATATTTTAGAATGTTTATCAGATCAATTAGGTATGTACAGCAATCTGGATCTCCTCTATTCACTTCCTGGATGACCATCATCAGATCGCAGCTCGTTCAATCCTTGGCAGAAGCCTCCAAAGTTACCTCGATTGTATGAAAATCGGCTAGTGTCATTAATTATGTGACCACCACTGTTAAATATATATTTATTAAAACAAAAATAATAAGACATGTTCAAGTTTGTATACGTACATGCGAGTATGTGCGTAGGTGGGTACGTGTGTTATGTACTTGTATATGGATGTTTGAGTGCGTGTGAGAGGGGCTAATGACCGTGTAATTGATTGCCTCTAGTTTCTATTGATTTAAGTCTCGAAAGAGCTTACAAAAATTCCCGTGAACTCAGTATATACATAATATATATACTCTGCTGTGGATGACTATGAAGTCTCGACATCGAATGTCGAAGAATTAGCAAAGTGATAAAGGTCCTCCTGAGTAAGGTAACCATCTGATTATTTAATTTAATGTGTCAACATTCCAAGTAAATATTTTTATACAAACTCGTGTCCTTCCATTATAATTATTTGTAAATTAGTAATCATCGGTATCAACCACTATGATTTATGAATTTAATTCATTCAAACATAAATCAAATTCAATGTCATATGAATCATAATCTATTATTCCATGTCACAAAAATATTACAATCGATACATTCACCCCACGCTATCAAGTTATTGTGATCTGTATCACCGATTGGCATTTTGTATTAAAAGTTAAGGTCTAGCGGCCGCCCGCGGTTCCGCGTGGTTCTCGTTCCCGTGAGAATATCTGTTAGTCAACTATTTGAAAAGTGCCGCTCTGTAGGCTTACCATGGCTACGTGGCGTCGGTACTACACTACAGCATCATCCATCATCATCAGCCTGTGGATGTCCACTGCTGGACATAAGCCTCTCCTAGCTCACGCCTATTGTGGCGTTCATAGGAGGCTATTAGTAGAGGGTTCAGCATCATAATGTGGGGAAATTCGGTTGAAATGAATCGAGCTTTTAAGTTACAGAAAAGGTGTATAAGAGCGATCTGTGGCGAAGGGTTCTTGGAAAGTTGTATACCTATATTCAAAGCTCTAAAAGTGTTGCCGTTTCCTTATCTTTACATACTTAAAATCTGTGTTTTTGTGAAAAAATATCCTTATATTTCAATTATAGGGGCAGAAGTGGTAACAAGTTATGTATTTCCAAAAAAGCGACTACAGTTGTTTTCGGATCATTGCTTCTGTATAATAAATGCCTAATGAAATCGTCCAAATGACATACAATAAATTCAAAAGACATTTATTTATTATGATATTAGATAAAAAAATATTATAGTATTAATGACTTTATGAATGATCAATTGTGAATTATTTGGAAATATTCCGATTGTACTTTAACTACACTCCGACATTTGATTTATTATTTTATTTTCTTGACATTGTTTTTTTTTGACGCACTATGTAAATCAATTGTATTTCTTGGACGCTTAATTTTAATTTTATTATATCTTAATTACACTGATATTTACTAATTACCGATGGCGTAGCTTCTTTGACGTTCACAAGTACTTGTAACAGCTTCGACTGAATAAATGATATTAAAATTTAATTGAATTTGAATGTTTGCACGCTGAGGTATTTGCAGAATATGTCGGTCATTATTTTATGTCACAACCATTGTATCCATATTCTATAACAAACAAAGAAACAAACGAACTGACAAACCTTCGCATTTATAATATTAGTAGGATTAGATATTTCAATTTACACACTAAACCTGCTAGAATCATTTTGGAAGTGTTTATAAGAGAAATATACATTTCGCGAGGAAATTAAAACTACTTTGCAGTCTCATGTCGACAACGTTGTTTTGATTTTTTTTTTAAAACAACAATACTACTTTGGTTGGTGGTAGGACTTGTTGTAAGTCCGCCTGGCTAGCTTCCACCATCTTATCTAAGTCTGGCGCCATAACAACTATGATTTCAGCATTGTGGTGTTACGGCAGTTAGAGTTAAGAAAGCCTGTTGCTCAGTGGTTGAGGATTCCGGGAGAGGCTTGCTTCCATCTTCAGCCTTATCAATACTTAACATCAGATATGACGAAGGCTAAGAGTCTACCCGTCATTCATTAAAAAGAAAAACTAACTGCAGGGGCACAATAAATTAGGAAGGAAGTAATAAAATAAAATAATTACACGGCTTCTAAGGACAACGGGAATATAGAAGTAAACCTACTAGTATAAAAGCCAGGAACATTTCGAGAAGGACAATGGTGATCAACCATACTAACAGCAACTGCACAGTAAACCTTCTATTATAGTATAGTATAATTTCATATTGAATGTTGTTATGAAAGACTAAAACAATCCGTGACGGAATTAAAACCACTTTGCAGTCGCATACCGACAATGGTGCGATAGTTCGCCCGAAGGCGGAAAATAGCGACAACCAATATCCGCCCCGCTGCGCTTCCCGAGCACATCTAGACCTTGTCGCTTTGGAAATAAATAGAATGTAGAAACTAAACGAATATTTTATTCATAACCAACATGCTGAACGGTATGTTCTGTGGTCTTTAGATATCGAATTCTAATTGTATTGTCCTAGTAAACCTGATGGTATCATTGAAAGCTGATAAAAAGACAGTAACATTTCGCAAGGGAATTAAAACCACTTTGCAATCGCATACCGACAGCAGTGCGATAACTCGCCGGAAGGCGGAAAATAGCCTCAACCAATATCCACCCGCTGCGTTTCCCGGGCACATCTAGACCTTGTCGCTTTGGAAATAAATAGAGTGTAGAAACTAAAATAATATTTGATTCACGATCAACTTGTTGAACGGTCTGTTCTGTGGCCTTTAGATATCGAATTCTAATTGAATTATTTTATAGTAAACCTAATGCTATCATTGAAAGCTGTTATAAAAGACAGGACCATTTCGCAAGGAAATTAAAACCACTTTGCAGTTGCATACCGACAATGGTACGATAGCTCGCCCGAAGACGGAAAATAGCCTCATCCAATATCCGCCCCGCTGCGCTTCCAGAGCACACCTAACCTTGTCGCTTTGGAAATAAATAGAGTGTAGAAACAAAATTATATTTTATTCACGATCAACATGTTGAACGGTCTGTTCTGTGGCCTTTAGATATGGAATACTAATTGAATTCATGCCTTTACGTACCTGCCGGAAGGCGCTCTAAGCACGATGATTTTTGTCTGAAGTTCCTGACATTGTTTAATAATACATAGTTTTTACTTGGCAAGCCAAGCATCCTATCTGATGGCGCAAAAAAAATATTTTGTGCATCGATTGTTTCTTCGATTGATTGGTCTATCTTCATAGAGGAACACCACTATTATTTCGAATTAAATAGGTAGGTAATCGATTTGGTTGTAAAAGATAAACAATCTAATCATAAAACTTTGCTGAAGATTTCGGGTCTGAAGGCTGAGAACCCTGAACTGTTTCCAAGTTACGAAGACTTTACTCTAACAGAATTTATGTGCGCCGTGTCAAAAACAATAGCTAAGATCGAAAATATCTAAGTAATATTTGTAAAAAGTTGAATAATACACTTCCTAATTTATTGACTATCTTACTCATCGTCATACACATTATAAAGTTGACTGATAGTGACTAAAGTAACAATTATACATATAAGTGTTACACATATACTCGTACCAAAGGGTACGAGTATATGTGTATACTCCTGTTATCAGTTAAATTGGTGCGTAGTGTAAAGACACTACGCACCAATTTAACTGATAACAGGAGTGCCAATAATTGCCCAACGAGTTCTGGTTGCTCCCGCAAAATTATGCTCCCGGATTTGAATGTAGTGGGAGCATTGAAACGACCCTGTGATTATTCGCTACGATCCAGGGGATGCGCTAGTGCAGGGATAGGGAAATGGGGGATGGGAAATGACTATAGATTCGACCCGGCGAGCGATTATAACCTGTCTGTCAGCCCATGAAAAACATTATTTTAGTTAGTTCGGGCATAAACTAAGCGGGCCTGGGTAAATCTACGGGCGGTTTGAACGCCGTCATTGTCCTCGACATATAAATTGTCATGCATAAGTGCGAAAATAATAAAGGTTATGCTGCTTAACGCTACTCGTCTGGGACCTATGGACCTATATTCGTAACTGGACACGAGGACAGAATTTTATTACTTTAAAAATATGAAAATATGTTGAGGACGATGACAGCGTTCAAAGCGCCCGTAGATTTACCCGCCTACCATCATTTATTAGAAACCATCATGTCATAAGCACGTTTTGTTTGCTTTGGAGGCGATGATTGAGCGATGACGTCACAAAACTTCCGTCAAAAACAAGCTATTACTATAAGAGAATTTTGTTTTCGCACACACATTGACACTTTTCATTCACACAGTGCCATGTCGCCTTTGTAAGCAAGCTATTGAAGCTAAACAGCCGTCTACTTTAGGGTGGAGTCCCAGTGTAAGCACTTACAAGGGCAAGGGTAAGAATTTCCACGAGAACGAAGTCGCGGGCGGAAGCTAGTAGTATTATAAATGCGAAAGTTTCTGAGGATGTTTGGATGTTTGTTACTCTTTCGCAAGAAAACTACTAAACCGATTTGGATGAAATTTGGCTCACAGATTCGTCTCATTCGTCAAAACTACTCTAAGGGAAAGTAAGACGACTCATACTTTCCCTTACCTTCTCGAACTTTACAATCACTGACAATCTAGCTGGGCATCCTTAATAGGGTTAAGTATTATTTCACGCCGCAACAGCTTCTTATCTATACAATATTATAAAGCTGAAGAGTTTGTTTGTTTGAACGCGCTAATTTCATTAACTACTGGACCGATTTAGAAAATTCTTAGACCATTAGAAAGCTACATTTCTCCCGAGTGACATAGGCTATATTTTATCCCGATATTCCCACGGGAACGGTACCACGCGGGTTAAACCGCGAGGATCCGCTAGTCTTAAATAAAGCGTAAATCCGTCCGTAAAATAGAATACTGCTCCCTTACCTACCTTTGGGTTGGTTCAGCTAAATACCAGCTAGCCGCACTCAATTCAGTGGAATGTAGAGCCGCAGAAAACTCGTTGGGGATGATAAACTGGTGAATACTAAGCTCCACAGTCTCCCTCATCGTCGAAGAGATATAATTACGGCTATTAAACCAACCCATTTTGTAATACGGTCCACTCACTTATATGAAGTCCCCAGTAGGACCCTTTTCAGAAGCGTTATTTATCGACGAATTTCAATTAATTTTGAGGAGCACACTAAGGACTTCATTCTATACAAGATGTGAAACTTTTTAATTCAAAGTCATTTTTCTATTTGACTACTCCGAATAAAATAAGACGGAAAAGAAAACAGTCCCTGACGAGTTTCTTGCCCGTACTTCTAGTGAAGTAACCAAAGTAACCTTAGCCAAAGTAACAATCCAAAAACGATAACGAAGTTCGACAAGAATTAAATGAATGGGATTGGCGGATTGGCGTAGGCCGCGCTAAATCACGTGGTCTTGCCGCAAGTTAATTGGCGAATATAGACATTAACGAATCGAGCTATCGTTTCGCTACATAGCGAAGTTACTTTGTCTACGGGCCCAGGTCTCCCGCCGTAGGGTTTGTGAAGCCGTAACTTCATTGACATTCACAAGTGCTTGCTAGACTGAATAAATTATATTGAATTTGAATTGCTTGTCAAAATGTGACAACTTCAATAAAAACAAAACACAAACAAAACGTTCTATGACATGATGGTTTCTAATAGATGATGGTCGGTCCGCTGATTGAAAAGCTAAATATTTAAAGAGTTCCTTGAACCGTGACCCTTATATTTAATATCGTTTTCAACATGATACCTCCACGTGATCTCAACTAAAAGGTTATGACAGAAAGACAGACAGGCAAACCTAGTCAATTTACAATGCAAACGATATTCCGTTCAAAATACGAAACAAGATATAATTATTTGAGTGACACAACCACTTCTGTTTATTAACGAGTTAATTTCGCATATAAAGGCAGGATTATTAACTATGAAGGCTTAACATCTTCATTCAAAATTGAGAAAATAGTGTTGAGTGGCATAAACATTACGTAACTCTTCAAAGCGTGTATTCTAGTATTCTAATGTCTAATAATAACTTTATAGTAATACTAAAGCTAAAGAGTTAGGTTGTTAGATCGCGATTATGTCTGAAACTACCGGAAGGCATTTAAGAAGATAATACCCAGATATGCTCGGGTGTGCACAGCAGCCATCGCTCGTGCACGTACAGCGGTTTCCTTATATGAAGAACGGGAAAAGGCCTTCATCATACCTGATGTCTGCATCGACCCCAATGACAATATTGTATGACATGACAACCTCGAAACGTTTCACATGTAAAATAGGGCACATCGGGGTCATAATGAATTTGGAGTGCATTTTTAATAAAAATTATATGAAATATTTTAGACATTAAATTAAGAAATGTAAGACGCAAAGCTTGTAGATTACTTACTAGACATTAAGAGGGATAAAAAGGTAAATTGCCATTTGCAGATTCAATATTTAAACTAGAAGATAAAGATTAAAGTGCCTGAAAAAAGTATCATAGAGCATATTTACGTCTATTTTTTGACTAGACTCAATTCTTTCCAATTTGATGTATACTGGGTCAATATTTTAATTAATACATAGCATCAGAATATACTATTGATAGTGGGACCGGGATTTATTTCGAAATAATGTATATTTTAGAAGTAAATTGAAAAAAAAAATGATTTGGCGTTTATGTGTGCTTAAGAGTTTGTAGCTGTGTTTCTAGGAGAAAGTTATTCACTTACAGATTCTGATACTTCTTTTTCTTTTTTAGAACTATAATTTGTGACCTTTAAAACGAATAATCTTTAACTTTATTGAAACACCACATTCATACACAATTTATGGTAAATTTATCTAAGTGACATCAAACCACAAACTTATAAAAAGCTAAGACGGATTAAGAAAGCGAACGTCGGGGACGACATACTTATTTTGTTATTAACATAGTCATAACTTGTACAAAAGTCTCATAATCCTTAACTGTAGTTGTGGGTCCCCTGGATCCGCCTTGATTCTTCAACGCCAATTATAGCGCTTTGAGTGTCGCAGCTCTCTCAGCTTCTCAGTACCTTCCTAAACTTGGCTGGTGACCATGCTGTATGACTTTCAGTTGACTTTCCAAAGGTATATAATTAATTCCGCTTGGGTCCAGTGGACCCACTTCTATAGTTATTTTTTAATGACCCTTCTCTGGTGGTAGCCTAAAACTCAATAGGGACAAAAAAAAGATTCCGACGAACTGAGAACCGCCTCCTTTTTTTTGAAGTCGGTTAAAAAGGTAAATATTTGTTTCCTGCCTCCCTGCTACCAGTAGCTTTTTGCGTGACATGCGCAAAATTTGTATGCAATTCATGTTTGTAACTAGTCTCAATTGAACTAGTGTCAGAATGTTCGTTTTGGAGGCTATTTTCTTACTTTCAGAGTTTTCTGTTGTAAAACAACACATTCTTATGAGGTGTTCTTCGAAGCGCACCTATTGTCAAGTGGATCGAACGAAGTGCACCTAAATTATTTCTCGAAACGAAGCGAAGATTATGAAGGAAATGTAATACCTTATGATATCAACAGAAGTTTTAATACGATTTGACTAATCGTTATTAAATTAAAACATTTTTAGTTTAAAGGGTCGCATACGTAACCAGGAGATATTTTAGATGTTTTGAGAAGTTCTGATTTTATATTAAGCCAACGGTGACGACGTGACATTGATGAAAGTGACCATGGTTGGGCGAACAAACCTGCCACTAAATCACGTTTCCCAGTGGGGTAACAGTAACCTCGTCGATTTCATCATCTCCAAAACGTAAGCGTGTCTGGGCCCTTAGCCAAAGTAACAATTCAAAAACGATAACGTAGTTCGACAAGAATTAAATGTATGGGATTGGCGGATTGGCATAGGCCGCGCTAAGTCACGTGGTCTTGCCGCAAGTTAATTGGCGAATATAGACAATAACGAATCGAACTATCGTTTCGCTACATAACGATGTTACTTTGTCTACGGGCCCTGTTCACCGCAAAAAAGTTCCTTCAACCTGACTCCTACTTTCCGGCGTGCATCTGTACTTATTACCGACAGTCTTGAGCTTCTTGGCATGGAATTTAATTATTTAATCTTAAGGAAGACCAACATTTACTAGCTTAAGCAGCACCATCGAGTCCAAGGCTCAAACTGCAGCTAAAAAGCTGTGCGTATTAAATAAGTTCAAGCGATATCTCACGCCAGGACAGCTTTCAACTATCTATAAAGCTCAAGTCTGATCTTGCATGGAATATTACAGCCACCTCTGGGACGGCTCAGCGAAATACAAGCTTGTTGCACTGGACACGATCCAACGCAGAGCTGAGGGGCTAATTGGTAACAACAAATTGGTGAAGAGCAAGCTTCACACCTTAGCTCACCGCCGCAAAGTTGCCTGTTTGTCGATCTTTTACAGACTATATTTTGGAGAGTGTGCTCTTGAGCTGCATGAGCTCATCCCTCTTCTACTATCGGACATCCACACGCATTGCGGGCTACCACCCTTTCTTGGTTGATATTCCTAAATATCGCACATAGCGCTACTCAACAGCTTTTATATTGTGCACAGTAAAGGAGTGGAACTCCCTCCTTGCGTCTGTATTTCCGAGTACTTATATCTCGCCCATTTTCAAAGCAAGGGTGAATAGGCACCTTCTGGGTTAGCTCGCTCCACCGTAGATCCTATGTTTAGTCCTAGGGCTAGACAAGGATCAAGAGCAAACCCATTCATAATAAAAAGAACCTTGATTTTCTCCATCTTACTTTTTGGCACTGAACTTTAGACTGAAAGCAACGGATATTTCTCGCATCGATGCATACGAGATATGGTGCTATGCTGCGTGTAAGCTGGACAGAGTTTATATATTGGAGACTCTATATTGGAGGAGCTGAAAAAAAGGAATCGACTATCTGCCACCGTAATCCACAGATCGCTCCAGTTCTTTAGTCATGAAGCCCGGAGAAACCCTGAAAACCTATAAAAATGCATCTTGCTAAGAAAAGTAGAAGGGGTCAGGCCGCGTGGCCACAGACCAGCTCGCTGGACCGACCTAATAACCAGGACGATGAAGAGGCTGATGCACAGGGCACTACATCTTTGTTCCGCGGGCCGAAACTTGACCAAGTGACGGGGGTCACGATCCTCAGCATTGAGGGACCGACAGAAGAGAGAGAGATTTTATAAAAATGAATAGCTTCCGCTCGCGGTTTCACCCGCGTGGTTCCCGTTCTGGTGGGATTATCAAGATAAAAAACTTATGTTACTCTCCATCCTTTCAACTTACTCTATGCCAAAAATCAAGTCGAATGGTTGATTACTTTGGGCGTGAAGGAAGGACAACCCAACACACTTTCGCATTTATAATATTAGTTAGATATATAAGACTAGTTTCTGGGTTATTCTGACCATCAACGAATGACCCAGAAGTTAATTTTGCTGAGACAGGGCCTATTAGCAGCACATATTTTGTTTTGTTGTTTCTAAATTAAGTACGTACTTCTCTCATTGTATTGTGTGTTGTTATGAAATAGTTTCTATTATATTGTATTCTAAGACTATATTATTTCTGATTGTGACTCTCCTCTACTGTTGGTTGGCCATCAACTCCTCATACTTTTGGCGATTTCTTGCCAAGCGAAACAGACGCTCTACGTTGGCGTCTTTTACTTTTGCCGACACGTCGATTCCTTATAATTTTGTCTATAACTATGACTTGGAGAAGATTGTACCGCTCGTGCCTGAGCACGTGCCCTAAGTATCTTACTTTTCACCTGTTAAAGATGAATGTCTAGATCATTGTTGTAATAAAATCTTGTGGCAAAAGTAAAAAAACTCGATATTCTGATCTAAAATCTCGATTATGGCCTCAGTCATCACACATTTACGAAGTCTAATTATAATTATATTAGTAATACGGTGGAACGAATTCTAAGTTTAATTGGAATGTTTTTGGGCGGCCGACGAACAAATCTAATACAACCGAAAATATTGAAATTGATTTGTGCTGCTGGCATACTGGTAAGAGACAGTCATACAATAAACGAAAATCACTCTTGGGATGCCGGCTCAGACCGGGTCGACCGAGCCGGCAACAAACGCAACCGTATACGATTAGTCTGCCAAGCTCCGCTATTATAAGCGCTTCAACATCAGTATTGCATAATCAGTAAATATCTTGGTTTTGTATAGGAAAATCCCAATAATACTTCCAGAGCCATATCTTTTTCATTGCACTTTTTTATTACTTGGGGATTGTTTTAGTGAGGTCGAATATCATATTTTGTAACATACTATCTTTGTTGTACTATCTCACCATACATGAATTATTTTAATCGACTCTGGATTTTTTGCCCATACCTTTTTTGGCATTCTCCTTTACTGCCAGCATTCAATTGTAAAATGTTCATCAAGTGTCTTCCAAGCACTAGTAAAAAAATTAAAAACCGTACCATAAAACGTAACAAATCAGTAATGATAATTATTGATAAAAAAAATGTCCTTGGTAATATTTTTGGCTTATGCAGTATCGTATATAAAATTTAATTCCACATGTTATTCAACCAGATAAATGAGAATATACCTTTTCTTTTTTATTTAGCACCAGTAAACAGTATTTTAGTATTTCAAAGTACTCCTAGGTAATCCGATTCGCAGTTAGCCAGTTTTTATCTGATTTTTTAAGTATACTGAGCAATACCGTGTGGGGTAAGTAAGTAAGCGTAAGTAAATATACTAGAAAAAAGACAAGTTGCTTTTTTATAGTATATTTACTTGATTAAAAATTATCACATAAAAATAGCATTGTAAAATGCAAAATTAAAAAGTTATAAATATACATATTTTAATTAATTTGAAACAAAGATTTTACACTTTACACCTGCATGCACCTAATGCAACTACCTACGACATGGTGACTTTTTGTTGTATCTGTTGCTCATTGACAATGCTATATTATGAATTTTGTTTGAATAAGTTTCTCAGTAAGTGAATTATATGTAATTCTTATGAGAAATAAAGTTCATTGACCATAAACTGTGGGAAGTAGCGGGGGCTGTTGCTATTCAAGCAGTTAAAAGTAAATTTTCTAATGGATAGTGATATCATGATGTTTTGCGGTAAGTTTTTATTGTCCACTGTACCACGATTAGTTCGCAACGTTAGCGATAATATCGTTTCGCAATAATACACTTGTTATGAATCGTAACTTTAAATTATTTTTGTGAGTAATGTTTAGGTTTTGATTAACTGGAATCTTTTCAGAATAAATACTAATACTCTAGAGAGTCTCTATTTTCAATATTTCCCCGGTTCTAGGCCCCACACGGTATACTAGGTCATCTGACAAATCACATGACTCCGCCGGTGCCTTGGACAAAGGGGTCAGAGCAAACGGCGCGGGTGAAATCTGATTGTTTTCTAGCTTTGTAACTCTTAAGTAAAATTAGTTGTTACATAATATTTCTGAGGAAAAATTTACAAAATCTTATACACGCCAACACACGTTTTTGAAGATTTAGTGCAACTTTAAATCAGTCTAATAAATAAACTGTGCCCTATTTCAAAATTTGGCAAAGCAGTGCAGACACATTATCCATGGTAATAACTATGTTAACTTTAACTGTGTAAATAAACTGTTTTTATTAATATAATGTTAACCGTAACAGTCCTATTTCGCTTAAAAGTTCGGTAAAGTCTTAAGTAATGATATGCCTATGGTTTTCTGTGAAATTGCAGTTAGTATAGTTGATCCCCATTGTCCCTCTAGAAATGTTCCTGGCTTTTATACTAGTAGGTTTACTTCTATATTCCCGTTGTCCTTATAAGCCGTTTCATTCTTGTATTAAATTACTTCCTATCGTTCATAATAATATACGCTGTCTCCATTATTTTATTTATTGTGCAGTTGCAGTTAGTTTTCTTTTTAATGAATGACGGGTAGATTCTTAGCCTTCGTCATACCTGATGTTAAGTATTGATAAGGCTGAAGATGGAAGCGAGCCTCTCCCGGAATCCTCAACCACTTAGGAACTGGCTATCTTACTCTAACTGCAGGAACACAATGCTGAAAAAATTGTTGTTATGGCGTCAAACTTAGATAAGAAGGTGTTAGCTAGCCAGGCAGACTTATGAAAGAGCGCTACTTGCACATTCTCATATATTTTTTCTTGCCGTATATCCTCCTTTTGAAGGACTAAAGTAACATATCAAAAATATTTATTTAAGATGATACAGAACCCTTGGTGCGCGAGTCAGACTCGCTCTTGACGGGTTTTTTAACTTACGGTTACGCTTACAAAAATAGTTAATTGATATTTGAAATAACACCCTCGCAAATGTTAGCGTTGAATAATAAATGCCTTCGATTAATGAAACCTTGTTTGTTATCGCTAAAAGCGTAACTCGAGTGTGGCGGTTAAATTAAATACTTTGCTATAACGAGGCAAATTTAGATGGTAAATATAAATATGTACTTTACACGTAAAGGTCAATTAAATTAGTGGATTTAATGAATTTGGGTCTCTACAGATGTGAGCTCCGATCGAATATTGAATTACTCATTTGATTAATTTAATTGATCTATCGTTAAGTTAAGCATTGGAATCGATTTACATTATTAATTATCGCAGTTTGGACACGTGTTTAAATGTTGTTTTACTTAAAACTGTTGATGAATATTACCCTCATATTTCATAATAAAAAAATATGGTAGGTGGTAGGACTTGTTGTAAGTCCGCTTTGCTAGCTATCACTATCTTATCTAAATCTGACGCCATAACAATGTTTTCAGCGTTGTTGTGTTCCGGAAATTCGAGATAAGATAGTTCCTCTGTGGTTGAGAATACCGGAAGAAGCCCGCTCCACCTTCAACTTTATCATTATTTAAAATTAGATTTAATGAGGTATAAAGGTCTGTGCTTCCAAAAGTTTGTTAAATTATCACGTGGATTATGGCCCATCTCATCCTCCGTAAATCCATCCAAAATGAAGGATTGTATCCCAGCAGTGGGACATTTGGTTTTCACTTTCATTTTATACGTTATACTATTTAAATTTCTTTACTGCTTATATTATAAAAAAATAAATATAAATATTTCCATACAATCACACCAATTATCTAGGCCACGTTAAGTATCATGAAGAACTTGTGTTATGGATACTAGATAACGGATATACATACTCATATACTTTTTTTTTAAAATACATTATGTATGTATTTACAAAAAAAAAGTATATAAGTATGTACATACATATTATATACTTTTTTATATTTACTTATTTTATATATTTTATTCAGTATATACATTAATATATATTAGTGTTTAATAACACCCAGACCAAGACAAATAGACATGTTCATGTTCATGGGATCGAACCCGGGACCTCTGGCGCAGAAGGTGGGGTTAGAACCCCTGCGCCAAACAGGTCGTCGTCATTAAGTGACCGGACAACAATATCAGGTCACTTAATGAACGTGAGTGTTGATCTTATACACCGAGACAATTTAATTAGCTACTACTGCTAGTCATATTAACTTCAGACCAAATGCCTACATAATTATCTTATAAAGTTCTAATTAACATGAAGCGCGACTTGAGTGATGTACTACGTTAAAATAGTTACACCAATTTTTTACCATATTTCTTCATGTAGAAAAAATACATAGTGAATACATGGCTTTTCCAATATTAAATCCGTGCAAAGTACAAAAGGCTCACTCGATAAGTACTTAGGTATCCTGACGTTATTACAGGTCTGTTTTTGTAATAACGTTTTTAGTTATTTATTTAAAGCGATTTTTTTTATTAAAATTCTTTGAACTACAGATTGTATTTCAAACTCGTTTTTTCAATTTCACAGAAATAAGAATATAGAAAGGTCATATGGGTTAAAAACATTGAGCCAAAGACATACCTAAAATAAATTCAGTCAGCTCTTGAGGCACCCAGATATTGAGCGTGTTTGTATAACCAAACCAACCAAAAAAATTTACAAATGGGTTAAAATTGTTTTGTGGTCAATGCCCCGTTCTTCAGCTATGTGAATATATAATTTTCTTCAACTTTAACCGTTAGAAGATCGACTATAGCGAGCTGTATCATAGAAATCATAATTCCCCTTCTGAAAAAGCTTGAACTAATGCTACTCTTAACGATAGTGCTTTAGGCCTATTATAAACCTCATCGTTTTTGTTTTCCCCCCTTTTAGAACCAAATTTCAAAATTTATCGAATTTACCTATCGGATTCACTAATTTTGGTGCCTTGGCGAATTGAAACATCGGTAAACTGTTTTTATCAATTCAATTCCATATCTGGGATGTCGCCTTTTTAGTGGTATCAATAGCAGCCATAGAAAGATAGTACAACAAATTAGAAATCTTATTTAAATTTCTAATGTAAAAAATACAAAAGGCTTTTTCCCATTATATTTTTATACATCAATGATCTTTGCAAGATGCAATTGCACAATGGCGAACTGTTGATGTTTGCAGACGATACTGCTCTCATTTTTCAAGGATCAAACTGGGAACAAGTCAGAGGGTGTGCTGAACTTGGCCTATCAAAGGTTACTTCTTGGTTAGAAAAAAGTTTACTATCACTCAACACCTCAAAAACTAAATATATGTGCTTTAGTATTAATAACTTTGCCAAGCCCGATGATTCGTTTACGCTACCTATTCATACTTACCCTTGTAATATAAAGTCGGAAGCATCTCTAGATTGCGACTGCCCAATCCTCAAGCGCACCAACACTATGAAGTATTTAGGGGTCTTAATAGATGAACATCTTAACTGGGAACCACACTTGTCTCTTACATCTGGTAGAATTAGAAAATTAATTTTTGTATTTAAAAATCTTCGTAATGTTGCAAATGTTCAGCTACTCATTAAAATCTACAAGGCACTATGTGAATCCATTCTCTGCTATTGTATTTGTGTTTGGGGTGGTGCTGCCCAGGCACATTTCCTTCAATTAGAAAGAGCCCAAAAAGCTGTTCTAAAGGTACTCATGTCCCTACCGATGCGTCATCCAACTAGTCTATTATACGACAAAACCAAAACACTAAGCGTACGAAAACTATATATATACCAACTCACACGTAGATTCCATCGTACTTCTGCTACTACAACCCTTACTGGTAAAAGACTACAACGTTATATTGTACCATTTTGCAAAACCAGTTTCGCACAACGATTATTTTGCTTTCTAGGGCCCAAAGTATATAATATTCTACAAAATAAAATTAATCTTAAGCTCTACAACAATTACCAAATTAAAAGACCGTTAAATAATTATATATTCCAATTATCACAGCATGATACTGACCGACTTTTGCTAGTAGTAACATAAAAAAAAACATATTTAATTACAAGTTTATGCAGTTTACTTCCGCTCAATTTCCATAATATACAAACATATATAAATATATATATACCTACCTTGCCTATACAAAATACAAACTATTAAATATACAGATACAAAGTATTAGATATACACGCATGCATCGCGAAATTCAATTTTTATATAATTTTATTATTTATAACTACAACTACATTACTTAAACTCGGAGATAATTATCTGAAAGAACTTAGTACCTATTTTGTTAGTTTTAAGATTAGTACATTGTACAAATGTCCTAGAGGTGGAGACCTGGTGTCTTGTATTACGGGGTGTTTTCATACAACCTATTTCAAGCACCAGTCTTCACAAATAAAAAATACAAAAAAAATTGTTTAAATCTTACTTAAATTAACTAAGTAAATTATACTACATGTTTGTGTCATTAAGTAAGCTATTGTGTAGTTACTTTCCATATACTTATTGTTTGTTTGTGAAGAAATAAATAAAGATTATTATTATTATTATTATTATTATTATATTATGCTAATGAAATTTAGTTTAAGTGAGAAAAAAGAGAAAAAATACTAAAATATTCATACAAACTATCATTTAAAAAATCTTATTATCTTGGGAGGTACTAGACCTAGAAAATTCGATTAGGGCTCCAACTGTCAGGAATTTATAAGGCTATAAAAAAGTTATAATAACCTTTCTTGTCATAGCCTTTTTTTTGCTTAAAACTAAAAAAATGCTTACATTTTACTCGTAGAATGCTGCATATCTGGATAAATATAGATCTATCTAAGCAACATACCAAAAATGCAGGTTTACAGCAATTATTGCAATTTCGAATGTAACTTATGACTGGTCTATGAAGTATTTATACATACTCGTGAACCAAGGTACATTATAAGTATAGTTATTACTATTGTGTCGTATTCTTGTCGTGTTGAACCAAATCTGTACCAATTTGTCAACACAAAACTTGTTTGCAAGAGTTTGTTCGTGACATAGTAATTATTATATTAATTGGTATCATCATTGTAGTCAACTTGACATTTTGAGCCGTAGATAACTTCGTTACTGTTTAAACTTTAACCTTTGCAGATGTTGTGTACAAGTTTAGTAACGCGTAGCATCTGATAACTAGGTTAACTAGGTATTTAGACATAAAGTGTACGTTATGATGTTTCAGGCAACATTTCAGTTTCACAGTTCCCTATTAAGACTAGGTGCAGCCTTTCAGTTCTGTGTGTTAGGCTGAATATTTTCATTTTATAAAATATATTTTTTTAAAACAATCCGAAATTATTGCTCCATGCCAAAAATTAAGTCGATTAGTTGCTTAGTTAGGACTCGAAGAAAGGACAAACACACTTTCACATTAAAATATAAGTTAGGATTAGTTTACTACTTCATTGACGACATTGATGACAATCACCGAAGGAAAAATAAAATTCGTATAAACATGTTATTAAAACGTTTTCTTTTTGTTACAGGTAGAATTTCATACGACAGAATCAGTGGTTACCGTAGACTGGGAGAACGGTTTCGTAGAGGCCTCAGCCAAGGACAACATTAACGTATCCCAGATCTTCAAGGAACTGTTAGTGCAAGCGAAGGTTAAGTACAACCTGTCCCCCGCTCTACGGCGGAGGCGGAGGCAGTCTCTACCAACTGGACCCCAAGGACCACCGGGGTCCAGTCCGACCCCTCCCGCTTCGTCCAACCAACCCCACGTACCATCCCCAGCACAGTTGGCACATCTCCAACAGATCAGGGAAAGACATAACAGCAAAAGGAATTCGTGTATTATTTCTTAAATACGTCGGTTAAGCAAATCTCTGTGGGAGGAATCTTTTTGTGAAATTTAAACTTTATTACTTAAATAAATAAAATATGGAAATATATAACAGAAAAACAAAAAAAACAGATTAAGTACGAAGAGATTATACAGTGTGTTTAGTGCGAGTTTTTGCGTTAATTTTTGTATGAAATCAGCGACCCGCCACCTAGCGGATTACGACACGGACTAAACCAACGCCATATAAAAACCTAACGCGCTCATTATCAACCATGAGTAGAAAAAAACGCACAAATCACACAGAACTCGCTTTTTTAATTTTGGCTTTCCATTTCTTATTATTATTCAATAGCATGAGGAAAAACAATAATACATTTTCATGCTTCTTTCTATATCTATGAATTTCAAGCGAAAGATTTCATCGACATGTGTAGGTATTCATGAATCATTTATACCTGTGGATTCAGTTAAATATTAGAGCTGAAATACATCTTTGGGACCTATTGCAGAGATTCGGAGAAAAGGTTGGAACAACAGAAAACAAATCCAATTGTATAAATCTCAATAAAAATATTGGATATAATAAGTTTATCATAACTTAAAAATGAAAGTTATATCTATTCAAATAAAATATGGATCGTTTTTTACTTCCGCTTATTCACAAGACTACTGACGAGAAATTCTAAGTATTGCGATATTTACTATTTTATTGGCGTTCAATGACCCTAAAACACTGTGATTTTTATATTATTCCTGTGACATGTCCGATCTCTGAATAACTATGATTTACGATGCATAATAATAGATAAAGAGAGAGAAAGAGTGAAGTCAAAAGAATTTCTTATTCATTTCAATTAAATTTTAAAGGTCAACATGAGTCAGGATAAATACGTTATATCGTCTGGGATTTTACTCTTACCGAGGAACATACTGCATTTGCATTAAGAGTGAGCACAAAGCTAAAAAAATCGGATTTCACCCTTTGCTGGTACCCCTTTGTCTAAGGCACCGGTCGGTGGTGTCACGTGATTTGTCAGATGGGTTATTGCTCAGATAAAACCGACTAAATGCGATTCTGATCACCTAGGACTATTTTGAAACACTAAAATACTTTTAACTTGTGGTAAATAAAAAGGAAAGGTATATTATCATTTATCTGGTTGAATAACATAGAATGATATTTGAAATACGACACTGGAAAAGTCTAAAATATTACCGAGGTTATTTTGTATCACTAATGACTATTACTGATGAAAATTCCATTGCATTTTTACATTTTATGTTACGATTTTTTCTTATGTGCATTTGGAATGCTTCCTTGATGTGCACTTTAAAAGCAGATGTCCATAATCATAATCATTTATTGCATCGTGTTGGTATTGAAGATTACTATACCGTGTGGGGCCCAGAAAATTTTGAAAATAGAGACTCTCTAGAGTATTAGTATTTATTCTGTGATTCCAGTTAATCAAAACCCAGGCATTACTAACAATAATAATTTAAAGTTACGATTCATAATCAGTGTATAATTGCAAAACGATATTATCGCTAACGTTGCGAACTTATCGTGGTACAGGGGACAATAAAAAACTTACCGCAAAACATCATATTATCACTATTCATTAGAAAATTTACCTTTAACTCCCTGAATAGCAACAGCCCCCGCTACTTCCCACAACTTAAAACCCTGTTTCATATGAATTAAAATCTGTAGTTTATTATTAAATATCGCAATGACAGTCATCTGTTTACAATTTTAACCGTTATGCATGACATGGCATTTCCATCAATACCAAGTATACTCTTTGTACCAAGTAGATTCAGCCATGGAATTATTAAGTACTAGTACGTAGTACCTATTAATTTAATGGATTCTACGCTTTTTACATTAAGATCTTTTTAAAAAGAAGATCATAGTGTAAATAGAGTGTAAAATTAAAAGAATAATTTTATGATTTTGTAATTTTTGCATTTTTCTAAGGTCGCGGGTTCGATTCCCGTCTGAGAATTCACTTGTGGCCGAGTTAATTTTTTCCAATATTTTTGTATTTAAAATTTACTATAAGAATAATTTTAATTAGTAAAGTCAGAATATTGTCATAGGATATTCTTTGGTTTCAGATTAAATCATTTTAATTTAATTGAATTGGACAATATTTACACAATTTGTAATTAAATCTGAAAATGACTTTGAGTGCAAAAAAACACTAAAGTTAAAAACAATATCTACGTGGATTCATGAAGTGCGATAGTAAGACAGTATTATTTTTCTATCAGCCGACACATACATTGTCAAAAAGACGTTCCAAATAGCTGCAAAAAAGTTGAGCGGTACTATTGTTTGCATAACATTTAATTTACGATTAAGTTTGTTAGAAAAAATGAAAAAGTAAAGATTCGGTTTTAATTAGTTAGGACCATAATGATTCAATTACTAGTGACCTATAGAGCCTCCGTTTTTAAGGCGCTACTCGGGAAAAGTATGGACTTTTTTATATAAAACTATAGCGCGGTTACAGTTGTTACAAATCTGGTAATAACATATATATTTCTTCATACCTTTATCTAGATTCGTATAGTTTCAACACTTTTTCTTTTCGAAAAGACCTCTAAAAAATACCAAAATTCAAGATTATTCGGGGTTACTTACACTATTGTAAATTGGTTTAATAAGTGGACACCAATAGTATTTAAGATCGTATAGAAGCATTTTTTTAAATCGCTGTAGTTTATTTAATACGAAGTGATTTTGTGTTTAATTTTTTTGCCTAATCAGCAAAATCGGTCTCGCTCCCTTGCGCGTCGTTTTCTCATTGCTATCTCGCTTCAGCATATTTTTTTCGAGTATCGCCTTATTATCCCCGATTCAAGGCCCCACACGGTATACCGCCTTTTTGAAAATTCTCATTAACTTGACACATTAATTATAGTAAACATTTATTATGTAGCACATTTATATGTACTTACAGCTTGACGTTTCGGCTGTGTTGCTACAGCCGTGGTCACAAGCAGAAGTAAATGTCGCGTTGAGCCCCGTTACTTCTTGTTTACAATTATAATGGAACGCGAAAGTTTAAAATCTTACATTAATTATAATTGTATAAATTAAAAATTAAAAAGTAATATGTATTTTCGATTGTTTTGTTCTTGTTTACTATATTTTCTACGTAGATTTACACATTTATATACCTATTTCATTCATTATTTACAATAACTAAACCATAAATGAAATATTTTCTCGTTGTAGCACAGAATCATAGTGCTCTCGTCTCAATGGAGCGGACGTGACTGACTTATAAAACAAAACATGCTTGTCACCTCACGACCTCAGACCTCAGACTTTAGAAGTCTGCGCGGAATAAAAATATCGTAAGCGCCAAATCAGTTTTTTTCAATTTACTTTTAAAATATTTCGTAACAAAACCCGGTTTCAGTATCAATAATATATTTTTATGCTATTAAAATATTGGCTCAGTTCTATGCATCAAATTGGAAAGAAATTGATTCTAGCCGAAAAATAGACGAAACTATGTGGTTTTTTTTGTATCGAGAAAATTTAATAAATTTATGTTTTTTCCAAGACCACCCTATTGCAAATATGCTCTTATATCTATGATACTTTTTTAATTCACTTTAATGTTTATCTTCTAGTGTAAATATTGAATCTGCAAAAGGCAATTTACCTTTGTACCGCGTGTGTGTGTAGCGTTGACATTTACATACACACGTACGTACATACAAACTACTTGAAAGTACGCGATAGCTCAAGTACTTATCCATCCACAGATATGGATGATTGAGAGGTTTTGTATTAAAAAAGTTATGTCAAATGTTTTGATGTGCTACTTTTTTGTATTATATACCTAAGTATTTTTATTCGTATTTCAGCTCAAAAAATTACAGAAAAATAAAATGTCTGTTAGGAATTTTTGTTACTACTTTCTAGTTTTTTGAATATGTATATGTCGCAGCCAACTGGCCAAATCAGCCGTTTAATTGGAGGGCTAGCTAAGTAATTAAATGCCGGCATCCAATTAAACGGCTGATTTAACCAGACGGCTGCGACATATACATTCTGTAAATCAGAAGACATGCTAGCTAATAAAAAATCCAGTTACGGATAGAATAAAATCTAATTAATGTTTTCAGCTTACATTGCCTCATTCTGCGATTTAAAGGACATTACTATGAAACAAGTTTCTACTTTCCCATTTTTCTATTTTGAAATAACGGGTTACACTGAAATATAAAACATATAGTACCTATAGGTAAATAATGCACCACTTCTTTGTTTCTTTTCTAGAAGTCAATAAAATATACAACTTAATTAAGCAAATAAATTATAAATGTTATTATAACAGATTACATAATATATGAGACTTAACTGCAGAAGCCTTTTATGTTTTATGTCACATTCATTACTTTAGAAATGGGACTCTGATTTAATTTATTTTCTTTTTAACATTTACTTAAATAACTTAATCTTAAGCATGTGACGTCAAGTTATATCAATTTTATAATTTCACACTAATATGCGCTATAATAAAAAGCGCTTTGCAATAAATTTACATATTAATGGGATTGCTACTGATGTTAACTAACTACGAGTTTCAGAAAATTTGTTAGAAAATAATATTAGTTTGACCACATCACTATTTTTTTATAAAGTAATGCTATAAAAGTGTACGATTACATATAGATAAGATTTAGACGTGTATGTTAACGGATCAATTCAGAAGGAACGTAATGATATGGTGATAGTATAGTCTGGCGTGTGTCGTAGTGAATGGTTAAATAATTTAAGTATTATTAGGTCCTGTGTACTTAAGAGGCCCGCGACACGTCAGTCTCCCATACAAAATTTAAAATTTGACTTTGATTGACAGTAGTTGTGATTTTATTTGGATTAAGACAGTATTTGTCTAGGTTTCTCTATTAAAAATGGAATCCACAATATCTACCCACTAAAAAAATAATGGCAATTACATTTTTTCATACAAAACTGCCATTCGCATTTATTTTTAATTGGGTAAGTATTTTGGATAATTTGTGCAATGGAAACCTAGATAAATACTGTCTAAATTCAAATAACACCACTAGTACAGAAAATGGTCTGATTTTAAATAATTTTGGTTTTACGTAAGTACCGCCGACCGGTCGCCGGCCCCTTAATAGTTTTTTTTTAGTTTCTTCGTATTGTTAAAATCCCTAGTCAACAGCAACATTGACAGTTTCTGAAAAATAATTAATTTTAAAATATAATTTCTATTTTGTCTGTCCTGAAACATTTTCATTTTTCTTATTGTATTGGCGGATTTAAATTTCGGTGGCTTGAAGAATTTGACAATGTTAAGTCGAAAAGTTGAGTGCTCGCAGGTTGGCCAATTTAAATAAAAGTTTTTATAATTTACCTTTTTCAATATTTTGTAATAATACAGGATGTTAAAAGACCCATACCGAAGCCGCAATATATGCGTAATGTACATCAAACTAATAAGAATATGTGAAAAGAATAGCTGGGAAACGACTTTTATTTTTCGTTTTCAAAACATGGGTGTTATTCTTTCACGCAATAAAACGCGTGTAACAACGTATGCGTGTGACTAGAGGGTACGACAAGGCGGCCGGGATCCAGTTTATTTGATTGGTTTTTATATTCATTGCGGTTTTGTAACTTTATACGATAATCTTTTAAAATAAACATTGACTTTGATCCTCAATAACTCCTTAACTATCAGATTCCCAGATTTGGTCCAATACAAGAAAATTATAGTAACGATCGGGAGAATACGTGGTTTTCGTTTTCTTTATGGGTCTTTTAACACCCTGTATAAAATAGTTTTCATCTTCCACAAAAATTTAAACGTATTTGCTTATTTGAATAAGTTAATAAAACTTATAGAGTCTCGTTGCCAGTTTGGCTTCCATGACATTCTACATAATTATAATGTGTGGGAAGGCAAGTGAAACACCAAAATGTTGTTAAGTTATAACGCTCCATCGGAAAACTTAGACGCTCGAGTAACTTATTAAGAATTAAGTACATCGTCTTAGATTTACCTACTCAAAGTGAATGTACTTACTCGTAAGTAGGTCGAGAAAATTTTGTTTATTGCATACAGGTGTGTTTTTACGAGAATAATTAATTTTTATATTTGAATATCCTGAAATTTAAATACGGTAATCACTAAAACATATAACCACTGCTATTGAAATTATTAATAATACAGGTAAGTTAATGATTATGATAGTATTTTCAATGTCTCAGTTAAACTTGAAAGAAGAGGGCTGAGTGTGGGTTTGTTAATGTGCTAACGTTATTAAGGCGTTTAAATTAACTTGTGACAGATATATTTTAATACTTATAATAAGGTAACCCAAAAAAAAAACTTTATGCGGTTAAAAGGAGTCTTTTTTTTAAAGTTTTTTTTAAGCATAAAAAGGATGCGTTTTTCTATTTTGGATTCAACGCCGCACTGACTCTTCATACATAGTCGCCTTTAAAATGCCTACAGTCTGATTAGGAAATGTTTGTCCCGTCCTACATCTATGCCCTCACCATTCACATGAAATGTTCGTTTGGTAAAGAGATTTAAAACTCTTTAATCCAAAGAGTTAATAACGTTTGCACGTACAAACTCACATTAGGGGTACTGATGTAAATTAATATAACTTAAAGTGTCGAAATGTCCACTACTTAGGTTAAAAATAACTTTTAGAATTCTTCGTGATTATAAAATTTATATCAGTCGTACGTAGATATATACAAGGTATCTAATTTAAATGATAATGTCAAATGTAACCAAAAATTTATTTATTTTCTTATGGTGAATTTATTAAGCGTTTCATGGATGTGCCTTTTTTAACTATGTGTAGTTTCTCTTTTGTTTTAGCAACATTTAATAGGGTTCTTTTGTACGTATTTGTGTATAATTAAGCTTGATATGTTTTACAAATCCAAAAATCTTTTGCATCCGTTAAATAAGTTATAGGCTGTGTGTTAGTATTATAGGGAGAGTAGGAGATGATTTTATGGTGATAGCTTTTTGGAAGTAGAAATTCTATAACATAAGATAAGTATAGTTCTATCGAATTCTTCAATTTATAAACTATTTATACATTACAGGAATGATAAGTAAGTCAAAGAAATATCTGCAATTATATCTCAATGTTTTATCAACAACAGATAAGATTAAAAGCCATAATTACTTTAAGGAGATCAAAATGTATTAAGGAATGTGTATGTTTTCTTTAGCACATAAGGATTTGAGAAAGTAGAATGTGTATCGATTTTTCTTAAAGATTATTAAGAATCATTAACATCTGCCTAGAATATATTTATTATCAACTCTGGACAGTGTATTTTAAACAGTTATATTTACCTTTGTACAAATGTAACAACTTTATGACTTATATAAATAAACTTCCTAACAAATTATGTAATTTTCGTTGTATATTTAGCTATATGTATAAATATACGTTGTATATAGTATATTTAGCAATTTCATAAATTATTTGAACTCATATTATTGAATTACGACGACCTGTTTGGCGCAGTGGTACTAACCCCACTTTCTGCGTCAGAGGTCCCGGGTTCGATCCCCGGACAAGACAAATATTTATGTGCATGAACATGTCTATTTGTCTTGGTCTGGGTGTTTAATATGTACATTATATGTATGTATTTACAAAAAAAGTATATAAGTATGTTTATCCGTTATCTAGTATCCATAACACAAGTTCTTCATTAGACAACGTGAGCTAGATAATTGGTGTGTTTGTATGCAATTATTTATTTATTTATTTTATTATCATAATATTAAGGTTTTATAAAACTGGCTCGTTCGTAGCGGCTTTGCTTACTCAGCAATCTTTGATTCACCGCCCAGGAATTCGTACTTAAGTTAATATATTTTTAAAGCATTTAACAATATTGTAAACTATTACTATTTATAACCAGATTCACAAGTAATGCACATCATCAAAAAATGTGAAAATGAGAGCGCCCGAGATTAAAATAAATATTATGTTATGTAAGTATTTACAACTAGTGGCCGCCCACGGTTTCGTCCGCGTGATTCCCGTTACTGTGGGAATATTAGGATAAAAAGTATCGTATGTTTTAATCCAGGCTATCTACTATTTATGTGCCAAATTTCATCCAAAGCCGTTTAGTAATTTAGCATGAAAGAGTAACAAGCAAACAAATAAACAAATTTCCATACTTTCGCATTAATGATATTAGTAGGATTATTGACGAACTTTCCGGTCGAATAGTAGAGTTTTTTTGAAAAATGATTTTTGAAAAGTAATAAAATTGAAGCAATAATGTTATTTTATTTGTGATATTTATAAATTATTATGTTTTCTATGACTTTTTGAAAGAACGCTTCCTAAAAATCTACGTCTGCGGGAGTTTCTTGATTGCACAATAAAGAGCGTTTTGGAGCGAAATACAGCTTAAAATAGAGTTCTATGTAGCCCAACCCTTACTATTCTAATCAGTCGCTTCATTAAACTGTAACAGCAAAAGAGATGCGTGCAGATTAAATTTGTTGCGTAGTTAAAATAGTTTATAATGGGTTCAGCTAAAGTAGACCCTCTCATCTCAAGAACACATCCCTTAGAGAACATGAGTGACTAGAGAATGCCAGTGAACCCGAAACTATGTCTTATTAAAATAGCATTAAAGCGAGAGAAAAGTACATCTTACAAAATTATTATAAACCAGTGACCGCTCGCGGTTTTTCCCGCGTGGTAACGGGTACCCTGGGAAAATCCGGATAAAATGCATCCTATGTTCAAAAACATGGATGGAGACATATGGGATATAAAATATACTTTTAACCTTATATTCCCATGTGAACTGGAACCACGCGGGTTAAGCTGCGAGGGGCCGTTAGTAACTGTATAAATAACACAAACCATATAAATCACACATTTGTAGGAACGTTATTTCAGCGTTTTACGAATGAACTTGATCGTTATAAAAGTTTCCCAAAGTAATGCCTACGGGCTTTCTTCAAACGCAGTTTTACTATAGACATATCGTTTGGGAGCATTTCCCTTGACACAGCGTTACTGAGATTGGAAAACTTAAGCACTTTAAAAGGAATTGGCACTAAAACCACTTTTTTTTCTTGAATATAAAATTAAGAAATAACCTTAGTACAAAATCCTCTTCGGCTAAGTAAAAACATCAAATATAATTCATAAGTAGTATAAAATTATTAGCTGACTTTAAGAACTTAAGTTTTGCTGAACTTTGACTAAGAAAATTGCAGTGCTTTCCTTTATTGCTCAACAGCACTCACAAAGCATAGAATATTCTATGATCGCTCTGAAACTTTATAAAAGTCTACACTCAGTAGACCTAGGACAAAAAACTTTCGAGTAAGTATCGAGGAAGTTAAGTAAAAAAATGTATGACATATTGAGCAGAGCGTTCCTACCGGACAAACGGAACTACGTTTTCCTTTAGATTTTTTGACATTAGGTGCTCGATACGTCCTCGATAGTATTTCGTGCTAGCCTTACATATTGAAAAGTGTTCTTTATATGACAGAAAAAGGTACCTTTCTATTTTTCTGATTTCTGCGATTGAAACAATATTAGAAAACAAAACACTGATAGAGTCCTTAAGAAACTGTGCGCCAAAATTTAGTTCAAAATGGTGCTCAAGCCCCGGGTTATGAGACACAACAGATATTCCATACTCCTGTGGACACCGGTGTCCTGCTAGCAAATGATGAATTGATAGAAAAAGCTTTATTATAAAATGACTTTGCTAAATTTTCATCAATTGCTTAGCCCACTGAACAACGCTAAAATTTAATATTGCAATTCAGTTATTTGTTTGAAGTTTAAAGGGACAGAACGAAATTTTAAGCCATTTAGTAACTAGGTGTATTTAACCTGGGTATTATCTACCTTCATCAAGTTATAGCACTGATTAATTGATTTATCTTTGCGCCCTTACTTGTCCTCTGTCCAACTCGGGAGAAAAGGTTAATTTAGGTTTGTGCTGAGTCAGCGTTCGCCGTCCGGCCGGCCAGTGAGTCTCGGCGAGGCGTCACTTGTTGCGCAGGGCACGATCGATACCGATTCCCGGCTTGCCTGTCTTCGTCCACGACACTTCGATCCACAAACAGAGACCACTGATGTTGGGATCGCAAGATAATTTCCGCTCAGCCTAAAGAAAGTTTCAACAGTCAATTGGCTGACAGTAACGCTTGGGTAACGGGTAACGAGTTCCGTGGAATTACCTAGTTAATTTTTGATCTGACCGCTTAAAAGAACCGAACTCCTCATTTATTAATACGATTCTTGATATTGGTTATATTTTTTTATAAGTTGAAATACTACGAAAATCGCCTTAAATTGTTGTTCATTTTGTTTAATCACACTGATTTGGATAATATTCTCAAAGTCCGTAATATCATTCACACCTGCAGGTAATTACTTGATATATGCATTCTCACAACATGTTAAAAGGCAACTGCTACCATTTCCACTTATCTTCTTGAGAAATACGAGGAATAGAAATCCTAATAGCTGACTCAGCATGTTTCGCTAAACGTTAGCATTAGTTGATAGAACTTGAGTCAGCACAAATAAAGTTTTAATGTTTCCTCGCCTTTTAGAATTCTAAATCTAATACTTATCTAGGCCCAATCGATACTTGATTGCTACTCAATTAAAATGTTCTGACAATTTTAATTAACTTTAGTTTTCAACTAACCAGTATAAAGATTATGACGGTACCGACTCGGTATTTCAGAAACCTGCAAAAGGGTCCTGCTTAAAATTTAAGTGGAACTGGAGCTGTAAATATAGAAGTGTTTTGGAAATGGATTTCACGAAATTCATCATTTTCGCGAAAATATCAACCCCAGTCAATTGCCTGATTAGAATGGATTTAGTTAATTCTAATTGAATAAGACTTGACGTTTATAAATAATTTCCTATTAGATTGAACTTACAAGAGTGCGACTGAAAAGTGATTCTAGACGAATAGCTAGATCCACGGCTCTGCTCCAGACTGTTTGGATAAAATATACGGATCAGTAAGATAAAGATAAATATTGATCAATATAAATTGATATTGGTTATTCAGAATGATAAAAATAGCTCATATTGAGTGATTGGTAGCCTTGGACGAATTAATTAATTGGTTAATTCGTCCAAGTTGGTATTGAGTGATTAAACATAATATAACACATAACATTATGAACAAAAGATTGTTATAACTTTTTGAAGTTTCAGTACTTAATTCTCGTAGCTGTTAGATGGTAGGTACTTACATTACACTAGTACTAAACTTTTCACAGCTTAAGATCTTCCTTGCTCGAGTTAATACAAATTCTCCAGGTTTGTATATTAGTTTAAGTACATTAGTATATTTTGATACTCAAAATGTTTCCTACATGATAAAAATCCGTAAGAAACTTTCAGTAACTTTTATGGCCCTTACCAAACCTTTTTATGACATGACATTATGACATCGAAAACTTATATAACATACTATATTGTTGTATTGTGGTGCAGTGGTGCTGCACCACAATACAACAATGTTATACAAAATTCAAGATCTCATTCTGTTAGTGGACAATGATGCCACATGAAATAGATCTTGCAATTTTATAATAAATTGGTCTCCCTATCCTTTCATAACACTCTTTTGAAAGACTGATATTGATAAAGTAAAGAGATCGGTAGTTTTATTACTTTTCATGTCTCATATTCTGAAAGTAACTCATAACTTGCCTAAAATGCGGGTTGAAAGTGATATGTGGCGGCCCTAGGGCTGTAATAAATTTGAAAAAAGAATAGGGGGTGTCATGTCAAATCGATATCTGTAATCTCTTTGGACTTTTATTTACCAAAGGTATGTAGGCAAAGGCACAGAAGCCTATACAGCTTATTTTGCTACATTATAAAATAATTAAAATCGTAGAAAGTTACAAAATTTTTTTTAGAATATTCTGTTTGTTTTTACTTTCCTCATATTCAAAATGAAAAGTAGAGTGTTTACTTCGGGTGTATGGACCCATAACAGTCTCGAACTATCGGCGACCTCACTTCGTTCGGGCGCCAAAACACTCGACTGTTATGGATGTCATACAGCCCTTGGTAAACAATCTACTATTTTTTTTTATGAGCCACGGGGCACTCCCCTTCATCATACCTGATTTTAAGTATTGATAAGGCTGAAGATGAAAGCGAGTCTCTCCCGGAATCCTCAATCACTGAGGAACTGGCTATCTAATCTTTAACTGCCGGAACACAACAATGCTGAAAACATTGTTGTTATGACGTCAGACTTAGATAAGATGGTGGTACCTAGCCAAGCGGACTTACAACAAGTCCTACCACCAACCAAATTTACCATACCATCTGTAGTGTTTGTATCTATGGAAAAGGGTACAATCTACCCTGTCTCACACACACAGGAGGGCAACACTAGTAGCTGTCATTGTCAACGAGAGATTGACAGATGACATATAGCTACGCGGGAGTTCTGGTGGAGTGCGGATAGGATTTCGGCTCCAGAATCCCTGATGTGATGATACGTGTACCTGTCTTGGTGTGACGGTGAGCCAGGGAAACTTCGGTAGGATTGCAAATCCTACAAGTGGCGACGAGGTCAAAAGTATCCTTTCTTAATTTTCATGGAAAAATAGAGGGTCAAATGCACGTAAGTATTCAGTTATATTGTTGTATCAAGCAGGACCGATAGGTACCTTTTGCAAACAGTGTAAGACGACACTCTGACCTGAACATGGGCTCAAAGGTATAAATGTAAAGGTTGTAAATGTATAAGAATAACATGACTTTTCATCAATGTTAAGCATAGTTTCCAAGACGACCCACTGACTCAATAGGCAGGTACTCAGTACTCAAAATGTACAACCAAAATATGAACTTACTTTGGTGATAGAAAACCCTGTCTGCGGCAAAAAGTCAAAGATAAAGGGAGAGGAGGTGTACCTCAAATTGTGTAGGTACCGGTAGTTTTGAGCATCCTTCCTAACTCCCCCCCCCCTCCCCCCTGGCGCCAAAGCTGGATCCGCCCTTGTTCATAATGCTGCCCGTGACGTAAGACACTGCTTTATCCCCTTAGTGCATAATCTACTATTAGGATTCCGACCAAAATGGTAAAAAGGAACCCTTGCGACTCAGTCTGTCTATGACAGCTGGATATATCAAAAGCTACTAATGCTATCAACTTGAAAGGAGATCAACCAATTTGCTACCGAACTGTACTGAATTGTACAGTTCCAGATTTTTGATATTATATGAGGCGTAATCTCAGCATTATTTTACGTAAAAATGATTACTGTAGCTAGCAGGATAAGTCTCAAATTGAATTTAAAAGTCATAGGTAAAATAATCGATTTGAATCGATATCTATTACATCAAATAAATAAACAGTTAATTTTTTCCAATAAGAACACTCTGTATTCACTATTAATCCTAAAATGACTAAAATATCTACTTTTAAACGTTTTTAATGTTCACTCCATGTCATACAAAATATTTTTTAACAACGTAATCGATACCCGAATAAACATCGTTTTAATTTGTAATCTGTGCTATCGTCGGTAATCGGATCTGTGTTTGCTGTCATTATGACGTCAAATGTCAAATGTGTTTATTGGTCAATTACTTGTCAAAATGACAAATAAGACAAGTTTTGATTTGACCTAAACCAATCAACATATTTTGGGAACAGCAGACGCGGAGGTGGCGCCATTAGTTTTCACTGTTTGTAAATGTTTAAAATCAGTTAGTTTGAAAGTAAAGACAGTTTATGTAGTATTTGTTTTTATAGTTTTCCAAGAGTGTTAAAAGTGTTTTAGATAATAAATTTCAAAAAGAACACGTTTCACTGACATTATTTTCTTATATATTTATTTTATTATATTATATTTTTTACATTTTAACATTAGTTATCTCAATAAGTTCACTAGTTATCAAATCCAGTTAAAATCACTAAAAATGATTATTTAATAACGATTAAAATAACGTAAGCTATGTTGTTGTACAAAGAACTTGATATCTGTACCAAAGCTCCATATAAAGTGGTTGTTCTCCTTTGGAATAGTTTAAGATGACGTTTGCCCATCTATTTAGCAATTAAGAGAGAAGTGAAGAATAATAGTTTTCACCTCACACGCTCGGAAATGGAGGATTTGTCATTCCGTTTCCGCGTGGAAAATCGCTTTTTGCGGCCTAGCGCGGTAAAGTACTTTTTTAATTTAATACCTAAAAATATGTCATAATGCGTTCCGAATCGCATTATTTACTTTTTTGTTACATTTTACACTTATTTTAATGTGCTTTGAATTATAATACTCCGTTTTGGTTTCATTATATTATTTTAGTAGTAAAACAAAAAGATTAAACTATTTGCTATAAGAATTCTATATTAGGCTGGGTAGGTGTGTATACAACCTATGATTGGATTTCGGAACGTCGCTTAAACCTTTATTTTTAAATTGTCTTTGTCTTGTACCTAATGTTAATGTCAGCATTTACCGAATAATTTTTATTGTTATTTAAAAGTAACAATATATTCCTACTTCGAATAACAATTAACTATAATACTCCCTTTTTTATTATTTTAGTTTTTTATATCATTAAAACAACAATAATAAGGTATATTTGATTAAAGTTAATGTTTAAAGAGTTTTTTACCGGAAGTTGACTGCGGAAACAACTATAAAATGTTCCTCGCTGCTGTGAGGTGAAAAATTGTGTGTTGCGCTAGGCAGAAAAGTTTTTAGCGTCTTGTACCTTTGAAATCCTCGCTTCGCTCAGGATTCAATCTTTGAACCACTCGCTAAATCCTTTACTTGCTCAGATTTCAATAGAGGTAACTTGCCGCTAATAACCAACTTTCCAGCCTTGCATAACATATAACTATTTTTTGCAACAGGGACTGAAAGGGGGTCTTAAAAATTTAAAGTGGGGCTACTAGGGCATGTGGGGTATGATATGAAAGAGCGCTGTTGGCACATTCTCAAACATTTTTTCTTTTATAGGCCGCATTGATTTCGACTTTTGATGAAAATTGAAACAAAAATACCCCGTCCCCCCCTTATTTCCGAAGTTTACATAGAGAAAAATCTAAAATTATTCTATGCGATAGAAGTTTATGCAAAGATTTTTTTATAGTATATTATAGTAAATCTATATAACTTACTAGCGACCGCTCGCGGTTTCACCCGACTGGTTCCGTGGTGGATAAAAAGTCCTCCTATGTTCATAACCAGGCTATTTACTATCTGTATACCAAATTTCATCCAAATCCGTTCAGTACTTTTGGAGCCTATTCGATGCAAACAAACAAACAAATCTTTTCTCTTTATAATATTAGTATAGATTAAACAGTTTAGAAGTCGCCAGTGGCTGCTAGTATTCAATAAGAGACTTGAACAAGTCAGTTATAAATCCTTTTTTATTTTTTTTCTAATTATATTTAACAACCATAATAAAAGTTTTCGCAGTGCAGTAGTAAGCAATTTAATACGGCATTTTCGTTCTTCCATATAAGGAAGCATGTGTCGGGAGTGCCAAATTCACCATATAGTGTCGGTACGTGTTTTTGAAAATTTTATGTTAACAATAATTTAGAAATTTTAATCTAAATAAATAATTACTCCATGATTGCCATGAAAGTTACTATCATTAAAAATAAATAGCTAGAACTGTCCCTAAATTGGATGACAGAGGTCGGCGATTTCAGAGCTTCCGTTTTAAAGGTTCTGACGAAAATGATCAGAAAACTCTTTTAAATAAATAATATAGGTTTGGTCTTATTTGTGTGTATATAAATGAGTGGAATGGAAATCTCTCGGCCTTTTGATAAAACCTATTAACAAAACATTAAACAATGAAAAGAAATCAGGTATATAATATAACAAGTTAATTTTTATATTTCATTACAGGGTAAGAATTAATTTATAACAATATCTATATTTTTCCTATCCAAAATTATCATTTGCTATTATTATTTCCACGGCCGTATCTAAAATTATTATGCGCTTAATATTATTTATCCCTTTTTTTATTCATTCATATCGGAAAAGATTTCCAAACAGTTATAAGGTTATGATAAATTTTAAATAGAAAAATATTGGAAAAAAACAACTAGGCCACAAGTGAATTCTCAGATGGGACTCGAATCCACGACCTTTGGAAATCCGGTCCAATGCTCTAACCACTTAGCTACCGAGACTCGGGCCGTTGTTTTTTCCAATATTTTTCTATTTAAAATTAATCATAAGTATAAAAATAGCATTGTAAAATGCAAAAATTAAAAAATCATAAGTTATAAGATTATCCATTTTTGCATTTTTTTACAATTATTAAAAAAAAAGATTTCTTCATTCACGTATTTTTTCTCTGGTTCTTCTATACCTTATGTATACATCTACTTGTTTTATTAGCAATAAAACTTTAATGTTCTTATACGAAAGAAACTTAATTACTTTAATAATAACGTACTCGTAATATAAACCTTCTTTTGAGATACACAGGTTCTCAAACTATCCAACAAAACCACTTTAGTCGCTCGAAATAGTTTGATGGTATTTAACAACTCTAGTACGACATGAGAAGTAACTATTAAACAAGGATCCCGAAACTCCTGGAGAAATATGCGGATATTATGTGGAACAGGTATTCGGTATAACTTGTGGGCGAGGGAAATCTTTCTGGAAAATAGTCGAAAGAATTTGGAAATCGTTCTAGAGCTTCCGAAATATATATACGAGTATTTGAGTACTTGCCAAGTGGATTTTGTTACGTTAACATAATTCTACGTAAACTTAGGTGTGTATATTTCTATTAGTAGTGCTATTAATACAATTGTTCTCAGTCTATTTCTAACGTTTCGCTACATACAAAATTCTTAGTAAAGTAATTTTTATGTGAGCCAAACTAAAAATGTTTCTTCGAATCCTTGTTTTCTGAAGTTAAGTGCGCTGCGGTTTTTTTTTCTTTAGTTGACAGAAATCACAATTATTGCGTCGAGCAAGAGCTACACGTGCTGCCTAAACATTCACAGTTCCGAACATAAAATTGAATAATAAAATGTTTGAATCTCCGTGCCGCAATATCAGCACATACAAATCACAAAGGGAGGTGTTGGGAATACATAATGTACGTGACTACAATACATAAGGTTTTGTATCGTAGATATCGTATAGCTTGTTTAAGGTTGAAGGGTTCCCGATATTCACAATACTTTTCTGGTTCAGTGGATGCCTTCGAAACGGTAGCACGTATGTGTGTAATTTTCATAGATGAACGAGTTGCAATACATTGTTATCTAACCTAAAGGTAAATGCGTGCTGTGACCGCAAATGAGGGGCAATTTTACGTAGCTTTTTATTATGTAGACTTTTGATCTAAATGATGGGAGTAATGCTTATTATTATAATCATATTTTATTGCAATAATGTTTTTATTTATTTATTGGTCTACTCAATCCCACGACCACATATATCTTTCTAGGAGCTACATACAACAGTCGTTATTTTTAAGTAGTAAAAATTTAGTCGGAAAAGTTTTTTGCGTTCTTTGTTTTCAGCGGTTAACAAAGTCCTTATAGTAAGAAAACAGTGTTTTAATAGCGTTTTCTTGTTAATATATCTACATAATAACTTTGAGCACCATCAATATACTATAAAAAAAATGGTTGCCAAGTTTCTCCTTCTGCAGTAAGTTTGATTTGCATGCGTTTGTATGTAAATACGTTCAGTTTCAAGCAGTCACAGTTTGATTAAATTACGGTTTGGAAATGGGTAGACTATCCAAGACATCCCCGGTGAAGTAGTTCTTAGTAGGAGAACCGTGTCGGTGCAGAACCCGTGAGATAACTAATTAATTCACTAGACCGTCTCCTAACTATTCTATTAATTTCTGACTAACTTGAATTTTAAGTAACTTTGAATAAAATACTGATGTTCTATTTGATAAAATCAGGCGTTACTTGGCGGAATTCTATATCTTAGTAGAAAACGAAAAATATGTAGCTTAATTTCGCAAGAAAACTTACATGCAAGATGCAAAGCCCTCCCGCCCGCAAATAAATGCAGATGCAACACAGTGACATACCTAATGAAAATATAATGATGTCTGCCCGTGGCCACGGCCTCTGAAAAGGTGACGAAACGTAGAGCAATTAATTAACACGGAATTCAAAACAAAATGGGGTAATAAAAACTTCCTATGATGGACTGAGAACAAAAAAAACAAAGATTGTGCTGCTAGTTTATTTCAATGCAGATAGTAAAAGCCAATAAATGCCAAGGCATATTTGAAACGGAAACTATTGTAGACGACGACGCCGACAGGTTGGTAACCTGTCACTATTGTTTCCGGGTATCTTATGTCCCGGCTACACGCACCGCCTTATCTGAGAGCATGCCTGCACAAACCGGTTATCGCAAGTAAGACGTAGCGGATTGTCCCGGCTGCACGCTCCATCTTGCCTGCGCAAATCTCCAATCTAATGACGACCTCCGTGGTTGAGTGGTACGTACACCGGTTTCAAGGCGTCGACAACTCTGAGGTCCTGGGCTCGAATCCCGGTAAGGGAAAATGTTTGTATGATGAATATGAGCATTTGTTCCTGAGTCATATTTCTACACATAAATACTTAAATATAAATAATTGTGCATATTTATATCCGTTACGCTACTATCCCATAACACAAGCCTTACAGTGCTTACTTTGGGGCTAGGGTAATTGGTGTGAGTGTAAGAAATATTCGTCGTCTCAGCCATATGACACCCACTGCTATTAAATTATTATTATTATTACTGCTGGGTATAGGCCTCCCCCAAGGATCTCCACGACGATCGGACCATATATATATATAATAAAAAACCGTATTAATCCGTGTGTGGTTGTTTTATCCTATAAGCCAAATTGTAAGCTCCGATGCGCTGCTGATAGTACAAGATGAAATGCGTCAGTGGATATATTGCTGGGATGGGAATCCCGTCCTAATGATTGACCCTTGTCAGTTTGTTATTCAACCACATCTCTATACAGTATTTACCCTTTCGGCCCTATAACTATCTTAGTTTGAATAAACAAATTGACAATATCAGATAAAACTAGTGTACTTTATTTGGTTAAATATACTTATTTTTACCCGCGACGGTACGGAGACGGTATATGCGTTCGGGGTGAGAGGTTGTTTGTTTGTGCAAACCAATTATCTCAAAAACTACTAGTCCGATTTTGATGCGGTTTTCTGTAATGGGTTCGAATTTGATCGGTGCATGTTCTTAGATAAGTGTTAGGGTAACAACTGACCATGGAGCGCTGCAGTAAACATTTGTTTTGCAAACCAATGTTACTATTTATCTCCAAAACCTCTAGTCCAATTTTGATGCGGTTTTCAGTAATGAGTTTTATGTATTACAATGTACATATAATACCTATGCTCTCTAAAAAGTTCGAAATAAAAAGCAAAATTTAAACATTTTGAAAAAACCCACGACGGTTAAAACGTAATTTAAAAAGGATAATATAATTTAAAAAACCCCAAATTAATTATATTGAAAGTAGTATTTAAAGTAGTGATGGCATTCGGGGGCTGCCATCATGCTTTTTTAATATTAAAACAACTATAAACTCTTCAAATCGTTCGAAGTCTATAAATGTTGTTTATTCTATACTGTATGTATGTATTTTATACTTAGTTACTTATTTAGGCCTCAGTAAATTCGATTATACTCGTACTTAGTTAATTCAAAATTGGATACTAAAATTTAAAAGCATCATAACACCTTGGATGAATCAATATACTAACAGAAAAGATCTAAGTATTTTTATCAATTAAATTAATACAGCACTCAATCTCCTTTAGCTGACTATGATTTGCTGAGCAGCTTCAAGTTTTATAGACACTGCAATCATACAGCAGCGCCATCTGCGACTGACATAAATCTGAGGTGATTGAGCCACTCGTAAACCAAATAAGATTAAATTAAACTTAGAGATCATTACGATTAACTTAAAGGAAACAAGACCAATTCTATTACTTCTTCTTCTTCTTTTATGTAATGGCGGTTCCCTTTTGGATTTCGCCAATGTCCAGTGAATATATTTTAAAAATTAAATGGAAATTGTACGGTAGATTGAGTTAAAATGGAGTCTCACAACACGTGTTGTTATGAAAAGAACTCGGGTGAAACTCCCAATTAATTAATACCTATGTATTAAATTAAATTAAATGTTATCGACCCTTTTAAAATATTTGTATTGATCCCAACTAAATATTAATTTGAAAAAATAAATCTGACTGTTCGGTTCTCGGTCTGTTTCCGCCTAAACTACTAAACCAATTTTGATACACTTTGGAAAGGATAGGTATATAACTAAGGCTTTTCTAGACTAATATTATAAAAAGAAAAGATTCGATTGTTTGTTTGCATTGAATAGGCTCCGAAACTACTGAAAGGATTTGGATGAAATTGGTACACAGATAGTAGATAGCCTGTGTATGAACCTATGATACTTTTTATCCCGATATTCCCACGGAAACGGAAACCACGCAGGTGAAACCGCGGCCGAACGCTAGTTTTGTCTAAAGTTTGAAATTACTTGATATAACTGGGAGCGCGGCACAACTGAACATTCATCATAACTCAAAAACGATCTACAGTAAAGAAAAAGTTTGTAAGGGGGAAACACCCTCCTTGGTTCGGCCTTTCGAAATTTAAAAAGAAAAAAAAAACGAAAGAATGCATGAAGATTTGATTATTAAAATAGCTCGACAGTCCATGCCAAAAGGTCTCAAATCCATAAAAGTCTTCGTCTACGATTGCCACGCTGCAAAGCTGTAACTGGAAGTGGTGTGCGAGAGTGAAGACCGACTTAATGTGAACTTGTCCTCCCAGTTTGGTCACTCACAAATAATAATTGGTGGTCAGGTGAGTCTTTGAACCATTTCCATAGCCGTTATATTGGGTCGTCTCCTGGCAATATTCCGTAGAAAACGGTCATGTCTAACAGTGGTAACGCGTTTTCTGCCAGAATGCCATTCGGCAACATCTCTCGTGGCACGATAACGTGACCATAATCAGGAGATCACGTTTTGGTGGGTTCGAAAAGTCAACTCAAGTCAGTCAACAACCATGCGTTGGATAGCGCCAGGTTTCAACATGCCTGCAGCTTTAATTTATTCTTAACTGAGTAAATGGTCAATTTTTTTTACCATTTTTATGGTAAACAAAATGATACATAACAATTTTTATTATAGTTTTGCATACTAGTCAGTGACAGAAACGAATCACCTAAAAACCGACTCCTCGCAGTCTTGTATGCCCTACACCTAGCGTGTAATTTTAGCCCGCGTAGGCGCGAAGGGGCGAAGCGGCCCGCGCGCTGAGGAGCAGGTGGTTTGAAGGTCGTCGCCACGGCCGAAGCCGCAGTGCCGGAGCCGTGACAGAAACCATGCATGCTGCATACCTGCTAGCATGCTGCTTGCATGCTGCATGCTGCTTGCATGCTGCATGCTGTATGCCTGCTGCATGCTGCTTGCCTGCTTGCCTGCTTGCCTGCTTGCCTGCTTTCCTGCTTGCCTGCTTGCCTGCTTTCCTGCTTGCCTGCTTGCCTGCTTGCCTGCTTGCCTGCTTGCCTGCTTGCCTGCTTGCCTGCTTGCCTGCTTGCCTGCTTGCCTGCTTGCCTGCTTGCCTGCTTGCCTGCTTGCCTGCTTGCCTGCTTGCCTGCTTGCCTGCTTGCCTGCTTGCCTGCTTGCCTGCTTGCCTGCTTGCCTGCTTGCCTGCTTGCCTGCTTGCCTGCTTGCTTGCATGCTGCATGCCTGCTTAATTATTATTCGTTGTGTTTATTATTGTTACAGCAATTATGCTTTTTCAAAAAAACGTTATTCTATTATTCCTTTTGATTATTATGCTATACATTCATTATGCTTTAAACATATTACGCTTTAATGTAAAGTTAATGATCACAACGAATAATATTATGTTATTATTCGTTGTGATCATTAACTTTACATAAGTTATGCTTTTTAAAATTCTGCTTAAAGCTATTCTGTGATTCAAAATTTATGCCATTTAATACTTATGACAAACAATTTTAGCCTACACTATATTAGGACTTTTAAAATTATGCGTCGCGATAATATGCAACATGTTGATTGTTGGTATTAAAATTATGGAACATGATACGAGTATTATGACAATAAACGATATGCAAATTTACGGAGCCTTCGAAATCAGACGAACAATGAACAACAATATTTTATTCACCTCTCACGCTAAGCGAAGGATTCTAGGATTGATCATTCGAGTCAAAGGTCGTCTTAAAGGTACTTATTATTGAAAAATGAAATTTGTTAAAGTTAGATGTAGAGCTAGAAGTATACAAGCATGTGGTAGGCTTGAGTGAGAAGTACCTGAGTAATTTTTCCCAGGGAGATGCGCTTTTCTTTTATCAAAATATTGATTTTTTGTCTCTCTCTATGTATCGATGTCGTCCTATCATAATAGTAAGATAACTATCTTTTATTTTTTTCTTATAGATACACAATGACTGTTAGTTATTTAGATCAAATACCTTCTTAATAAGGCTTCAATATTGAATATTTGAATATTTTAAAAACGTACAACAGATTGAGGCTCCGAGAAAAATCAATCAATTTACCGTCAACCGATTTGGTTGTATGTAGTCTAGACTAAGGAGAAACAAGATAATATTACTATTTGAAACTAATTGAAGTGGATCTCGAGAGTATGCAATCTCATTAGAGTTAGATAGGTAAATAAAACATGAAAAAGGCATTACATTATGCTTTAAAATTATTTTCATATTATATACTTATAAACTCTCAATCAGATCAGGTTTTGTGTTCAGAAGCCGTGCCATCAGCTGGCGTTTGCACCATTGTCCTGCAAAGTAATATCACTTTAATATTGCTCCGATAACGCATGTGTCAGCGTTTGTTCATGTTACAGACACTAACAATTTAACTTCTTGCTTGGGATATGAGTTCAACGGTGTATCAGAAATAAACATAAACATACAAGCACATCTTAACTTTTCGCGCACTGTTTATTGAAATAAATCAACTTTTACGGAAAGTATTTTACTTTTACTTTTACGGAAATACTTTTACGGTTAGTGCACTTACTTTTGTTTTTTTGTGCAGCTGTGGTAGCTGTTATATTGGTAAGACCAAACGAGCTATCACCGAACACGGACTCTCCGTGAACACATCACAGCTGTAAAACACCGCCAGACCAACAAATCGGCGATTGCAGAACATCTACTAGTGATGGACACAAATCACTGGATTGAATTTCACCGTACTCAGGTTCTTTCCGCGGATCGCCATTTTTACTCACGGGTGGTTCGTGAAGCGATTGAAATTAAGAAACATCCTAACAATTTCAATCGAGAGGACGGTTTTAAATTCTCTACAACCTGGAATCCAGTGATTTAAAACGCTTTTGCTTCGCGGTTGTCTAATAGCCAGAATACGACTGCGATGTCAATGTGCGACAATATTAGTGTTGTGTGTGACGGTACGTGGTGAAAAAACTGGGTGGTGGATGAAGATTCCACCTCTGACGGCGGCGAGATATAGCATCGCATCTCCAGTCAGCCCGTGACCACGGCCAATGCGACTTGGTCGAAACGTCGGGAAATTTAGGTATGTGAAATACGTATCGTATATTTGTGCGAGTTTAATACCCGTTTTGGTTTTAAAATCTTTAACGTTTATTTCCTGTCCTTATAGCAAATGCCTCTATTCATAACTTTGGGAGTAATGCTTCTATACAGCCTATTCCAGTAAAATTTTGGAAAGAATTTTTGTAAACAAAACTTTTAATTTCTCGTAATTGATTCACATATACGTTAAGTTTCAGTACCCAAATTAATGTTGTTATATTGAACTTCAGCAGCAGAAAATATTTATAAAACCTGTAATAAATAAATCTGCCAGGTTAAGTATGGGCGGTGTGTTTACTAACATTCTTTACGTAAGTCGGCTGAAGTTGCGACCACGTACTAATCGACGGACGGACGCTTAGTAAATAGCACCTAAAAGATTACCGAGGTCATTGCTGTAAAAGCCAACTAAAACCACGGCATGCTGCAGACCTTGGTCTGGTTGAATGGAGGAAGACCTTGTAAGAGGCCTAGACCGGAAAACTTAAAAAGTCTTTATTTAAAAGTGCACAGAGAGCTTAGGTCCATCCACGATGGCAATCTATGGGAGCAAGTAGTTTCGGTTTGAACCAAACTAGAAGTCTGTGAAAAATACCCTCTTTAATTCATTTTTTTTTATTGTTTACAAAAGGAAAGTATCATAAGCACCCTTAAGGAAACTTAAATTTTAGGAAGATTTAAATATGAACAGTGCTTCTTTGAATGTATCTATTTACTACTGTTATTTTAAATCCTATTGTAGTTTATGCAATAGAAATATTATTTTTAACGCTTTCGATGGAAGACTTGACGTGGTATTGGTTTGCGATAGTCTTAATGATCTAGTTCAGGTCAATGACTTGGAAAGCGGCGGTCTTATGTGGATCGATCCCTCTATCACCCACCACTCGATATTGAATTACGCGTCACTGCTGACATCGAAAAAATGCCTTAGAACCTAGTAATATAGTTGAGCGTAGGAACTGGAATTTTGCTAAAGCTGATAGTGACAAGCTTCTTTAAATGATTAACGAGGTAGTTTGGAATCCCGTTATTCAATCAAAGGATGTGGTTGTGCCACTCAGAATTTTTATAGAGCCTTGTATGACGTCTTTGACTCCTGTGTTAAAAAAAAGCGGCGGTCGCAAACACATACAAAACGATACCCCACTTGGCTCACCCCAGATATAATTAGTGATATTAAGTCTAAATTGATACTTCACCCAAAGTGGAAGTGTTCAAACTGTCCCTTAAATTATGCTTAATTTTCAGCACTGCGTGCCAGTCTTAAAATTAATATTTCGTCAACCCACATAGGTCGGCTGCAAAAAAGCATTCATCATAATCCTCGCAGTTTCTGGCAGCATATCGGTAGTCTACAGTCTAGTGGTGGATTTGAGTCTAATGTATCGTTCTAGGGAAACCACCGAACAGATTGACTGATTACTTCTCTAACGTTTATGCCCCATCATTTGAGCGTCCGACGATCTGAAGTTTACCTCCATAAAAAGATATAGAGGTAAACGATGAGCTGGACTGTAAACTAGACTGTTGACTTATGCAACAAGACATTGATACGCTCTATAAGTGGCGCAACGACAATAAGCTACAGTATAACTTTAGTAAACGCTCTGTGATGACTTTCAGTTGCCAACGATCACCAATTAGATTTCAGTATAGATTGGGGGGCAGTAACGTTGAACGCACGGACTCTGTTTAAGATTTAGGTGTTATTTTAGTTAATCTGACATTCAATGAACACATTAAAATTTCTATTACTAAAAGTTGCTATAGTCGCCTAGGATTTGTATTGCGGAATTTACGCGACTTTCACAATCCTATGGTAATGGAGCTTCTGTAGCATGATACGTTATATCATATCGCATGATATAGCGGTGTTCATGCTAGGAGTTTATGCAGAACACAAGAAAGAGCTTCGAAACATTAAGTTGGCTTTCATGACTCGCCACCCCTTTGCGCGCATTTCAGCAGCAGGCATACGTTGCCAGCTGTCAAAATCGAAGATACATCGACTCCGTGTTTAAAATTGATTTTATTTAAATACTGTAATAATTTTGTCGTCAAACTACTTGGTGTTAAACTTGACAACCGTAATAAAAACTAGTGCCGAATATGATGTGAATTAAAGCCGGGGAAAAATAAGTGACATGAAGTGATTTAACGCTACAAAGACAGTGTAAAACGTTTATAAAATAACTTTGATTAACTAATAATGACAAAACTACTCCATAATCAATATAAAATGGTCAAAAGAAACTGTTTAAGTGCATTGTTTTTAGGTTATAAAACCAAGTTGAACACATTATGACTCATTAGTAACGATACTTTATTTGAACTTGTAAACAGTACAAAGTGATTAAATCTACCACGTTAAACTAACCGTGTTTGGCCAAGACGGCTACGTTACATACCAACGGAACTAAGCATTCACGAAGACGGGAGTGCGAGCCGGAGTGGCCGACAAAGCTTTTTTAGGTTTCTTTAAAACTAATACGTAATTAACACAGAAATATGTCAACCAAATCGAAACAATCTAGTAGAAATGGAAAAAATACACCACAAGTTGTAAAAAATAAATATTAACAAACAGTGGATCCTAAAAGTACATTGATATGCTCGAAATGTCATAACCACTTTGAATTTGACTGTCTTGGGGTGTCGGAAAAATTACATCGCTTAAAAACTGCTCAAACAAGAAAGAATTGGATTCAGCTTGTTATCGGATGATGACGATCTGGATACTGATCTAGAAACTCAGCACATTGAATGTACCTTGCATAGAAGCTGCCCAGAGTTATATACATGTAACAAAACTACAATAGAGGCATATAAGTTTAAAATAAACAATCTGGAAACGGATTTAGAATCAGCTCACAAAGAAATTGAAAACCTACTGTCTGAAAAATATCAAATGAAAACAGAAATAACAAGTTATCAATAAAAAAATCAAAAATTAATGCAGCTTTGTAAAACTTCATCACCAGTTGTAACAAAACAACGCAATATAATACAAGTGACCAGAATACTTCCACTAATACAAGTTTAAAAGGGAAAAATGATCTAAAAACACACCAGTTACACAAGAACCAAAACCCTCATTTGTTACACTGTCAGAAGAAAACAATTTCTGAACAAAATTTTATACAGCAAGATGCAAAAAAGTGTACATTTATTACTAAAAAATAAAATCATGTAGATCAGAATTAAATAATTTAACACAAAATGATTATGTAATAGTGACTGGTTTTATGAATGATGCCAGCCATTTTTCCATTAGATATATCTTGGCTTCATAGTTATCATCTGTATCAAACACTAATGTAATAATATGCGAGACACCATTTAATTATCACTTAAATGAAAACAAACTAAATTATGAGTTAAAATATATATGCAGCCAATTTAAAAATACTATTTTTGTAGATATGGATTATGCTAGTTATGTACCAATATTGAAATATAGGACTGTTAATTTATGTCGTAATATTTTGCGAGAGGTGTTAAGAATGTATTATTCTAGAAAATATACGGAGTGATTAGTTAAAAAAAACTCACTGACTTGTAAACATGTAAAAGATGTAGGTACACAGACTGAAAACAATAACTTGACTGACCAGAATGCGAACAGGATTGAACAAGACTTGAATAACAAAATTAACAACTCGATATCTTCTTTAGACCATGAGAAATCCGACTCTCCCCACCGCTGAGCTTTTTCGTAACTAACCGGATAAATATACTACACCAAAACATTAATAGACTTTTTACTAAATCAAACGATATATATGTGTTTAGATGAATTGAGCAGATAGACATATTATGGAGGCTCTGTTATTCTAGTCAGAAACGGCTTGAGATTTGAAATAATAAACTTATCAAAATTCGACATATCTAACGTTATTGAGACATACGAGACTATTGCAATAAAAACTTGCAAAAATTTAGAAACTGTATTGAAAAATTATCATTTAGTGAAATGTATGAGACCAATGATGGAGATAAAGCATACGAAGTATTATATGACACATTCAAAACCATGTACGATTTATGTTTTCCAATAGTTTGTAGAAAGATGTACACCATGCGAAAGCCCAAGCGGATATCAACTGGCATAAAAAAATGTAGTAAACGTAAACGTGCCTTACTATGGCAATATAGATTTTCAAAAAGTGAAGTTGATAAAAATAAATTCAAAGATTACTCTGCACGTTATGCTAAGATTATTAAATTAACACAAAAGTCCCAAAATGATAATTATATTTTAAAATCTGTAAATAAATCCGAGGAGACTTGGAAAATCATAAACCAAACCAAGCAAAATCAACCACGAGTATATATACGCCAACTAAATGTGAGAAATGAAGAAATCACTGATCCTAAGTCAATTGCCAAAGAGTTCAATGATTACTAGGTATATAGATTTAGTTAAGCCGAACACTCTATCATATGCAGGGAAAAAACGTGAGCTTAATAAAGGCAGCAATCAATGTTATAAGTCAATTTACATTACACCTACAGAACCAAAAGAGATGTGTGGAATAATAAATGGTCTTAAAAATACCAGAAGCACGGCTTTTGATGAAATATCAACCAAAGTTGTTAAATTGGTTTCTAATATTATATCTATACATCTAAGTTACATAATTAATCTATGCATAGAGCAAGGAACGTTTCCTATAAAATTGAAAATTACTGTCATTAAACCTATGCACAAAAAAGGTTGTAAGTCGGACATACAAAATTACAGACCTTTAGCTTTGACGCCGATATTTGCTTAGATATTTGAAAAGGTTCTGCACAAAAGACTAACTATTTTGAAGCAAAAAAACATACTTACTAAGGAACAAAAAGGATTTCGTAAAAACAAATCGATTGACTCGGCCTTATATGAATTTTTGGAAAAGATATATACTAGAATAATATAAAAGAGAACCAGTTTATGCCCTATTTTTAGACATGACCAAGGCGTTTGATTACGTGGATCACAACATACTATTGGCAAAGTTGGAAGAATATGGCATTCGAGGGATCCTGCTAAAGCTTTTGCGTTCGTACCTTAATGAAAGAACTCAAGTGACTTGCATTAACAGGATGACTGCTGAAAATAAGTTTGAGAAAAAAAATATTTCTTTACAGAGAACTGTATCATATGGTGTTCCTCAAGGCAGTGTCCTAGGACCTCTGCTGTTTCTGATATACATTAACGATTTGCCAAGGTCAACACAAAATCCAATGATACTCTTTGCGGATGATTGTACTGTCATATTTGAAAACAAAAACGAAGTAACAACTACACTTGCAACTATAATTGAATGGCTTAAAGTTAATAATCTAAAAATAAATCTGCAAAAGACGATTATAATGAATTTAAAACAGAAACCCCCACAAGTGCCTAACACCAAATTATTTCACGAAGATAAGAAACTATATGAGATGAAAACAACCAAGTTTTTGGGTATATATATCGATAGCGATATGAAATGGCAATCACATCTTGACCAAGTCCAAAATAAATTACTGCAGTACTCATATGCATTAAGAATGTTAAAAAGAGTGGTAAACCAGAAAGCAGTGATTACCGCCTATAATGGTTATGTAGTGCCAAAATTACGTTATGGCATTATATTTTGGGGAAATGGTGTAAAGATCGGAAGGATATTTACAGCACAAAAGAGATGTATACGAGCAATATTTAACTTAAATAAAAATTACAGTTGTAGACCGTATTTAAAAAAAATATTATTGACATTTGTATCAATATATATTTTCCAAATTGCCTTACACATCAAACAAAACCCAAATCTTTTCCCCAGCGTTACAAGTGCAAGACGGTGCAACTATTTACGTACTAGATATAATATTCGGATGACACTTCTTAGTAATAGTTACCTTCAGATATTAGGAATTGTAATGACTTTCTAACTTTTAAAAAGAAATTATTTAACTTTCTAATAGACAAGACTTATTACACACTTCAAGAGTTTTTTGACAATAAAGATTAACTATATATGACATATATATAATAATTGAGACTAATAATTTGAATTGAATTGAAATGAGAACCATTAAATTGTATGTACCTACATAACGATACTATTGGATAATCGAGTTAGAATGTTAATATTGTTTAAGATGAATCTAATTAATAACGAAGGCTTTTATTCATTACTTGTATTTATTATTGTCAATTAATAACATGTATAAATTTGAATGCCGCAAAGTCCAATTACAGTTGTACATATTCGTACGGCGTATTTTTGTTATAGTATAGTTATAGTATAAGATTTTATATTTAACGGTTTCTTGTTTTTCAAAATAAATTGTAAATAAATTGTTTCCAGATGTTATGAGAGAACGTTGTACATATATTATTTTGTAACACCATAAATTACCTGTGATTTGACAAATAAATTAATTGAATTGAATTGAATTGAATACGTTCATTTATGAGAGAATGACGTTAGCTTCAGTTATAAGAGTGTTTATTGTAATATATATATATATAGTCCTCCTCATCGATTTCTATGACTTATTATTTTTTTTTTATGGTAAAAACAATAGGATCGATCAACACAACAACAAACACACTTCAAAAGCAAATAAGGGTCACATGGTAATAACATAAATTCAATATTGGAAATAAAATCATCTCTTTATTATCTGATATCGTATTTTCAAAGCCTTATATTTGAATATAAAATTCGTTCAATATATTTATTAAGCCGTGTTATTATTATATTATTATATAAAAACTTAACACGTCACAGTATTTAAAAACGTATAAAAAGCGAAGTGCGTATGACACGAGCGATTTATTATAAAAGTCTATGCCTCCGACTGCATAAGTTGAACAAAAGTTCTATATTTGATCTTGTCTCCATCTTTTTTTAATACAGACGGGTTTTTACCCGAAAGGAAGGGTTATTTAGTTTTTTAATTTGCATGTATTTTAGTTATTTGTCGGTCATGATACGACGACTCGTTTCTCGACTTTTTTGAAATCCTTAGGATCAGCCCTTTGATTTGATACCTTTAATGAAGTATTTTTTATTCTTACCATAATAGCACCTCACAGCCGCTATGTTAATTTTTTATAACATCACTTATCTAAGAACTCTTGTACAGTCAGGACAAATCCAAAGATATCCTAATTATAAAAATCCGTTCAGCCATTTGAGAGATAAGAGGTCTTAAGGAATATTACCTAAATACAAACATACAAGAAACGCGCGAAAAACATCCCTTCCTTTGCAGTCAGGTTAAAAGCAAAGTAAATTTAATTTATCGTTACGAAAGCAAATTTGAAATATTTGAGATATATTTCGTGATCAAGAAATTTTCCTGATGAATATTTTGAATACTTCATTAAACATTTGAATTCGTAGTTAATTCCACGTGATTGAGATTTCTATTACGAAATTTCACAGATACTGCTTATAATAATTTGATTAGCCCGATGGCGTACTACGTAATTATCAATGTCGAAGGCACCAACGAGCGTGGATCCACTTCTTCTTTGTCAGCCAATGATTTGATGTAGGCCTCCTTCAAATACTTCCATTTTTCTCTGTTTTGGGCAGTTAGAGCCCAGTTGCTGCCCGCCACCTTTTTTAATGTTATCCTTCCATCGCTTTTGTGGCCTCCCTCGTGGTCTTTTTTGGTCCCATGGAATCCAATCCAGTAATCGTTTGCACCAGGACTCGTGACAAGGCGAGACTCAAGTGGGAATGGCCCGGCCACATTGCCCGGGCCATTCCCACTTGAGTCTCTCCACTCTAAGACCTATGTCAGTGACCTTACTTTACTTTCTGAGCCACTTGTTTGTTTTGCGTTTCCTCCGTGATACCTACCAACTTTCTCTCCATTGTCGTTTGCGCCGCCCTTAGTTTATATTCCGGTATAAATTTCTATATGATTAATATTTTTAATACCTAATATGCCTACGTGTATACAACGTTATTAAATGTTTACCCAAAACCTCAAAACCATTTGTTTCATACATTTTAGCTAGTTAAAAAAATCTACGGGTAAAAATAAAATAATATTTATTTTTATTATTTATTTATTTACTATAACAAGGGGTTTAATTTTGTTTTACAATAGTCCCGCAAAACCGGCTTGTCGGTTTGACTGTGAGATCTTCTAACATAAATTGAGTATTATAAACTTCTAAAGTGACACTTATACAGCTGTAATATAAGAGAAAAATAAACTACTAATTCACGTTCTTATCGAGTCAAATATTTTGTAGTGTAATATTTTGTTGTTTTCCCTCTTTCAATAATAATATGAACTTACATATTAGACTTACCTTTTTGGGCTAGGACAGCAACGGTTAAATGAGACAAAACACTATCCAGTGACAAGTAAATTGATTTTTATTAGATACTGACTCGATGTAAACCAAAACTAAAAAAAATGTCCTGAAATCAACACGGAAACATACAAAATAGGTTCACTTTTAAAACAATTAAAAGTTACTGTTTTAGTGATCTTAAATAAAATTGAAGGTTCATGAATGCCTGCCCAAGGATATCAGAAATGGAACTTAATTGAATGTGATTAGAAATTGACCATGATGCTACAATAGTGTAGCATCATGGTTAATTTCTATACACCCATAGGGGTATCACTACAGTATTATTTACATAGGCGAAACTATTAATATTATAAACAATATCTATCTACGTTTACTTCCATTATGAGTGAATAGCTGAAGCAGGTTAGTGTCAGTGCACTTCACATCAGAATTTCATAGTTCATGCTCACCATGTGGCATGGAAGCCCTCATGTAAACATAATCTGGGCTAATCTCTGTAGCCAGAGCTTCCCTGTAATATAAACAGAAAGGCATACTGTGGAACATTATTTATTCACAAAATAAACATTTACTTGCATATAATAAATATTAAAAATAAATCACAGCATCATAATCGGTATGCAAGTGGCCACTTTAGAGGTTTGGTCTGGGGAATCAACCTTCCCCTTGCTCTGATGCGTTTTATGTTGAATAGGGCCCTTCAGGCTTCGTTGTTAAGACATTACAGTAAAGCCCCCTTGGTGAGAATTCACCGGTTACAATAATATCTGAAAATTAAAGTAGTAAGCACCTCCGTTCATAATCCACTCTCGCAGGTGACGAGACGCGTACGGCGCCCCTTCGAAACACCACTCGGCCCGCGAAGCAGAAAATTCAGTACGCTCGGCGTTAGAGGACAGCTCAAGGAAGCCCGGGAGTCGCCTCCGGCTGTTTTACTATCCTGCTAGTATCAAGCAGTGAAAATATAATCAGAGGATCACACATAGAGCGGTGACCCCATCCATCTATTAAATTAACCCAAAAACTAACATTTAGTTTTATAATCAAATATCCACATCAACAACCACCATTCATTCACATCAGCAAGTTTAGGAGTTCACCCATAGTGTAGCATCATGGTCAATTTCTAACACATTTCACATTCAATTAAGTTCCATTTCTGATATCCTTGGGCAGGCATTCATGAACCTTCAAAATTTATTTAAGATCACTAAAACAGTAACTTTTAATTGTTTTAACAGTGTACCTATTTTGTATGTTTTTATGTGTTGATTTCAGGTATTTTTTTTTAGTTTTTGGTTTGTATGGAGTCAGTATCTAATAAAAATCAATTTACTTGTCACTGGATAGTCTTTTGTCTCATTTACCCGTTGTTGTCCTAGCCGAAGAAGGTAAGTCTATTAAGTAAGTTCATATTATTATTGAAAGAGGGAAAACAACATTACACCAGTTGAATACGGTTTTATACCAACATACTTCTAATGCTGTATTATAAAACCGTATTTACTACGTCTCTCACTTAGCGACAGGGAATTTAAGCACAATCTAGAATTCTATTGATTAAATGTATTATATAATATTATGATTACATATAAGTCAATATACTACAAAATACGTAGTGTATAACATAACAATTAGCTTTCTGCTTTTATTATATTTTCCATTAAATTTTAGTAATCATACACTAAATTATAGTGGTTGAGTAGTACATGTATATTCAAAAGGAATATAATAAACCTGGCTACAAAAAATTCTAAATTGACCGACTAAAAATCGAGGTTGAGTTGCGGAAAAATTTGGTTTAGGTAATGATAAATTTTAAATAAAATATTGGAAAAAAATACATAGCCACAAGTGAATTCCCAGATGGGATTCACTTGTGGCCGAGTAAATTTTTAAATTTATCCTATACATAAAAATAGCATTGAAAAATGCAAAAAAAATATAAATTGGTTTAGGTAAGTTAGATTGGCGGCTAAGTCGCTCACCTAGTATTTTCATCGCACAAAAAGTTTTTAGTCGATGGGTTAATTACTACCCTCTTCAAAACTTATTGTTATTTCCATGACGAAGGGAATCTTAATCTTATAAATTAGTCTCTGTCCATTGGGTGACACTTTTATCAATTTTACTACGCAAAGCCGTTTAATAAGTATGCACACTGCAGAAAAAGACAGATAACGCCATCACTCTCAGTAAGTATGTAGACAAGCCAATTTCACCGCTTACACAATGCAATAAAGATTAAGCTAGTGAAAAAATAGAAAGGCCAATAGAGATCGCTGGTAACAACTGATTCGCAAGCAAATTTCACCGTTTATACAATGCAATAGAGTTGCACATAAGTATATCCAATTCACCACTTTAAGTGACGAGCTCGCTTCGGGATTTTGACGGTAATACGCACATGTTACTTAAAAAACGCGTATCTATCTCGTCGTTCTTTAGTTGACGTGGTGAACACGGGTTTCTAGAGAATTTGTATTTGATGAGGCGCTGTAATCCCGTCTCTAATTCGTCCCCTCTGGTGCCCACATGGATACGGGTTTTCCGAGGTTGAGAGTTAAAAAGGCGTATCGATGTCGTCGCACTTCGTGGGGACGAGGTGATAACGGAAAGCCATATACGGGTACCGGACGACGCTCCGTGGTTAGGCCCCCCACCAGGTGGACCGACGATCTGGTGGAGGTCGCGGGAAGCCGCTGGATGCGGGCAGTACAGGACCGATCGTCATGGGAGATCCTTGGGAGAGGCCAAGATGTGGCTATGTGGCTGAGACGACGATTCACCTTATTTGTTCTATGAATCAAAGCAAGGGTTTTATAATCTCCCGACGAATATCTAATTATTTTCCGAAACTCCTATCCACTCGTACATTAAATTAAACCAGATTTTCATAGTTTGAACGGGCTGTGAAACAGACGCAATTTCTACTATCACAAAATGACAATACGAAAGTTTGTGAGGATATTTGGATGTTTGTTACTCTTTCACGCAAAAACTACTGAACGGATTTGGATGAAATTTGGCATACAGATAAATATAGAGTAGATAGCCTGGATTAAAACAAAGGATGCTTTTTATCCCGATAGTCCCACGAACGAGAACCACGTGGGAAACCGCGGGCGGCCGCTAGTATTATAAGTGCAAAAGTATGTCACTTTGTTTGTTTGTTCATTTGATTGTTTTATTGTTTATTCGTTTGTTGTTACTTTTTCTTGTCAAAACTACTGAACGGGTTTGAATGAAATTTGGCACAGAGATAGTAGATAGCCTGGATTGAAACAAAGGATACTTTTTGTCCGATATTCCCACTACTGGAGCGAGAACCATGCGGGTTAAGCCGCAGGCAGCCGCTAGTCTATCATAAAAAAAAACTTTAAATTATTTACGTGTTTAAAACACGTAATACCGAATCTATCGTCTCACTAGCTACCTCAAAATTATCTTGTCGATTGGTATAAAAAGAAGGTAATATTGGACCAAAAACTATAAACTGTTTATAGGCAACAACATACTTTCAAGAAAAGTACGTATGTTAAAATACAAGGTCAAAAAGTTATTTGCGAAACAAAAAAAGTAAAATTTTGGTTACTTGAATTACCTATATACCTTTAAGCTTACCCACGTAGACTTTAGCTAGAGCAAAATAGGGGCATAAGTTTTAGCGATTACTTGCGTTCCCTTGGTCTTAGGAGGTCAAAACTGGTTCTTCTTCCGTAATCCGTCCATCTCAAATGCCACAACAATCTTTTCCCTTTTTATTTCCTTCATTGCCCCCTTTTCGATATTTTTTACCACAACTCGTACCGAATGAAGTCCTTAGTGTTCCTCTCAATCTTTATTCTTCATTCTTTATTGCAATTCGTCGATACAGCAAACTTCGCCTTTTCCCCCTATTTTAGCCCCGATCAGAAATCGCGGTCATAAAAATTCTAAGACAAATCAAGAACTCAAATTACAATTAAATTTTTTATTACCTGGATTTTGAAAATACTGTTACGTAACCTAGTGTTAGCTTTTTATATTTTTTTTGCTTTAGAATAACAGTTTAGGTTTTCATTTACTTTTCGAAAAACGTTTCCCTAAAAATCTCTACTCGTCGACCAAAAAAATTAAGTACGTTATGAAATCAGTAAGTGTGTAGTGTATGTACCTACAGGTAACATTTAATTTATCAAACCCGAACCGCACACCGGTGTCCAGAGAACATTGGAAAATCTCCGGATTATGAGACACAATAGGTCTCATAATCCGGGGCCTGAAATGTTAAAAAGTGGTAAACAAAAATTATTAGTTTGATGAGTCCAGGTAAATCTAGTTAAACAATTAAGATTTTTTTAATTAGGAGCAAGTTATGGTGCAAGAAGACTAAAGTCTCTCTCTGCCCTGTCTGGCAGCAGTCGGTCGGCTTTTTGCAACCGACTAGTCGGCCAGTCGGCTAGCTCGCCCATCTCTACTTTAACCCTAGAAAGATAATCTGCAACTCAGAGGCGCCCGCGGAACAGATATAAGTATCGATATATTTTTTTAACAAATGGATTTATAAACTTGTTTTTTAGAACTAACTCACTTGTTGGTCAACACCTGCCGATTGATGGCTGCTGCTGTTCGGTAAGTACCACAGTTGTGTTGTTTTGAGGATGCGGAGCGTTCGAGAGGCGCATGTTTATCTTCTGTGTAACTTTTACGGATTTCTTTATGATTTAGATTTTGTAACTTTTTACTTATTTCTACTAATTAATAGTAAAGATTAGGATTTATTATTATTATAACCCAATATATATATATATATATATATATATATATATATATATATATATATATATATATATATATATATATTGGGTTTATATATATATAAAATAATATTTTTTTAAATCATATATTAAAGTGCTACTAAAAATACATTAGTATTTTTTGTAACTGTTTGTTAAATCTTACATATTTCTCACAAAGTAATGAAATAATTTAAATTTGCATTTAATTTACTATTAGTAATGTAATGTCACACTTGATTAAAGTTAAATAAAAATATAATTATTTGATTTTGTGACAATTAGCTACAAATATCTATAAATCTTGTATTTTTCAGTATATTTTGTAATTTGACACTCATTGTATCGTAAATAATTAGTTACTAAAATAAAATACTAAAAATGTCTAATATATTATATTAAGTCTCCATAAATATAGTTACTTCTATAAAAAGCTTAAATTTTTGTTAACTTTTGTAAAATTGTACATATTTTCTTATAAAATAAAAAAATCATAATTTATATTTGTGTATTATTTACTTATTAACAATGTGACACTTGACTGAAGTTATAATAAAAATCATAATTAAGTATATAATTTTAAGCGCAAGTTTATCTTTTCAGTACTGAAAAATAAGTTTATCTTTCTAGGGTTAAACCTCCAAGCGAACCGGCTGGTGTAAATTAGCGTTGGCCCAGTGACCGCGGAGGGAGGACGGTCAGCGCCTGTCCGCGTCATTAGTCTCCCAGGCAAAACCAACGAACTTTATACCTACGTATCAGTAGCAGCAGACATACGACTATAAGGGTGCGTCTCCACTGAATCAGTTTTCATTCACTTCCTAGGTAACTATCAATCCAGTTTTCGAGCCGACTGCATTACATTAGCGTTTCTCAGTGACTGCGGATGAACTAAGGTCAGCACCTGTCCGGGTCATTAGCCTCCCAATCAAACTAATTTTATACCTAGGCATCAGTAGCAGCCGTTGCACGTGGAGCTATAAGGGTGCGTCCCCATTGAATCAGTTTTCATTCACTTCCTAAATGGCATGTATAAAGGTGTGTTTCCACAGAAGCAGAGATAACATTTGACAGCAGTTTCGTAAAGACAGTAGAGTTGGCTCCAACTCAACATGGCATCAGTCTCCCAGACAAAACACCAACAAAGAGATGCAAACGTAGGTTGACACTTGTGTCTTGAATTAGATATAACAATAAGCGACCACTGAATAAGACCTTGAGCTAACCTAGACACTATTTGTGTTAATTGACCACACGCGGACTGAAGCTGAAAATATACCTGAAAAACGCACACCTTTTTTCAAAAAAGCTGAAACAATAGCCAGTATTTCGAGCACCATAGGAGCAGCACAAGATTTTCAGGGTTGCAATTTTTGGTATAAACTACCTAACAACATAAAAAAAAGTCGTAGATACATGCGTTTTGCGATGTTTGATGTTGATAATGTCTGACTTAGTCTTTCTAAAACCATAATGATGATAATAATAATCCTACGAATATTATAAATGTGAAAGTATGTCTTTGTTTATTTTGTTTGTTTGTTACTCTTTCACGCTAAAACTACTGAATGGAATTAGATGAAATTTGGCACAGAGTAAAACAGCGGGTGGCCGCTAGTGACTAAACTAATCATTTCTATTTGTATTTAATCTGATTAACTGTTTTAAAAATCCGTTATATGTATAAATCGAAACGTCTCAGCTTATTTTCTTGGAACCTGTGAATATAAATAAATCTCAATTGTTAATCTATCTAGAAATAATATTTAAATAGAACGTGAAACTATTAATCCTGGGAATTGAAGTGAATTCAATTACTACGGCTAATATAGATCTTATTAATAGGGCATTAAATTTATTTTTATACGGCATTCGCTACTGCAAGAAATTTCTAGAGCTCGAGTGAGCTTTCTTAGGTGGGTTTAGTAAATTCTCCTTTTATTTCTTCGAAATATAATCGAAGAAAATTAGTTTTATTCTTACTCATGCGGTGCAGCAACTGAAAACGTCCGAATTAGATTTTTATCGAATACAAATGAAACGATTGAAATGTCTAACTTGATAACAAAGGCAAAACTGGTAAATATGGTAATAATTATTGTTATTTTATGACCACGAAACTTTCAAATTCAAATATTTCAAAATATTGTCAATCTGGATTCACAACTTTTATTTTTATCCGAAATAAAAAAAATAATCAAAGGAAAATGTTCTCATTAACGAATTCGAAGAAAGTCCGGCCCTTACCATAATAAACAAATATTCGCATACAATCACACCAATTATCTAGTCCCACGTTAAGTTTCATGAAGAACTTGTGTTATGGATACTAGATAACGGATAAACATACTGATATACTTTTTTTTGTAAATACTTACTTAATATACATATTAAACATATGAAGCTAGTCACGTGAAACAGACATTCTATCATTACACCACACCTAGCTAAAAGAAAACCAAAAAAAATAGTTTTAAGTATGTTATAATATTATAGGCAAAAATTTACAAATAAAAAAGTGAAGATTTGGACAATTGAATATACTTTCCATTTTCCGGACATTTATCTGAAAGCCACGGTAATTATTTCCGTCTCTAATGCAATTTGAGCACACGGCTATTTGGGTCACGGGACTAAGTGATTTACCTAAACATTGTTCGTTCCGCCTTACAATTTATTCATGTTTTCAATAGTGTGAATGATAGCATTATGGAAGCATTTCTCGGAAAATATAATCTAGTTGTACACAATAGTAACATAATCCTACACGTGAAAAACAACCAAGAAATGTGTGGGGTATTTAATGTTTTTTTTTTTGGAAAGGCATAGCCTTCTTTAATAAAGTACCACAACATGTAATTGAACTACCTTTGCATAAATTTAAAACTCATGTTAAAAAGACGCTCTTAGACAAAGGCTACAGAAAAGACAGCAATGCATGGATATGATAAGTAACATATAAATAACATTATTATAAAAGAAAAATATTCTAATACAGTATTAGGAAATTTTCTTTCAATACAATATTATACTTTTTGTGTTTAACAACGACATGTCTGTTTGTGAATGTTGTTGCTTCTGTCAAAGCTAATAAGGTTCTTGCGGCTGTTCTTTTTGTCAGCCAAAATATGTCATAATTGGCTGGCAGGGAAAAAAATACAATTCATAAATACTTGATAAGAGTTCACATAAAGAAAAAGTATTTGCTTTTGTTTTTTTTACATTCATAAGTCGATTACTTGTTCGATAGAAGTTACACATTTTTATTGGACAAAAAGGTTTTTATTGCAAACTAGCGGACCCGGCGAACTTCGTACCGCCTCAGAATTATTAAATGTTGTATACAGGATGGAAATTTAAAACGGGGCACAAAGGGCAGGTACCTCAACCGATGTAGCTACATGCAAACGTTCTTAGGAAACAATCCTTAATTTTTTGAGGAATTTTGAACTGCATTCACCGATTTTGAAAAAAAATTATAGTGAGCAGAAAAATTATGAGTTTTTAAAAATATATTTTTTTATGGCGATCGATCCTGTTTCTCATGAGGATCAAAACACTCTTTGACATCAACTGAGGTATGAGCACTAGGAAATTCAGAAATCGCGAAAAACTATTTCACACATAGTTATACTGTACTTGTACAAAAAGAAAGACGAAGGGCACAGCGGCACGCCGCCCGGCAGCTGGGCGGAGCGCAACGCGCTGGTTACCAATTAGAAGGTTGTTTAGATATTATTTTTTTATTATCGTTTTTAATATATTTGTATCAATTCTCAACCAGTTCAATTAAATTATCATCTTAATATCAGGGTGACCTTAGGGTCTTTTCAATCGACAAAAATGTTCCCAAGCATTTGTTAGGATATGCCTGAAAGTATCATTGTGTGTTTTCTGGTAGCGTGCGGCACGCGTCCCGCCCCGCGCTCGCGCCACACGCAGCGCATCCGCTTCATCTACCTATCTTAAGTTAGCGAATGTATGGAAATAGTTTTTCGCGATTTCTGACTTTCCTAGTGCTCATACCTCAGTTGATGTCAAAGAGTGTTTTGATCCTCATAAGAAACAGGATCGATCGCCATAAAAATTTTTTTTTCGAAAACTCATAATTTTTCTGCGCATTATATTTTTTTTTTTCAAAATTCGTGAATGCAGTTCAAAATATAAAAAAAAATAATGTTGGTTTCCTAATAACGTTTTCATGTAGCTACAACGGTTAAGGTACCTGCCCTTCGTGCCCCGTTTTAAATTTCCACCCTGTATATTCGTATCTCTTTAACCTTAGAAAGGCTGCTAGGGATCCACTTCAGGTGTAGGTACCAGATCTTTAATTTTGTAATCATCATCATATCAGCCGCACTGCGTGCAGGGTATTGGTATATTTTTCTATAAAATGATAAAATACAAAGATATTGACTAAGTACTAAACAAGAAAATATACTAGAAAAAAGCAACTTGACATGAGACAAGTTGATTTTTTCTAGTATATTTTCATGTTCAATATTTGTCCTGCTATTTATCACTTAAAATAGCATTTTAAAATGCAAAAATAAAAATTTATAATTTTGACTCGGATAAGATCACAAGATTATTATAAACTAGCTGTGCCCGCAACTTCGTTCGCGTGAGAACCGGAACAACCTTTGCAATCCTTCCCGACGAAATTGTTAGTAAGGCGGTCTTTTAACCAACTTCAAAAAAGGAAGAGGCTATTGAGTCGCTTATATTCTTTACTTTTTGAAGAGAATACTTAACACATGATACCATTCAATTACATTCTTATCATCTTATCGCTTTCAATAGTTATAACAGAACTATAAGTAAAAGTAAGTACCTATTAAAATGCAAAGTAGCATCTTATCTTATGAGTCCTTCCATAAGGAAGACCAGTGCCCCAGCAGTGGTGACATAAGAAATGGTTAATGACGACTGTTCAATTTGTTCATAGGGACTGTAATATAAAACTTGTGTAATAATGTTAGAACTTGTATTACGAAAACCGCATCTAATTGAACGACAAAGTATTGGTATGCACGACGGTAAAGGGCAATCTCATGCACAAAGTATAAAACCTGACCTGCTGCTGACTACATAAAAATACCACTTGTATTCGCGACACATTGAAACTCCTCCTGTTTTTGAAGTCACTTAAAAATTTATAAAAGAATGAATTTTTTAGAAATTACGATAAAATATTCATACAACGCCATCTTTTATGCACGCCATGCCGCTAAAGTAATAAAAAGCAGCAAAAAGGCTATAATTAGTAACGTCAAAATATATTCATCAAGAATTAAAATCAACAACTGTCGCTAAGCAACCAAATCCTGAACGACGCGTAAACTCCAACTCTGCCTTCTGCATACGCGCGTTACAATATAAAATTCTCCGTCCATCCTCTCGTTAAAATGTAATTTCTTTTGATAGAGTTGACTGATTTTGATGAAATGTAGCCTATACGGTAAGTTGAGATACGGACTTTAAACATATTAATAATTCTGTGGACTTAGATTAGTGCTTTTGGTGTGATGCTGATTCAAACACACAGACATACATTCAGTTGGACAGACATTAATTCTAAAAATAATAGACATTGGTTCTCCTGCTTATTCTGAGCGCCCCCCCACCCCCTATTTATTTATTTTGCAAATCCAAGCAATGTACAGACACGATGAACTTTGATTCTTATCATAAGTATAGATAACATTTCAACTTTAACTGTGTTTATAAAAAATATATTTTTAAAATTTCAATTCATATGTAAGTCGTCTTCCATTTTAATACTTAGACCCTTTTAAAATAATACAATTTTCAGTCTTCCATGAAAAGTAAATTACTTTATTTTTCAGGAATAATCGTGTTACAGCAATTAATAACATGTTTCCACGTGTTACGTGTCCAGTTAACCGAAATCGATATTACTCGACACAATATGCGGTGATCAAATTTATTAATAAACCTTAGATGAAACACAATATGTCTGTTCCACTATTTGGAAAACAATATCTTTCTAGACAACTTAAAGTTAAAATATGTGCCATTTGTCAACTGTACCAGTAATTTAAATCACCATTTGCTAGCAGGACACCGGTGCGTGTCCAGTGAAGAATGGAATTATATCTATTGTGTCTCATTAACCCTATGAGGTTAAATAAAAAATATATTAAACGTGATTGAGTGAGTGACAGTGTATGGGAAGCTCCGTAAAATCTTCGCGTCCTACCTACCTCAGTGTCTCAAGTAGAAAGTCTACGACCAGTGTGTGTTACCAGTGATGACTAACGGCAGTGAAACGTGGTCGCTAACAATGGGTCTGATAAGAAGGCTCAAGCTAACTCAGCGTGCAATGGAGAGAGCTATGCTCGGCGATTCCCTGCGTGATCGAATCAGAAATGAGGAAATTCGCAGGAGATAAAGTTTCTGACATCATTCGAAGGATTGCTTCGCTGAAGTGGCAGTGGGCGGTTCACATAGCGAGAAGAACCGATTTCTAGTGGGACGGAAAGGTTAATTGGAATGGCGACCGCGCACCGGACGACACTCCGTGGGTCCGCAAGGTGGACCGACAATTTGATGAAGGTCGCGGGAAGCCGCTGATTGCGGGCAACGCAGGACCGATCGTCGTCGTTGAGATCCTTGGGGAGGCCTTTACCTGTGGTTGGCTTAGACGACGACGACGACGAAGTGTAGTAGCGATTTTTTTCTATTGGCGATCCCGATCCCCAGTTGATACGGATTATATTGTTGCAGTCAACCGTCTATGGTTGCCTTGCTACAATACTTACTTTCGAGGAACATTCGAGTTTAACTATCATTGTTTCATTATGAAACAATAGCCGAACTGCAGAAGATGCCTCCATATTAAATTGGCTCGGCTTAGAACAGTGTGTAAGCTATTATCCATTTTCTAATAGTTGTTCAAAGAATATTGAATCTGTTTAAACTGCACATATTTTTTAAATCATTTTTGACTTTGTTATAAAGATCGACAATACTAACAAAAAAATGAAATATCTTAGAACTGCGTACTTGGTAAAGAACCTATAAATAATATTAAAAGGTAAAGTGTGAGTTTCAATTATTAATTTATCAATTAATTACTAATTGAAACCTACACTTTGTCTTACAACACGGTCCACTTGTCATTAAAATAAAGACAATATTAAATTCTATATCTTGTCTTCTGTGAGTCAAATCTCGAACCTCTGATTCCTTTACACTTAGTAGAACTTTTACTAAGACCAAAAAGGTAATGAAAGTACAGACTGCATCGCTCTTTATGCAGTTTTAGAACATAGGTATGTTTATAAAGACAGTGTTACTCGCTGTACACTTTATAAAATCATTGCTCGCTGAGTTATATGCGTATTATAAAACCTACCGCCTACTAATTATGTATTATAAAAATATTCCTACCCAAAGTCTGAAGCCAAAACAAATTACTTTCAAACTGCTTTCAGCTATAATAAACTATAGCGGAAAGTGTCAAAACATTCTCAAAAGTAATATTTGATGAATGACATTCAATTAAAAACTTTCTTCTTAGTCCTTTGTGAAGTTTGCGCAAAGCGATCGATAGCGAATTGCCTAGTCCACTCTGCTAGCACCGAGTAATAAAAACAATGCAAAAGCAATCGGCTAGCAAAAAAATAAAAAGAATAAGAAACAGCGAAGAAAAAAGTAATTGCTATTCGACCTAGTAGCTTAAAAACGTCTAGGGAATACACAATGAATCTTAATAAGTGTCAATTAAGTTACCTGGTCGGGTGAAATTATTTTTAAAGCTTTAACTTCGTCCATTTTATTTTTATTAATTGTTGCAAAACCTGAAAATCTTTATTATTAGTTTGACATTATCCTTCTTTAATGTAAACCATCAGATGCATTCATGAACTGCTCGTGTTAGTGAAAAAGTGGAACAGATGGATATGAAAGAGACCGAGTGATTTTAAAATTGATATTAATCGTCAAGTCGGCCAAACTCGTAATAAAATAGCATTTTGCTTTAAAGTTTGCTTATTTTTTTTTCCTTTCGTAAATGGAGCATGAATGCATGATTTTTTTGGTAGTCAAACAAGTCTAACAAACCTGACAAACAATCTTTTCGCAGACTGGTAGAGCAGTATCAAAGTAATATTGTCAGCAAGATATTGCGCAGTGTATACCTCCGTCTTAAATATTACTTCAAAACTAACAGCTGTGGTGGTAAGGCCCAAGAGATTAACAAAATGGGTCGTTTAAGTCTAACACGAGCCCTCAAGAACAAGAACCCTCATTTAATTTGTCTAACAGTTAGACAAACGAAATGAGGACGAAAGTACGGAACCCCAATCCTTTCGGAAGCCCAAAAGTCAAAGGTGACTGTAAAGGTATGATCATAAAGGTTGTCAAGTGGCATGTAGGCAGCTCTCGGCATCCAGCCGGGTTAAATGCGTTCCAAGCGAAGTTATTGCCTATAAAGGCTTTGTGTCTGTGTTTAAGCCATAATCTTTTTTAATCTCCAGCTTTTTGCAAAGCATAGAGCTGTGAGGTGTACAGTCGGGGAACTTCCCGGTTGACCAGTAGATTTTTCAGGGAGCTTTATTTAAAAAAGTAAAAGTTGTATAGAAAATCTTTATATCACAAATAACACATGACATTTTATTTGCACTCTTTACAATGTGAAGTTAGGGCTTTTTATCTGCAAACCCTTAAGATTTTGTCAGGATCATAAACCTTGTAAACACTCCAATTCAAGAGCAAATATTTTTTCCCTATAGCTGATATAGGAACGTACATGAACACGAACTAAGATATACCAATACCATTTTAGTCAAGTTTGTAAATATACCTCTGTGTAGTGGAATACGTACGGGGATATTTTACGCAATATTTTTTATTTTTAGCGCAAAAAAGAAGTTAGTATATTTCTAAAGAGGAACTAACTGTTTATATTTTTTATTCCATAAATTAAATTTATAAACATTGGTCGCTGGTGATTGGCTGAAAATAAGGCACATTGCTTAAGCGCGTTTACTTCAGCCAATCACGAGCGAGCGGATCGCTTGTAATCCTTGTATTCAGCAAAGAGCGAGTAAATTAGCTCAGTGTTCGTTTCGGTGAACAGACTTTATTAAAGATTATGATTTAGGATGATCTTTTTAATGTAAAAAATGGGCCATCTGCGTGTCGGGCCACGCGCAGTATAGGGTTTCGAAGTTAGCCTTTACAATAGTTGTAAATAGTTATACTTACATTATTTACTGTCGTTTTGACACTACTAACGACTATTTATCTGTCTTTTCAATGGAATTTGTACCTATGACAACTTGTCCAATATTATATTTGGGTGTCCGAGCTACGCTTGACCCACTTGTGAGATTACCCCTTGGATTTTTGACTTGTGGCAACCCTAAATTACCGTTATACCTCCCCTCCCGCGCGTCGCGCCCTACCCCAAGCGCACGCGCCGCTGCCATGTAGCGCCGGGCGATCGGTTCGCTACTCAGTACGTCTTGGATTTTTGACGTCGACACTTGTGTAAAGAAAGTGAACAAGAGATAAAAAATAAGGTACGTACTTACTTACTTAATGTGATTTAAATCATTTTCTAATAGTTGTAGGTATGCCCTGCACTTTGAAATGTGATTGCCCGCTCTCAGGACGGCAAATTCATCTGTGAATGTAATGGTCACTGAGAAAGCCCCAGTAAACCTTACATCACATGTAATAAGTTTATATTATAATATAATAAAGACTAAGTATAAACCGTGATCAGCCGTCACGTCGGCTATGCGCACAGCCGACAGTCGGCTGCGCAGTGACGGTCGGCTGCACAGACGACGATCGCCTGCGCAGCCTTTGATTGATAAATTATGTAAAGCCTACGGTCAACTGCAAAGACGAAAAGGCTGATGTCATAGAATGAAAACCGCGTCTTTTGCCGGTACAATTTCGACAGTCACTGATAATAGCTTATCATTATTCTAGATGGCCCAGACCACCATGGGTGCCTTGACTGAGTGGAGCCCACCAGCAGAAGAAGAGAATTTCTTTAACAACATCATCCTTATTCTGGACGAGTTATATCCGGATGACTGGCGAGCTTGGGTTATCAATATTCGCTCGTACGAAGAACTGTTTGAAGAAAGAATATCTTCGGATATGGAGTGCAGACTTCGATTTGCAATACCCACCGTAAAACTGGCAAGGGCGCATTGCTGTGATGACTCATCCATGAGCGAACGTCGTTATAAAAGAATAAAAAGAATTCTCTTGAGCTGGCCACTGGGTCATGCGCTAATATACGCGCCGCTACATGTGACGGCTAAGATTCACCCAGTACAAGCGTACAATAAGTTCTTAGACGTCATACCTATTTTAAAACCTGATTTGATCTTCCGCCACGAACCCTCGAAGCGCTTAAAGACAGAACTTTCGAACAGTGAACTGGAATCAAATCGCAGCAGCGAGCGTGAGAACCCATAGCCCGGATCCGCAGAAAATCATCAAAAAACCTAAAATAGAGTATTTGATGGCGCAACAAAATGAGACGCTTGAGAAACTTTGTCAAATGATGCAGACCACAAATGAAAATATCAATAACATCATTCTGCTCAAAGATAATCGATCATTTTCTCCAGCTCCATCACAGGAGACAAGATCGTCAAAGTCTTACCATGAAGACAACGTCGAAGATAATTGGGTTGCACCACCAATCCCGAACAACTCTCCGCAAAGACTCCCAGACCAGAGCGATGAGTCATTAGAAGACTTCTCGCCAGGCACCAAGGAGTCGGAAGCGAAGGTCTAGAAGTGCTCATCGAACATGGCATAAACTGCCAAAGATTTAACTCTGAAGGTTGGGCCAACATACGCTATGCGGACGTTCAAAAAATTTTTCAGTCTTCACCAGTTTTCACAGCCTTGAAAGTTAACAGCAATTTGGCTGCGATAACACCCAACTGGCAGTTGGTTTCTGCGCTTGAAAAAATGGATTTATGCTTGGGTGCAATAACCCACGGATTGCTTCAACAGCGCCAAGCATTTGACAAAGTTTATCAGAAAGCTAATCCCGAAGTGAAGGGGTATATTAGTAAAAAAAATTTAGCGGCTGATACATCCTTCCGAAAAACTTCAGATGCATTGCTGCAGTATGCTTGCGGTAAGAGAGCGGAAGTAATCCAACAACGAAGAGGGCTCTATAGACCCTCTAACAGAACACTAAATGAGTTACTCCATTCGATCCCGCCCTCAGAACACCACCTTTTTGCCGAACCGAAGTTAGCTGACTTCGTCAAAGAACAAGGAGGCTCATCTAAGCTGTTTCCCGGGAAATTTCGCAAGGCACAATCTACAAGTAGCTCTCGAAACCCCGTTAGACAAGCTCCTGCCACAGCAACAGTGACAGAAACCAGAGACTTTAGGGGAAGGATTCAACCAAATAACTTTAGACCCCATACGGGCAGCAAAAGGCAGGAAAAATCGCGATTTCCGACAAAACGTGCACCAACGAAGCAAAATAAAAATAATAAAAGATTCTAAATTTCGAGCCGGACAGGTGAGTAAGAAGCTTCTTGCTTGGAAAACACTGGGGGCCCCACGTAATGTTCTACAAATCATCACAGGGTATCGGATACCTTTTGTTTCTCGACCACCTTGCTACAGATTCGACAAACGCATTTGTTCTCGCTATGAAACGAGATCATCGCCACAGATGTCTCAAGAAATAACTAAAATGATCGAATCAGGTGCCGCTACTAGGTGCAATAGCAAGACCGGGTTTTTATCTACTATATTTCTGCGAAAGATATCAGATGGGTCTAACCGCCCTATCTTTGATCTGAGAAATATAAATTATTACTTAAAACCTCCAAAATTTCGCTTGCTAAACCATTTCAAACTCCCATTATGTTTAAATATTACAGATTATATGACAAAGATCGATTTATCCCAGGCATATTTTCATATCCCAATTGCTGTGGTACACCGGAGGTTCCTTGCATTTTACTATAAAAACAATGTTTATGAAATGACCTGTTTACCTTTCGGTCTTGCTACCGCCCCTTGCACCTTTGCAAATGTAACTAATTGGTTGGCAAATGTTTTCAGGAAGGAGGACATACGCATTGTCGTCTACCTAGACGACTTCTTTATTATGAATTCAAACCCTCAAATTTTGCAACAACAAACCAATCGTGTGCTAAGCTGTCTGACCAATCTAGGATGGTGCATCAACTCGGAGAAGTCTATTTTAATACCTACAAAAACTATAGAATATCTGGGAATAATATGGAGCAAAACAAAGTGACCAAAATCACGGAGTTAATAAAAAGAGTACTAAAAGTCAAGTGGTGGACTTGGCATATAGCAAAAATCATTTTGGGACACCTAAATTTTGCGACATTTATAGTTCCACTCGGGAAATTACATTGCAGAACCTTGCAATTAGAAGCGAATCGACTCCCAGAGAACGAGAAGAACAAGAAATTTCACTTGCCAGAAGAGGTAATACAAGAGCTCCACTGGTGGTTGAGTCACATCCATCAACCGTCACCAATACACTACAAAGATCCAACAGTGTATATTGCAACCGATGCATCGGATCAGGGCTGGGGTGCCACAATAAACGACAAAAATGTATGCGGAAGCTGGAACACCGAACAAATATCGTGGCACAACAATCTAAAGGAACTGTGGACACTGAAAGAAGTACTTCAACAATCGATAGTAACCTGCAAAAATCAGACGGTGCTTGTACAAACAGACAACAAGACTGTGGCTGCTTATATAACCAAAGAAGGAGGAACGAAATCCAAGCGATTGTTGAATACCAACAAGAGAGATCCTCGAATTAACTCAACTACATCAAATACATCTTGTAGCTCGATACCTCCCCGGAAGATACAATCTGACAGCGGACAGCCTATCGAGGTTTCGAGCAACTCCGGAGTGGTCCTTATCGGAAGAAATAACTCAAATGATTTTCAAGAAGTGGTGAACCCCGGCAATAGATCTGTTCGCGAGCTCCCGGTCAGCTGTAGTAAATCAGTATGTCAGCGAAGATGTCAAGGATCGGACATGCAGTTTTGTGAATGCCTTCAGCAAACCTTGGCACTACCGACTCGGTTGGCTTTTTCCCCCACCGTCGTTGATACCACGCGTTCTACGACATCTGGAAAAGAGCTCGGGAATATACCTGTTCGTGGTTCCGAGGTGGGAGAAAACATTTTGGAAAGCAGAATTACAGCAGAGAGCCCTGAATCGCCCATTCATGATCTGGAAACTTCACAACCATCTCGTAGACTTGCAGACGGGAAAACCTCCACCAGCAGTGAGAAACCTATCTTTGCAGGTTTGGAGGATTCGGGCTGGTCCTCTTTAACCAATTCCTGGGACGTTGATCATAAGATCTTGCTAGAGTCTGCATGGCGTAAATCCTCTCTAAAAACCTATAAATCTGCTTGGGAAAGATGGCACTCTTGGTGTAAAGATAAATGCCCAGTTAATAATCCTGACCCTAGCGATATAGCTAAGTTCATCTTCCACTTGCATAATAATGTTAGATTGGCAAAAAGCACAATCGCTGTTTATAAATCCGTAGTACTTACTTTTGCAAACCCTCTGAAATCAGATATGCTGGCTAGTCACCCTTTGATAAAACTGTTAATGAAAGCCATAGCATTGACGAAACCGCCACCAAGAAAACCATCAACATGGGATGTCATTGAAATAAAACAACTTTTACGGATATCAAACGCGCTATATTTCCACGAACTAAGTTGTAATTGTCCGTAATTTTTAGGTTTTTTAGGGTTTTTTTGATTTTCCCGACGTTTCGGCACCTTTACAGCTGCCGTGGTCACGGGATGAAAACATAAGATGTACGTATGGGATGTCAGTTCATTAATTGAATATCTCCAACATTATAATTTCAATGTTGGCAGTCTATTTCAAACCTCGCGACACGTTGCGGCTCTAATACTGTTATGCTCCGGCAGGCGAATACACGACTTAACGCTTTTAGATATTAGCCCAAATCTCTACGAAGATAATGAAAACCACGTAATTATTTGGCCGAAGTTCGGCTCCAAAACCGATACAATGACTTACCGGCAAGCAGGGTGGCAACTGTCCAACGACGGACACGCGAAACTTAATCCTGTCCTTTGGATCAGGAAGCTTATTGAACTGTCACAATCTCGACGAAGAGCGCGAAAAGACCTAACAAGCCTATTCATCACAACAAGGGGGAAGGTTCAGGCAGCCTCACGTGCTGTTATAGCTGGCTGGATTAAAACCCTATTTCAAGAGGCATACATTCAAGACTCTCCGGGAAGTTTTAGGGCTGCTGTCAATACTAGTCTTTGGCTCAGAAAGGGTATAGATATCGAAGAAGTCCTAAAGAAAGGCAATTGGAGGAATAAAGACACCTTCCTGAAGCACTACTTTAAAAATGTGTCTGCGAATGAGGGCTTACCAAATAGCAATAGTGTAAGCGACTTATTTACTCCAGTATAGATACAAAATGTTGATCTCTGATTGATCTCAAATAAAATATATAATAATATAGATCTAATTATTAGTTCGATGACATTTAATTTTGCTAATATTGATTCCTAGAAAGAAAGACTGATTTTGTTAGATATTTGTACTAGAAGAAAGCAGCTTAGTTTATTTGCCGTAAAGGTTTTTCGTTACATCTTTATAATTATGCATTATATTCTGTTTAATAAATCTGTTGTTTATCTAACGAAACCTTATTTTAATCCTTATTATTGACTAAATACATAACATAGGATCACAGTACGCCATGCAGCGCCGGCAGATAATAAACAGCTCTCACAAGTGGGTCAAGCGTAGCTCGGACACCCAAATAACACCGTTTTCCCCCCGAAGGGTAGAAAACGGATATTTGGGTTCCAGCGTAGCTTGACCCACTCCTTTTTTTTTACCTAGCCGGTCGTGAAAAGTACTGAGTAGCGAACCGATCGCCCGGCGCAACATGGCGGCGGCGCGTGCGCTTGGGGTGGGGCGCGACGCGCGGGAGGGGAGGTATAACGGTAATTTAGGGTTGCCACAAGTCAAAAATCCAAGGGGTAATCAAACAAGTGGGTCAAGCTACGCTGGAACCCAAATATCCGTTTTCTACCCTTCGGGGGGAAAACGGTGTTATTTTTTTAGATAATTGACTATTACTCGTTAACCTGTAAAGTAACTTTATTAAATCGGCAATTCTCGACAATTGACATTAACGTAGCATTTTTTATTTTTCGTTTATTTTACATGTATACACAAAAATATGAATTTTAAATTAAGATACAAATTAACAATAAAAATGGCATTACACTATTATAAGCGCTTCTTGAGATAAAGAGATCTATATATTTTATGAGTACGGTAATTAGCTAAGTTAAAACTAATTGTATCGGTAATTAGTTACAACATCTGTGTTCCACACGTATCAGGAATTAAAGATATTGTTTTACTACTTAAACAACCCATTGTAAAAGAAAAAAGCTTGTGCACTTTATCATTGCCACTATTCATTATTAGAAGGTATTCAAAACAACTGTACTGTTGTAGGTAAAAAAAAATTTTTGTGTGTTTGTCTACGATCAGTCCTAGAACTTTGAGCAGGTTTGTTGAATGTGCCATGGAACTTTTCGGGGGCCTATCCACGGAGCGACTTCCGTTGCATGATCGCCATTCCAGAACCTTTACGCCATCGGAAATCGGAGGCCATCGGTCCTTCTCGCTATATGTCTCGCCCACTGCCACATTAGCTGAGCAATTCTTCGAGCTAAGTCGGTTATTTCGCTTCTCCTACGGATCTCCTCATTTCTGATTCTCTCACGCAGGGAAACGCCGAGCATAGCTCTCTCCATTGTTGAGCGTCCTACGTTGTCCTACGTTAAGCCTACATATAAGACCCATAGTTAACGACCACGTTTCACTGCCATAGTCATCACTGGTAACACACACTAGTGATAGACTTTCATCAGGCCTAATTCACTCCATGTACTTATTACCTATCGGCCGGCGGGCATTCGGATATCCAAATGTATGGTTGAGATTGCCTCAATGCCATGCGACCGCGTGGATCTGTGAAGCGACAGCAAGCTTAGGCCCGAAAAATACGGTATATTTTCGCGCACAGCCGTAAAGAGTAGGATAAGAGATAATAAGATTATTATAAAATGCAAGAACCAACATTTCTTAGAAAGTGGTTTATCTGTTACGAAGTAACTATTTTCGTCTTGAGTCACTGAGGTAAGTTGGACGTGAAGACTTTACGAAGCCTACCAATCCGATTTGGATTCGACGAGAGACTTCAGTATAAAATTACAATGGCTTTTAATATCTTGTCTATAATTATTTTAATATCGTCGTCGTCGTCTCAGCCACATAACACCCACTGCTGGGTATAGGCCTCCCCCAAAAGGGGGGGGGTTTGCCATAATCGCCACGCTTGGCAGACGGGTTGGCGATCGCAGTATGGCCAAGTTTGTAGGAGACGCTGCTGCCCGTCTCCTGAAGGCTGAGTCCCTTAGTCGCCTTTTACGACACCCACGGGATGAGCGGGGGTAGTGCTATTCTAAGCCGACACTACACAGCTACTATTTTAATATACGAGTATGCAATGCACTTCAAGTTTGGTTCTTTTTCGCCAAATTAGTAATATTTTCGTCATTTGATTGTTTCTTTCTTTTTACATGCTTACCAAATCATAAACAAATCTTAATAACCTTTTAGGTTTAGTATTCAGAAATCCTTATAAAAATGTACAGTTTTATACTAACTTTTGAAATATTCTTGTTTACCTTTATTTTTTGTGAAAATGTTTGGCATATCAGCGAAGCCTTAATTGTGACACCTACTTTTCGTGTCGCATAAAAAAATAAGGTCCGCTATTTTGGTAGGTACGCGCCACCGTCCGTGTTTATCTTAAATATGCCCGTTGTTTCACCGTATTATCCATAAAAAAATACTTCGTTGAATACTTGTGTAAAGCGACGATCACACCAAACGTATAGTCGGCCACTGACTGTGAGAGGACGTTACGTTACGCTCACAGTGCACTTTTTTATACGTATCCAACATTTCGTGAACACCGAAACAAAAATATGCTGTGCGTTCTTTCTGACTCTCATGGCAGATTTAGGAACTACGCCACTGGGCGTAGCTACACTATGTAGGCGACCGTAGCAGCGCATTGGTACGTTTAATAATAGTACGTAGTACTATTATGTATTCTGTGATAATAGCTAGTATTTTTGGTATCGGGTTTCATTCCAGCTAGCACACAGTGTTCCCAGAGGCCTCGGAATCAGATCGGCCCACCCTCGGTTAAAGTTATTTGCTTATTTTCACTTAAGGTGGACTGACTGCCCAGTCAGTGGCCGGGTAGTTGGTGAAAACATCAAAATATCAACTTTATTTGTGTCCTACTTTAGTTTACGCATGCGCATTCAGGAACTTTGGTCTCGCGTATTCAAATTTTGTCATGGGATGCACGGTCTTAAAATAACAGACGCGAATAAATAACCCTTTTTTATTAATTATTTATATTAATTTCAGCCCAGAATAAAAGCTCCTTTATTCTGTGGATACTTAACATGAAAACTGAAGATTGCAGTAACTTTCGAAATTTTGGCAAAAGCGATGGTTAGCTAACTTAATAAAATAAAACCCTCGCCAAACCGGTGTCTTACTATTACGACAAAATGTAATTTCATTTCATTTTCCAAATCTCTTTAATCTTCTATTTTAATTCGAAAACGATAAATTCATAACCTTAAACCGAAATTGGATCATCGGTGTCGCAAATGTGTCGATCTATAGCTTCCTGTATTAGCATAGTCATATTTATTAATGGTCGACCCAGCTTAGCCCATTGTCGGAGTTATTTACGCTTTGAAATACAAAGGTGATTGGAACATAATTAAATTGTATTTGGTTAAGGTGTTATAGCTGTATTTAGGAATTTGGAAAATTAACTTAAATGTTTCGCTGTTTGTGTATGTTATGCGTAGGTTTACAAATGTTTTGTTTTGCCTCTTCATTTATGGGATGTGGGGCAAGACCGCATCAGGCGATTTAAATTTGGAGAAATTAAACCAATTTAGCATTTTTCACGGCTTTATTAAGTAACAGAACTCTTAGTTCATACATTCAAATTAGATTTAGGCAAAAAAAACATCATAAAAAGTGGTTATAACCTCAAAATTTTATTAATATAAAAAAAACTATTTGCCCCAACAGTGGGGCACAACTGACCCAGCAATTTTGCCCCAGGTACCTACTTGTTAAGCGACTTCAAAAAAGGGAGGAGGTTCTCAATTAGATTTGTGTCTAGTATTTTGAGGTTTGTTTAATATCAAACGAACGAAGTAAACAAAGCTCAAATAAAGACCACTCAAGTTTAAACTAGTAATCGTTGTACCTATCGCATCTGTAAAATTGATGTGAAATTATAAAAACTTACCAAAAACAAAAATGCAGATTACTTTTTCTTTGCACAACCTGCGACACTGACACAATATGACAAGAGAGCGGCCAATGAAAGAGTGTGACTATGTTGAAAAAAATGTTGCTGTTCAATTATTTTTTTTTTATTGAACAGCAACATTTTTTTCATCATAGTCACGTTGAAAATATGTTGCTGTTCAATAAAAAAAACCTTGAAATGGTAGAAAACCTTTGTGACCCCATATATGGGGTTTTGCCCCCATCTCCCATACGGTGGATTTGGTGGTGCAAAATGGCTGATGACGGTATAGGTTTAATCTTACCGACACATGCCAAATTTTAACATTAGAAATGCAAAATTAACTCAGCCTTGTTATTGATGTCAGGCATGAACAACAAAAAGTTTTAATAACAATCTAGGTATACTATGAATTAGAATGGAATTATAAATATGTAAAATTCGCTCACAAAATCAAAATTATATACTATATTTTTTTCATTATAAAAAAGACGCCCAGTGTTTAGAAACGTCTCGTTCGTGCAAGAATTTTTCGTCAATTAAAGCGATCGATGGGACGTGACAGGCACTAAAACTTTTATTTTATGTCGATCTTTACAAGGTCATTAGATTTTTAGGTACGTTTGATTATTAATGGCTAGATTTGTATAAAGCGTCCAATTGAGAGCCAAGAATACAAAGAAAATAAAATCTCACTCAAGAAAAGGACCATCGAAGCTCCAAGACTAGCTCGTTCAGACAAACAAGCAATGTCTTTAGCTTTATGAAATTAAGTACATAATACAGATGGAAATTTAAAACGGGGCACGAAGGGCAGGTACCTTAACCGTTGTCGCTACATGAAAACGTTCTTAGGAAACCATCGTTAATTTTTTGACAATTATTGAACTGCATTCACGGACTTTGAAAAAAAATATAGATTACAAAAAAAAACATTTTTTTCCAAAAATCTTTTTGGTACTAATCGATCCTGATCCTTAAGAAAATCAAAACGGTCTAAGAAACCAACTGATGTATGAGTACTAGAAAAGTCAGAAATCCCGAAAAAGTATTTCCACATATTCACTAAGAAAATAAGTTCCGTCAACGAAGGTACTCGTCGGTGAAGCGGATACGGGCGGCGCGGCGCGGCGTGTGTCGCGAGCGCGAGAAGTGTATTTTGCGTTTTTCGCGATTTCTGACTTTTCTAGTACTTATACCTCAGTTGGTGTCTTAGAGTGTTTTGATCCTCATGAGAAACAGGTTTTTTTTTAAACCTGATCATTTTCCTGCTGACTATTTTTTATTTTTCTAAATCCGTGAATGCAGTTCAATATTTCTCAAAATATTAAGGATGGTTTCTTAAGATCTTTTTCATGTAGCAACAACAGTTGAAGTACTTGCCCTTACTGCCCCGTCTTAAATTTCCACCCTGTATAATTTGCTTTTTAAAGAAATACCAAAACAAAATGCCTGTTCTCTCGCTCAACATAAAAACAATAAACAAAACCCCCGGCTGTTCGCCGAGCTGTTCGCCGACGCAGGCCCGATCAAATCGATTGCGCTCTCGTTAATGCATAGACGTTTTTATCGGTGATTAATTATTGTTTGTGCAAATACCGAAATTGTCAGCTGGGCTCTCGTTACGTCCATAACTCAACCGTTTGTTTTGTATGTTAGCAAATGATGATAGCGAAACGTAGATCGAGCAACGAGATAGAATAATATATGGCTCTATGACGCTCAGCTGCTTAAAAGGTATGCATATGATGTGCATTCAAAAGAAAAATAGTTAATTTGTCTGATTTTAACATAGTGATTTTTTATGCCGTTGTGTCTATTTATTAACCTCAACCTTATCTCAGTTTTAATTGTTTCGGCTGGCCTTTATTGGTATTTAATTAATAAGCGATTGGTTGAAATTAATACAACGTATCAATTATCTATACTATATTACTATTAATATATAATATTATAAAGAGGAAAGATTTGTATTTTTGTATGTAACGAGTAAACTCAAAAACTACTGGACCAATTTTGACGAAATTTGGTATAGAGAATCCTTAGACCCCAAGTAGTAACATAGGCTATAAATGATCCCAAAATTCCCACGGGAACGGTACCACGCGAGTGAAACCGCGAACGGCCGCTAGTAACTTATATTTTTTTAAATAACATACATTTTTTGAGTCTTATTTTCTTAAATAATTTCAAGTTTGTAATTGGTATGTGTGCCGAGTATCCGATGTTTACATATAGCCACTAAGAAAATAATAATAAGTAATAATTGTTTTCTCATTTTAAGTAAACTTTGTGTTTTTATGAGAATAAATTCTATAAACCTAAACCTAATTTTCGTGGTAACACGTTCAAATAATAATCAGCCATTTCAATGTTCGTACACGATGTAACACAGACCTTCCTGACGGATAGATAAGGAAACCTATTGTTATATTTGGCGAGATTATGCTAAAATTAGTAATTTGTAATTTTGTGCAAAATAATAAAAAATAAAGATGGGTGGGCCATGGCCCAATGCGAATTGCGAGTATTAACACCTTCAAATGCAGTTGGAGGTTGCAAATTCAAACGAGAACGACGGGTTGTATAACAAGTGCCTTTTGAATTACGGAGGAGTTCCAGATATATATGTTTTTTATCATGATCATGACCATACATTGCGATAGTTGTTTAACGCCCAAAACGCAGGCTGAACGCGTTAACCACTGCGCCGGCGAGCTATTCAAATATTAATGATGAATCGAAATGGAAATGTAGGATATAGATGAAAAATTACATTGAAAATATTAAAGCGCTAAACGACTGAAGTGACATAACAATAAGAAAACGACGCGCGCGGGAGCGAGTCCGATTTTGCAGATTATGCGAAAACATCACTTCGTAGTAAATTACTATAGCGATTTAAAGAGAAATGAAACTACACGATGCTAAATATTATTGGTTGGTGTCCACGTAATAAACCAATTTTCAATAGTAGGTAATAGTGGTGGTCACATAATTAACGACGCTAGCTGATTTTCATACAATCAAGGTAACTTTTTACCCTTGGTTCTCTGCCAAGGATTGACTCAGCTGTGATCTGATAATGGCCATCCAGGGAGTGAATGGAGAAGATCCAGATTGCTATACATACCTAACTGATCTGATCATGCGTCAATGCGATAAGGTTGTTAGGTGTATACATGTCATTGCTCGTGACTATACTTTCCAATATGCGCCTTACAATTAAAAAGCGGTGTTTAACTTAAGTTATTGAGTAATTTTCAATATATTTATTGTACACTCAGAGTGAAAACTTAGTTTGCTTAGCAAAATAATTCTAGGTACTACTAGAAGATTAAAATATTCTTTTTAAGCTTTAATTTTTACATGAAAAAAGTAATTTTATTATTCCAGTTTTGAAGGAGAAAACAGGGGACTACGAAACGTTGACTTTGTCTACTTTTCATAGATTTTTTTCTATTTTCTCTTAACCCTGTTGGCGCCCTGCTGAATTAACAGTGGTTCAATCAATGTTTAATCAAATTAGTGCAAAATAATTAGTAATGAAATCCTTTTTTAATAAATGCACGAAGCTGGTACACGACCCTAATTAAAATAGGCCCACAGCCCATACCGTAAATCAACATTGAGTTTCTTAACTTAGCATTAACTTAATTTAACCTGTCAATAAATTAAGTATTTCTTCTCTTAAAAAATAATTATCTTGTACAAAATGAGCTAAAGCTGCTAAATTAAGAAAGAGCTGTATTTCTTCTCTTAAAAAATAATGAATTATCTTGTATAAAATAAGCTAAAGTTGCTACATCGTTAAAGTAGGTACCTACGTCATGGTATCCCGAAGATGCAGAATATCCAATCTTTTAGTACTATGTCAAAATTCTTTTTTATTTCATTTCTGATTTCGCGTATCACTTGAAAACTGCCCTTAGTAGGTACCTAGTAGATTCATAAAGACTTATGTTTTATTTTATTTATTAATTTTACATTCTACATTTATTTAGGCATCATTCTAATAAGTGTGTTCAAAAGGTTAAAACTTGTCAAGTTTAAAAAGCCACAAATGCATGGCGCAAAAATTTTACGTAGAAAATAGCTGCTATGTCCGTTAGGGCCTTTTTCTGGGGTGCGAGCAGTGTGGATGTAGGATGGAAGCGCAAGCGCCGCTCGGTCCTTAATTCGCGGACCGTGATTATGAGTGCATTTTGTCGTGCGTATTTTTTAAGGAGTCTACAAGTAAATCAATCACGGCATGTTACACGATTTATTGTACCAGATACATATTTTGAGATGGATAATTTATAATTACCCTATTTTATCCATTTACTTCGGAATTGAAAAAATGCAAATGTATGGAAAAGAAGAGGCCACAATGGCATTTGTGTCTTTATTCTACGTCAGAATAATTATTTTGCCCTAAATAATGATACACGTTATGATAAATATTAAACAAGAAAATATACTAGAAAAAAGCAACACGTTTCATGTCGCCCTGACGGAAAAGGATGACATGAGACAGGTTGCTTTTTTCTAGTATATTTTCTTGTTTAATATTTATCACATAAAAATAGCATTGTAAAATGCAAAAGTAAAAAGTTATAAATATTTACACGTTATTATATTTCATCTAATGTGCCATTTCCATAAAAACTTTTTTCATTTTATATTTCTGGTAAATAATCATACAACTATTATTATCTTTGGATATTAAATTATGTTTTCTCATGGGATAACAGTAACCTCCGTTCCAACGCCTCCACAACGCAAGCGTGTCTGTTCATGGCAAAAAAGAGTCCTTTCAAACTAACTCTCACTTTCTGGGTTACATCTGTACCTGTTATCGATAATCTCGAGTTTCTTGGCATTAAAGGCTCAACTGCGGCCAAAAAGCTAGGAGTACTAAATAAGACAAGTGACATTTTCACGCGTGGAAAGCTTTTAACCCTTTACAAAGCTCAAGTCCGTTATTGCATGGAATATTGCACTATTGCAGCTGAACATGATTCAGCGCAAAACTGAGAGACTCATTGCTGACAACAAATTAGAGAAGAGTAAGATTCACTCACACTTCAGCTCACCACCGCAAAGTTTCTTGTTTGTTGGTCTTTTACAGACTGTACTTTGGTGAGTGTGCTCAGGAGCTGCATAAGCTCATTCCGTCATCCCCTTTCTCCAATCAGACATCCAGAAGCACTGCGGGCTCCCACCCTTTCTTGGTTGCTATTCCTAAATGTCGCACCAAGCGCTACTCAACATCTTATAATGAGCGCCGCAAAGAAGTATAAAAATATGGATGGAAATAGAACTTTATTTCCGAGTCTTCAAAGGCAGGGTGACAGCCACATTCTGAGTTAGCTCGCTCCTTCGTAAATTATGTCATGGCCCTCGGGATTGATTAAGGTGAGCAGCAAACAAACTCAGAGAAATAAAACAATAATCCAAGAGGATTTTTTTCTGAATATTGTTACCCAATGATTTTCTTCTTTTATTATATGGTGTTCTTGAAGCAGATATGTCATACGAGCTTAAATTATGAAAGCAGATGGGAACCTTTATAATTTGAACTCGTAAGACATAATAATCATACGAGTTACTTTATTTTACGTTACTTCGTTAATACGACTCTAAATAGAGCCTCATGCAAGTCAGTCTGCTTCGAGGCGTCTCAGAGCGCAAGTTGTAAACGTCAACTTTATAATCTTTAAAATGCCATCGTCTGTGTTTCGGAAATTCACAAACCATGAAGCTAAAATTAACAAATAGATGGGAACTCGTATTACAAGTGAGGGTGCATAAATATTTAGATTGCTTACCATATTTTCAATAAGTTTACCAAATATTTTTATGAATGACGTTTGGAGGCCATATGTAATTTAAGAAAGAGTGAACAAACTAGTTTTGTCGCGAGAGCGATAAGGAAGGATGCTTGCATTGGACATAGATTAGTCACATCAGAAGCGAACATTGTTGGTGACTTTAATACCTGCAATTTAAGTTCTCTGAGATGTCGTGAACGATGATTTCATCGAATTCGTTTTACTACTATTGTAACTGAATTTAACTAATTTAAATAACTTTTTTTCCTTAATTTATTAGGTTTCCGCGTGATTGTATCCGATTTCTAGATTGAATCACAATTGTCCGTGAATTTAAAATACATAAATACTTTGTAACTTCTTTTTTCATTGCCGCCATGATATATTTTACATCCTTTCCAGTTGACTAGGAGAAATGCCTAAGGGCATTAAGTCCGCCATTTTCCATAATATGGGCGTAAAGTAAAGCTATTTTTATCGTTTGGACAGATTTTCGTTCGGACAGACATTTGTTTCGACAGCGTGTCACTTTGTTATCTCAAATGTATAGTTACGTGTAGTAAACACAAAGTATATTATTTAGACTAATATTATAAAGAGGAAAGATTTGAATGTTTGTTTGTTTGAATTTTATAGGCTTCGAAACTACTGGATCGATTTGATAAAAATAAAAGACATCTACGTACATGATGTCTTGGCGCGCACTGTTCATTGAAATAAAACAACTTTCACGGGTATCAAACGCGCTATATTTCACGAACTAAGTTGTAATTGTCCGTATTTTTAGGACTAGGGTTTTTTGATTTTTCCGACGTTTCGGCACCTTTTCAGCTGCCGTGGTCACGGGATGACTGGCTACTTATAAGTCTACCCTTGAAAAGTTGATTTATTTTTTCGTTCGGATACTTTTAGACATTTACTATGGCAACAATTATTATTGATTTTATATTTTGATTTAATTATTATTTTAAATATTTATTATTACTAAAAGAGAAAACTAATGACTCTACTGGCAGTTCACAAATTTGGAGGACCTTCGAAGAAAGAATTTGCCAAGAAAACTTCGAAAGCGGGCCGCCCTCCACCTTTATAAAGAAAATTAAGATATGGTTATCTCCACCGTTATCACGGCAGCTGAAAAGGGGCCGAAACGTCGGGAAAATCAAAAACCCGAAAAAACCAAAAAATACGGACAATTACAACTTATGTAGTTCGTAAAATATAGCGCATTTGATATCCGTAAAAGTTGTTTTATATCAATGAACAGTGCGCGCCAAAACATAAGATGTACGTAAAAGACATGTATATTAATAAAGTACTTATATTTATGGTAATGGCGATAGTGAAAATTAACGTCAAATTCAAACCCAATGGCAATCTACTGACGAAAAACATTATCTAGAATTTTTAACCATTCTTCATGCAATAACAGTCTTATTTATATTTTTTAAAAATTGTGAAAAAAGGCTTTTAATTTTGAGCAAAATAAATTATGTACAAGGGAGATGCTTTTGTAAATATGTTAAGTATTCACTCGACAGTGCCAGGTAGTATATGTATAATTTTTTTTTCTCTTTTTTATTAGGAACTTTTATTTAAAAAAAACATGCCAGTTCCATCGAACCTTATAAACTATTTAAGTATATGTATACTTAAAAATATAAAAAAAAAGATTACCACGTTAGGCCGGTAATATGCGATTTTTGGCGCAGAAATTGCATGATAAAACCTTTTCAACAAGTATTTTCTAAATTTAGAAATGGCCAAATGGCAATTGTGGCCTCAACATTTCCGACGAATAACGACCTAATGTACCTTAGGACCCAAATTCGGTTCATTCTAGGGGAAATACAACGTAGAATAAGGAATTAAGGGACAATTGATATTATTATAACTAAAAAAAATTTTCAAGCTATCTACGGGATGCTACTACTTAATATCATCTATAATCTACTTATGAGGTGACTGGTGCGGTAGCATAAATTTTATGCTATCGCACCAGTCACCTCATAAGTAGATTTTTTTGCGCAATATTTATTGGTTTTAAAAACAATGCCTAGGATAGATACTAAAGCTCCGTTTATTTTCACGAAGTTAGACTTTTTTTTTATTAACGTAACTACATACGTTGTAGTATAATAATAGTCATTTTCATAAACATAACAAACGTTTGAGTGTGAAATTTAGAGGCATCGTGGCGCAGATGGCATCACATCACTTTGGTGATTCATTGCACCCGCGAGTTGACAAGACGAATGTTGTTTGTTGTTTCGTCATCGTCGAAAACAACCCCCAAAGTTTTTTACTAAGTAAAATGGTTTAATTTGTCTTTATCACCGTAAATTTGAGTGCTGTGATTAGACATTTAGAAAGGTATTTTCATGAAAGCTTTCGGGGAAATCTTTTGGTGACTAATTGTTATAGGCTATGATAAATGCCAGACAATTTAGATGCTTTTGAGTTGGTTTCTGTACATATAAAAAATATTGTGATAAGTTACTATGTAGACTTGAAGTTTTAGGTGGGGCTCATTTGGATATGATTGATTTGTTCGTTTGTTGATCGAGCGAGCGAAGCGTCTCACTTTCGAGATTGGCCAAAAATGCTTTTGGTTGTCTGTCAGCCCGTTTTTTCTGATTTTCGAAACCATTTAATTACATTGGTTTGCGTCAACCAAATTAAAAACTAATGTTTAAACAAATTTAAACAAATTAAGGTCTCTTTTTGGTATTTTTTTCAAACCTCTGCTTTGAACCGTTTTCGAGATCTAGGAAATCCCAAAACGTTACCGCAGCAAAATCTTAAATTACTCGAGATATAGCACACACAAATTTTGTTATTTGTTAACATTTACTACGCAATAAAAGCTATCTATTCATGTATTTGGTTCCGGGCTGAAGCGACTTTTTTTTGCCAGGGTAATGTTTCAAACGTTACCCCAGCAAAATCTGTTTTTCTCAAATATCTTAAAAACTATAATTCACACAAATTTTGCTATTAGTAAATAAATTTTTCCTCGTGACACACTAATTATCTGTTATAGTCTCATCTCTCTAAAGTACATTTTGCTGGGGTAACGCACTCCTAGTAGTAGTATATTCTGGTAATCACGCACGCATTAAAGGAAAATACAGGGTGTTAAAAGAGCCATAACGAAATCATACATCACGAGGTCATACAGGTAGTTAAAAATAATAAAATAATCATGATTAATAATTTTTATTTGAAAACAGCAGTCTTATAGAAATTATATGCATTGCTTTGCCTTAGCAACATCTTAACATTTTTAGGGAAAAATCACAGATAAGTTGAGTAATTTATTTTAACATTTGGATACTTATATATCTTTTTCTGCTTGTACCAAATACCAATACTTAAAACTTATAACACAATGTTGATTCATAGGTTGGTGAGATGTGGCGTGGCCACACAATCTATATCTATACTATATTATATATAATAATATTATAAAGAGGAAAGATTTGTATTTTTGTATGTAACGAATTTTTGTAAAAACTCAAAACTACTGGACCGATTTTGACGAAATTTGGTATAGAGAATCCTTAGACCCCAAGTAGTAACATAGGCGCTATAAATGATCCCAAAATTCCCACGGGAACGGGAACCACGCGGGTGAAACCGCGCTCGGCCGCTAGTCTTCTATAAATATATAAAAGAACTAGAGGCCGGGCGCGGTTTCACCCGCGTGGTTCCCGTTCCCATGGGAATTTTGGGATCAAAGCTATCCTATCTCATAAGTTGGACCAGACTGCTCACGGTGTGCCAATTTAATTTAAAATCGGTTAAGTAGTTTAGGAGTCCATCGCGGACAAACATCGTGACAGGAGATTTATATATATTAAGATAAACTGACTGATTGACATATCAACGCACAGCCCAAACCGCTAGGTCTAGCTAGAGACTCCAAATTTTGCACAAGGGTTCCTTATGAGGTCTAAGGGTGCACTAAGAAAGGATTTTTCGAAACTTTACCCCTAATGAAGTGAAGTAGATGAAAGTTTGTATGAAGGTCCGTCAATTTTGAAGTTATGATCTTCAAATTTGTATTTAGGGTGACGATTGAAAATTAATATAAATTTATCTGTCTCGGCGTTATGAAAATTTCATCCTCAAAAGTGTGAAAAGATGGATAAAATTGTGTAAGAATTTTTTTAATATGGTTTGAAATTAATAAACATACCAAAATTTTGTGATTTATGGAAATCAACCCCTAAAATGTTAATAATGTTAAAATCGATATGGATGTCGTTATTGTCAGCATTTTTCAACCGATTTTGATGAAATTTGGCACACATGTTCCTTGATTATTTATAAAAAATATAATTAATTTAAATATGGGGAAAAGGGGGGAAGTTTGTTGTACCGCTTTTTATCGACGGATTGGAATCAAACTTTAGAAGCACACTTAGGACTTCATTCTACACAAGTTGCTGTGAAAAAATCCAAACATGAAATCCAAAGTGGAGGGGGAAGTTTGGAGTAGCGTTATTTAAGGCTGGATTTAAATTTTTGGACCTTTTCGGAAATTTTCCTTTCCGCCTTCGTGAGATGAACTAGGACCAAGGGAACGGGAGTAATCACTAATATTTTTACCCCTATTTTGCTCAAAAGTTAAAATAGCTATAAGCCTTTTTGGAAAATACAAGCACGTTAAATTAGATTTAAAACTGGACTTTCTTCTTTATTTTTGTTGGGCTAATTTATGTAGGTATAAAATTTTGCATTAAAATATAGAATATCCGCACTAACTTTGCTAACGAGGTCTATATGCTCACATAACCAATAGTTATGTAGTTTTACGTATTATCGAAATTATAACATAAACAAATATTTATTTTTTGCACTATCACATGGAGTAAACAGATGTTTTTATTTATAGAAGTACATGTGATACCCTGTAAGGGTGTTGGCGTCTGATTGACACAGATAGATTTAATTTAAAAATATAATTACATAAAATAATAATTAATATATTTAAATAATATTTAATATATATAAATATTCAATTACATTACACAACACGTATAGATATTCATTATAATTATTAAATTATTATTATAAAGGCTAAATTGAATTTCATTCAGACATAATTTAAATTATTAGTACCTTACGTTACATGCTTAATTAATACAATCATAGTTTATCATTCATCATAATTTTTAAATAATTATTAAATTATTACATGCTTGATAAAATTTATAGTTGATACTGTTAATTAGTTATTTGTGTACTAGTATTTCATTCGATTAAAATTAAAAATTAAAGCATTTATCTATTAATAGTTTTTTTAACTGCACCTCAAAAGTATTTAGGATTTATTGTTCAATCGCATACAGTCCGAAAACTATTTCAAATAAAAAAACGTTATCTAGTTTCATATTAGGACCTACTACGCGATATATTACACCAGTATTTTCATGATTTCCTAAAAAATACTTAACCGATTCCAAAATTTTACTGTTCAATTTCCGATAAAACCTTATGTTATATATCGTTTGAATAATTGAAATCGGTTAAGACGTCTTCGAATAATCGATGAACATACATAAAAAAATCATTCTGTTTTTTAAGTGGGTTAAAAAAGGGAAAAATACCTTCTTCTTTCTCATATTTAAACTGTGACCATCAAAAATCGTCCATTTGGAAATTGTCCAGAGAATATAATTCAGGATGAAATAAAAATATTTCTGTGTTAAGCTGTACGCTGTGAAAGATTAGGCATGCCCTATAAATTTTATTTAACATAGGCTGACCTTTTATTTTTGGAGCAAAATTCGGGAATGCGAAAGCTTCATTAATCTTTTCTAATAAATACTCCATTTATGCAAAAATTTTGGATGTATTAAACAAATTCCTGGTAATTCGTGTTTGTCGTCAAAATATCAAAGAGTTACCTTTTTTAGTTAAATGGCTTTCAACTAAACCCTAATATACGTTATCAATTTAAGTTCTCTTGGCCTAATCTGAAGAATTGCTCTAAGATTTATTTTAATAAGCATGATTAGAGGATATATAAGATGTCCTAAATTTCTTTACTAAACAAAGACCTTATTCGATGTGAAAAGGGGATGAAAATGTAAAAAAACCAAACAAACGCAACATCACAGAGGGTGGAATTTCTATGATTTTTCCTCTATCAGCAAATGTTGTTTAAATCGAAAACAATACCCTTTTGTGAGCAATTTTGAAACGTGACGATCGCGCAGAATGCCCGTTATACGATAAAGGGTTTTCATCAAAGTTCGTTTCGGGAGACATATCGTTTGGACAATGCCGACTAACGATGCTATTTTCCACTGTTGATGGCTCAGGGTTGCCACATTATACTAACTTTTTTCTAGTTTCTTTAGGGTGCATCCACATCGCAGTTACTTTTTGTGGTGCAACATTGTGCAACACGGTAACATTCAGCAACAACACGGCAAAATATACATACTTTTTTTTTACTCATGTTGCTCAGTTACATAATTGGAAACGTTGAGCAACAAAAAGTAACTAAGGTGAGGATGCACCATTATCACTATGTTGTGTATTTGAATTTTGGGATTGTGGAAAATATGATTATATTCCCTTACCTTGGGTATAGAAAATATTACATTTATAATATTATTATCTGATAAAGAGTTTTCATCAAAGTCGTTTCGGACACATATCGTTTGGACAATACTGACTAACGATGCTATTTCCCACTGTTGATGGCTCAGGGTTGGCACAAGTAGACCTAACTAATGTTATTAATGCGAAGGTGTGTTTGTTTGTCCTTCCTTTACGCCCTAACTAACCAACAACTAAATAACAACCAATCGACTTGATTTTTGGCATAGAGTTAGTTGAAAGAAAGGAGAGTAACTTTTTATCGCAATATTACCACGGGAACTGGAACCACGTGGGTGAAACCGTGGGCGGGAGTTAGTTTTTTAATATTCGTAGGTACTTCGTTACAGTTCCTTTAATATTTGATAGAATCAGGCGTTACTTGGCGGAAATCCATATCTTAGTAGAAAACGAAAAATATGTCGCGTAATTCCGCAAGAAAAAATGCAGATGCAGCCCAGTGACACACCTTGCACCTTCACCGACTACTCTACACGTCACTGGGCTGCATCTGCATTTTTTCTTGCGGAATTACGCGACATATTTTTCGTTTTCTACTAAGTTCCTTTAATGTTGTGGATTCAAATATTGGTATAATTTCGGAAAATCGGTAAAGATAAATATTTAATTAAAAATATTATTACCTGATAAAGGGTTTTTATCAAAGTTCGTTTTTGAACAATGCCGTTTAACGATGCTATTGCCCACTCTTGATGGCTCAGGATGGCACAAGTCAAATATTTGCACTTCGTTACAGTTTTCCACCCTGAGTTTCCACCAGTTTTACCCACAGAAAAACATGGCCTACATTCTTAATATGTAAATAAAAAATAATTTAAAGTATACACATGTACAAAAAGTACAGGTTTTACGTGTTGGAATTAAGCCGGATTTACATTACGAAATTAGTGGCTTGAAATTATTTTTTATACCACTAATTTGACCAGTAATTTCACGTGTAAACGTTCAGTTTTACAATGCATGCATTACTTTTGTGACACTGGAGTAGTTTTGTGCTATGCGCATATTTTTTTGTAAAACTAATATCATGCAACTAATTTCATCATGTAAATGCGACGCGAAACTAATGTCGCGACAGCACCTGCGCAGAGTGGACGTGTGTTTTTTTTTGGATTGCAGACATATAGGTACGCACCAAAAATGGCTAACCACCGTTGGACAGGCGATAAAAATTTACAATTAATCAATGCATATCAACTAAACGAGTGTCTTTAGGATCCGAAACACCCGCAGTATATATATTTTTTTAATTTATATTTTAACATTTGTACAGCGACGTTTTGCATCATAAAATACAGCTTTGATTTTGACAGGGCCATTATCTACGCGATACTGATAATTTCACGACACTATTATTTAAACGAAAGCAGTTTCACATGTGCTAAAATTAGTTTTACGAAACTAGTTTTATCATGCATGACACTTGTTTCGTAATGTAAATCCGGCTTTAGAATCGGGCGGTACGATTTAAGGGTTAAAAGTGTAAGGGTTGATAAAGGGGGATTAATAAATCCACCCATCCCCCGAACACTACTCTTATTACAAGGTAATGCATAGTTTTTGATAAAATCAAAAAACCGGCCAAGTGCGAGTCGAACTCGCGCACCGAGGGTTCCGTTAAAATTTTCAATAATATTTTTTATTATATGACTAAAAATTTACGGTTTTCACAATTTTTCCTCTACCTATACTATAAGACGTTACTTCGTACCAAATTTCAAGATTCTAAGTTCACGGGAGTACAGTACACTACAGTACCCTGTAGGTTTTGATCCCGTGCAAGTTTCAAAAATTTGCGGAAATTTGCGGCATAAACGGCTGTATCTTTTGATTGCTTTGGCTTAGAAGTTTGATTTTTTCACAGCTCCAAGGGACAGTAGACCTGAGTATTAGATATAAGTTTCATAAGGGTTTCGTTTTTCCTTTTGAGGTACGGAACCCTAAAAACAATTTAACCCGTACCCTCTTACCCCTTAAATTGTGCCGCACGTATCTAAATTTGAACCTATGTGTGATGCAGTCAACCTCCTAGATTTCTAAAAACATGCACATAAAACTATAGTAATATAATATTTTTGCTGTTTACTTTCAACTGGAAAGAACAATTGAAACTCCCACACGTTAAACTCTCAAAATGTATAATTTTACAGACTACTACCATATCAAACGATTTGTAGCACATTACCAAATATTAAACCGATAAAACTACACGCAAACATATTATAACAGAGCAAACAAAAGCACAACAACTTTATCACAATTTCACAAATAGCAGCCATGTTACACAAAATCTGCTTGTCACAGTCTACAATGAAGTTTATCCGATAAACAGCGATCCGTCACCATAACTCGACGGCTGTGTTCGACTAGTTTAATAATAAAAGAGATTTATAAAATGCCAGTTTTGGATAGGACACATGGACACAGAAATCAATGAATTTACCGAAACGTTAAATTCAAAGATTAAATTTTTATTTTCGCTGTCCTTGTTGTATACCTAGCGACTTTTTATCCATTTTGAGAAACATTATCCCTTCACATAGATCAGTATTGTAGGTACCTATAGTATTTTTTCTGCTTAAACATGTATCTTAGTCAAAAAGATATAACAATTGATGTGTTAAAAGTGTATAACTTTTTAATTTTGCATTTTACAATGCTATTTTTATGTGATAATTTTTAATCAAGTAAATATACTAGAAAAAAGCAACTTGTCGTCGCCCATGTCTCCCTGACGACATGAGACAAGTTGCTTTTTTCTAGTATATTTACTTGATTAAAAATTATGTGTTAAAAGTGGTTAAGTATTTAGTATTGTAACACCTTAACTCATAACATGTCAAGTAACATTTATTAAGTATTACAAAAAAAACAATTCTGTGATGATAGCTATGTACCGATAACCCCAAGGAGGATCAAATCCTGTTACTTGCAACTACTTGTATAATGATTCATTCATCATTGCAAAATATTTTGTATTTTGAATAATAACTTTTTAATTTATTTTGCTTTATTACCTACGTTACAAATTGTACATGAGGTAACAAAAGTATATTAGTGGCAGTAAATCCCCAAAACAAAAGGTAAATAAATTTTGAGTATAAAGCCTGCGTGCTCGTTTTGTCAAATTAAGGCAATTAAGTTAACTTAAGTAGGGACCCGCGTTGCTTAGATTTTTTGACTTCTCCTTAATGTAATTTAAAATATAAACGGTCAAATGGGGAGAGTAAAAAATAACTTTATTTCGCCACAGGTACAGTCAGGGACTACCCGGTGGAACAGTAGAGGTTTTTAGGGAGCTTAATTAAAAAGTAATAGATGTATACATAGATGATGTTTAAATATCACAAATAATAGAACACTAACAGCTTTTTCATTTGAATAATATATTACTTCTTTAACTTAAGTACTTTACGAGAAAACGTTTTCATAAAAAACTCTACTGGTCAACCGGGAAGTTCCCCGATTGTACATGTACTGTTCTAATTTTATAAAGCTGGTGAGTGGGTTTATTTGGTTGAATACTCTTATCTCTACTGCACAGAGCCTGTAGACAAAGTAACTTCATTATGTGGCGAGACTATAAATAAATTCGTTATATGCTACTCGTATTTGCGCCAATCAACTTGCGGTACGACTGGCTTATGCCAATCCGCCAACCCCACACATTTAATTATTTCCGAACTTCGTTATCATTTTTGAATTGTTACTTTGTCTAGGACTGACAGATGCTATTAGTTTAATAAAATGTAAAAGGCTGGTAAGGGTTGTCGACCCCGTTGTAGTTACTCTAAGAACCAGTTGTGGGCACTTTCCTTTAATCTTTATATAGCGTTAGCGTCAACTCACACCGAGACGCGACGCGACGACACTCGAAGAGGCCAATGATTTCGAGATGCGCCGCGCGACGCCGCGAGACGCATCGCAACGTCGCGAGGCGCATCGTAAAATCGTAGCAGAACGACGACGCCTCGCTGCGCAGCGAGACGCCGCGACACATTTAATAAGTTTTGAAACTTTTGGTAGTCCATTTTGTAATAATCATAAATTTTTCTGGATAGTTGGCAATGTGGTCATAAGACAAAGTATGAAATTCACCATGAATTCTTCTATTTCTTAACTTTACTCTAAAAAAAGTCGACGGAAATAGTAGACAAGTCGCCACAGCGGCCTCAGGCTGCGCCTCGCGGTGCGTCGCGATGTTCCGCTGCGTCGCGATACGTCGCCTACGCCGCGATACGTCGCGCTACGCCTCGATGGCGCAGTGCTGCGTGGTGCAACGTATTCTGAATTCTCACAATGAAATGTGTATCTTTTCGTGGAGTAAATAAGGTATATTTTGTGTCGCTGTATTAAAATGTGCGCACAGCGTCGCGTCGCGTCGCGTCTCGGTGCGAGCTGACCCTTAAGGTTTAAAGTAGTCACAACCAGTTCTTCTACCTTACGACTCAAAGGTAGTTTATCTTTTTAACCGACTTCAAAAAAGGAATGAGGTTATCAATTCGTCGCGTATATATATTTTATATGTATGTTCATCATATTACACGAAGACGGCTGAACCGATTTCAATGATTTAAACGTTATAGCATCAGTCCCCTAATTATGTAACTTGTTTCTATCAACGTTTGATTGAAAGTGCAATCACATTGCTGCTAATAAAAATCAATGTGACAACTATCTTACTAAAGCAGCTATACAACTGCACTTTCAATTGGCAACAAAGTTAGATAATCAAGTAGCTAGGTTGATCACGAGAAGGTCCCATTTTTTTCAAATATTGTAATCAGTTAAGTATTTTGCAGGAAATCTTGAAAATAATGTTGTATTCGTTTACGTAGTAATTCTTAATATGCCGATGTTATGTAGTAGGTAGCGCTTTTTACTGTTTCTACTCTGCAGGCCAGCATGGTTCGTCAATGCGCGGAATAAGTATCTAATACTGATACATAGATAGCACGGTGTCAGATACTGAACCTGTTCCGTCGTCGTTTCTGTTACCTGTTTTACGTACGGGACTCATTCTAACTTAAAAAAATATGAAATTAAAAACATTTAATCAAAAAAATAAAAACCGACTTCAATAAGTAAAAAGTAAGCCTTTTGGAGTCGGTGCCAGCCAAGGAAGAAAAATAGAAGTAATAGAAGTGAAATGTAGAATGCCTTGGCTGGCACCGACTTCAAAAGGCGTATTTTTTACCTTTTGAAGTAGGTTTTTTTTTATTATTTTGTAGCTGGTACCTATATTTAATTTGTGTTGAAATAGACTATAAATATACACTGCAACTCAAGATACTTAAAGAAAAGCTTTTCTTTGAATACTCTTCACCAATTATAACAATGCTATATCAGCATAAAAAGGTATCCATAACACTGAGGTTTTATATCGCACAAAGAACAAAAACAATCCAACATCAAATGAAAAATAACACAAAGAATCGAAATACAAAGGCTCAGGAATTAAGTGGTATACCTACAACCATCAACACGAAATAGCCGTATAATATATTTTTATAGAAAAATGAACCTTATACTTATATAACACAAAACATGTTTTTCCGTCACAATTTATTCCAACTTTTTGTCGTGGCATCGCGTTTTCTCGAGGGTGAAACTCCTTACAAACCTCTCGGGATAGTTCATCACCTTGTGTTACGAAAGATAACACGTAAAGTTACGTTTGGTTAGGATTCTTAAGCTGAATAAACCGATGTAAATATCTAATATATATAAATCTCCTGTCACGATGTTTGTCCGCGATGGACTCCTAAACTACTTAACCGATTTTAAATTAAATTGGCACACCGTGAGCAGTCTGGTCCAACTTAAGAGATAGGATAGCTTTGATCCCAAAATTCCCACGGGAACGGAAACCACGCGGGTGAAACCGCGCCCGGCCTCTAGTATAATATAAAAGATACTTACCACTTCTTGATTGTCTTTGGATTCGGACAGGAAGTGATTTTCCGAGCTGTCTTGGCAGAGGGGTAAGAAGGAAAGATTTAAATATAAATAAGAAAGTATACTAGAAAAAAACCACTAGTTTCATGTCGCTCAGACGGGACTCGAACCCGCACCCTTATGAATCCTGCCCAATGCACTACCAATAACGCTACTGAGACTTATGAGGACCCGTCGAAATTTTCTATATCCCCCTGGACAGCGTCATTTCTTCAATGAGATAAATAATATAGCGACATGAGGCCAGTGGTTTTCTCTAGTATATTTTCTTATTTAGTTTTTTTTACATAAAATAGCATTGTAAAATGCAAAATTAAAAAGTTCTAAGAAAGGAAGTTTTTATTTTATAGGTCTGGCTGAAACTGAATTTGGCTTTCCAAACTCTGTACCAACCATTTTGTGAAAATACATCAAATATCTGAATAGGCAATGATAATAAAATTCAGAATACAATCAGCATTAATATGCATTAGAATACAATCAGTCATCCCGTGACCACGGCAGCTGTAAAGGTGCCGAAACGTCGGGAAAATCAAAAAACCCCTAAAAAACCTAAAAATTACGGACAATTACAACTTAGTTCGTGGAAATACAGCGCGTTTGATATCCGTAAAAGTTGTTTTATTTCAGCATTAATGCAAGTTTCGGATACAACTATTAAATAACAGGTATTCGCAAATATTAACATGTACATTATATGCTAATGGTTAAGCATAAAATATTATTATTTAATGACACAATTCGTGAATAAATTCAATTGCGGAACAACTCATTCGAGTATGGCAAACAAATGATAACTTAGCTGTGTACGGTTCGCCTCGGGAGAACCAGTGATGAAAACATGGCCGGAGTTTTGATTGCAACATAGAAAGTATTTGTTTTATTGTCCTCTTGTCAAAACTGCCTATGTGTTCTAATGGTAACAACCACCCGTATCTGTCCAGATTCGATTCCTATTCGAATCTGGACAGATATACTGTATTCGGTTTGGTTCGTGGTAGGACTTGTTATAAGGCTGCCTGGCTAGCATCATTCATCTAAGTCTCACGCCTTAAGGGCGCGCTCTAGGCCAAAAGCAAAAGTAATAACTGCAACGGCGAACTGCAAAGTAAATGCTGCCTTATTTCTATGAGAAATAAGGCAGCATTTACTATATAATTCTCCGGCCCCATTCGGCCGGTCCGGAATGAAGAAATGAAGGAAATTCTTTTTTTAAAGGATATTTAAAGGTTATTTACAAAAAATATATAACATAAGCCCTGTCTTATCTATAGTGTAATTATACAAAAAAGTTCCAAGCTTTATTTTAATGTATTACTTGAATAGGTACTAGCAGTTTATCGTGTTAATTATAGTGATTTGGAGACAACAACAACAACAGGCTAATTTTTTTTTTACTTATTCTAGGTTTATAGTAACAAAACCAATATTTATAGTTTTTCTTCATGTTTTTCCAGAATTATGCTAATTTTATCGTTTTAAATGGTTGTATAAAAATAATGAAGCCGAAACTGTATATCAAGAAATGAAAAAAAAAACTGTTGGTTTTCGTGGCTACACATACCTACTCGTAGGTATTGACTAAAACAATAGTTGTTGGTCAGTTCGTAGATTTTTCTTCGTTTTTATTTTACTACTAATATTATAGATGTGAAAGTGTCATTATTTTTTAGGTTTAGATGTGACATATGTTGAGTGTAAAAAGAAATTGAAAATGTTTTTAATGCAACAAAGCTATGATGAGGTTGAAGGTTTGTTACAATATATAAGATAAATATATACACATATACATTATCATGCACACACACACACACACACACACACACACACACACACACACACACACACACACACACACACACACACACACAAACACACACATACGCAAATTAACTTTTTGTTATTATTTGTTCATAAAGATTTAATAAGTACATTTTGGAGAAATTATATTAAAGTGCACTTACATTTAGAAAATTAAAACTAAGTAGATAGTTTCTGTCGTGCTTATGCGGAGGAGCGGGGTTCCTCTACTACAGGTATTACTATACTTAACAGAGGGCCCCCAACACTATAGTTAAGATATCTACCCTCTTTTAACGAAATAAATATTTTTTCATTTTTTCATTTTTCATTTTTCAGATGTTTGTTACTCAATCACGCAAAAATGGCTGACCGGATTCGGATTAGGGCCACACAGATAGTTTATAGCCTGGATTAAAACATTCAAAACATACTATATATTTTATCCAGATATTTCCAGGGGACCGGGTAAAGCCGCGGGCGAACCTGTATTAAATATATGAATAAATATGATACCTTTGACGAAGCCCTATACCTACTTGTAGCGACGCGCGTAAATGCCGTACGTCTTGATTGGTCTTGCCTGCCCATCCAACCGTGAACACCTAGTATAAAGCCTCACTTCTGTGTTACGAACGTTTGATCTTCTATATAATTTACTGAGTTAATAATAGACTATGAATAATATAATAATAGACCATTGAAGAATATACATATCCGCGACTTCGTCGTCGGCGTGAATGAAACTGGCCTATTATCTTTCTCAAAAAGTGCGGTCTTACAGCTTTTAAGCCGTTCGAGCAATAATATTTATATTTGTCTTTTATTATCTTTTTAGAAACATTCCTTCAATATTACTATAACAACTAGTGGTAAAGATCTTGGCCTTTAAAAGGCAACTTTTTCCTTAAAAAGTTTTAAAGTATTCAAATAAATTCTTAGGTCTACAACTTGTAACATATTCTCGTACTCATCAACGTCATTAGCCATTTCTAATGTCCTCACTGATGGAACACTGGCCTTTCTAATGGATGGATAAGGAAAATGAGCCATGACCCACCACGCGGGCCCAATGCGGATAAAAAATGTCGTATCTTGACATGCTATTTGTACTGAATCAGAAAGTTATAAGAAATTTATGACCTTAAAAATATCGTAACTACTATTTCGCCAAAACTTAAGATGTAGGTACGTATACTAATAAGTTTCAATCTGTTACGAAAGTGGTGTATCTTTTCTGAACGTAAAATAGAACTTTTAAAATGTTAAAATGTGGGAAATGGTATTTTAAATAAACACAGTTTGTTGAAAACGGACTTTTATAGGTGGGTGGGTATACACAGGACGAGATGGAGACAGCTTGGTAAGTAACTGGTCCGTCCCTTGGTCCAGGGCGAGGAGATGGACATCGGGGTATGCTGGCAGCTCGGTAAGTAAGTGGTCCATCCCTTTCTCCAGGGCAAGGAGATGGAGATCGGGGTGTGCTGGTAGCTTAATAAGTAACTGGTCCGTCCCTTGTTCCAGGAGGAGAAGATGGAGTTTGGGCTGTTCTGGCAGCTCGGTAAGTAACGGGTTGGAATTATATGGCGGAACAAGTTGCACCTGCTGTCACCTGTGGGATGGTTCTGCTAATTATCAGCTGTTGCTTCTGGAATCGATTGAAAACTATGCCAGGAAACTCATTGGAGACACAGTATTGGTCACGGCGAAACTTCAGAGTCTGAGTCACCGCCGCAAAGTTTTTTTTTTGTCATAACTGGGCAGGCATTTGACCACCATCGTGCTTAACAAACAGGATGTGGTCTAAGGTGTTGCATGCTTGCCCAGGAAATGCCTGTTCACTCTCGCCTTGAAGAGTTTCATGTTTATCGGTATTTTATAGGATACACTTTGGAGAGTGTGCGAGAGAACTGCACGACTTTGTTCCTCCAGCCCCTTTTCACCATCGGGGTACCAGACGCAGGTAAGGTTACCACCCGTACGTCGTTGACATTTCAGCTATCCGTACCAAGCGCTTTGTTGACACATTTCTAAAGAATGGAATGCGCTGCCTGCTCATGTGTTCCCCGATTCCTACAACCATGTTCCCTTCAAGGCAAAAGTGATTAGGCATAAAGTAATTTACTTTTCTTTACTTTACTAGATATTGTGTAAAGAGCGTAGCAAGTGCTGTTGACAAAATAATAGCACTTAAAAGGGGTTTGAACCTTTTGGCCTCGTGTGCAGTCCGCCATTATGAAAATTTTTCAAAATCACACCGCACGATAATATCTATATAAATGGATAGGGAACGTTAAGATTACATATTATAACATCTTTTGTTTCTCTATGAGTCCCCTGTTCATTTGTATATATATATTATTGTGCGACGTCATTTTGAAAAAATAATCAAAATGGTGTCTCATACTACGGATTTCGTCGAGGCCAGCTTCCATACAAAAAAGTTCAAACCCATTTTGATACTGAAGTAAAATTTTATTTTTTTTGTTTTATATGGAATCAAAAACTACATAATTATGTACCTACCGCTTACTTAATAGATTTAATTTTGTTTTCCTATAATATTAATTCAGACATTGAGTCCTCCTAGATTTCAATGCTTCGATGAGCGAGAATAGGTGTGTATGTGTGTGATCCTATAAGGGTTCCGTTTTTTCCTTTTGAGGTACGGAACCCTAAAAATATATATTAAAACGTAAGTACGTAAGCTTGGGTTTGAAAAATCTTAAAAAAATACTTCCTTATATGTACAAGGGCTGATTGATAAGTTTCCGAAACGTCAAAGAAAATCTTTGATAATCTATTTAAAATATATTTATTTCTCAAGGTAGTTTCCTTCTTCCTCGATGCATTTAATCCAGCGCTTCTCCAATGCCGTTACACCAGTTTGATAAAATGTTTTCTCCAACCCCTCAAAATATTCGTCTACGGCAACAATGACTTTATCATTAATTGTTGAAAATCTCAGCCACCTAACCATTTCTTCAAGTCGCAAAGGCCCAGATCTGGAGAAGAGGGTGGATGCGGTAGCAATTCATGGAGTTGGGCGACTCCAATGAATCGTCCACTCGACGTTGCTTATGATCAAAAGTGCCCATCAAGCGTAAAGCTTTTTCATTCCCAAATATTGGTGTAAAATACTAAAACCGCGATCAGATTTAATGCTTACCAAACAACACTGAAACAACTGCTGGAATTTGTATGACAGCTGCTATCTACTTCTAGCAGTGACTACGAGGGAATGTAATGATACCTTCTAAAAATACAAGACAATGGGCTCTAAAAATTCCACGTTTAGTTTTATTAAAATTGTGAATTAGAATTACGATATTAAATAAAATTCAACGCGGCGCCACTTTCGGTGGGGGTACCGCCTTAAAACGAAAACTTTATCACCGCACGAATTTCGTTTCTTTCCATTGTAAATTCACGACAAAGAAAGTTCTAGGTCCTGTCATACAAATTCCAGCAGTTCGATTAAATTCAAATTTGGTGTTTTATTTTCGAAAACATGCCAGAATTTATTAAAATATTTTTTTTTCGCCTATCTTTTTTTTAAGTTCCTCGTTTCGGTTACTTATCAATCAGCCCTCGTACTTACGACGGTTTTGTGGACAGTTTTGACAGCTACAAAATAGGACCTATTAAACCGCATCATACCGTCCACAAAACCCTGGAAATATTGTTTATTGGAACCGAGTCTAACGACCTGTCTCAAATCTAACGCAACCTCCATTTTTTATATTTTTAGAGAATTATAAGTAATATTCATAAAAAATAATAATTCTTGCAATAATGGAGAACAACACGTTTTTATTTATAAAAACGTGCTAATGAATATTTTGATCATAATCACAGTTGAAATTCGCAAACATGTAAACTGTTTACGTCACTGATGTTTTGTTTTCTCTAAATTATTAACTTATACTAAATAATTATTTCGTCAAGAATAATATTATCACGAGCAAGAACATCTCGGTAAATTATCATAAAGGTCACTCAATGCGTAGCTACCAAATTAAATTTGCCCTAACATCCTAAGCAAACACAAATTGATGTGGGCAAACGATGAAATCAGTCTATTTAATTAAAAGAGTCCCTGTTTTCGCAAATTTAATTTAACATTGTAACAAATCTTTAACTTGGTTTAACAGGTCATTAATTACGCAGGATTTTTGTTAAATTATTGTATTATATTTAAATAAAACACTTTTACGGATCACTAGCGCACAATTTATTTACACGAGTTTAGGTCTAGGTAATATTAAGAGTATTTAACGTATTTAAAGTTTTTCACCTTTTCAGCTGCTGTGGTCACGGGCTACATGAAAAAGGTGCTGAAAACTCGGGAAACCAAAATACCTTTAAAATACACGTAATTACCTAGATCTATACTCGTATAAATAAACTGTGCGCTAGTGATGCGTAAAAGTTGTTTTAATTCAATGAACAGTGCGCGCCAAAACTTAAGATATTAAATAATAGTACATTACTGCAGCGGCCAGCAAAAGAGGCATTGATGGACCAACGTGTAAATTTGGGCCGAAGCGAAGCCGAGGTATACATACGTAAGTCCATTAATGCCTTGTTGTGACCAAGGATTGTATAGTACTTTTCTCAAACATGCTTGGAAATATGAGCATTATACATGCGATCAGCGGCCGGGAGAAGTTGTATGAAAATCCATATCTGTCGTGTTTAGCGGCCAAATAGATTACCTAATAAACTCATATCTGTCGTGTAATTTAAAAATGGAACGATCTTTTACTCCGAAATATGGCAACCAAAGAGGTAACTTATCAGAGGTTTTATTTAAATTTCGAACTGGCTTGCAAATAGTAAGCTGTTTTAGAAAAGAAAACAACAAAATGAACACTTTAATGCGGGAAAAAATATTGTTGTTCGTTGTTTGTCTGATTTCGAAAAGTAGTTTTAATTTCCGCGCATTATTTGTGAAAAGCACTATACAAGCCTTGGCCACAGCTAGGCATTGACGGAATTACGTATGTATTCCTCGGCTTCGCTTCGTCCCACATTTACACGTTCGTCCATCAATGCCTCTTTTGCTGGTCGCTGCAGTAATGTACTATTTCTCAAATAATGCTCAGAAATTAAAACAACTTTTCGAAATCAGACGAACAACGAACAACAATATTTTTTCCCGCGTTAATTTGTTATTTTTTTCTAAATCAGCGTTCTCTTAGCAAACCAGTTAAAAATTTCAATAAAACTTTTGATAAGTTACCTCCTTGGTTGCCATTATTTCGGAGTAAAAGATCGTTACATTTTTAAATTACATGACAGATAATGAGTTTACTATGAAATTTATTTGGCCATACAGATATGGAATTTCATACAACTTTTGCCGGCGCCACTACTATTTGAACAAAACCTTTTTAAAATAAAATACACAAGTTTTTTTAACAAGTTACCCTAATTCCTTCAATTTGTGATTCATTTGGCGTACAAAGGAAATCCGGCGAGAGCTATTAGTAAGACCTAATTCGTTACGAGACCGATTAAAAGTTTTATTTGACACTTTCTAGATACTTACAAAAAATCTGATTTGAAAGATGTCCTTTGAATATTAAAGGGGGATTACCGTGCGAAGTTGTTTAAGAGTTCTTGACAATCATAGGCAAACAAGAGCGAACGCGAATTTAAATAATTTTGAGAAATCTATGTTGTAAAAAAATTCAATTGGCGATATTCAAAAACGAACTATCAAGTGCTAAAGTTGCTACTTTTATCATAATTACATAACTTTAAAGCACTTCACAATTTTCTATTCTCTTAGGTATTATTTATGAATATAATTTTTTTGTGCATTAATTGAATATTGTGCATACCTATAATTTAAATGCATATAGATTATTATTTTTTGTCGTTCTTTAAATTGTGAATGCCATGTATGTGTTTAGTTGGTAAGCTTTATTTAAATAAATAAATTACTGATAATCACAACCAGTCGCGAGTTAGCAAACAATAAATACGAGTCCCTATAAAAAAATCTGTAATGCACACAGTTTACTTCTAGATTTTTTTATGTACAACGGGAAACGCTTTCCCTTACCGGATGATAAGCCTGAAAGTAGAAGCGCGCCTCTCTCGGAATCCTCAACCACTGAGGAACTGGCTATCTTCCCTCTAACTTCCGAAACACACTGCCAACATTTTGGTTATGGTGTTACGCTTATATAAAATGGTTAGGTGGTCTTACAAGTCCTGTCACCATCCAAATAAAATGTGCCGCATAAAATACGTTGATAGGAACTTTTACTTGACAATATGCGTAAAAACATGATTTCAACTTCCAATGAAGCCTTCATCCAACATTCCGTTTTCTCAACAAAGCGGTAACGAGACTACCTGCCTGATGTCACCGGACCGTGTTTACACAACCGAATGCCGGCCGGCCCGTCAATGCAAACTAATAAGGGTGGGACACACGATAATGTGTAATAACTGGTAGAACTCGAATAATTGGAGAAAAAACTAATAAAAGAAAAGAAAATAATACTTATTTTTTATTCGTACGTACATAAAACACAAGAAAGCTATTGGAAGTAGTGAGATGACTGTCACGCGTCGCCACCATTTTGCGCTAGAAACAGAACAATCACATAGGATTCTTTTTAACTGACTTCAAAAAAGGAAAATATTGTGCCACAATTTTCAATTCCGTCATCGTCGAGGGCAAAACGCCGAGGGCATGGAATATAAGTGAGGTGATTTTGTTATTCTAAAAGGGAGATAACACCCGTTTGAAGAACTTCAGACCCATCTCACTTCTAAGCCACGTCTATAGTTTTCGAGAGTCATTACGAATTGTTTCGCTCGCAGGTTCGACGACTTCCAGCCTCCCGAACAAGCCGAGTTTTGAAAAGGCACAATAGACCACATCCATACGCTGCGGCAGGTTATACAGAAGACCGCGGAGTATAATCTGCCACTTTGCTTGGCGTTTATGGATTATGAGAAAGCTTCGATTTGATAGAGACCTGGGCGGTGCTGCAGTCTCTCCAGAGGTGGACAGGTCAAGTGGACTATAGGTATATCGAGGTGTTAAGGTACTTATACGAACATGCTACCATGTCGGTCCGATTACAGAACCAGAGTACAAATCCCATCCAACTACAGCGTGGTGTGAGACAGGGAGACGTTATTTCTCTGAAACTGTTCACAGCTGCGTTGGAGGGCATCTTTAAAACCTCTGAACAGTCCAACAATTTTAATGTCATTTCACTCACAATGACTTTGCTCTTGGACTGGAAAGGACTTGGCATCAACATTAATGGCCAGTATCTGACTCACCTTCGTTTTGCCGATGATATAGAGTGTTTTGATCCTCATGAGAAACAGGATCGATTGGCATGCAAAAATATTTTTGAAAACTGACCATTTTCCTGCTCACTGTGCATTTATTATTGTGTACTACGCTACGTCAATTTAAAAAGTTTACTACACACCAATAAGAGAGACTTAAATATTGTTAATAATTAATCATTAAATATCCTGTCCTATATTTAATGATTAATTATTAACAATATTTAAGAACGTTCAACTTTGTTATCCGAGACAAAACTTTGAAACTGCTTGAACAAGAAACAAAAGAGTTCCATTTATGACAAAAAACTTTTATTTCTGTTTATCCCAGTAAGAAATACTACATTATATTATTATTTTCTGCTCAACTTCGCGATGCCAAATTGTCAGCAGCCTCAGAGTGGATCCCCAGACATAATTTTTATTAAATTATCTGTTGTGTTTTGCGACATAACTTCCAGAGCTACAGAGACTGTCTCATTTATTAATTTGACCAAAAAGTGGCAACAAAATTTTGGTGGAATCGAGTTTTTATAAAAGTTACTAATGTCTTTATCTTTATCCAAGGGGGAGTAGCTACGAGCTGGCGTGTCTGAAAAATCTTGTTTCTGTGCAAAAGAGCCTTTTTGTAAAGTTCCCCAGGGAGGGTCGTAGCTCAGCGACTGTTGTTTTTATAACTCCATGTTTGCTTAAGCGTAATTAAAAATTAAGAAACAATTTTGCTTTATAAATGTTGTTTTTACGAGTGACGGAGAGACACTTAGCCTGCATCATACCTGATGTTAAGTAACAATAAGACTGAAGGTCTCACCACTGAGGATCTGGCTATCTTAAAAGAGAAGGAAGCCAGTTCTAGTTATAAATTAGAGATGGTTAAGAAAGCCAGTGCTATACGAGTGTTCGCAAACATCGATGTGTGACAAAGTGGCAAATCGAAACTTTATATCTAACCGAACATCAACAGTTCGTCAATTACACTAAAAGCATATTTGATAGTCCGCTTAACCTATTTTAATCTTTAGTAATTAGTTGCATCACAATGAGATCTACACAACAAAGGATTTACATAAGCTAAACAATTACAATGATTAACTACATTAATACCATATTGGTTAGATGCGTTCGGCTAAAAGTGTGTACACATTAAACCGCGCGAACGGCCCACACTCTATTGTGTTTGCAGTGGCGCCCCCGTGTGTCAATTTACACAAAATTGCTCGCTCTCTAACGAATAAACAACCAGTTGATATCAATCGAAATTAATTGACTAATTAACAAAATGCAAAGCTGACTCTTTGCAGTAATAAGATTTCTTGCAAAATGTGTGCGTAGGCAGGTCGAATACTTAGTAGGATTGTTAAATTTAATAAATGTATCTATGGCGGAGTACCTAACTCCATAATATTGGTTTTTTGTTTTTTTTTTTATTAGAGGAAAAATTAAATCCGTTTGAAATCCCGATAGTATTGGACCAAATACCACTAAGTGCAGTCGAGATTGCTATTTTTTTTTATATTTCAGATTTCTATACTTTTTCTCAGTCTAAAATTTCTTCTTCTAGGTTCTTCTTTCTTAGGTTATTGCTGGTTATCGATATAACCACAAAACGGGTTAGGGATAGATAGATGCGGCAATTAAGAAGCGATTCATTAAATGTGTGAATAGATCAGACCTATGCTCCTTGTTCTCGTTTCTTAACTTTTAAGGCTGCTTGAAGTGAACTTGTGCATGTGAAATAAACTTGAAGAAAAAATACTTTTCATAATCATAATTAACATTATAATGTCTGCTGGGGCCTAATCGCAGACCGAACGCGCCACCGAACTCCAAAATTTTTACTTAAAAAAAAAATGTCCCCATAACTTGAGTGCAATTGTCAAAGTGAAAAGCAGTGTACGGCAACTGGTGGCACGTGCCTGTTTGCACAGAGCCGCCCGGTGATCAAACATTCGTCACATCAACCACTGAAGAATGTATAACACCGCAAACGTCATTTGTTTTGCTTTTAACCAATTTGTTTTCAATAAAACCACTTTAGTCTCGGGCATCGATCTACTTATTTTGATTTGAAGTATCATCAGAAAGTGTCTTTAAGTAAGGTCAATAAGGTTTAGGCTTAATAAAGTACACTCACCAGCACATTTATTGAAATAAAACAACTTTTACGGATTTAGGTGCACTATATATTGTACTAGAGGCCGGGCGCGGTTTCACCCGCGTAGTTCCCGTTCCCGTGGGAACTTTGGGATCATTTATAGCCTATGTTACTACTTGGGGTCTAAGGATTCTCTATACCAAATTTCGTCAAAATCGGTCCAGTAGTTTTTGAGTTTATTCGTTACATACAAAAATACAAATCTTTCCTCTTTATAATATTAGTATAGATTATATAGTGCACTTAAATCCGTAAAACTTTTATATTTATGATGAGATGCGCGAATAAACTCAAAATGTGATTATGAACATGCATTCTGCCTCCTTGAACAAATGCAGGGGTTTCGGTACTTACTCATTGAAATTGCTAATTGGACAGTCGAACGCTTAACCTAAACATTAGCTTACATATCTTTGCAGAAATATGTTGACATTTTTATGTATAGAGTAGCAAAGTGAGCATATTTATATGAAAATAACGGGGTGGGCCATTAGATTGCCGGTGAGTGTAAATAAAGTTTTTTTTTAATATGAATATATTTACGTAATATGCAATTTTCTTTTGATCGTGATAAATAAAAGTAAAAAGTGTCCATAATACTTTTTACTCGCGAACGGTACGGGGACGGTATATGCGTTTGGGGTAAGAGGTTGTTTGTTTGTGCAAACCAATGTTGCCACTTATCTCCAAAGCTACTAGTCCGATTTTTATGCGGTTTTCAGTGATGGGTTTTATGTAGTACAGTGAACATAATATCTATGCACTCTAAAAAGCAAAATTAAAAACTTTGAAAAAACCCAACCTTCAAAGTCAAAAGTCAATTTGTAAACATTCATGCTAGAAGGTGAAAATTACTGTCTGACAAGTTAAATAGATGAAGAACTAATAAACCACCCACGTTTTGTCCCACCTCCACCACCACCATTCGTCACCAGTATCTCACTCGGAACTTGATAAAGAAATATATTTTGACCGCCTGGATCGACTAAATAGCCCTATCTAATTATCCGTCGAAGGCTGCCATCACTATTTTAAATTTCAACATAAATATCAATAAGTATAGCAATAAAATATCTCCAATTATTCACGTTATTATAAAATTGCAAAACTAGTTCATTTTAAATGGCAGCCCCCGGCGGATAATGAATTTGGGGGTTTTTAAATTATTTTATCCTTTTTCGTTTTAACCGTCGTCGTGGGTTTTTCCAATCCAAGTCAATCCTTTTCGGAATATCGTCAGAAATTGCGCGGCCTGTGTCGCGAATTCGCGATGCGTTAGATTTTAATGAGAACAGAACAACGTATATCCACCCAGTTATCAATCCCAATAAATACAGTATTTTTTTCGCATGATCGACTGAATACTGATATACCTAAAACATACCTACTACTTTGTTCCTGTGCTCGACATGTTTCTTGGAGCTTAAAACTACTTACTTCTTATTTGATTAAATCTTGAAAATATGCAAAATACTCCAATTGTATCCATTTCTATCAGACGGGACATGGAGACTCGTTGATTTTTTCTAGTTTATCACAAAGCAAAAATGCATTTTACCTAAATGAAAAAAACACTACTATCTTATTTATTGAAAAAGTTGGAATTCAAGATATTGTTCTTCGTCGTTTATTTACTATGTTTTGTCCAATTACTTATGAAAATATTTAAGATCATATAATTACCATATTAGTGATATACCAAAATTAAATCGTAACGAGAGAATGTTCAATTATAATAACCTTTAGATAAAAATGAAAAACAACCCCCACAGTTTGGTTCCAAGAAATCACACTCGAGTCCTGTAAGAGGGGTATATTTAGACATCTAAAATCTGTTGAATGATATAAAGTCCTGGAAACGTCTGAGGAAATAAACCAAAATAAGGTCACGGGCACAGTAAATGTATACACTCTCCCGGAATCCTCAGCCATTGAGGAACTGGCTATCTTATTTCAAACTTCCGGAACACAACAATGCTGAAATATTGTTATTATGACGTCAGGCTTATCTAAATAAGATGGTAGTAGCTAGCCAGGCGGGTTTACAACAAGTCCTACCACTAAACCGAATACAATATATACCCCCGGAATTGAACCCGGAACCACTCGGTCTGATACCGGTGGTTGTACCACTAGACCACAGAGGCGGTTAAATAACGTTGGCAGTAAATTAATGTCAACTCATACGGGTACTGCTCAGTTGAAGTAAATACAACGGGTTAAGTAGGTACCAGTTTTGTTTTGATATCCCAATAACTTTTAAAGTATTTAATGAGACCACGTAAAAGATTCCAACGGCATATTTTTTAAATCAAATATTTTCCTTTTCAACAAAGTAATTTTGCCGAATTAATTTGTGTAGAAAAATATTAAAAAAAAATATTTGATTTGTAAAATATATCATTTGAATCTTTTACGTGGTCTCATTAAAATTTATGTTATATCAAAAAAGGGGTCAGGGGTGAGGTACCGCCGTGCGTGACAATTTTATTTTTATTAATTGATCAGAATGTTGTGATACCTAAGTTAAATAGCTAAAGCACTTGTGTAACGGATATGAGACGCAATTGATGTCGGTATTTCATCACAAAAATGTTCAGCTTGGATGGGTATCTAACCCGTTGCGCAATATGCACGTTTGCTTCACTGTGCCATTGGTTCTTTCACATTTCTGCTATGTTATATGCATCATGACTGATGTCACATCAGCTGCCAAATAGTATTGAAAATGGGGCGAGTACCGATGTTTCAGCCATCGATATCAAGGATGTGTGCTTACAGAATAACCTGAAGGAATATTAACGTGAATGAAATAAAAGTGAAAAATGCACACGCGTATATTTTACTTTAGCAACCATTACACGGAAACAGGAAGTGACCACAGATACTGTCACAATAAGAAAAGAGATGGTGTGGCCATCCTAAAGTACAGATTAAAAATATAATAATGTTTGCGTTCAATCACTAACATAACCTCCCTCTACTTGGCGCTATAAAGCCATTCATCATTTGCTAGCAGGACACCGGTGTCCATGCCAAAGAGGTTAATACTACATGCGTTGGTATCTGAGTGCGCTGTTTCAGCCTTTGCCGTTGTCTACTGCGTTACCTATGTACTGTATCTAGGGTCACATTGAATTACGAGATAAGCTAGGAAGTATTATTGCACCTGAAAATCGGGCTATCTCTGCGAGAAAGGGTCTAGTACTGGTCGTATATATCATTGTATGTATCCTACGAAAATAGATTCAATATTAATATCATAACGAAGCATTCTTGTGTGGGAGTTCTTATCGATAGCTCCGCTCGCGTAATGTTTCATGCATGTTCTACCCAATATACATGAATGTGTAAATAAATGAAAAGCAATATGTTACTCTATCCGAGTTTGCGTTATACTTTTTGTATACCTACATATCTCATCGGTTGTGTTCCAAATATAGTGTAATATGTATTTTTAACTGTAGAACTCTGTCACAGAAAGTAAATCCTTTTGTCCCCTTGACACCACCAGCTTACACCACTGGTGGTGTAATGGGGATTTTCTAATCCCCATTACTTAAAAATATAGATGCACCATTACTTATCACTCACTACACGTTGTAACTTCGCAGTACATGGACGCCTTAAAACTATTGCTAAGTAGGAATAGATTACGTTTCTAAAATTTTCGATTATTTTGATACGTTAATAAATTAAAATATACTTATGGTAAATTTTAAATAGAAAAATATTGGAAAAAATTAACTCGGCCACAAGTGAATTCTCAGACGGGAATCGATTCCCGATATAAAAATAGCATTGATAAATGTACAAATTACAAAATCATAAATTAAAATATTTTTAGCTGTAAGTTCCAGGGTCGCATAGCCAACCAGGATTTCCAGTTTCTTTTCGCCCAGCACAAATGCAATTATAAAAATCTTCTTCGGTTGTTTTTTAAGTACTCGAATATTAAAAAGCTATAGAGATTATTTAATTCAATGTTTTTGTGATCAAAATTATATGTATAAATTGTCACTCATTTAATCAGCGTAAATTTTTTCAACATAGTTGCTATTAGTACCTAAGTATAAAAGTTAATTTAGATACAAAAAATATTGTATTTAGTAAGTTAATAATACAATATTATTTGTACATAATACAAAGACATGTGTTAATTTTGTCTGGTCACCCATCGTAGGAAGAATGACTGTGAAAGCATAAGTTAGTAAGATTGTAGTTCAAAAAGTTAATTTTTAAACGTTACTTGACTTTTGTATTTGTTTTCAGGGTTTTACGTATTTGTATAGCATTAATGTCTGTAAATTACCTTTGTTACGACTACACATTGCAGGTTATGAATATTAATGCTACTTCTCTCTACGTTAGTGCTAATAATAGTAGCATTTTGTTAGTTCTAGCTGTATCAGCTTATTCAGCTTAAGCTTTTAAGCACGAAAACAGTGATGCAAGTGAAAACAACATTGCACGGAAATTAGGGCAAATATTAGGTGAGAACTTAGTTCAAAATTCAGGATAACACGTGAAATTCTGATCTGAGTGAAACTTTTGGGTTAATACTGAAGTGTAGGCTCAACTAATATAAAAAACATCACATGTATTACATATAAATTTAGATAAAATATAAATTGTTTTAGCACTTACTCAAATCAGACGATTGTCGATTAATACATAAATAAATAATAACACCCAGACACAAAAGTCCATCTCATAAAAGTCCGGCCCGTCGCTATAATTATTTAATCGAAGACAAGAAAGATAAGTAGGAGAATATTTATACAGCAAAATCAAGACTGTGTTCAATGTTCTTGCATCAATTAAATTTTATAAAAAAACGAAAGTGGCGATTTTCGCTCCATTTGCATTGAAATGTAGGTACAACTCAGAAGTAAATTGTACCTATACTTACAATAATTTTAAGAAAGGTGAAAAGTGCAACTATCAGGCTAAAAATAGCTTGCTGTTATTTATTTAAAATTAATATATACGAGTATAGTAAACAAAAAATCTGCAAAACGAGATTTAACATGGATTTGCTTTTACGGATTTAAAAATGGCAAAACTAGTCACTAATCTTTCTTTCCACATAAGCTGCTTTCGCCTACACTTGGTTTATTCTAGTGCCCTTTGCATGCATGTATTGGAAAGCTTGTTCTAAGTTTAGAACCTGCAAATGGTATTACCTAGCCTGCACTGACCGCAGCGTCACGGCGTGTTCTGTAATCGGATTAATCCGGGCAAGGACCGCACGATGCCAAAACCTGTAATTACATAACTTCACCTGGTTGCTTATAACAAGTGTGCTGCAGGTGTACCATTAGGTGTTAACTGATATCTCATTGTACAGTACTAATGTGCACTTAGTTTTATAAATGATCTAGTACCCAACTCCTCGCTCCTCAAGACTAGACCCGACTAGAATGAAAATAGTTTAATAATAATAATAAAATAAAACAACTTTGTGGGCCTAATTCGAATTGGTAGGTGTTTATAACAACGGCAACCACTAGGCGACCGAGCTCTTTAGATTTTTTAGATACGGACATTCAAACAAGGTCTTTTAACGATCTTCTCCTTTATAAAGAGGATGTGCAAGGGAATACTGTATATAGATAGATATTTATAAGATCTTGTACCTATTGAACCCTCAAGATTCGACCTCATCTACACGATAGCGCCCACTCGAGCCTCTATAAAAAAACATGTCACATGGACCTCAATTTTAACCTTACTTAAAAAAAAGGAGATCATGGCGCATCAATTTTGTACGGATATCGAACGAAAAGTACCAGGGCAGCATAATCAACCAGAAGGTCGAATGGGCACCTTGAATATAATATTTTTGTGGGTCAATGGGTACTATTTTCATTCTAGTCGGGTCTAGTCTTGAGGAGCGAGGAGTTGGGTACTAGATCATTTATAAAACTAAGTGCACATTAGTACTGTACAATGAGATATCAGTTAACACCTAATGGTACACCTGCAGCACACTTGTTATAAGCAACCAGGTGAAGTTATGTAATTACAGGTTTTGGCATCGTGCGGTCCTTGCCCGGATTAATCCGATTACAGAACACGCCGTGACGCTGCGGTCAGTGCAGGCTAGGTAATACCATTTGCAGGTTCTAAACTTAGAACAAGCTTTCCAATACATGCATGCAAAGGGCACTAGAATAAACCAAGTGTAGGCGAAAGCAGCTTATGTGGAAAGAAAGATTAGTGACTAGTTTTGTCATTTTTAAATCCGTAAAAGCAAATCCATGTTAAATCTCGTTTTGCAGATTTTTTGTTTACTATACTCGTATATATTAATTTTAAATAAATAACAGCAAGCTATTTTTAGCCTGATAGTTGCACTTTTCACCTTTCTTAAAATTATTGTAAGTATAGGTACAATTTACTTCTGAGTTGTACCTACATTTCAATGCAAATGGAGCGAAAATCGCCACTTTCGTTTTTTTATAAAATTTAATTGATGCAAGAACATTGAACACAGTCTTGATTTTGTTGTATAAATATTCTCCTACTTATCATTCTTGTCTTCGATTAAATAATTATAGCGACGGGCCGGATTTTTATGAGATGGACTTTTGTGTCTGGGTGTTATTATTTATTTATGTATTAATCGACAATCGTCTGATTTGAGTAAGTGCTAAAACAATTTATATTTTATCTAAATTTATATGTAATACATGTGATGTTTTTTATATTAGTTGAGCCTACACTTCAGTATTAACCCAAAAGTTTCACTCAGATCAGCTTTTCACGTGTTATCCTGAATTTTGAACTAAGTTCTCACCTAATATTTACCCTAATTTCCGTGCAATGTTGTTTTCACTTGCATCACTGTTTTCGTGCTTAAAAGCTTAAGCTGATTAAGCTGATACAGCTAGAACTAACAAAATGCTACTATTATTAGCACTAACGTAGAGAGAAGTAGCATTAATATTCATAACCTGCAATGTGTAGTCGTAACAAAGGTAATTTACAGACATTAATGCTATACAAATACGTAAACCCTGAAAACAAATACAAAAGTCAAGTAACGTTTAAAAATTAACTTTTTGAACTACAATCTTACTAACTTATGCTTTCACAGTCATTTTTCCTACGATGGGTGACCAGACAAAATTAACACATGTCTTTGTATTATGTACAAATAATATTGTATTATTAACTTACTAAATACAATATTTTTTGTATCTAAATTAACTTTTATACTTAGGTACTAATAGCAACTATGTTGAAAAAATTAACGCTGATTAAATGAGTGACAATTTATACATACAATTTTGATCACAAAAACATTGAATTAAATAATCTCTATAGCTTTTTAATATTCGAGTGCTTAAAAAACAACCGAAGAAGATTTTTATAATTGCATTTGTGCTGGGCGAAAAGAAACTGGAGCATAGAAAATAAAACACATAAAAATAAAGTACCTATAGTGTATATAATGCTTAGAAAATATAGAACATAAAACGAATCCATAGTACTGAGACTCGTATGTTCGCTTATCGGATATGCATGCACGGGTCAACTGCGAAATACGCTTCGATTTCTCCCATACATTTCGCTTCAGCTTCTATATTCATCTAAAGAACTGGCACTTCAAAATAGTCCTTATTTCCAAGGAACAAATGCCAGCCTTCGGATTGGGATATTTGCACTAGTGCGCTCTTTATGCAAATCTAGAAAAGATATCGCCATTCCTGATATAAAAACGGAACATGTCGCCTTTCCAATACGTCTCACTCGGTAATACTTCCGAAATTGTTCAGTGATTTAAGATATTAAAAGTGAATTATTAAGTATATGTAAATTTTGTAACCTAAACATGTAGGTTTAATGTAATTTGTTAACAAAAATTAAAACAATTATTATTTACACTTTTAAAGTATTCCCGTTCCCGTGGGAATATAGGGATAAAAAGTAGCCTCTGTTACTCTCCGTCCTTTTAACTAACTTGAAGCAAAAATTATGTCGATTGGTTGTTTAGTTAAGTCGTGAAGGAAGGACAAACAAACACACTTTCGCATTTATAATATTTGTTAGGATTAGGATATTGGTAAGGATTCAGAAAGTCAAAGTTCCTTTTATAATGGTAATAAGATTATTTAAAAGTATTTTCTAATATTTAAATTTTTAGTAGTTCATCAAGTGGTTGAAATTCGATATTTATTTACAAGCGATACTATGAATCTTATTACCTACCTTACATATAAATAGAACCTATTTATTTAAATGGACTAAATTCGAGACAACTAGCGACATCTACCGGAATGATTCATAAGTATGTGAAGACAAAGCAGTCGTGAAAAGTTTACTCTAGGCGCTTGCGGGTTTTCCGGAGAGTTTTCTGTTGAAGACAGATGACGCCAGTTGCTCGGAAATTGTTTTATTTACTGCCTTCTATAAAAAAAAAACTGTTTTTTCTAACTGGAATCAATTTCGATGAACTTTGTTACAGAATTGATGGTTCAATATAAAACCAAATAGGACTAATGGAACTTCTATCCGTTATCCTTTACTTTAAGACTATGCTAATAAGTAGGAGCGTAAGAAATATAAAATTATTTTATTTTTAAAATATACACCAATCACACTTTTGAATTGCAATTTTGTATTTTACAATGAAGTAAAATCATGTGAAAATTAAATAAGGAAAACAACAATAAAAAAATAAGTACTAAACTTTCTGATAAGTATTCCTTTCTAGTGATCCCATTTAAAACTGATAATTGATTGAAACAAAAAGACAAATAATTATAAAACATGACAATGCAGTACTTTGAACCCTTTAAGTATTATGAAATAAATCACGTCTGTATTAGGAGACCTAATAATATATCATAATATTGTGACAACAGGCCACGTAGGTATTATCATAACCCTTGGAGTCACGCAGGCCGCGTTACGGCCTTGGCGCAGACTACCGGAACAAAGGGATGACTTGTTATCAAAATAAATGCTGTGATTGACTCGCATAAATCAATATATTCAAATCAATTGGTGGAAATTTTAATTGCTACCTTGTTATGACTCCAGCCATTCAATATTTCGACGAGTCAGTAACAATATTTCGAGAAAAAAATTAATTACATCCAGTAAAAAAATGCATATGGATTGAATTAGTACGTTTTGAATAAATGTTACATTAAAGACCTTTTAGACATAATTTTTTTCTCCCGTGGCAGTGTATCTAATAAATTAAAGTAGTCGATGATTTTACTTCTACAATCTACATGCATGTGTAAAAAATATGGAATACAAATCTTCTCATGAAAAATAAAAAATACATATATTTCTACCTTAATAAATAAACTTAAGTTTTTTTTTTTTCATTATAATCATTATTTCAATTAATATGTAATTTAAAAAAGCACTACGTAAACCACTAAGGTTTATAGTGAGTGCTAAATACAGCCTACTTAGTCGATACATAAGTAACGAATTATTTGTAAGCTTATCAGAACTATATAAAACCCAGACAGGAGAAATATAATAAATGACCATCACAAAATGTGCAATAATTTATGATTTTTAAGTTTGCATTTTCAATGTTATCCTATATGATAAATTTTAATAGAAAAATACTAGAAAGATCGAATCGGGTCACAAGTTATCTCCCCCGTCCCCGTCTGAGATAATATCTTGTGAGCCGAGTCAATTTTTTCTATTAAAATTATCATAAAAAGACCTTCCTTATTCCGAAGGAACTACCGAAGACGCTGGCCGCTTGCTTTTAAAATACATTACCGACCACGAAATCAAATAGTCAGAATATCAAAGGTCAGAAATAAGCACAATAAATATTTAATAGTCAGGTGTCAGTCGTGTCAACGTCTAGAAGGTATCGCTGGAATTTTAAAGTTCACTTTGTTGAATCAATGCCGTGGTGTAACGAGGCAACGTCGCTAAGTTCCGGGGAACACGAACTGTGCCCATTATCGTAAGGTTGGAACAACAAATATAACTGTTGGTTTTACCAAAATCGCCTACTAGTAGCAGCAGGTGGCTTCTTCCGTGAGAACTTTGTGCCAGTAAACTAAGACCGAGAGAATAAAGATTACTTTGCTGAGAAAACTAAGAATTTTTCTTTCAATGATTTTTACTTAATCTCGCCATAACTATCCTTTGCGGGGTAGGCAGAAGAGCAAATGTGCAGCTTGAGAGTAAGATTATATATATCACCGACGCCGCTTGGCTATTGGCATTGACTGGGTCTAAGCTATTTTCCAGAATTAAAGTAACGGGTGGTTAGCCCATCGCCTACAATCGTTTATGCGAATATCTGTTCTATAATATTTATAGGTTAATTCGTCCAAGATTTATAGGTTTCTACTATCTGCACTATCTCAGTCCGCAAAACATTGTAATACACGCATCTCGAAAGCAGAGGCCCGATTCTCGCGCTTCGATATCTCGAATTTGACATTTTTTGGAGCCAAAAATCTGTATTAATAATAACACACTGAAAATTATCTTCGACATTATATGTTTGTCAGAGATAATTGAAAACAAAGGATTTGGACAGTGGCAGAGATTTTACTTACATTTTTAATTAATAAATTAAGGATAGAAAAATTTCGAATTCGACATAATCTCAGCGCGACATTTGTATAACAGCGGTTAATTCGCTCGCACACGTTATGTTATATATTATTTTTTTTGTAAGAACATGCGGTACGAAAAATTTATTTGCTATTTGACTGGTAAATGAAACCGGCAAGGTAAAATCAAAAATCGAAGTTTAAACTTTCGATGAAAACATTTAAATACTTTTTGGGATGTAATAACACATGTAACCAGTCCCGGTATTCGAACTTTTATTGTATGTTGTTCAAATATAAAGTTCAATGCCAACCTTATTTCTTTTAATAAAAGAAAATTAATGAATGCAAATTACGTTAACAATTTTCATGTATTTACTTCAATGTCAAAACTAAAAAGCTCATTAAAAAATCTCATTTACGTCCTTGCATGCACGATTTAAATTAAATCTGAAATAATAATTTATTATTTTTACGAAAAATATCGTTATGATATAAGGAGTACTTAATTCAGGTCTTTGTGTAAGTACTTAAGTAGGTATAATGAAATTCTAATGCGGTTCCTGTGAACACGCGAAATGTGACTAATACGGAAGCTTTTTCAAGGACTTCCTTAAGGCTCTGAGGTCACTTACTACACGTTAATAAGGTACTGTCGACTGCACATCGAGGAGCTCGGTGGTGCAGTAATCCGTGCGCTAGGATTGTGATTGCAGCCGTTAATGCGCTGTACGACTGAAGCGAGATAGCATGCGAAAACGACGCGCGCGGGAGCGAGACCGATTTTGCAAATTAGGCGTAAAAACCAAGAAATCGTTTCGTAGTAAATAACTATAGCGATTCAAACGACTCTAAATATTATTGGTGTATGTCCACTAATTAAACCAATTTCCAATAATATATGTAATCCCATTTGAGAATAATCTTGAATTTTCGTATTTTTAGGGGTCTTTGCGAAAAGAAAAAGTGTCGAGGCAAAATCATATAATCGTATTTCTGAAACATTACAAATCTAGATAAAGGTATGAAGAAATATATAGTTATTTTATTACCAGATTTGTAACATGATCTTGAGCTCCTCCGTGCTTCTAAAGGCTCGCTAAGATGTTGGCTTTATTTGCAGTCAGTAAAACCCACCCACCAATCCCCATTCTCCTTATCCATCAACAAAAGAAGCCCATTGCCCCAGCAGTGGGGACATTAGAACTGCTGATAATAATGACTGACATCAAGCTTGACAGTTGCAAAAAGACAGCAGGTATGTTCCACCTGCGACTTCGCCCGCACGTATTAGTTACTAGCGGCTGCCTGCGGTTTCACCCGCGTGCTTCCTGTTCCCGTTGGAAAACCGGGATAAAAAGTATCATATGTTTTAATCCAGGCTATTTACTATCCCTGTGTCAAATTTTATCCAAATTTGTTCAGTAGTTTTAGCGTGAAAGAGTAACAAACAAACAATAAAACTGACATACTTTCACATTTATGAAATTAGTAGGATAGGATAGGATTATCGCGCTGCTTAGGTATTACGGATAACTTCAAATATTTACAACAAAAAGTAGCTGCATGACCTTTTGAACTGTCTTATTTACCACAAGAGTTACTTTCGCATATACAATATAATAATAACATAATGGGTACACTTTATACTTTACAATGTGCTAATGTTAGTTTGAACATCAATTCAAAACACGTAAAAAAATTTGCATAATGCTTTTTGTAAGTTTGTCATATTTAATGCAGGGAAAGCATGCATAGTTAAGTCAACTGTGTTTTTTTACTCTATAATAAAAAACTTGTCAGTTGTCGGTCAGGCACATAATCCGTATGTTGTCTTTTGAATGTCATAATAAACGTAAAAAAGTTATTCAAATGAAATATAGTCTGATTTGGAGTTTCACCCGAGTTCTTTTCGTAATAACACGTGTTGTGAGGCTCCATTTTTAACTCAATCTACCGTACAATTTCTATAAATACAAAATATATTTACTTGACATTGGCAAAATTCGCGAATTTTATCGCGAGCACGCCATTAATTAAGAAAGAAGAAGAAGATGGTCTGATTTGTGAAATGTTTTCTATGTTTTAAACACGCATTATTGTGAGACAGTAAATTAGTCGAAACTTGATTATTAACTCTTTTTTGAACTGCAAGTAGTGTAGTTAAATTACAATTTGTAGAAACAAAGTCCTAAAATCATTCTTTGAATATCTTTTTCTGTTTGTTACACTGTTCAGTCAATTTAGTATTCAAGTCAAAAAGATGCCTCCTTTCCTTATGTTTCGAATTCGTTAAGGTACAATTGATTTCAGAGAAGTAGCTAAACTCTTTGTTCATAACACAGAACAATTAACTACACGTATTCGGTAAGTTTATAAACCTATTCGTGTGGAAAGGGTGACGCAGAAATTGTGTCTTTAGTCATTTCTCTGATTGATCTTTCAGCTCAAACCATCTTAAGTGGTGAAAAATGTAACAAAACAATTTGTTATGTTGTTCACGCCGTCATTACGTCACATACTACTCATGGCTCAGGTCATAGGAGATTTCCAACATCTATTTTTATGAATAGAGGCCAATTTTTTGTTTACAGTCACATCTTAATGAAGTGACGTTTTACAGTAAGATGAAGAACGCAAGAAACTTTAATTTAGTTAATCGCTTTCGAAGATTGAGTGATTGCCGCCCTAAAACAGACCTATCACACGTCCGTAGGCTGCCGAAAAAAACTTTATTTCATGGAATTAATAGGTACTACGTAGAGGAGCCCGTGGCTCAGTGGTTCGCGCGCTCGGCCTGCGATTGTTGAGGTTAAGCAACTTTCGCAATGGTCGGTCACGAGATGGGTGACCAGAAATTTACTATCTCTAGCTCCTCCGTGTTTCAGAAGGCACGTTAAGCCGTTGGTTCCGTTGGTTCCGGTTGCATTTGCAGTCGTTAAAGCTCACCATTCCGCATTTGGCCCGCATAGTGGGTCATGGCGGGTAATGGCCCATTCTCTTTATCCATCCATAAGGAAGGCCAGTGCCCCAGCAGTAGAGACATAAAAAATGGCTGATGAGCGACGTACCGTCTTTCTATTCCATTCAAGGCCAGAACGCAAGGGTGTAAAACTAATCACCAATAACACTAATAACAATATTGATTGTAAATAACTTTTTCACCTCACACGCTCAGAAAAGGAGGTATTCTCATTCAATTTCTGCGTTGAAAATCGGATTTCCCGGCCTAGGTCTGTAAAGATTTTTTTTTAATTTAGAATACGTCGCAATGCATTCCTAATCGCACTATTAAATTTCATGTGACATTTTATTTTTATTCTTATTTTAAATAACTTTGAATTATTAATTATAATACTCTGTTTTGGTTTTATTATATTATTTTAGTTCCTTGAATCATAAAAACAATAAGATTAAACTATTTGGTATAAGAATTTTATATTAGGGCTGAATGAGATTTCACAACCTATGATTGGATTACGGAATGTGACATAAACCTTATTTTTTAAATTGTTTTTGTATGTACCTCATGTCAATGTCAACATTTATCAAATCGTTTTTATTGTTATTGTAGGTAACAATTAATTCCTATTTTAACAAACTTTGAATTAACTATATAAAAAAGCATTGTAAAATGCAAATTTAAAAAGTTATAATTAACTATAATAGTCCCTTTTAATTTTTTTAGTTTTTTATATCAATAAAACAACAAGAATAAGGTATTCGTTAAAATATATTTTTGTTGTGAGGTGAAAAATTGTCTGTTGCGCTCGGCAGTAAAGTTTTTGGTGTCTCGTACCTTTGAAACCCTCGCTACACTTAGGATTCAATCTTTGAATCCTATGATCCTTCATTTGCTCAGGATTCAATAGAGGTAACTCGCCGATAAATTCCAACTTTCCAGCCTTGCATAACAAATAACTATTTTACCTGATGCTCAGTCCCTTACAATCCATAGTTATGAAGATATCCTCCTGAAATATGACATTTCAGTGTACCACATACTCTTAACCTCAATCTGGTCGAAGGGCGTAGATGAGGCCTAAGATGAAGCGACTTTGCCCAGAAGAAGCCTGTTCATTTGCAGAGTTTGGATTGTATGTGCTCAGAAAAACAGACGCCGGTAGGGCATTCCACTCCTTGGCGGTTCGCAAGATAAAAGAGGACTTAAAGAGCTCTGTTCGTAATTTTGGAATGGCAACCAAGTATGGATATCCTACAGTACGTCTGGTATCCCGATGGGAAAAAGGAGAAGGCGGAATGAGGTTATGCAGCTCAAATGCACCTTCCCAAAGTAAAGTCTGTAGAAAACCGACAGACAAGCGACCTTACGGCGGTGATTCAAACTATGTACGTTTTTAACCAGCTCGTTGTCGCCAATAAGTCGCCTGGCTCTGCGTTCTACCGAGTCGAGAGTAGCGAGTTGGTATTTGGCTGAGCCATCCTAGAGGTGGCTACAATACTCCATGCACGATCGGACTTGAGCTTTGTAAAGAGTAAGAAGCTGTCCAGGTTCAGAATGTCCAGGTTTTTCGCCTCAATTTGTGCCTTCGTCTCTATAATAGCACCGAAGTTGAGGTTGGCAGTCAAGAAATTTGAGGTGGTCGGTGATGTCCATAGACGAGCCTCGTACAACCTGCCTGTGTGCCTGTGAGTATTTTGTCTACGGTAGCCTTTGCAAAAGCCGGCTTTTTCCGGTGGCTAGAAAGAATCTAATCTTGCGGCCAGAAGATTTGTGACGATTCTCGAAACAGCTTGTAGTCGTGGCTCAGAAGCTTAATCGGTCTACCGGTGTTGAGTACACATAGTCTCCTTTCTTGAAAAACAATGAGACCACGCCCCCTGCTCTATGCTTACGGGGTCATACAATTGGCAATGACAAAGTTGAATAGATCCTCGATCTCCTCAGACAGAAACAAGTTTTCCTCCTGACTCCATCTTTGCCAGGTGTTTTAGGCTCTCCGTTACTAATCTGTTCGATATTTATGTCTCGGACATCATCTTGCGTTGCGTTTGCGTCGGGCGGTTGCTTTGGGGCTGGCGAGGCGTGTATTCGATCAATTTCAGCAAGACTTTCCAGAACTGATGTGACAAGTGATGAGAAATCGTTCACTAGGAATTAAACAAGGGACTCTATTCATTGATTGTGGTGTTTAGCAGTGAGTTGTGGAAGAATTACATAAGTAAGTGACTTTATTCAGTTATTCCACAACCTAAATTGATTACGATGTTTAGCAGTGAGTTGTGGAAAAATTTTATAAGTGACTTTATTCAGTTATTCCACAACCAAAATTGATTACGATGTTTTGCAGTGCGTTGTGGAAGAATTAAGTAAAGATAAAAGTAAGATATCTATGCAAATATTAGACGTATCGCAACGAGGAATAGACAAAAAATATAGAGCTCAATTTCTACTATATAAATAATATAAAAAGTGATTTTTGAAAAAAGTGTCAGTTATTTATTTCTACCACGACGACGACAATATACGCGAGCAGTTTCCTATGGCTGTGTTCTGGCCTTGTATAGAATGGAAAGACGCGATGGCGTAGTACTTAATAATTCCATGCTTTAGGTACACCCGGGGCGAGGACTAATTAGGTATCTAACGGAAACTCGGTTTAGTTTCAGTCTCGTCGCTGTTTTGGCTGTCATACAGTATGAAAATGTGACAGTAATGACAGCGTGAAACTGATTGCTAGGTGACTTCTAGCTGATTTTTTGTTTGATAATCAGCCTGCCGGCAAAAACACTATCTACTTATTACTTTCAAGTATTATTAAGATTATTATAGTCATACCTAAAATTAGTATTTAAGCTGTATCAAAAGTAAATATATAATAACAATTTTAAAGTTATATGCGTATTAACAAACATCAAAATTGTGTATCTTAAATCAACATATTAGTGAAGTTAACAGTTGCACTATTACGATATCCATAAAATCACCAATTGTGTGTGTCCCATTTAGGAAATTTTAAACATTTTGAGAAACTGCTAGTTACAACCGCAACAAATACAGATGTACAAAATACGGAATGCACGAAATACAGATGTAAGTACGAAAGTACGAGACGGCCACCTACGTGTTAGATTTCTGCAAATGAAGTAAATGCTTTTCAAGTTGATTTTTGAAAGAATTAACTGTTTTAGAGTTTTTGACCGGTGGACCGACATATTTAACAATCCGTTAAACAACGATGGGCACCTGTTAAAATTATCGAATCGACTATTCAGTGCACATGTAATATTTCAAAAATGTTAAACGACTCATAAGTGACACTTTTCCGTTCGTTGAGAAAACCAAATTACTAAAATTAACTATAAAAAACTTTCGATAACTTGCGTTTCAGAAAGAGAGTACCTGAGTATAAGGTCACCCAGCTCTAAGCAGAGCTGCAGTCTTTTAATCTCTTGGCGGTTTCAGTGGTAAAGATTCAAGATACCTGCCAATTCATGACATAATGGAAGTAATAAGTACTAGTAGTACGTAGTGCATATTACTTCCATTCCATGATTAAAACAATTATGGCTACTGCCATAAATCTAACGTTCGGCTCATAACCCTGTTCATTTAACTCCTTTACCTCCCTTTCTTTCTCTTGTCACATCTTTATTTTGTCACATTTAACTAAACCTAATAATGGACCCATGATCCGCTGAAAGTCGCAGGACAGATAGTCGTGGAAATTTTTGGAAGAGGCCTGTACCTAGTTAGCATTGGGTGTCATATAATGTAGATGATAAATTACCATGAATTTGGTTTGACGGTAACATAATATACGTGCAATGTGGCAAGGATCCGTGTATTCACTCACTTATGTCACAGGGCCAAAACACATCCATGCGTTGCATGCCAACGCATGGATGTGTTTTGGCCATTATATCTGATGAATTTTCTACATAAGACCGAATCCGCTTCAAAACTTTTACTTTTATACTAGGTATTTGCCTCCCGCGCTATATATAACAGGTATCTGATTACTTGTTCGTTTATATTAGAACGGCCTCACTTGTATATTGGTTTATAATGATAAAAGTGAGACGTAACATCCCCAGTGCCATTACGATACGTAAACGGATACTCAAAAGAATCAAGACGTGCGAAGGCTAGCGGGATCAAAAGTATGTCGCTGTTTATTTTCGTAGTCGGATTATACCTGCCGAATGTTTCACCCACTTGGAAAATAACACTGTTTTTATAATTTGTGACATGTCAGCTGAACGGGACTAATGTGCTTTCTAGATGTAAAAATATATTTGATAATTTTATAATTTTTAATATTCGCTTGCCTGGTACACTCTTATTTGCCTCTTTTATATGTAATCCAATACTAAACATCATATTGTTCATAAATAAAATCATTTTTACTTCCTAAATAGCGAATAAGTTAAAATGTTTTGGTCCATTACCGTTTATGACCCATGAGCATGAACTTCTTGACTTCTTGATTGACTGTCAGGGAATTGCTCTGACACGGTGAAATAAAAATATTTCATCTACTTCTAATATTTTTCTCTCTCTAAATTTCATTATAACTACTTTGAGCGATTTGTTATGTTCGCAATCTACGCAACGTAAATACCAATTATTTAACTACTTACACATGAAGTGCATCATCAAGATCACCTTTATTATAGTATAGGCATAAATGGTGTAGGTATCCGTTTGGTTGTTACCTCGTAAAAAGTGACAAACGCAATTTTAAGCCAATCCACCTATACACACAATCATAACACATGTGTGATGCATTTTGGCATCCTCATAAAGAGTAACAAGAAACGTGGCACTACTGGCCTGGCACATAACGCAGACGTGCGAACGCGTCAAATTAAACCAAGATATAGTTGCTCACGCGCACATCTGTACTGTCAAACGTTACTCACGAACCAAAAGAGTAGGTACTCCCACAACATTATTGCTAGGAACATTTGTTCTGCAAAATATTTGGTTCGATAAAAGTGTTTGTCTAGTATTCGCTTTGGTGTGATGAAATATATGGGTCGCTAATGCAAGCTGTCTCATATTTTGCGATAGTTTCCGTTAGAGAACAACTTTTAGAATATTTTATCCAAATGAAATGAACGCAAAACAAATGAAAATAATTTTAAAACGCATTCAATTTTCAACACGTTTTTATTTTACTTTTGGTTTTCGCCTTCCTTTCGTGATATTTGAGCACAAAAAAAAGAAAAACACCAGCCCTTGACTAGTTTCTTGCTGGTACTTCTCGACTTTTTTGCGTACCGAGGATGGTGTAGCCGTTGTAGCTTTGCCGTTGAAAAGTGACAGCCTAAATAAAATAAATCAATTCCATTTTCCATGTCAACCTTTTTAGTTTTGGTTTTTTAATATTCAGATTTTTCAAGATGGCAATTAGACAACTGGTAAAAGATATTTGTACTTATCTTTTAGAGCAATTAGTAAGTGGGCACGATGTCGCTTTGACTGCTCCGCCACGTGTCTGCGTCTGTCTTAGGTTGACCATGAACTCGGAACTTTCTTCACTAGCAGGGAAAAGCTTTTCATCTTTGCTTGTAAAATAATAAAGCTGAAGATTTTGTTTACTTTGGATTCGCGAAAAGTAAAGGATTTTTCGCGTCTATTCCACTAGTTGCTTATAAAAAAACGTTAGTAGGTGGAGTTGGTGGTACAAGACTTTTATGTTTATATGTAAAATATTTTTATTGTTGTGTTTGTATATTTTATTACTTTTCGAGTTATATACGTTTTGGGCTTGAATTGCCCCAATCAAAGCTATGATTTTAAGGAACCAATTCTTAAAGCTAAATTCGAAACTACCTAATTATATTCAATTAACCAGAAGTACCAAACGAGTAAGTCTGATTTATTAATCATTTTATAGCTAGAAATACAAACTGCGCTAGTTATTTTCCGGCATTTCCTTTAAGACTTGGTGACCCTCCAATCTGGGAACTTCTGGCTCCTGGCTCGCTCTTTCGCGTGTTTTATTTTGGCTACCTCTCCGAAAACCTAAATAATTGCATTTTTCAAATACCAGACGACGTTACGCAAGTTCAATTGACACAGCTTTCAGACAGATCACGTCTGGCTTACATAGCAACTGTACAATAATCCCGGAACACGTGTGTCACCTCGAGATTCGTAGACGATTGTAAACCGAAGACAATAATATGTTTTCGAAGGCTGGGTAGTCGCCTTCAGTCCTACTAATAGTATAATCGTGAAAGACTTGATGTTTGTCACTAAATCACGCAATACTGAACGTATTTAGATGAAATTTGCATGGCACATAGATAGTTCAGAGCCTTCACACACAGATTGCTAATAGCCTGGCTAGACATAGGAGAGTCTTCATCCTGGTGAAAAATTCCATAAGGCTTTTCCGAAGTCACCGGTGGAAGCTGTAACTAATAACAGCCATTCATGGCCACATACGTAACTGTTTTGACCGATAATATTGTGTATATGGTGGTGTCGCCAGGGAATGCTCCGACACAGGTGGTACATTAGCCTGCATTTGCGGGGACCGTGCAATGCAGGCTAGTGCCAGTAGTATTTGGGTCCGTTGGAGATATAACCACATTTACTCGATCACCTCTTAAGTCTAAGGGGTGGTTGCCATTTCAGTCATCCATGATTCATAATTCATAATATATTTATTGCAAGTCACATTATATAACGAGATGATACAGTAATATTTAAGTAAACATGTGACGCCCTGCAAGGGCATAGCAATACCACTAGACTAGAGGGCTTTAAACTATAATATTTAAATTAAATTACATTTATAGTTTTGAAATTAAAATAATAAAACAGAGAATTATAATATTTGTCTATTCCAGGAATAAAAAATAAAAAATAAAAATGAGCCCTATAACCAACCAGAAGCGGCGAGAAAACAAGAACTGGCTATCTAGACTGTGTAAGGGGCCAGGGGCGAGTCCCTCAATGCGGATCACTTCCAGTGGCGAGGGAAATGCATTTCTCTTGTTATAATAATAGTTGTTCCTTGCCTAGCACATCTTCTATATTTGAACTAGTTCAATGTAACTATATGGGTTTATCTGCTTAATAGCATGGGACAAAACTCGACTATTCAAATTTAATTTCTAAAAACAAAATCTCGTGACTGCTTCAATCCTAACTATTCATAATAAAATAGGGTCAGCATTTACGCTAAATACCTACTATTCTCATTATTCTTTCAAATATTTGTGTAATTATCACTTATGGGAACGAAAAAGGACAAATTAATACGAAGTCGCTAACCTCGCCGGAGCACAATGCAATTTATTAATAAATCCAACATTGACAAAGACCGCCAAAACATCTGGCGGTTAGCCAAACTAGAAAAAATCAGCCTACGCCAATGAGCACGCGCCATGGACTCAAATCAATTTCGTTGGCGCGCAAATTGACAATCATATTCGTATAATAAGAATCGATAGTGTATTTGTCTAGACATATTGTATGTTACTTGTGGCCGCCGGCGGGTTTCCGTGTTAAATTCGGGATAAAAAGTATCCTAATACCTATAGTAGTATAAGTAATACAACGGATCCTCGCGGTTTTACCCGCGTGGTGCCTGTTTCCGTGGGAATATCGGGATAAAATATAGCCTATGTCACTTGGGAGAAATGTAGCTTTCTAATGGTCTAAGAATTTTCTAAATCGGTCCAGTAGTTCCTGAGATTAGCGCGTTCAAACAAACAAACTCTTCAGCTTTATAATATACGTATAGATAAGTATCCTAGTATAAGCTATCTACTGTCTGTCAAACATCCTTACAAACTTTCGCATTTATAAGCAGAAAGTAGGATATACCAGACACCAAATTCTACAATCCTTGCGTCTCAGCCACATAACACCCACTGGTGGGTATAGGCCTCCCCCAGAGGGGGGGGTTTGCCATAATCGCCACGCTTGGCAGGCGGGTTGGCGATCGCAGTATGGCCAAGTTTGTAGGAGACGATGCCGCCCGTCTCCTGAAGGCTGAGTCCCTTAGTCGCCTTTTACGACACCCACGGGATGAGAGGGGGTAGTGCTATTCTAAGCTGACACTACACAGCTACAATCCTTGCCATCATTTTATTAGTCGCGCGAAGCCAACTACAGGACCTACACACGAAGTAACTATTTATTAATCTGTGCCTGCACCCCTACCGCCTAATGGTATTGCTATCGCTACCGATATTTCAAATCCTGTACAAAGGCTCTCGCTAACGCTATTATTCATACTTTATATGTAATAATAAATCCAATAGATGAATAGAAATATCTAGTAATGTAAGGGTTTTACGAGAGTTAAAAGTTTGATAGCTATAGCGATATCAATCCCGTTAGGCGGTAGAGCTGCTAGACCTGCGCTGAACGCTTCCAGCAGTTTCTCATTACTACAGCAACAAAGGCAGCAACTTGAAGTGGGCTTATCCACGTAACGTTAAGCCTATTATTGTTAAGTTAGTGCAACATACTGATGACTTTTCCAAAAAACTAAAATGTCGTTTGAAATGTAGCAATTATTAATTACACATCGTGATCAAGATTAGATTATCATAAAGAGGTTCCATATTCCCTGTCAATTCCATAACCTAACATGTCGTACGTGGTCATTTCTGTATTCTGTCCGTTTTGCCCGTCGTGTTTAGACAGTTTAATGAAACGACAGTAATTAGGGCATGGCCTCCTTTAAGGGCAGTATTGCAGAGCGCAACGTTCTGATAGCACTGTTTATTTTATTTTATATCCACAGGTGAATCAACAGTTATTATAAACACTATAACAATATAAATATCAAACAGAAAACCATTAACAGATTCAATTGTTTACCAACACTCTATGGTACTGAACAGACTGAAAGTAGCAGATGTCGATACTCTAACTAATTTGATTCGATCTAAAATCAGTTTCGTTCTGTACTCTTTATCCTATACAGAACATATCCGCATCGCATTGGCCCTGGTTCCAAGTCCCCTTGCGAACTTGTATCCTCTTTAGTGCAAATCAAGAGTTATTTCCGCGAAAAATATTCTCAGTTTCCACTATGTTATTACCAAAATGCTCAAAATAAGTAAATCTATTGCAGGCGTCATTGGGAGCACAGCTGAACGAAAAGGTGTAAGTAGTTCCGCATCTTTTCATCATTCTGCGAAAATATTTAAAAGTCTACAAATATTAGGTTGGGGAAAAAGTCTTTTCGCATATAGTATGTATAATTGTAATAAAATCTCTTTGGCTATACTATTTGTATCTGGCTGGTTTTGATATCATTAAAAGTTTAAATTATAAAGAAGATAATTCCAAATTCAAATTAGGAAAATGTGTGGTTTCCATTTGTTTTTCTTACTGTCAAGAAATTCGTTACATTTTAAAATATTACTACAAAAAAGGTAAAAATGCAACGCAAGCCTCAAAAAAAAATTCTATGTTTATGTACATAGTGCAGTGTCTGTGTGAGTAGCACAAATTTTGATGTCAAAGCTTTCGTCGCCCTATTACAGATAAAATGGATGCCATTTTTAGGGTTTCGTAGCCTAAAGGCAAAAAACGAAACCCTTATAGATTCGGCCAAACCGATGTATGTCACACCCTTTTTATTCCAAAACTATGAGGATTACACAGTTGAAACTTGGTAGGTAGATGTATTCTGTAAACCGCTTTACGGTTTTTACACAAAAATAAAAAATATATGAATTAAGGGGGGCTCCCCATACATGGAACTGACACTGAAAAATTTTTTTTCATCAAACCTATACGTGTGGGGTATCTATAGATAGATCTTTAAAAGTTGCATTGAGGTTTCTAAAACGATTCCAAAGTGGTAAAATGTGTGTCGTCCCCCCCCCCCCCCCCCTCTAACTTTTGAAGTAAGAGAATGAAAATTTAAAGAAAGAAAAATATGTGCTGTAGATCTTAATAAAAACTTTCAACGAAAATTGATTTGAGCGAAAAATGGTTGTCAGTTTTAGAAATATAGCATTTTTCCCGAAAGGGATTTGAAAAAAAATATTTTTTCATCAAACCTATACTTGAGGCGTATCTATAGATAGGTCTTTAAAAATTACATTGAAGTTTCTTCTACAGTTTTTTCTCAAAATCAACCGTTTGAAAGATATACACTTCCAAAGTGGCAAGATGTCACAGCCACTTTATTCCAAAACTATAAGGATAATCACAAAGTTGAAACTTGGTCGGTATATGTATTCTGTAAACCGCTTTACGGTTTTTACACAAAAATAAAAAAAAATGAATTAAAGGGGGGCTCCCAATATATGGAACCGTTACTGAAAAAATTTTTTTTCATCAAACTTATACGTGTGGGATATCATTAGATAGATCTCTAAAAATTACATTAAGGCTTCTAAAACAGTTTTTTCTCTAAGTCAACCGTTTGAAAGTCCTCTAACTTTTAAAATAAGAAAGTGAAAAATCAAAAAAAAAAATATGACGCCTTTATAAAAACTTTTAACGAAAATTGGTTTGAACAAAATTTATTTAGTAGTTTCAGAGCTATAGCACATTTTCCAAAACCACAAATATAACTTTGTCATTCATACAAACACTATGAAAAACAAACTTATTTTTGCAATAATAATAATAGAAACTTTATTGCACACGATACAAAAACAAACACATACAGATAAAATGTCAAAAAAGAGGAACACACAATAGGCGGCCTTATAGCTACGTAGCAGTCTCTTCCAGGCACACTTGGGTGAGAGGCGAAACCCTTCATGTGCAAGTTCGACTCGCACTTGGCCGATTTTTTGAAAAAGTGGAGCAAGATCGGCATATCAGTAGTTACAACGTAGCTAAAGAACTGGGAATTGACCACAAAACAGTTTTGGCGCATTTGAAAAAAACTGGGTACACAAAAAAGGTCGATATTTGGTTACTTCAAGAGCTCACTGAAAGAAACCTATCTCTGTTCTCACTTGTGATTCTTTGCTACGACGTAATGAAACGGAATATTTTTTGAAGAAACTGATCACTGGTGATGAAAAGTGGATCACGTACGACAAGAACGAGCGAAAAAGGTCGTGGTCAAAGGCCGGCCTGGCTTCACAGACTGTGCCGAAACCCGGGTTAACTCGCACTAAGGTGATGCTGTGTGTGTGGTGGGATTGAAATTAATTATTATGAGCTGTTACCACTAGGCAGGACCACTGATTCTGAACTCTACTGCGAACAACTGACGAGCAATAAGTTGAGAGAAAGCGGCCGGAATTAATCAACAGAAGGGGTGTGGTTTTTCATCATGATAACGCTAGACCTCACACATCTTTAGCCACTCAGCAAAAATTAAGAGAGTTTGGCTGGGAAGTGTTAATGCATCCGCCATATAGTCCTAACCTTGGACCTTCAGATTTCCACCTGTTTCGGTCTCTTCAGAATTCTTTAAGCAGTGTCAGGTTAACATCACGAGAGAACTGCCAAAACCACTTGTCGCGGTATTTTGATCAGAAGCCACAAAATCTCTATATCAATGGGATAATGTACATGATCCCGTTAATATAGAGAGTATCTTCCTACAAGATGGCACAAAGTTGTCGAACAAACTGGCACCTACATACTTTACTGAAATGTAAATAATCAATATCAAAAAATCTTTTTAAAATAAAAATTTTCTTAGAATAGTAAAGAAAGTATTCTATTATACTTTTTTTTGCATTTGACTGAGGTACATTACAGTTGTTATTTTATAATTAGGCGCATCTCATTCAGCCAACAACGGTGGCATGCAAATTATAATTAAATTAAAAAAATACACATTAACTTATGGTAAATTTTAAATAGAAAAATATTGGAAAAAATTAACTCAGCCAAATTCTCAGACGGGAATCGAACCCGCGACTTTTGGAAATCCGGTCCAATGCTCTAAAATATCTCCAATATTTAAAATTTACCATAAGTATAAAAATAGCATTGAAAAATGCAAAAATTACAAAATCATAAATACACATTAATTTAAAAGGTGACTATATAAATTCTTAACATGTCAAATTAAAATTTATCAAAACATTATGGATGTCAAACTATGGATGCAAGTCATGTACAATAACAAAAATAAAAAGGAGAAAAAGAAATATAAATATGTCAAAAAAGGCGCAAATTATAGATAGTCAATATAGTCAAACATTAACATTATAAGTAACATTCATAATTCTCGAAAGGAAGTCAAAGCAAAGCGCAACCTTTTGAGGTAAAACAGTACTACAAGCGTTACAATGATTATGCTCTAAACATGTTTGTACTGTATAAAAGGTGTGAAAGAAGCCATTTATATAAACTAGTTAAAAATCTCCTAATGTTAAGTTCCTTTATGCTTTCAGGTAGTTGATTGTGGATGACAATGCACATCCAGAAGCAGTTTTTTTTAAAACGAGTACTTCTGGGAATAATGGAGGTCACCAACCTATTTCCGTTCCTAGTGTTTCTAGGATAGATATATTTAGCCATTTTATAGTACTGACTGTTTAGCTTGACAAATTAAGAAATTTCGTAAATGTACAAACAAGGCGGAGGTAAAATGATTAAGGACCGAATCAACGATGCACATGGCTCATCTGGTGCAGTACCGCATATTGCTTTGATGCATTTTTTCTGTGCGATAAATGTTCTTTGCAGATCAGTGCTATTTCCCCAAACGATAAGACCATACCGTAGAATAGACTCTTTATAAGCATAGTATGCTGTTAGGGCACAGTTGTTTTATGGCTACTTTGGTTAATTTATACAAGGCATAGAAGAATCTGTTTATTTTATGGAATATTTTATCAATTTGTTGCTTCCAGTCCAAATTTTTATCAAGATCTACCTCTAAAAATGTAGTTGCATTGGTACCATTTAGTCTTTGTCCCTGATAATTTATATGTAATGTTTGATGGGATATATTGTTAAAGTTTATAAAATTAGTTTTTCCAATATTATTTCATAAATTAATATTTTCTAGCCAATTTATAATAATATTCAATGTATTCTTAATGTCATTAATATGTATGGTAAATTTTAAATAGAAAAATATTGGAAAAAATTAACTCGGCCACAAGTGAATTCTCAGACTGGAATCGAACCAGCGACCTTTGGAAGTCTCGGTAGCTCAGCGGTTAGAGCATTGGACCGGATTTCCAAAGGTCGCTGGTTCGATTCCAGTCTGAGAATTCACTTATGGCCGAGTTAATTTTTTCCAATATTTTTCTATTTAAAATTTACCATAAGTATAAAAATAGCATTGAAAAATGCAAAAATTACAAAATCATAAAAAAAAAAAAAAAAGTGTTAATATGCTCATTCAGTGACAGGTTTTTATCAGTTGTCACTATTATAGAAATGTCATCTGCGAACAAGATGCAGCGATGCTTTGTCAAGTCAGGAATATTATTTATGTAAGCTAGGAAGAGAAGAGGACCTAACACACTCCCTTGTGGAACTTCCCTTAAAAAAGGCGAAGAAACTTTTCCCCCAACCTATTACATGAAAAGCGAAAGAAACCTCTTTTCTTTTATTCTAGCGGTCAGTAAGGCCTACCCTTTAGTTACTTTTAATATACTGATATCCCAATTTGTTGCGTTGTCTGTCCCTGGCAAGTATGACGTACAGCAGATACCGACCCACAAAATTCAAAATCATTTTATTCAGTGTAGGCTGTTACATGCACTTATGAACGTCATAGAAACTACGCCATCGGTTCACTAACCCTACGGCGGGTGACCTTGTAACAGAGAGACTTGTCAAGAAACTCGTCAAGGGCTGTTTTTTTCTCCCCGTTTTAGTAAGGTCAATTTCCATCACAAAAAATAATAATCATTTTATGATAATCCTAACTGTAAACAATTTTCAACTCGGAAAGAAGGACTAATCATACATTACAACATTTCTCGCATCACAAGTTTACTGTACTGCAAGCTGTGAGGTAATAGTTATTTGTTATGCAAGGCTGGAAAGTTTGTTATTTAGCGGCTAGTTACCTCTATTGAAAGCTGAGCAAGTGAAGGATTCTAGGATTGAGCGACGAGCGTAGCGAGTGGTTCAAAGATTGAATCCTGAGCGAAGCGAGGATTTCAAAGGCACAAGACGCTAAAAACTTTTCTGCCGAGCGCAACACACAAACAGCGAGGAACATTTTATGGTAAAAAAATTCTTTAAACATAAAGTTTAATCTAAATATACCTTATTCTCGTTGTTTTAATTATATAAAAAACTAAAATAATAAAAAAGGGAGTATTATAGTTAATTCAAAGTTATTTAAAGTAGGAATATATTGTTACATAAAAATAATAATAAAAACGATTCCGTAAATGTTGACATTGACATGAGGTACAAGACAAAGACAATTTAAAAATAAAGATTTATGTCACGTTCCGAAATCCAATCATAGGTTGTGAAATCTCACCCAGCCTAATATATTTTTTTATATCAAATAGTTTAATCTTATTTTATTGTTTTTATGATTCGATGAATTAAAATAATATAATAAAACCAAAACGGAGTATTATAATTAATTTAAAGGTAATTAAAATAAGAACAAAATGTAACAAAAAAGTCAATAGTGCGATTCGGAACGCATTGTGATATTTTTAGGTATTAAATTAAAAAAGTACTTTGCAGCGCTAGGCCGCAAAAAGTGATTTTCTACGCCTAAACTGATTGACAAAACCTCCTTTTCAGAGCGTGTGAGGTTAAAATAAATTGATACTGATCTGTGTGTACAGGTAAGAATCAATTTATTTTAGGTGAAAATATTTAAGCTCTAAGCTAAGCACAACAATAAGACAAGCAGACTGATGTGGGTCGTTCTCCGGATTGGCATTCTCCGCATCACCAACGTGGCGATTTTGATTTTTGCTTGAGGTTTATACGATAAAGCCTTGTTAACACTAGTTACTACGATATTTAGTTCTTTTTAGAAATTTAATTTTAAAAAATGTTGCCCACGGCCGGGAATTTGTATAACCATGTTGGTGATGCAGTAATGTTTTTACTACTTAATAGTAGAATCATTTGGTAACTTTACCTAAAAAGTCTTATTATAATAGATTTCGTTGTGCTCTTTCCGTATTTCAACTTTGCCACCTCATATCTTTGCCGCTCGCCCCGCCATATTGGAAAATTTGCATTTAATAGCAGGTTTTCGACAATATCTTCTTTCCGACTCAAATTAATATAAAAATGTTTATATACAAAATTAAACTACTTAGATAAAATTTCCTACAATATATGTATAAACTTCTTTTTTGTTAAATCAATAGTTTATGCATACGAGCACCGCAAAGTAAACTTCAATAGGCGTTTAGGCAAAAATTCTTATTTGAACACCACTTTTAGGTAGACTATATATTATATCACATAATATACAACTACCCAGCCCCTACGTAATATGTGCCCACATTATATCTGGTTTGCCGTAGCTCCATATATATGTGTATGTAAAAAAGTTGGGAAAACGTTGTAGTGATTAGTTAGTTACTGGCTTACTTTATCACTTATATGACTAATATGATGGGGAGCGATCACCGATTGATACGTGGCACATTGAATTTCTAGGTACAGCTTGAAAGATCTCGGCTAATAAAATCTACGCTCCCTTCTCACCAGCCCATATCCAAAACTCTAAGAGCTTACAACTCCAACTCAATAATTTATTTATTTATTTATATTCGGACGACCAACAGCTATGTTTAACAAAAAATATAACTTATGTAGTAACAGAAAGCCAATTATAGATCATCACAGATAACAACAAAGTTTACAAAAAGCACAATCTTAAGTCTAAATTAATACTATAACAGTACATAATTATGTCTCGTTGAAAAAATATTTGCTCATGATTCGCTTGATCGAGGCCTCATTCATTGCAAATAGATCTAAGTCTGCCTGTCGCGATGCTAAATTAAAACTATTACTCGCACGCCATAAATATGCATTCTGTCGGTAATTTGACGATGCAGGGGGGGCCGATAGCAGCTGGTTAGATCTATGTGGTTTAATGGGTGCCCGCAGTGTCAATTTCGAAAGAAGTTACGGGCAGTTTACGGCACCTGACGCAATTTTTGAAAGGAATACCAGATCCGCTGTTACGCGACGTATTTCTAACGGAAGAAAGTGATGCTTCCTGCAGAGATCGAGATAGCGGCTCGCATCATATCGATACGTTTGATTTGTATATTCGATACGTGAGATGTACACATTATATCTAGGGCTCCTGATCTGTGACGCAAATTCCGGCTACGGCGGATGGCTACGGACTAATGAGCAATATAGTATTTTGAGGGTCTTAGCTTGAGTAAAATCCAAGGAAGTGCGCATCAGGAAACCAAGAGCCCTAGAGGCTTTAGACACTATGTTGTCAATGTAGATATCAAATAGAAGCTTACTGTCAGGAGACACGCCTAAGTCCCTCACAACACTTCCCTGAGTCAGTATCGTAAAATGCACCAAGTTACGTTTACGACTGTAGGTGACGACACTGCACTTAGATGGGTTCAAATCCAAACAGTTCTCAGTGCAATAGTTGTCAAGCCTTAGTAAGTCCTCCTGTAATGAGATAGCATCCCTTAATGAGGTGATGCGGGAGCTGATTTTCATGTCATCTGCAAAACAGAGTACCTGAGAAAATTTTAAACACTTATCGATATCGTTGACAAACACTGCAAAAAGAAGGGGCCCAAGGAGCGACCCTTGCGGCACTCCACTAGAAACCGTAAGCCAACCCGAAATGTAGTTTTTGATTACTACTGCCTGACTGCGATTCTCTAAATATGAGGCTAACCAACGTAACAGATCTCCGCTAACGCCAATATTCTCAAGTTTGAGCAGAAGGATATCTGCCCGTATCCGGTCAAATGCCTTACTGTAATCAGTATAAACTACGTCCACCTGCTGACCACTATCCATCGCAGATTAGAGAGGCAGTTAGAGATAAGATAGCCTGTTCCTCAGTGATTGAGGATTCCGGGAGGAGCTCGCTTCCATCTTCAGCCTTATCAATACTTAACATCAGGTATGATATAGGCTAAAAGTCTCCCCGTCGTTCATAAAAAAAATAAAAAAGAGGTAAGAGTTTCATTTAATAGCAACAGATTAGTTACCACCGAACGGCCCCTTAAGAATCCGTGCTGGGTATCGCTAAAAGAATGCTGCAAAGCCGATTAAAGTTGATCGTAAACATTTTTTCTAACAATTTAGAAACAATACATAGCTTCGTTGGACTTCGCCCAAATCGTAGTATGTCACAGCCACTTTATTCCAAAACTATGAGGATTACACACTTGAAACTTGGTAGGTAGATGTATTCTGTAAACCGCTTTACGGTTTTTATACAAAAATAAAAAATATATGAATTAAGGGGAATTGATCCCCATACATGGAACTGACACTGAAAAATTTGTTGTCATCAAACCTATTATCGTGGGGTATCTACAGATAGGTCTTTAAAATTGCATTGAGGTTTCAAAAACGATTTTTTCTCAAAGTCAAAATGTGTGTGTGTGTGTGTGTGTGTCCTCTAACTTTTGAAATAAGAGAGTGAAAAGTGTAAAAAAAAAATATGCTGTAGATCTTAATAAAAACTTTTAACGAAAATTGGTTTGAACGAAATAATTATGGTTGTCAGTTTTGAAAATAACGATGTTACAGCAGATGAAATAAAACCTAACATGTTCCTGATCCAAGCCTCCGAAATATCACTGGTAAGTTTCTATTTTGTATTAGTTCATCAGCATTAATTAGGATACTGATACTTTTTTTGGTGATACCAACCTAAAATGTCGTATAGATTACTTACAACAGTATATGTGGTTATGCGAGCATTAACAAATGTTGTATATATTACATACAACATTTTACATGTCCAATAAAAATGTTGTATGTAATACATAGAACATTTTACGTTGTCATTGAAATAAAAATAAATGTTGTATGTAGTAAATACAACATTGCACTTCGGAAGTTGATATTCTAAATTCTGTTGTATGGTGATATGCTATAAGAATAGTCATTGCACTTTTAATGAATTTCTTATCCATCACTAGCAGGTGTTCTAATCATACCTAATATTTTAGGTTGCTATTACTTGTATTTTTTGCTTAAACTTAATGTGGTATGTCAAAAGTATTTTTTAAATCTTGTCTTATTATAAGTAATAATTAAAGTGCTCTATCCTGACTGACTGACACAGTGACCAATACAGAGCCTTAAACGAGGAGGAGCGAGGAGCGTTGCTAGTAAACAATAAAATTAAAACATGTAATTTTTGTTTCAGAGTCTCCATTGCCAATAAGTTTTAATGAATCGGAAATGAATGAACCTGGAAATATGATAGATAGTGATATATTTGATAACAACTCAGATATTGCGACAGATTTTAATACTACACTTTTTGAGGCACCGCATCCTTCCCCTACTTGTAGTATCAATCACTTGGATTACGACTGTGATAATGATTATTGCCCATATTACATACAAAAGGAAAATTTATCAGCGTTCGATATTTCTCCTCAACCCTCACCGGTATGTCTTACTAGCTGCTCATCGAATACAACAATGAAAACTAGTCCACTGTCAGATATTTCAAATAATAGTCCCAGCACGTCAGCTGCCAACCGCCGCCGTCAATCAAGGAAAGATAAAGGTAATGTAAGAAAAAGACATTTTAATGAATAGATAGATAATAAGAGATTTTTTTTACGTAATTCAGGAAATGAATATCGAGAAAAGATAAAATACAACCAAGTAGAAATATGGGCCCGCCATGATGCTGTCGAAAGAAGTGTTTCGATAAATTAAGCGACGAAGATAGAAAGAAGATTTTTGGGGTTTAGGCAATCGAGAAAAGCAGTGGATGTATGTTGCTAACTTAGTTAAGAAGGAAATTAAACGAAAAATTTATACAGACACTACTTAACATTACTATAAAACATACGTTCCTGGAAAAAGGGCATACCTAAGCAGAGGGAGACAGCGGTCACGCTGTAATAGAACGTTCGTCTAAAATAAACTTATATATACAACTCTGGAATGGTTTAGCTTGGTAAGATGGGCTAAACAGTATGGAAAGCCATATAACGTCATAGAAAAGAAGCATACCGATTTCTTTAACTATAAAAAACTTTTGGACGGGCGTAATTGGTCAAAAAATATCTGTGGAGACGTAGTTAAATGGACCAAAATAAAAGAAGTGCGGGTTTGTGCAGAAGATCCTTTCAAAATTGAATATCGTTACGATTTGGCAAACAGTAATGCTATGACGATTGCCATTAATACCAATACCCGAAAACGCCAGAGAAATAGCATTACAGAGTTGTGTCCTCTCTATCCTAACCGTCTTCCTTTAACAAAGGCAAAATATTATGATCTAATGAGTCTCTGTAACAACGGAATTATTCCAGCCACATGAAAAATTGATTGAAAGCATTGACTTATATATTACTGGCGTAAGGACCCGGCCAACGGTGCTAAAAAGCGTGCCAAATCGTTGGCCCTAAAATATCAGTTTAGGGCTAACGGCGATTCAGTTGTCTACGGGAGACTGAAGTTGAAAGACGTTAGCTGTCAATTCATAAAAATGCCGAATTTGTGTAGTAAAATGGTGCAAAAATTATGACCCCATAGTTAACCAGTTCTATGGCATATCGTATCATCCGTAAATAGCTTTACATTATTTGTATTGCATGTCTAACAATTTTATTTAAACGATATTAACTTTTACAAGAATTTTTCGTAGACAGTCTTAACCCTAGAGTGGTCGCGTACTAAAATTACCTGATTGGTCGCGAGGAATATAGTTGTCTGCCAAATATAAATGATAATAGAAAAAAATATGTTATTCTACCGGACGATAATAATGTCATAATATTGACTGTCATACTAAAATACGAAGTTAAAAATATCGAATTACTGAATTCAGAAAGTATAAAAGTTTGAGTAACGTGACCCGCCGTTTCCACTGCCGAAACATTTTCAAGAATCCTTTCAAGAATATGATTTAAAAGTTTAGTGCGGCAACTGAGAGAATGCAATATTTGACAGCTCCTATCGAGAGCTATTGCTTGGTTATCCTATTAGCAGCCGCACTTTATTTTACAACATGTTTTCTTCTAAATGTTCTCGCTACTGGGCTCGCGTAGACATTACATATATCCCAGTCCAGTCCAGCGGTGACTTGCTGTCCTGATGAGACTACTGCTCAATCTTGTCTACACGTACCCAGTTACAGGCTCCGAAATTCTGTAAAACTAAGTCCAGTCACTGCCATTGTGTAAATCACGCATTAACTTGAAAGAGTATTTAAGGAGTCGCGCGCTTTATATCCATAATTATAGGTTGACTTCGAGGAATAAACATCTTTAGAATATTATAAACATCACAGATTAGCACTATAAAATGTTTTCGATTGATAGTATTTGAAGTTATTGTAGATGAAACAATTTCAAGAACTTAATCCCTTTTCCCGTATGAACAGTAATGCAAAAAAATATATATCGCTGGTCCCGGGCAACAAAGCGGTAATCGCCGGTTACCGCTTTTTTAATGTTATTTGATTTTTGGCATCTCCTAGTTTCAATCTATCGCTCCTATTTTTTTCAGATTTTTTTATTAATATTTCATTAAAATAAATGATAATAACATCTTTATTGCATGGAAAATATCTTACGACTAAGTTATGTATTAACGGATTACTCTAAAAACCTAACAGAACAAAACCGGTAAACATCTTTACTCTAAACAACTAAACAAAGAGAAACAGTAATACATTTAACCGCGTTCTTTAGAATAAACTTAATAAGTCAATAAACTGTAAACACCTCATACGAAGGAAAGGATTTTATTCTGTATGAGCTATTACGCCTTTGTTGCCGGAAATTTATTGTATCCGGGTGGCGCACTGCCATGTTACGCCGAACGTCATCCCTTTCACTCCTACGCATAAGTGATTACTGCTTTCTTTCTAGCACCGTGCTTAGGTAAACAATTGATACAAATAATAACTTGATTCGGCGGGAGGTGTAAGTACCGTGTACTATGTAGTAATAATTTGAAAAAAAACAAGAGATTCTAAATTGCTGAAGGTTGTCTGTAAATGTTAAAAGAAATGCAAACAAGATTTCTCAAGAGAAACGGCAAGCTATATTCAACCAAATTGGGGATCACGAGGATCAACGTATAAAAAAAATGCAACTACAAAGAACAAAAAACAGGACACAAACAATTAACTATCTTTTCAAGATTAATGAAACAGAAAAAATTGTCGTTTGCAAAAAAAACTTTTTGAATACACTTAACATAACAGAAAAAGTAGGTTTACACAGCAATAGAGAAAGGGAAATCTGAAAAAGTCAATGATGGTCAAGAACAGGGGCAAACATGAAAATAGATCTTGAAAAATGTGTGATTCAACTGAGCAAACTGTTATTACACATATAAAACTATTTCCAGTGAAAGAATCGCATTATGTAAGAAGCCATTCTCAAAAGTTGTACTTAGATGAAACATTAAATATTTCGAAAATGTATAGACTGTATTCCAATGAATGGTTTAAGGACCAGAATTATCCACGTGAAGTAGACATGGCCACAAGACGCCATCCAGTATGAGACTGTATTTAATACAAAATTTAATTATTCGTTTCATAAACCAAAAAAAGATATGTGCGCCCAATGTAAGTACTTTGTGTCGTCAAGCTGATGGTGAAAGAAAAGAGCAACTGCAAGTAGCTTACACAAAGCACATTAAAAATATAGAAAGTGTTCGTGAACTCAAAGCTAAAGATAAAATAGAAGTCGATCCTGCGACTACTATTGTCGCTATATATGATTTGGAAAAAGTCCTGACGATTCCTCAATCAGAGCGAGATCTTTCATTACAAGCGGAAGTATCCCATATAACTTCACAATTTACAACTCCTTAAGTGGAAAAGGTTATTGCTATGTCTGGCACTACCAAATAGCCAAAAGGGGTGCTAATGAAATCGGCAGTTATGTTCTTAATTTCATTGAAAATGAGAGCCAAAGTGGAATCAACAATTTTATATTTTATTCTGATGGTTGTGCTGGCCAGAATAAAAACAGAATTATCTTTGGTCTTTATTTATATTTGGCCAAAAAGTATGGAGTCAATATAATTAATAGTTATTTTGAAACTGGACATAGCCAGTCTGAAGGAGATTCGATGCATTCTCTTATCGAACGCGCAAAAAAAATATCACACAATTTATACACCTGATCAAATGTATGGTATATTATTATAAATGCCAAGATAAATGGCGAAAAATTTCACGTTAATGAAATGGAACAACAATATTTCTTTGACTTAAAGGAGTTAATGGACAAGAGATACTGGTTGCGGGCAGATGAAAGTAATGAAAAAATTATGTGGACGAAGATCCACGAAGTTAAGGTGACTGAAGCAAATCCAGATGTTATATTTCTCAAGTACAACTATGACGATGAGTGTATTTCTTTAAATACTGTACCAATCATCAAATCTTCAAGAGGAAGACCCAAAAAGGTGACAGTGATTGTTGATTCAGATGAATTAAGAAACTTTTACAGGGAGTCAATCGCCTTACCAAAACCACTTTATGATGATTTGACAAGTCTTTGCAGAACTGAAGCAATTCCAAAACATTATCATACATTTTAATATAATAATTTGCACTGTATTGGAAACTTTGAAGAAGAAATCGATATTGAAAGCGAAGATTGAAGTGAATGTAGCATACAATACAATATTTGTTTAATAAGGGATTGTTTATTTTTTTGTTTCTATGGTTTTATATATGAGTACTTACATACATAATAAAAATGTGTGATTTTAGTCAAAGGAAAGATACGAGTAGCATAATATTATTGTTATTTTTAAAGGACAATTTAATTTCTGTTTTTTAAAGTTTTATATTTGTATTATATTTGTTTTCTTTTGTAAGGGTTGTTTTTTATTTTTGTTCTCCAAGTATTATAGGTAGGTTTTTAATAAAAAACTTTGATCTCATTCCAATTAACGACAGCATAATAATTATTTTTGCTGTTAAAGGGCCATTTAATTTCTGTTTCCAAAGGCTAACTATGTGATTTTAATGTAGCATTTAATATTTCTTTTCTTTTGCAAGTGTTTGTCAATTTTATTTTTGTTTCCATAGTTTAATTATTCTGAATAAAAAATATGTGATAATAATGTTTTTTTTTTATTCTAATAAATGAAAATAATAATGGAAATGTTTTCAATACTAATAAGGTAGATAGGTACTAGTATCTAACTTAAACCAACATCACTGTATAGTTCTACTATTTATTCCCTTTTTCAAAATTACCAGATGTTTCTAAAATTATTATTTTATAAAATTATGCTTCCAGATGTAGTAAACATAAATTGAGTAGTAGTCACATTAGTTAAAAAATAACTATTTCGTAATAAATAACAAATACAAATAAATAATACTAATAAATTACAGTTGAGGTCAGTCCGTTATAATGTTCACGTAAAAATATGTTTCATTAAATAAGTAGATGATACAGCAAAGCTTTGTCTAAAAAAATTCCCGCAACAAAGCGGTAATCGTCCGATACGCTTGAGAGCTAAAGGGAAAATTTGTTCGTAGTAAATACTTACGCTTCTAAATATCTGTGGTCGGTGTGCTTATAAAGCAATTAAAGATGTCGCGATTGAAAAGGTAACGTCGTTAATTTGTATTATACATTTTGTCAGTTATTCCATTAACTATTTAAACAATGCATTTTTTGTATGGGGGTTATATGGGTAAAAAAATTAGCTCTCATTTGACACATTGAACGCCTCTTTTGGATAACTGCGCGCTGAACTATTAACAAATTAGCTTCTTTTATTTCTCCTGTAAAATTTGATTTTTGATATTACGTCTTTGTTGCCCGGGACCGGCGATATATTGTGATGTTATTTTACCGGGATCAGCAAATATGTAATCCATGCCACCACTGGCAGGCAGGGTTAATGCCAGAAGATCAAAGCACTAGAGATGGGACGTTATTATGAACGATTCATAAAAACTGAAGGAATGAATCATTAGCCTAGTATGAAATGAGACGGTTCAAAATTCCCTTGACAAGCAGCTGGCATAATAATAAGAGTAATCAAAGGTGAAGATTCAAAATCCGAATGTCCTCACGTAATTATTAAAACTCTAAAGCTAGCCAACTTTTTATATAAGATATTAAAATATTAATGTTTTACTATAAATAAATAAATATTAATTACACTCACACCAATTAACCTAGCCCCAAAGTAAGTGCGGTAAGGCTTGTGTTATGGAATACTAAGGTAACGGATATAAATTCATATAATTATAAATATATTTATAAATATTTATGTGTCCTCCATGACTCAGGTACAAATGCTCGTATTCACCATACAAGCATTTGCCCCTACCGGGATTCGAACTCAGGACCTGACAGGTAGGCGACACCTTGAAACCAGTGATGTACCGGTCGTCATGAAACGAACGTATTCTTGACATAACGACAGCGCAAACACTTGTAGGCTGTCATTGTCAAAGGAACTAAAACCAAGGGAACTAAGACCAAAATGTAACGAAACTATGAAAACTCAGTCGCTTAAATCGATTACCAAGTGCCGCTAGTTTTTATAGGAATACTTGCATAGCGTCAAAGAGTAACTTTTTTTCAGTCGCTCCCACCGTTGTACAAATGGCGCTAGTTTCTATGGAAATATTTTCATATCCAAAGAGCCAATACAGTAAAACTTAAAGTATTTTTTGTGATGCTACGATAAACATATTGTGAAAAATCGCCTAGAGTTAGAGGATTTTTTCAGCTTATACGAATTCAATTTTTTACATTAATTTTTTTCATTCACTTTGTACCAGCTGCATTTTAGTGAAGTATTTCTATGGAAAGCTGAACCGTCTTCTTTAGTTCCATAGTTAATTAACTCAACGAACGGCAGTAAAGCGAAGATAAAGGTAGGTTACGAACGCCCCGTATAGAAGCGAGACAATTGCACGGGTTACGGTGTTATTACCTACATACATACAAGGTGACAGAGGTGTTGAGTGATGCATAGTCTTTCTCTCTTTACTACTAGGTTTATGTATTCATAAGAATTTCTTGTTTTTATTTTCTTAACATATTTTTTTTTTTTGCTAAAATAAAAAAAATAAAAAAACCGTCCGTATTTAGGAGCATGATGCCTTTAATAGAATTTTAATAGAATTTTACATTTTGCATGAACTTACCAATTGTCGTTGTTAATCCTACGTTTGATTCAATGTAATTTTCACTGGCAGTCCTAATAAATAAATAAATAAAATAATCTAATATGCATCAAAGTTTGTTGTTATTCGTTAAAATGCACTTATTTGGAAAATATTGAGAAGTTACTCAATAGTCCCTCTATGAGATCATAATATTCTTTATAAAATAAAAATATTTTTCGTTTATTTCTACATAAAAAATGCATTGTTGTCAAATTGGGGAGAAAAGATAATTTTAAGTTGAAACAAGCGTGTTTCATTTTGTATTAGTTAAACAATATTAGAAAATTTAAAATTAGTACTAGCTCTCCAAATAAACTAGATAAATGATAGATAGGATAGCTCAAATTGAACGAAATCTTTCACTTCTGTAATCTTTTTTGCCCACCTCTGAAACACCTATGCGATGCAAGAAGTACGAGTGAGTTGCTCACAGATGGCTCTGACTTTACTGGTATGAAACAGTTTTATGTCAATTGTTCAGATGGGCGCATCCTTCCTTTTGAAATCATTGATTGAAAGATTGAAAAGCTTCCAGCGAGACGTCCATTGTTGCAAACAAAAGAAGAGTGACAGATAATCTCTAAACATAAATAATAATAAAAAACTACACATAGGTGGCCAGTGATTTTCTCAAAGGAGGTTTGTGTTGAAATTAGCCTTTAATTCAAAATAGTTTCACGAAAGAAAAGGTTGTATTTATTTTGTGGCTATCAATTTTCGTAACAACCTAGGTATTTTTAGGGTTTCGTAGCCCAAAGGCAAAAAACGAAATCAGATTTTTTTTTTTCAATGGCAATATATATATATATATATATATATATATATATATATATATATATATATATAAACTTTAAAACAGAAAACCATGGTTTAGTAGGAATATTATTTTGAACGCGAGAATAAAATCTGCCTTTACTTTGTTGACTGTAATCCCATACACTTTTCCAATTGTCTTGTAAAGTTAACTTGGGAAGGGCTAATAAGTCCTGGCAATAATTTTTATAAGGGAAGATATCTCCGCATGTGGCTGCGTCATGAGCAAGTTTATCAGCAATAACATTGCCATCTATGTCTGTATGTCCAGGGATCCAAACAAACTATGTGTAATCCCTGATCAACACATTCTTTAGCAATTTGTCTAATATTGAAGATTAGGGGGAATAAAGTTTTAATATAAATGGATTCTTTTCCAGTGCCTAAAAAGAACTTAAGCCTAAAGAGAAAGTCACAAAAAATTACAGTTATTTTGAGTTTCATGGTTCTGACATATTCAATAGCTTTTAAAATTCCAAGACATTCACCCGAATAGACAGATGACTCTGGGGGTATCATCACTTTTTGCACAATACTATATTGTGAATGGTATATTCCTATACCAACACACTCTGATGAGGTAGATTGCTTAGAAGCGTCACTAAATATAAAATGGAAATCTTTGAACTTTGATTCAATAAGCTGTTCGAATTCAATTTTAGCGTTTTTATTTTTATCAATTAAATTAAAATGAATAATGGGCGGATGAATAAGCGACTCATAACTTACTGCTGTTTTGTCATTCAAATAGTCCTTTATAGTATAATTAATTATCCTTTCTTTTGTAGACCATATTTTGTATGAATCTTAAACTTTTCAAAAGATAAATCCAAACAGCATATCATACTTTAGAAACTGCACCTGCCGAGTCTTTTGTTGTGTCCTCTTCCATGCTGATCAGCCTCGCTAACAGTGAAGCCTGCCTTTTCCGTATGGATACCGACATCACAATTTGTTACGTCGCCTGTCCCATTTTAGCAAGTGCGACGTACAGCAGACACCGACTGACCCACATACTTTGGAAACTGCACCTTCTTAGTCTTTTGTTGTGTCCACTTCCATCTCGATCTGTCCCAATTACGACGCGTGGGACGCTCGACACGTCACAGACGTCCCAGTAGCCGTTAATGCAACATTAAAATAAAAGTGCTTTTCGCATTTCTGCAAAAAAAAATAACGGATTTCTAATGTGAACTCGATTCAGTGTCTAGAAAAAGATGTAAGAATTATTGTTGTGCAATATTTTGTTCTTTGCTAAGAAATATCGCATGGCACATTTATTCTGTTAAATACCTTTTTATTTTTCTAATACGAAATTTTTTTTTTTACAATTTATTAATTATCAAATCGTTAAGATATTTTTTGGTAATAAAAAGTCTATAATTAAACCCTTACAAGGAAAAAACGGAACCCTTATAGGATCACTTCGTTGTCCGTCCGTCGGTCAAGACCGTTTTTCTCAGGAACGCGTGGAGGAAGGATCAAACTGAAATTTATATCCAATACTCAGGTCTACTGTCCCTTGGAGCTGTGAAAAATCAAACTTCTAAGCCAAAGCAATCAAAAGATACAGCCGTTTATGCCGCAAAATTCCGCAAATTTTCGAAACTCGCACGGGAATCAAAACCTACAGGGTACTTCCCGTGAACTTAGAATCTTGAAATTTGGTACGAAATAATGTCTTATAGATAAAGGAAAAATTGCGAAAACCGTAAATTTTTAGTTACATCATATAATAAAAATATTTTACGGAACCCTCTCGGTGCGCGAGTCCGACTCGCACTTGGCCGGTTTTTTTTTCAGTCATAACAAAATCGAAAATCTCAAAGAATATGTACAGTTAGGCAAACTAAAATGTAAGTAGAAAATAATAGTAGGTAGGTACTTATTATTTACGTTATAGCAAACAGCATTGCCCAGTATTATTATTATTACTACTAGATCTAACCTAAATGGTCCCACTGCTGGGCAAAGGCCTCTCCACCTTCCTTCCATTCGACGCGGTCTTGGGCTATTGTGCACCAGTCACTCAAATACGAGTCAAGTCAAGATCGTCCCTCCATCGCCGTGTCGCAAGGTAATATGCCCATAGTCTAATGGATTTCATACCAAGTAGTTGTTGAGACTTATCTAGGCAAATATTAGTTATATTTTGCAACTGTCCTTATTAACCCTTTCCCGGACACTGAACGGCTATAGCAGTCATAACAATAAAAAATCTATTGTGTCTCGTTCACTGTCCGTGAAAGTGTTAAGGGTGACCTTACCAAAGCATCAGTTTGTTAAATACGCCTAGATAAAGATAAAAAAGATAGAGAATAAACGAAAAATAATATTGTAACTACTTGTCTTGTAGATTAGTGACTCACTGTCGGCAAATATGAGTACAGTTACAACACAGTCACATATAACCTCTAGGATAACATTGTGCAACAAGATTCAACGAGATGGTATTTTTTACTGTTTGAAAACAGAACACATAACAAAAAGATTATTTTTTCTGGATTCTGGGTGTTTAATATGTATATTAAGTACTTATGTATTTACAAAAAAGGCATATAGGTAGGTTTATCCATTATCTAGTGTCCATAATACAAGTTCTTCATGAAACTCAACGTGGACTAGATAATTGGTGTATTTGTATGCAATTATTTATTTAATTATATACTTATTGTTATAAAAGAGTGTTAATTTTTTTGGATGACATACAAAATAATTATTATTGATACGAGTACAAATGCAGTCGTAAGTAACCCGGCACCAACAGCTTAACATAGCTTTTCAAGCATATAGCTTCAGATAGGTAATTACTTTTGATAAATTTCATACTCCAAAAATAAACTAGTCGAAATATGACCACGTGGCCCTGAGCGATCATATCGCTCAGACGGGACTCAAACCCGCAACCTTTTTGAGTCCGGACCAATGGGCCATTTACCTTTTGGTATCGCATGACCGATCACTGCGACAGTTGTTCTTTTAACGTAAAGTTAAATAAAATACATTTTGGCAACATTATTGCTGATTTACGACGAGAAAATATAACACTACTTCTAATGATGATATTGATAACTTTAAATGGATTTAAATCTCCATTAAGGGGATTTTGACTGACGCTATTTATATACAACGGCTGTTTGTTCATTGTTTCATCACTTTCCTCAACTACAAATTGTGTACAAAGCTGAACAAATCTATCAAACAAATCACACACAGTAAACGGTGGCATAATTGATTTTATGGTACATCTCTTTATCGGCATGCAAATGTGTTTCAGGCAGTTACAAATAACAGTCAGTTGTTCGCTAAAGATGATGCTAATAACGTTATTTATTAAGCAATCTTTAAATCAGTCTTCGTGTCAGTGACCATCGAACGAATAAAGGCGAAGCCACGTGATTGGACCCCATGATCTTCATGGTACGTTATTTTAATATTATGATTATTCCATGCAATGGTAACTTTGAACTTGACCAAGTTCAAATTATTTCAGTGAAATCTGAACGCTGAAAAGCATATTAAGCCGTTAGCTGCATTTACAATCGTGAACACCCACCAATCCGCATTAGGCCCACGTGGTGTGCTCTCATTCTTTATATATCCATCCACAAGGAAGTTCAAGAAGTAGGAACATTAAAATGGCTGCTAATGATGATTATGAATCGAAAACTTTATCACTCTGTCACGCTCTATTGGCATGTTATTTTTCTTTACGCGAAAAATTTCTAATGTAAAAAAAACGGACTACAGTTATGTGCAGTTTAAAATTTAAATCTTATCTTAATTTAAGCTGCCGAATCTCAAAATCGGTTAACAGAATCTCCTAAGCTAATCCTGTAAATATAAATGCAAACACAACTGTTGCAAAGAGAATATAGAGTCAAACAAAAACAAATGGAGTGAGTTTTAAACTTAAAACTTATTCCATGGAACTTTATGGAAGTTTCAATTTAAATGTATTTTCTATTTAAAAACAAAACACATAATGTACACAAGTTATAAAGTTTGTGTCAGTGAAACAGGCTCTATTACTTGATCTATTACGCATGTGAGAAAATTCTGCATCTGCATTGCCTTAAAAAAAACAAGAAAAGTTTAAAGCCTGACTATATATATATTTCTTTCCGCTCCACCAACACTTACAACAAGGAGTTCCGAGATGTCGATATCTCGGAACTCCTTGTTGTAAGTGTTGGTGGAGCGGAAAGAAATATCTATATAGTCATTACTTAAAGGCTATACTATTCAACGTGTCACTTAATAAGTTAAAGGAAATACTTATCATAAGTTACGCAATCACAAACATCAAGCGAAATACTTTTATTTAGTTTTTGTTTTTGTAATTTTTTCGAATATTTTGTTTTTGTTTTGTTGTCTATGTTTGGTGAGGGGTACTTTGAATGTACAATAATAGGTCCTATGGTATTTTATTTAAGTATTTTTATAAAATTATTGGTTTAATTAAAACTTAACTGAGGGTTCTAAAAAAAAACAAAACAATGATTGTCCACGTTCAGATACAATGGCTTTTGTAAAAATTTTTTTGGACACAGGTATGTCTTTTTATAGAATTCTAATTGATGACTGTTTGTTGCCAAAATATATAAAAAAATGTTATTTATTTCATTTCTGAGTTGCAACGGTTTAATAGATAAACTTCATATTGAGATTGGTATAGGGCACTAGTACGTTCTTTACTTGTATTACTAGTACTTGTATTTTTTATTTCGAATAATTTTCATTGTATCAAAAATAGAACGCGAATATTTTGCAGTCGTTATCAGCAAAATATGTCGAGCAACCACAGACTTATATCGAGATAGACGAAAAGAGCGCTTCAAACTGTATGAGAACCTAGCGTGAATTTTTTGTATGGGCCATGACGTCACTAGCGAAATTTAGTGATGTGGAAATGTTATCGACGAGCTCTTGTTAAAAAGCACTGCACAATTAACCATTTTAGTATCAACCATATGAGTGACGCGTGTTTTCATGGCAATGGTCTCAAGCAGACTGACTTAGGTCGTAAAACGTTGACCGTGGATCAAACTTTTGACATGCATGGTAGGTACACTTCCGTCCACCGTCTATGTAGATATAGGTTTGTGCGAGCAACGCAAAAAAATTATAAAAATCCAATTTGAAAATGTCGCACATTTTTTGGTTTCATTAATTTATAGATATTTTCTCAGAAAATGTGTATAAATTAATGGAACTATTACTACTAGTATTATTACTACTTTTTATTGATCTGTTGGCTGTACTTCCCTAGCCTCATTGCGGATCACGTTGTATGTAAAGTGAGCCCTATGAAGTGCAAGATAATGCTTTGTTCATCATTATGTAAACAATGAAGTTGTAGGATTCTTTTTAGCATTAATTTAAGTAAAATGTGGGTTAAAACAAATTGTAATTATGTAGAAAAAAGTTTCCATCCCCGCGACTACGTCCGCGTGGACACTCGAAAAATCTCTAGGGAACATTTGACCGCGAGCAATGACGTTTTTTATTAGATATGTTACATTAATAGTAATTTGCGTTGAAATTTGTGACGAAGACTCACATTGACGATTGACAAGTAGGACAAAAGACGCGAAAAAGCACGGAAATGAAAGAGATAGCAAATTGAATCGTACTCCATAGGTATAGGATCTTCCCAATGTTTCACAATGCGAACTCGTATGCTTCAAGTACACACATACAATACAATATCAATATCATTGACCGTGATAAAAATCTATGCATATTTTAAACTAAAAGTGTACCAAATATCTAAAGCTGTTTAGTCGTTTTTGCATGTTAGAGTAACAAACATCGAATACTTGCACATTCATAACATTAGTAGGATCGTCTGTTTTAAAAGTTAGTACCCACACTTGTGAAACCGAAGACAGACCTATTATTACCTATTTAGTATTCTGTGGTATTATGTACAATGTTATTTTATCTCTAGTAACTCATCCTTACTAACAACTTTATTTATTAAAGAAACCCTGAAATCACGTTAATAAATATAGGTATTTCATATAATCTAGCAGAGTCAAAATAAAGTTGAACAAAAGAGTTAAAAAAAAACTTTTTTCGCGAGTTACTTTCAGACAACTATAGTGGATCGTAATAGTTAGTTTTTCAAATGGATTAGAGTAATGATAAAAAAACGTTGTTTGTAACTTGTATTTGTTTCATATGTATTCTTCAAACGATTTTTTCTTACTAAAAAATCGTAGACACAGGTGTGTTTCATTAGATATTGTTTGTGACAGAATTTCCACTTTGATCCACATCTTATCTGAATGATTTTCCTTCTGATAGTTGTTAATTTTAAATAAACCACTCAAAAGTGTTAAAAATAGAAAACGTTAATCTATTGAATATTGATTTATCAGGCCAGATATCTTAACACTTTTTTGATATAGTCAAATGTCGAAAAAGCTTTATTTAACTGAACTTATTTCTAATTATTTGGTAATCGACATTTTTTTTCTAATGAGAAGAACCGGTGCAAGAACTTACCAGCTAACAGCAATGTAACGGCGGTAAAACATAGTCTAATGGGATCAATTTGTGACATTTCATACGTTGCTGTTTACAATGTTTACACTAGACGACACAGGCCATGCTAGTGACAGAATAAGACACATTTCCAACCAAAGATCGGAAAGGGTGCGTTGTATACCAAACCGCGCCTTCCAAAGGTTGCATTCGCCAATCTAAATATACCAAACGAATTTGCAATAAGCACTGAACCTTTGAAAACAACCCATCGATGGCACGATAAGCCCATCAGGGTACATTTGAATCAATTCGCCTGTAAACCGGGTCCCGACGACTCACTCTATTTTTGTGCGCGGTTAAGTTTTGCTGAAATTATTAATAAATTCGCGAACGCACGCAACCGTTGTACGACAATCGATAGTCTCGCAATGCCATTTTGATGTTTACTTTTAATTATTTTACCGATAACTTTTTGTTTCACATGTGTTGAATTGCGTAGAAATTAGTAAAAGTCGTTGGCCTCGCCCGAATTCCATTCATTGAATTTAGAACCGATCAAATAGTATTTGTTTGGACGTTAAATTTCGGACACTAAAGTCCAAGTTATTACATATACCTAATACGACAATTAAATTGCTTACAACAAATTTGCAGCTTAGTGTCGGAGGGCAAGATCCACTTCGGGTCACTGAGACAGCGAAGTAAGTAAAACAGATTCGAAATCACGAAGAGATACAAAACAGTCGTGTGAAGTTAAGGTTTAATGTAGGTACAGTCGGGGAACTGGCCGGTTGACCAGTAGTTTTATTCGGGTCCTTATTTTTAAAAGTTATAGACTTATAGAAACCGTCAAAATCATAAATTATTTATTTAACCTTATTACCTCTCGAATTAACTTTTCGCAAAAATACCAAAATACTATACTGGTCAACAGGGAAGTTTCCCGATTGTACCTGCTTAAAAAGCTATTGAGTAAGTACTTAGATTAAAACGGTACATTGCAAAATATTGGAGTGAAAAACTTGTTAGAAGTTTTATCGGCTTTGTCTAGAAACGAATAGATTCGCGAACCCAGTGTTGTCAACACGGGCACGGCAGCCCGTCACGCGACGACGCGCCGGCTCCCGCCCTGGGGATACCTATTAGATTAAATAAATATAATTATCTTGTTAACATAGTATAATTGCATACTAATTCGGTCAAAAATCGGTTTATAATTAACGCCATTTTTATCGAGACTGGTACCTGCATCAAAATCTGAATTGTGTCAAATGTTGAGTACTTTTTTACCAATCTATTATCAAAATCTGAGTGTGTGTGTGTGTACTCTATTGAGCAGCAGGCTGGACATGAATACTGTTAAATATATTATTATATAACCTGAGTTTGTACTTAATTAAACTATTGAAGTTGCTTTCCTTGCTATTGCAAAACTCTGTTCAGACAAACACAAAACAGTGTAGTCAAAAAATTTTTTGTTTGACATCTTTTTTGCTATAGGCATTCGTAAGCGACCAATTGAGGCGTGTAGGCCCAACGGCTCACGAGAGGACATGACGTTTCAAATCTCGGGGTCCGGTGGTGCAGTCGTCAGCGCGCTGCGTAGCGTTGCGTAGTTTTTCCGCTGGCGTCACAGGGTGAGAGCGGCGAAGGTTGCGCCCGTGACCGCGCCCGCCCGTCGGCCGCGCGTGTCGGCCGCTCGCCGCCCGTCGCGCAGTATCGCGTCGCGCTCGCTGAACCTCGGACCTCCACCGAGCGACCAGACCAGACCTCGAGAGGTCGCCATCAGTGACCCGCGCCGCGAGTGATGTGCCCCCGCTGACATGTGCAAGCGGCGAGTGAGTGTTGTGAAATGCGCGAGAGGTGACCGACGGCGCCGGCCCACCGGACCTTAGCCATGTGGACTCTCTTGCTCCCCATACTCACCCTCGTCCACCTAGGCGGTGGGGCAACTTTCGCTCCCAACAAGGAGCTTCTCGAATGCGCGAGGTTCGTTGCAAAATTAAATCAAAATTAACTATCACATTTTATACATCAATTACCGAAATTAATTCATTCGTTCTGGGACCTCGGATGAGCTACGAAAATAATTTAGATGGGCACGCGAAACAACCGTCTGGCCGTCTGGTTTACTATAACAATTATTTTATCTTTGTCGCGATTGGCGGCTGCGAGAGCATCTCCTCTTAATTGGATGAGTTATTTTTGAAAATCACTACATTACACGTCTGCGATAGTTACTTATATTACAGATTAAAAAATTTAAAGACTTTTTAAAAGTAATTTTATCTTGAGTAAATCTATTTTCTTTGTTTGTGGACATTATAAATTGTGTCATAATAGGTTTTTGCTATTTTTGTTTTATAGATAGATAAATCTATCGTTACACCAATCCAGAAACCATAATTCACTTACTAACGTGCAGTAAATTCTTGCAGCCATTATCGAGTTGTAGTATTTATAAATAAGCCATGCACCCACCGCTCACTGGCAGGGTCGTCAGTTTTGGGCCGACGTGCGAGGACAATTTGGCAACTGTACATATTGTTGACAAAAACACCGGTGCAACAAAAATGCGGTATCCTTATAGGTGTTCGTATTTTAAACAACAACTTTTCCATGATCATGAATAATAAATACTGTTGTTTTTGTCAGAACATCCAAAGTGCAAGTGATGCATCAATCATCTTTTAAAAATAATAAAAATGTGTCTAGTTATTTTTGTAAGCTAAACATATAATATACAACGGAATAAAAGGTTTAGTCAATAACTTATTTTAAAATTAAAGCACTTTTCTTGGTGACGTATTTGGCAAAGACACTGCGAACAAACTTATCTAGAAGAAACAGGTTAAAACTGGTTTTTGAAATACAGCCCGGTACGATAAGTCGGCATCAATATAATTGTCTAACGGATATAATTTTCTAGCTAGTTCCGACAATACATTTCAGTTTAGAGTCCATCCAAAATTACTTTTCATTGTGTTCCACAACACTAAAAAGTTTTACTCATAAACGTGCTAATGTACCTAAATATATCAATAGCGTTTGGTCATTAAGAAATTTCGGTTTTTTATAGTACTTACCTATATGATAGTTTTATTTCAGTTTTATTTTTGGGACAAGAAAATCCCTTTTCCAACTAATTCACGATTACTGTCATTTAGAACCTACATTAATATGTGTTTTGTCCACATCAATCTGTCCAAACTGCGTCCACTAAGACTAAATCTTAGCGCCAGAACAACAGAGCCACCAAGGCTGCAACAGACGCAACAGACATCAAATCCGAAGTAAACAATCTACCACATTAAACCTCTAACAACAATAGAAGCCGGGGCCAAAATTAACCCCGTTTATCATTACTGATACCCCAAATAAACCGAGTGCTTACTGTGACAACTGAAATGCCTAACTGTTTCAAATACATATTTTTTTTCATTCTTGTTTATCGTATGAGGATTAGTGGCCAGTTCTGGTGTCAGAGTTTATCAAGCCGCCAAATACACTAACCAATTACTTCATACTTTTTTGACATTTTCAGTCGCAACAACTAAAAAATATCCCACGTTATTTTTTGATATCTGTTTATTTGATGTTTTGATATTGATATCATGTGTCATTTGAAATTTTTACATGTCTGTCTCAATCAGGGCTGCAACAGACGCAACAGACATCTAATCCGTAGTATACAATCTACCACAATAAACCTCTAACTATAATAGAAGCCGGGACCACATTAACCCCGTTTATCACTACTGATACCCCAAATAAACCGAGTGCTTACTGTGACAACTGAAATACCTAACTGTTTCAAAGACATTTGTTTTTAATTCTTACTTGTCGTTTGAGAATTAGTGGCCACATCTGGTGTCAGAGTTTATCAAGCCGCCAAATACACTAACCAATTAGTAAATACTTTTTTGACATTTTCAGTCGCAACAACTAAAAAACATCTGACGTTATTTTTCGATATCCCATTACTTGAGGTTTCGATATTGATATCATATGCCATTTAAATATTTTACATGTCCGTCACAGTAAAGCCTGCAACAGACGCAACAGACATCTAATCCGTAGTAAACAATCTACCACAATAAACCTCTAACAACAATAGAAGCCGGGGCCAAAATTAACCCCGTTTATCACTATTTGCGTCACTGATACCCCAAATAAACCGAGTGCCTAACTGTGACAACTGAAATAACTGTTCCAAATACCTAATGTGCAAGTGCGTCCGTCTCGTCGCGTTGCATAATTGTACGCACTATTTTGACGCATCTGTGACGTAGGTGTTCTCTGTGCAACATTTATTTATTGGTGCAAGTTTATATCATCTCATCTAAAACATCCATATATATTTAATTTGGATCTAAATTTTTTTTATCTTTAAAAGAATGACAATCACAAACACATGTCCGCGGACATGGGACGGATAATTTTCATCTGAGCATTTGTAAATGGGCAATAAAAGTACAAAAACAAAAGCATACCTTAATTTGGGTCGTTAAAAAAATTGTAAATAACATAAAAATTGTGAATAACATAAAAATTGTGAATAACAACGAAAACGTTTATGTTTCGGGCATTAAAATACAAAAATATTCCGTCAACATTGTACAATATAATTTTATGATTACTCAAAACCATTTGCAGAACTCATCATTACGAACAACTATGTGTATGAAATCGCGAAAAGAAATGCAGTTTCGTTCATTTTGGCAGAGTTCAAATAAAATTGTGTATTAAAAAATCATTTAATTATACCTATCCATAATTTATAACTCAAGCAAAATAAAATTCAAATAACACAAAAACAATAAATATAAAATCAGATTATAAATTGTACCTATGCAAAATGAGCTATGAATACATAGTAAAATTTAGTTTAACATTTACAAAAATATACGAGTATCGTTGTAACATTAATTTCATAAACTCTCTTGTTAAAGGGCCATTATCATCCTTATGACTGAATAATACAATTATCAACACATACAAGATGTATATTTATGCCATTAATAAGCTCTTATTATCGTCAGTTCAGCTTACTTGTATAGTAATTTCCGCGAAACGATTCCGCATTTACAGTCGTTACAACAATGAATTTAAAACCTCAACAATTACATACTACTTACTCAAAGATTTTCTAATCCCATAATAATACACGGACGTGACACGGTAGATCAGTATAATGGTATACCATTTAAAAGTTCTCTACACTGCCTATATGTTATATAAGTACCGAACGCTTATGACAAAAAACCTCAATTAAAGTAGAATAAAAAAAATATGAACTCAATACCAAGTGACTTGACAACTTATGCGAAAAGAGATAAATATTTATAATCTTGTAATCTTGGTCAAGGCTTGCTATTACTTATATCTAGATTTTGCTTGCAAATTGTTTCGAATAATCCAATTTAACATCGCGATTTTTGTTAGCGTGCTTACAAAGAACAAAAGACGAGAACAAATTAACTAAGAACAAGCGCCGGCGCCGGCCGCGCAAACGTCACGCAAATTATTATCTTTACATCTGACTAAATTACACGTTTAACATTATTTATTAAGTATCTGCAAAGTAACTGATTTTTCTAGTTCAAATACTAAATTGTAAAACTGGTTGCGGTTACAGCACTTTTGGGGTTTTATGCGCTCAAGAATAAGAAACTTCATTTTTCTAGTTACTTGATTAAAGATCTTAGTAAAGAAAAAAAAATCAATATCATAGAAAGTTATCATGCAACTTTACAAATTATAAAGTTTTGGGATAACTAATAAAACAGTAAAAAACGTAAGTAACAAGTGTCACCTAAATATATGACCCAGTACTAAGCGAAATTAAAGTTTTTCTTTCGATGTTTTAAATAGGAAAAAGATGTTCGTCCGGGTTTTTCCCATATTTATGAAATAACACGGACTTCTAGCCAAATATCATGTTTTTTGGTCCTGAATTTTGATCAAGCTAAATTATGCAATTGATTTGCCTTCATATTTACATCCGTAATAATATTTGCCTTACTAATATTTGCTATCAATTTCAAGTCTATTCGTGAAAGAGATACAAAATCAATGGACAGCTAGCTCTCTAAAAATAAAAGCACCTTAACCTTTAATGATGTTTAATAAATCTTGATTGTGTCTGATAACTATGAGAGTTCCTTTGATACGAGTGGCAAAATTTCGGCAGACGATCTGGCCTGAAGCCAGGGTCGTCACGTGGTATCTCGCCGCGAATGGCTTTTCACACGTACTTAAATATGTACAAACCATTACAAGTCTTGTTTGTATTCAATTTCAAATTATCTATTCATAAGGCTCCGACCTAAATTATGAAACACACAAAAAGTGTTCTTATTATGTAAACACTAATATACAACAACAAACAAAAATATACTAAATAACGAGATAGGAAACTTTTATAATTAAGAAATCAAAATAATAGCCCAAATTATACATTGAAACCGCGAACAGAACTTTTCGTGACATTTTACAAAATTCTGAAAACATGTTCTTTCGACATCAAAGCAACATTTTTACCGCTACTTTTTGGCAAGACCCGAGTATAATTTGATTACTCTGATAAATAAAAAATGGAGAAGACATTACAGTTTTAGTGGCGTCAAGAGCGCGTCATAATATAGTAGGGTTATTTTCTCTTAGGTGCGCTAGTAATAATTTAAGAAAGAAATAAAAATCTGTCTGCTGAATGTCTGCCGATAAAAGCTGTTTGGCGGCAATAGTCGTCGGCCGGGGTTAGATACGCAAATTGATAGAACAAATCTTCACATATTCGAGCTAAAAGGATTGTAATCTCTTTATTGTCTGTTACAGATATTCGAGTATCAAAAATACAAATAAAATGACGATACCTGAAAGAAAGAAATAAATAAATCTAAAATAGAAAAGACATGAAAAAACAAATCCAATATTGAGTTTAAATTATAAATGAAAGCACTTACTTGTAAGACCACAACAATTTTTTGTCTTTTCATTGTCTGGTACCTACTACCTAGTATTCGACGGAAATGCATATCAAAACAACTTTTATTTACTTCATCATACCTGATGTTAAGTAATGATAAGGTTGAAAGTGGAGCCACTCCCGGAATCCTTAACCACTGAACTGAGGAACTGACTAGCTTATCTCTAACCGCCGGCGACCACAACAATGCTGTATTTTTTTGCTATGGCGTCAGACTTAATAAGATGATGGTTGCTAACCAGGCGGACTTACGACAAGTTCTACCACCAACCAAACCGAATACAATGTGTACTCCCACTAGGAATCCAACCCGGGACCTTTGGGTCCGATACCCGATGGTGGTTACCGCTAGACCACTGAGGCGGAGAAAGACAACAATTTCATGTGTGCTGCGTAGTTGCCCTTCGTAATTTTTACGTTTTTTTTACAAACTTTTTCTTATGCTCTTTTAGAAGTGAAAACTTCATTAGCGGCGTTGTGCACATCTGAGTTTAAAATTTTTGGGATGGGTAAAAAATGTTAAAGTCGCGTCAGCACACGTGACCCTGATCGAAAATTCGTAAGACCATTTACCGTTGACCTATTTCAAATTGCACAAAGATCTACGTATATTAGTTAATAACAACCATTATATAAAGATCTCTTATTACTACCAACTTTCATATTGATGCCAGGTCAGTTTCAATTTCAAGGGAGGAATGTTCTTTTCTTTCATTACAACGCTACCTAGATATAAGATAGCCACTAAGTTTTTGATACTTGATGACATTGAGTTGGTGCCTTGAGAGATAATTAGAGTTTCATACTACGGTACTAGATGGCGTTTATATTGTAGATTCATTATTCTTATATAACTGTTGTATTTATAATTAAATTGATTATTTTAAAGTTTTTATTATTTTAAGCGGTTTTCACTTCTGTCGGCACTTCCGGAGTGCAACCCGTTGTTTTCTCGACCGATTCTAACATAAAACCTTAGGACTATAACAGCAGCGGCTTTGTTCTATAATGCGTGTTTTCGTTTTTACATTTCCGTTATGGGCCTGCGTACAAATAACACGCACCTACAGTAGAGTTTGCAATATGTAAGCAGCAGATGTTGCGCGATATAATAAAAATATGCAAATAAACAGGAACAACAATGACATTTCTGTAAATAGATTTCTAGAAACTTTTCTTTATACTTTTGTCTAAATTTGTAATTTATTGTAATAAAGCGGAAAAGTAACGAACAGTATATCAAACTGCTAATTACTGAAGGAAATGATATGACATTTTCCGTGCCAGAGATCAGAAAAGTGCGTGATGTGGAAACATGAAAAATTACTATGTCTAGTTAGTTCACCATGAAATCGCGTGTGAAATACTCTTCGGTGCGACGAATTTGCACGTTCACGATAAGTAATACTTTTGCGATTATAAACTACCAATATATTGCTTATCGGAATTTTCTTTATTCTTTAATACTGTGAGATAAGTATTAATCTTTTCGCAATCTTACTAAGGCCAAAAACCCTATCATTTTTCAATAGGATTGAGAAATGACAACACCATTGCCTTGGGAATCCTTGGGAGTGCATTGGGCCGGATTCCCAAGGATGCGGGTTCGAATCCCATCAGGGCGAAATGAGACAAGTTACTTTTTTCTAGAATATTTTCTTATTTAATATCCCTAGGATTAAAAAAAAAATATTTATATAATTATTCTGCGACTTGTACTATTCTCAATGGACCCAAGCATTTGAAATACAAAAACTAAAAAATATGGAGCAGTCAGCATACAACAAATAAATACAATGAAAACAATAAAAATTACACACAACCCTAAAACAAAGCAATTAAGGAAAACTGCACTTTTTCTAAGAAGTACAATATATGGCTGCTTTATTAGCATGTTAGTGGAAATGGATGACCTAGAACTATACTGGAGCAGTTTCCCCTTCGACGCATTCGTGCCCTGCAAAAGACATGCGACTTAGGTTTCTTAATTGCAACTTGAACTAATAGCTACGTGGACAAGGTTAATATGAACTTGATGTAAAACCATTAGTTCTTGGTGGATATTAAAGTCATAACACTATAAAGTTTAGAAAATATAGTATTTTTATGTTTTTTTCTAACAAGTTTTCCGCCCGTGTGGAATTTGAAACACTAGTCCGTACGATTATTCAAACATTTTGTTTTAAAATAAAACAATTTTTACGGATTTAATTGCACTATATATTTCACCGTTAAAACATTACTTTTGGATTTGGTGTAACTTTAGGGTTTTTGAGCTGCCTGACGTTTCGACCCTCGAATGACTCGGAGTCATTTTCTCAGGTTATCGTTATTTATTTCTATGAATAGTGCGCGAAGAAACTTAAGATCACATTTTCTTTTTAACAAACCATGTTTTTTTTTTAACATACACATAAGGAATTAGTTATTTTGTGTTAATGCAATGTCTGTATTTAAAAAAAAACATCCAAGTACGTGTAGGGCCACGATAAGACGTAACCATTGAAGTTTGTGATATACTATGAAAATGTTAGTATGGGAAAAGCAATTTCTTTGACATTCTTCAGACAATTTCAAAAGTAAACATCCACTATAGTCTCAAGTTTACAGCAGTAAATTTTATATACAAACACATTTATCTCCTTACATATAGCGTTCAATCGTAACTTATAAGGTATTTATAACGCTAAACGCTAAGCTGAGGCTTTTCTATAATCCTTTCAATAGAAAGACCTTTACATATAATTGTATTACTTTAACATGCCACGGCTGCGCATCTCTTATATAACACTTTAGTTCTATATATAGGTTTGTAAACACAACAATATGTTCTACTATGTTATCGGTGTACTCGTAAGAATATTAAGGATACCACTGAACCTTATTGAATTTTAAGCCCGTAGTGTTTTATTGTCATGCTTCCACATGAAAATCAAATTAAAAAAAAACAACACGGCATCAAACACAGCAATAGCTTTTAGATATATCATATCATATATGTTTTGGGAAATATTGGTACTAATAATGTAAGTTGTTATGTATTCTAAAACTTGAAATAAGGTAATAAATAAACAAAATGTTCTGAAGTAGATGTTAGCATGGTAAGGTAACAAACAGAGCCATATTCTCATCCATAACAGTAAAGACTGTGGAATATGAAATTGAATTAAAATATTAAAATTGCATTAAAGTGAGAGGAGCTCGGTGGGGCGCAGTGGTTCGTACGCTGGGCCTGCGATCGTAGTCGTAAAGCCATGCAACGGTCGGTCACAAGATGGGTGACCAAAAATTTAGTATTTCGAGCTCCTCGTTAAGCCGTTTGTCCCAGTTGTATTTGCAGTCGTTAAAACCCACCAATCCGGATAGGGCCTGCGTGGTGGGTTAGGTAGGGCCCGTTTTCCTTATCCATCCATAAGAAGGCCATGCCCCAGCTGTGGCCCCACATTAAAATGGCTGATGACGAGAGGAGTTTGATGGCGCAGTGAAACTCGCGCTCAGTCTGCGATTTTCGCAACGGTTGGTCGCGGAATGTATGGCCAAAAATTTACTTGATCGAGATCCTCCGTGCTTCTTTGGTCCCGGCTGCATTGCAGTCATTAACGACCACCAAACATAGAGCCCGCGTGGTGGGACACGGCTCATTCTCCTAAGCCATCTAAAAGGAAAGCCAGCCAGCCCAGCCGTTTAAATAATAGGCCTTTACCTATCAAATTGCCGATTTTTAGGGTTCCGTACCTCAAAAGGAAAAAACGGAACCCTTATAGGATCACTTCGTTGTCCGTCCGTCCGTCTGTTAAGACCGTTTTTCTCAGGAACACGTGAAGGTATCGAACTGAAATTTATATCTAATACTCAGGTTTACTGTCCCTTGGAGCTGTGAAAAAAACAAACTTCTAAGCCAAAGCAATCAAACGATACAGCCGTTTATGCTGCAAATTTCCGCAAATTTTCGAAACGCGCACGGGAATCAAAACCTACAGGGTACTTCCCGTGAACTTAGAATCTTGAAATTTGGTACGAAGTAACGTCTTATAGTACAGATAAGTAAAAACCGTAAATTTTTTGTTACATCATATAATAAAATATATTTTACGGAACCCTCGGTGCGCGAGTCCGACTCGCACTTTGCCGATTTTTTTTCTTAAATTTCTAGATATATTTACTACCACTATAATTAAGTTTATTTTGTTTCTTATTTGATAAAAAAATCCTCGAAAGTTACTAATATTTTGTTACTAAAAATGCCAACTCCATTTTATATAATTTATAAGATACTTATTATTTTTAACATTGTTTTTACTTGACTAATTGCTTATACTTCATATAATGCATTAGCATTAGCAGTAGAAATTGTAACAAAAACTGTTACTATGGAAAACGAACTTTCTTTGAAATTCTTCCTACAAATCGGCAATATCATAGGTAAGATAAATGAGACCTAATACTCGTAGTCGCTGATGAATTTCATCAGAAGTAAAATATTTGAAACGCAGCGAAGTGGGTCGACAAGTTATTTAATAAATCCTAATCCTAACTAATATTATAAATGCGAAAGTGTGTTTGTTTGTCTTTCCTTCACGCCCGAACTAAGCAACCAATCATCTTGACTTTTGGCATAGAGTTAGCTGAACAGACGGAGTAACATAAACTTTTTTCCCGACATTCCCACGGGAACCGCGCGGGTGAAACCACGGGCGGAAGTTAGTAAAGAATATATTGAAGTTACAATAAAAACATTTTATAAAAAAAAATCAAACCGACTTCAAAAAGTAAAAAATAAAACTTTTGGAGTCGGTGCCAGCCAGGGCATTCTACATTGCACTTCTATTAACTATATATTTTTTTGGCCTTAGCTAGCTAGCACCGACTCCAAAAGTTTTATTTTTTACTTTTTGAAGTCGGTTTGAATTTTTTTTATAAAATGTTTTTATTTCAGATTTTTTAGTTACATCATGTGCCGTTACTTACACTAAAAATCAGCCCATACACAACAATGCCATCTAGGTAAACGACAACTTGCCAAAAGGAAAAAACTACTAGCCAGATCTTCGTAAAAATTATATGGGACCACACATAAACCATTTTCTTTCAGATAAAAAAATAATTATAAAAATCTGTTAACAACTGGCGAAGTTATAGTAGAACATACCTACATAAAAAAAATAAAAAAAATACAGTCGAATTGAGAACCTCCTCCTTTTTTGAAAATTGAGGATCATTGCATCAAGTCTTCATAAATGAATTAAAGAATAAAGTAGTTTTTGTTAAATTGTAGCCAAGGGCCACGGCTATATACACCGTAAGCAATACGTATGATTAAGGTGTGGTAGTAATGAATACTTGTAAGAAGCTATTATCAGAATGGAACTATATTTGCCCACCCACAATATAAGTAGTTATGTGATAATTATACCTATATATACTAAAGCATAAGTGCTCGTGCATAGTGTATACCAATACCAATAACTCGAAGTTAGTCGTGATTTCCTAAGTGGGAAGCCATCTCAAGTCAAACTATGGTTCAACAATTATAAGTTTTCAGCTTTTGAGTACCTACCCGATAAACCCGGTTACAATCGTTATTTCTGATTTTCTGATTCTTTGGGTATTCTTATTATGGGATCAAGTCTATGGTCACAAAAATAATTTTAGCTATTTCACACATTTCAATACGTATTTCACATTTGTAAAGATCGTCTGAAAAACTAGAGAATCATGTTGTATAGTGCTAAAGAGAAGATATACCTATTGACAAGAGCAAGTAAAACAAATCTATAGACGAATCGCTTCAAGTGTATTATCCATTGGTCCCCATTCGTAGCATGTGCTACGAAAGTTTGGTTACTACGAAGGCTACGAGGCTACGAATATTACTTTTTTACTTGAGTGAAAGTAATAAACAAATGTGGAATTAGAGAATAATCAAATGATATCCAATTTTGAATTGTATGGTTCTGAGTTAACATCTTCGAACTTTAAAACACTGTTTTCCCAAATTACATCCATTTATTTTGTATTTGTATTCCTATAATAATAAATATGTATTTGCAGTTGATAATTTGTCTTTTAGGGTTCCGAACCTTTAAAGAAAAAAAATTAACCCTTATTATTATTACTTATTTAATTCAGAAAAATTCCATAGATTTGTGAGTATCAAAAAGAAACTTTATTTACTAAAATTTCAACTAAAATTTTTAACTAAAATTTCAAGTTGATACCTCCACGCGTTGTTTAGATAAACGAAGACAGACAAACTGACGGACGGACGGACAGACGGACAACAAAGTGATCCTATAACAGCCTTCTGTCTGTGATTGCTGACCGCTGCGACGGTCCTATACTAAAATACTGGGTCACCGTACACATGCCCCTGATGGTGACTCAGAAATAATAACAATAAGAAAATTTATTTATTTATCTTTATTACTAACATAGCTAAAGCTATGTTGACCCAGTATTTTAGTAAATAGTAATAAATAAATGCAGGTCAATAGTCTGTTAAAGGGGTAAAAATATCAAACTTGTAAATAAACATGAACAAAAGATAGGACCGTTTATGTCGCAAAAACGTAGATTTCTACACTCTCAAAGGTATCAAAATTCATAGGGTACTTCCTGTTGACCTATAACTATGAAATTTGGCAAGTAATATCGTCTTTTACTACGAATACAGGAAAAAATCTAAAAACTATATATTTGTAATTCGTAAAAATATGTCATTAGCTTCGAAAACTGAATTTTAGAAAAAACTCGGGAACTCGTGGAGGTATCGAATTGATATTAAAATCATATATTCACGTTAATAATCTCTTGAAGCTGTGAAAAAATGAAACTTCAAAATTAACGTAAAAAGGTAAGGCCATTTATGAAGCAAAAACGTATACTTCAACACTCTCAAAGGAATCAAAGTTCATAGGGTACTTCCTGTTGACCTGGAACTGTGAAAATTAGCAAGTAATATCGTGTTTTACTACAAATAAAGGAAAAATCTGAAAACTAGATATTTGTAATAAAATCATAATTTTTTTTGTCTTAAATTTTAGAAACTGAATTTCCCGAAAACTTCGGTAATAACTGCGAGACTCCTGAACTAATCATAATACTATGTACCTAAATACCTACAAATTTGTGCGTTACCCTCGGTGGGCGAGTCCGACTCGCACTTATCCGGTTTTTTTTGTATCTTATCTATTACAATTTAATAAAAAGGTTTTGAAAAAGGGTGCACCAAAGGTTGTAGTTTGAATATTGGGCAAATAGCACTGTACACTGTCTTTAACTATTTGGGATTCCAACCAATTAACAAACAATCCATCTTTGGATCTATATAATTTTAGAACGAGTATAATCGTACATATACATGTCGTAGGATGATTTGATAAATAGAATTTTCGCAAAAATGTTAGGGATATTGTGAAAACACGGATAATTAGACAATGTGTTGACATTTTTCAATCTTACTGAAAAACGATAGGGTGTTTGCAGAAATACGGGTTGCATTAGTACCATTGGATATTCTTCACTCTGATTGGCGTTATTTTTGCTTGCTTGCTAACTCTTATTCTTATTGGTTCACCACGTGAAAGAATGGATTGACATTTGAAACGTCAAGTCGTCAATCAATCTAAGAAGATGTTGTTTTGGACGGTCCGACCAACCAATCAGTGTTCTTATTTCGTAATAGCCAGCGATTCATTTCGCAATCTTACTAAAGCAACCCGTTTTTTTTGCAAAAAAAACCCTATCTGTTTTCAGTAGCTCAATCCTACTAACACAACACCATTATCTAATTAATCGAGTTTTCGCAAGATTCGTAGGATTTTCGCAAAACATCGATTTATCTAATTAGCCTGTGACGACATACATAAAATGCTAGAAAAATACTAAAAAAGCTCATCTCACAAGTCCCGTCTGAGTAAATTGTAAGTCGATTTTGTATACCTAGTAATTTTCTAGTTATTTATCTTATAAAATAACATTGTAAATGCATAAAGAAAAAATCCTAAAAATAACTAATATTATAAAATGCTAAAGTGTGTTTGTTTGTCCTTCCTTCACGCCCTAATTAAGGTACCAATCAACATAATTTTTGGCATAGAGTTAGATGAAAGGACGGAAAGTAACATAGGCTACATTTTATCCCGATATTCCCACGGGAACGGGAACCACGCGCGTGAAACCGAGGGCGGAAGCTGGTCCTAAATAAATATACATATAAATCCCGGTGTCTAATGAATCTTAACTTTCTTCCAGCCAGATCCTGTACATGGACCAGCATATCTACCAGATCCCCACAGACTACAATAGGAACATTCCACCTGGTAAGATCCTTTACATATAAAAAAACCGGCCAAGTGCGAGTCAGACTTGCGCACGAAGGGTTCCGATCCATTATCTATACAACATTAAACACTACATGAAATACGGCAAAAAAAACACGTTTGTTGTATGGGACTACTTAATTTTTTTTTTTTTTTGTTTTTGTTGTTATAGCGGCAACAGAAATACATACTCGTAAGTTTTCCGTGCTAGGCCTACTGTTGTATAACTGTAAGACTCTAAAATTGTCTGCGATAACTTAGTTGCAAATTCAAACTGCAGGAATAACGTTTAGGAAGCCTTACTTGTGGCCACTTAAAATGTTAAAACTTCATAAATAAGGATTAAATGAAATTAGCCACAACTGGAGTTTAGCGTAATCATCAAACATCAATATGAGCTATATTGATGTTTGATTACAATCCCTATCACATGTACACATATATTATGATTATAAGGGAACCTTAACCTTGCTTGGTTATTTACGGAAAAGCATACCCGTATATGCATATAACAATTAAACTATATTTAGGTTTAAACATTTAATTATTAGTTATTATATCGGCAAGGTCTATGCCCGCACTTCTTACTAAGATGTCCTTTAAATTCAATTTGCACTATCGTTATCAGAAATAACTCTGTAGTACTTTGTTACCCTATTAGTTGGTTGGAATGCGGATTATAGAATCTTACTAAAACAATCATCATCAAAATTTAAGAAAATTGGCAAAAAATTGCATAGACACTATGATAGTTTGGCAATAAAAATAATATTTCAAATAGTTTTAAAGACAAAACGTTCTAAACGCCTGTTTCTTATAGTGAGTGTCTACATGTCATTCAGTACGACACGTATTACACAAAACGATCCAATCGACATAAAATAGATTTGGAGATTTATGCCAATGAAGTTAGAAGTCTGTTTATTCTAAGAACAGCCACGAGCAATGAGATGTACAATACACTTCGCATCCTTATCGCATCGACGCACACGGAAACAAAGCTATCTCTGTCCACAAATGTCATTCAATATTGTAATGAGACAAGGTTGCTTAGGGTTTCAATCTCATTGCACGTGACTGTACATTGAGCGTGACTTTTTTATGGATTTTTACCTGCATCTTTTTTATACTTATCAAAAAAATATATAAATTTAGAAACTGAAAAACCCGCCAAGTCAAGTAAAAAGATGGAAACAAGATCAAATATAAAAATATTTTATTGAACATAAAAACATGCAGTCGGAGGCATAGAATTTAAAAATAAGTCGAATAATTCATCAAGTTATGCCTGCGACTGTATGTTAGTATGTTTAACAAAATATTTTTATAGTTGATCTTGTTTTACTTTTTTTGAAATCTTTAAGCCCAGCTCTTTAATTTGATACCCATATTGGAGAATACAAAAAAAGTATATTTTTTTCTTTACAAATAATAGCATCTCGCAGTCGCTATGTAGGTTTTTTAACATCACTAACTTAAGAACACTTGGGCTGTCAAGACAAATCTAACGATATCTTAATAATCGAAATCCGTTCAGCCGTTTTAGAGATAAGATGTAACTATATATATAATACGGCAGTGAAGCCGCTTCTCCTCCTAAACTAAAAGTCGCACAATCAAGTGCAATACACCGTTAGAAAGGTATTTGTCTGAAGTGGTCGGATAAGTCGAGAAATTTAGCAAAAACTCAAATAAAAAAAAATAAAAAAAATAAAAATTTTGAATGTTATTATGTGTTTTTTGCGCATTATGCGCACACGGGTTGCTCGTAAAGAATATTACATATAAACAAACAAACAAACATACAAGATACGCGCGAAAAACATAACCCTTCCTTTACAGTCGGGTAAAAACTACGATTATAAGACCCGTCTGGTATACATACGAGTACCGAACTCAATTTGGAAAAAATGTGAATCGGTTCCTTTTTGCATAACTACGTAACTCTACGATCTTTAAGACAGCACAGATGTTAGATTTATGAAATTTTGTTTTTTATCTGTAAAAGCAGCTTTCTCGGTAGTCGATTCAGTAAGTCTGAGTTCTGCGGCAATCTGTACTATATACATAGCTATTGATTTAAGTGAGTTGCTATTTATAGTGGACCGGTCCACTGATAGGGCTGAGTAACCAAAAGCTATCCACTCATGGACGGACGTTACTCAGCACCATCGGACACCTGTCAGTCATTAGTCAACCCGCGGACAGAGGCGATGCATATGCATTTTTTTTTTCAAATAAGTTTTGTAATCTGGATATCTAAGCTCAGAGTAAACATTGGAAATTGGCCGTGGTGTAACTTGATTTTAACTGTTAGAAATCGTCCTCTCTTCTGTATCGAAAGAAAGACTTACAACAGAAAAGTTTTTTTAATCCTGACAAGTTGTCAAGGCTATTTTGTTGGTCCGTAGAACAAAATAGTAACTAAGACAATTCAACATGAATAATCACACTTTGTTAGGGACGTTGTGGTAAATGTAAAGCTTAGTGAAAATTTCCAAAAAGATTTACACAAAATTTTCGGTAATAGTATCCGGGTCAACATTTATTTAGGATACTTTTTTATCGACTACTTTTTTTCGCTAAGACTATTTCCATGTGAAAATATAACACTCCTGACGACATACTTACCTGAGTTTTGTTACTTTATAAATTACGTCCTTCATTTATAGTAACTTTAAATAAAATAGAATGAAACATAACCAGTAAATCGACTGCAAATAGTATCGTGTTGGTCAGACGCCAATGGATACGGGAGATGATAATCTTCATCGATTGATTTGTTTATTTCTAATATTAGTTTGAGAGAACGTGTTGCATTAAATGCAGAACGTAGATATAGCTAATAGATAGATAAACTGACTGACTGACATAACCAACGAACTAAATAATATTCCAAAGCATAGTCGTAGATTGGAACAGAGGGATACAAAGAGCTACCCTTTATTCAATTATATTTAACAGTATGTAGAATTGTACAGACGCTTACCATAAGATGACTAACCAAAAAGTGTGAAAAGAATATTGGAAAATTCCAATGCTAGAAATGTATAGATGGATAGAGTATATAAGTACGAACAATAGTTACTGAGACAGTACATTTCTAAACCGTAGGTATATCCATTCCGAGATAAATGCACCTATTCATCACCATTATGTCATATATTTATCTTATAATAAGAATCAAAGTTTAGCGTGTCTGTACATTACTTGGCTGTGCAAAAAAAATTGATAGGGAGAACAGACAAAAAATCAAAAAATTATAGAAATCATTTTTAGATTTTTGTCCGTCTGTCTGTATGTATGTGTGTATAAACACACATACATACAGACAGACGGACAATAATCTATCTTATATAAATGAGCATCACACCAAAACCACTGATCTAAGTCCACAGAATTGTATATATGTTTAAAATCCGTATCTCAAGTTACCGTATAGGCTTTATTTTATGAAAATCCGTCAAATCTATCAAAAGTAATTACATTTTAAAGAGAGGACGGTCGGAGAAATTTATATTGTGACGCGCGTATGCAGAAGGCAATGTTGGAATTTACGCGTCGTCGTTCAGGTTTTGGATGCTTAGCAACAGTTGTCGATTTTAATTCTTGATAAATATATTTTGACGTCATTTTTTACTATCTTTATAACTCTATTTTCATTTAAATATTTAGTATTAAGTGTAAGTACATGTTGAGTCGAAGTACGTCGTCCAGTAGTGTGCCGTTGCTCGTGTGCCCCATCTGCGCCGATCATAAACTTTATAAAGGTGAACGTGGTTTGGCAATTCACTCCAGCCGCCGCCACGTCCCTCGTACGACCCTTGCGATACCGCTGTCTCCATCGCAGCCGCCGACACTCTCTCAGCAGTTGGCCATAGGCACGGATGGAGCACATAGCACAAATCTCTGTAAGAGGCTAGCACATCTTAAGCACACTGTCAAAATTGTTTGTAGGATCCCAAGAGGTGCGCGTGCTTCTGTAGCTCACAGCCTCTCTGAGTGTATAGCCAGGGTAGTCGCTGAAAACACTGCCGACAGTTGGGAAAGACTTCTGACATTTTCCTATTCAACTCTCCATGTAGACAACAGTTCAAACAAATCTTTAACAGCAAAACTTAAACAAAATACCGTTGACAACAGTTCCCCAATTTTTTACCCAATTCCCCATCCACGGATTCAAGAATCAGCCTTTAACTTTAACCTGATTGAAAGGAAAGTGTCAGATGGCAATATCAAGAGTGCAGCAAAATTGCTATTTACTAGTGACACTTTGGCTACAGACTCCCCCGATACGCTGGCTGCCCTAAAATACAAACACCCGTTACCCTTAACAACTTCGCAACTTCCTGGCCCTTGCACACAGTCAGCACTAGCAGTTGATGAGGAGACTACTTTGGACGGTATTAACTCCTTCCCGAACGGTTCTGCCGGCGGGCTAGATGGTCTCACACCACAACATCTCAAAGACCTTACGGGCCCCTTTGTTGGTGCTGAGGGGAATAGACTAGTAAGCAATCTCACCGCCCTAATTAATTTAATGCTTTCAGGTAAAGTGCCCGCAGACATTACGCCCGTGGTTTATGGCGCTAATCTGGTAGCATTGACTAAGAAGGATGGTGGGATCCGCCCGATCGCCGTCGGTAGTACCGTTCGGCGATTAGCATCGAAACTTTGCTGCCGTGAGTTGCACGAAGAATTCCAAAAGAGGTTCCGTCCTCATCAACTGGGTTTCGGGGTTAGAGGAGGTTGTGAGGCAGCGGTTCATGCAGCCCGCACTTTTCTTCATACAAAAAATTATGATGTTTTCGTTAAAATTGATGTAAAAAATGCTTTTAACTCGGTGGACAGAGGCGCCCTTCTTAGGCAAATAGAAAAAGAAGTGCCCTCTATCTACCAATATATGTGGCAATGTTATGGCTCCCCTTCAAAATTGATGTTTGGTCAAAATGAAATAGATTCATGTGTGGGCTGCCAACAGGGTGATCCGCTCGGCCCTGCCATATTTAGTTTGGCTATTCAACCCATCATTTCCACTCTAAAATCAAAGTTCAACCTTTGGTACTTAGATGACGGCACTTTGGGAGGGGATTTGTCTTCCGTACTGCATGACATGGACTACATAAAACAGCATTTTTTAAATATTGGTTTATGTCTAAATTTCAATAAATGTGAACTCTTCGTATCTGACGGTATGTCCCCTAATATAATCCCACAAGTAATAAAACAGTTTGAATTCATAGCTCCTAATATATCAGTACAAACAAAGGTGTCTCTAACGCTATTGGGGGCTCCTTTGTTTGTGGAGGCAATCCCCTCATTAGTAAATTCAAAATTAGACAATTTCAGCAAATTTGCATCTCGGCTCCATGGGTTGAAGCCACACATAGCTTTTTACATTCTTCGGCTTTGTCTTTTCACTCCAAAATTCTTGTATATCTTACGCTGTTCCCCTCTTTGGAAATTCCCCTTGATCACAAAATCTATTGATGAGGTATTAAAAATTACAATTTGCAAAATCCTAAATTTACAACTTGAAGATCGCCAGTGGGAACAAGCCACTCTTCCAATTAGATATGGCGGGCTGGGCCTACGCACAACCTCTAGTGTCGCACTCCCTGCTTTCCTGTCCTCGGCTTACAGCACCTTCTCACTCATCAGCGAGTTATTAAACTGCCCTACACTCGTTGATGGAGAGGTGTCATGCTTGTCGGAGGCCAGATCTGCCTGGAGTGCTACATTCCCGGAAGAGGATTGTCCCTTGGAACTGGGACACCAGAGCGCTTGGGAGTCACCAGCTCTCACTAAAACTCACGCAGAGCTTCTGGCTACATGTCCGGATGACACAGACCGAGCCCGATTCTTAGCAGTCTCGGAAAAAGAATCCGGACATTGGCTTCACGCTCTTCCCTCCCACAACCTAGGTACCATCCTTGATCCCGCTACCCTTCGCATTTCGATTTGTCTACGCTTGGGTGCTAAGTTGTGCGAACCTCATCACTGTCCGTGTGGCAAAGATGTGGATCAGTTCGGACGCCATGGGCTGACTTGCGTCAAGAGCGCCGGTCGCGCATATCGGCATGGTGCTATTAATGATTTAATTAAGCGAGCTCTCGGCACTGCTTCGATCCCATCATCTCTGGAACCTTGTGGTTTATTCAGGGATGATGGTAAAAGACCCGATGGTGCGACCTTAGTGCCCTGGTGCTTGGGGCGTACCCTTATGTGGGATGCAACCTGTGTAGACACCTTAGGTCATTCCCATATACGTGGTACATCCTCAAGAGCTGGAGCCGCTGCGGAGCAAGCACAGTTCCTCAAGCGCCGCAAATATTCGTCGCTCTCAGTAAGCCATGAATTTGCGGCGCTTGCCGTAGAGACAATGGGCCCTTGGTCGTCTGACACCAAAAAGTTTATTAAAGATCTTTCCATAAAACTGGTCCACGCCTCAAGAGACCTGAGAGCTGGTGCCTATCTTGCCCAGCGGCTGAGTCTTTGCATTCAGCGGGGCAACAGCGTCAGTGTTCTCGGTACTATGCCACGCGGCTGTGAGTTGGACGGCGTATTTTTGTTATAGTATAGTTATAGTATAAGATTTTATATTTAACGGTTTCTTGTTTTTCTACTCATTTGTAAATAAATTGCCTTTTTGACGTAATTAACTACATTATTTTTGCTTGATTTTATTACTTAAGCGGTATGACGTGTATGAAAGATGGCGTTGTATGTATATTTTGTCGTTATTTCTAAAAAATTTAGTTCTTTTATAAATTTTTAAGCGACTTCAAAAATAGAAGGAGTTTATCAATGCGTCACGAATACAACTGGTATTTTTATGTAGTCAATAGCAAGTCAGGCTTTATACTTTGTGCTTGAGATTGCCCTTTACCTATGTCGATAATTTTAGATGCGGTTTTCGTAATATAAGTTCTAACATTATTACACAAGTTTGTCCCATTTTTTATATTTCAGTACCCATGCACAGATTGAACAGTCGTCATTAATTTTTATGTCCCCACTGCAGGGGCACTGGTCTTCCTTATAATAAATAAGGAAGGATAAATCATAAGACAAGGAGACTGGGTCATGACATGATCCGCCATGCGGGCACAATGCGGATTGGTGGGTTTTCATGACCGCAAATACAGCCGGGACCAACGGTTTAACATGCCTTCCGAAGCACGAAAGAGATAGTAAATTTTTGGTCACCTATCCCGTGACCGACCATTGCGAAACTAAATCGTAGGCCGAGCGCGCGAACCACTGCGCCTCCTCATATCGTACCTACAGTACTGTAGTCTTCAGAAAATCTTGACAACGCTGTCGATTTCGTTGCTTTTAAAATTATTTGAATTTAATAATGACTGACCTTAACTTTAACTACTTACTTAAGTACGTTAGTAGCACGGTGGCACCAACTCTAGCGTATTTTTTGTAAATGGATTTTTGACATGGCCGTCATAACCTTTTTTTCTTACTAAGACAGGCCTCAGCACTTTAAATGGCTAATAACGAATCGAAATGTAGGTATTACATTAAGGGTCGGTTTCACCAACTACTGCTGAGTTATGGATAGCTTATGTGGCATATAATTTGTAATTTTTTTATACAACAAATTGTCAAAAGATCTGGCAATTAAACTATCCAGAACTTATTAGTCAGTAAGTGGTTAAACCGACCCGTATAGTTGTTTTGTTCTGTGGATAGAGCAAATGTACTAATACTAATGGATTCTAGGACGGTAACGAAATGCCGCCGTCTCCCCTCGAAAGGTAGGTATAATGATAACTATCATTATTATTTTATTATTATCATATAATATATTGTACAAATGATCGGCCATTCCTATAAGTCAGATAAATGCTGAAGTTGATATATTCCATCAAACGCTCAAATCATTAATTTTATATTTGAAGTCTTCCAACTAGGTCCCGTTAATTTCTTTTTTTATTATTGTATTCATTTTTTAACTAATATAGATCAATGTTGTGCACAATAAAATTGTTATTGGTTCCAAACTAACATTTATTTCTAGTGTTAGTGGATTGTATGTGTAAATCTAAGTTTGTGGACTGTTATTGTGTCTAAATAAATAAATGAAATTGCAAAAAGATAGTTATTTTTAACCTAAATCTACAAATGAAAGTGATGAATGCTGCATTTATCTCGGAATAGATATTTGAAATGTACTGTCTCAGTAACTAGTGTTCGTCCTAAAAAACATATCCATTTAATAAGGTCTGAATGGAGTGCAGGCATTTTTGAAAAGGCGCCATAACTAGGCAGCCCTCTCATGTTTAAAAAGCCCCCATAAACATACCTGACCTAGGAATGGGTAGATAAAACAAAATGAAAAATCAAAACTTGACGCAGCCCAATTGGTTTTTCAGTGGATAAAAAATAATTTTTGAAGCGTTCGTGGTGACGCTTGACAGACTGATCGCATTCGATCACGTTCGGGTGTCGAATGGGTGTTTACAACTGAGCGCTTCCGTGCTTCGGAGGGCACAATAAACCGTCGGTCGCTCCCGGCAGCTGTTAGTCAAATCAGAGGCTTTATAGGCGGCTTGATAAACTGACACCAGTGGTGGCAACAATCATACGATAAGAAAGATTATGGTCAAAATAGTAAAAAGTTTAGAATTATGATCCAAAGTCTTCATTTTTAATGACAAAATAAGAGAGCGTATGAAATAATATAATGAAGATTGAATTTAGGCCTGAAATAGATAAAATGATTTGCCCAGTTAAGAGTACCTAGGTATGTTTCAAAAAATAGATTCATGTGATGGACATCGGAAATTTACAATCGTGACATTGACGACTTCCGGCGACGATGGTGTTTAAAAAGTTGATGGGTAAACGAATATTGGTCCAACAATAATAGATTAAAAACCTAAGATGTTATTTTGCTACACCTATTTATATTATTATGGGGTGGGGATCACGGTATATGTTTATCATACCACGGACACCACGGTCACTGTTTTGTAAAAAATGTGCCTAATACATGTGCAAAGAAATCGCAAATCAGTGGCGTTATTTCATACAAACATACTTCGCGGCGTAATAGATAAAAAAGTATTAGTATTTCTGTGAAGATTTGTGTGTGGATAGTGAGGTCAAATGTTCAACAAAGCAATTAACAACTAAAAAAACTTCTTGATTTCCTATATTTTTAGTGAACCTAATGTTTAATTTCGATTTCATATAAAGTTGTAGGAAACCGGATTGAGTCAAGTCGTTTTTCTTACTTTGCTCGTTTTCTTGAATTTTCGGGACTTTTATTCGTAAGTCGAGTATTCGGCTCCTACATAGATTTTTTTGCATAAATGTTGTCACCATAATAATTACTAATCATAACATTGGCATATCAATCTTTATCACAAAATATATTTCAAATAATTTAATGTTAAAAGCATACAATGTATACATGCAATGCATTCAAATGCAAAGCAAGCATGGAATCAAGCACGCAAGCAAACATACAAGCAAGCATGCAAGCATGCAAGCAAGCATGCACGCCAGCATGCAAGCAAAGCAAGCCTGCAAAGTAAGCATGCAAGCACATGCAAGCATACAAGCATACATATGGAAAATACACGTGTCCGGCGCTGCGGGAAGTGCAGCCCCTTCGCCTTTGCGTATCAAAACACAGATACCGCGATTGGCTACGCAGCTTCGGCTTGCTGCGTTTTGCTACGGCGGGTAGGGGCTGCTCTCCCTCCGCACCTCCGGGCCCTAAATTGCACTCTAGTGTTTTGGGCATACAAATACCACGGCAAGGTGACCACGGCAGGTCGGGATCGGGACATAATTCCCTACCAAACACACTAACTTAAATATAAACTTTCACTCTTAATTGTTGATGGTTATAGACAATATAGTTATGGATAAGTCCATTATGCATTTCGTATTTTATGATAAGACATAGGTATAACAATTATGCCCTTTAATTTTATTGTCATTTAAATTATGTTAAAGGAAATTAGAGTAAGTAAGACTTACGCTGATGAAACCATTATGCGTTCAAAAATGCTTATCATAATTTATGCGAAAAGACTACATGCCAAAACTGTTATGTCAAACGACATTATAATTAAAAACATTATGCGACCGAAAGGGTACCCTACATTTTCACATAACTGATAATACTTTTAAATAAAGAGAGTGTAAAGTGAGCATATTTGTATGAAAATAACGCTACTGTGCGATTTCTTTGCACCAGAATGTAAATTATTGACTTTTTTTGTTATACTTAACTTATTCATATTTGGGGAATAACAGTGTGACGTGGACTTTGATATCATTTAAAATGCGATTAAAATGCAAGCTGAAGATCTAGTCATTAATGTCAGTTTATATAATGTGAGTATAATAATTATAAAAAACAAATCACATCTTGATTTGATGAAACAAAAGAAGACATTACAGTTCATAATTGGGTGTTTTTCCTTCCATCTGGAAAACAGCTCATATCATGCCCATTCAATCAGCACGGATTCGTGAAGGGTAGATCTACTGTTACTAACCTACTGGAGTACAGATACTACTTGTGTCAGGCTTTCGCCGAGCGTGGACAGGTTGACGCAGTGTACACTGACTTTACAAAAGCTTTTAACAAGGTGAATCATTAATTGCTGTGTGAAAAACTATCTAAGCTAGGTATACACGGAAATCTTCTCCGTTGGGTTCATTCTTACCTCAATAACAGAAGTCAACTGGTTACTCTTAAGGGATTCAAGTCATCACATGTCATAATTAAATTTGGCGTGCCGCAGGGTTCACATCTCGGTCCATTATTCTTCATCATTTTCATTAATGATTTGATCAATAAGCTGACCTGCCCCTGCTTACTCTATGCCGATGACTTGAAAATTTACCGCGTAATACGTAACTCATCCGACAGTCGTGAGCTACAGAATGATATAGACGCAGTCCCTGAATGGTGCGAACAACATAAAATGCACCTCAATGTACAAAAATGCTTTGTCATAACTTTTACTAACAAACGTTATGAACCCCCTCATGAATATCCACTTAAAGCATATCGAAAATGATAAAACCCCTTTAAAAATAAATATATAAAAAAACAACTTAAAGGTATGACATTAAATAGGAAAAAGGTTGTTAGAGACCTTGGTGTATTGTTTGACTCTAAATTAATATTCAGAGAGCACTACGCACATATAAAAATTAATAGCCTTTCTCGAAGCATTATTGAATAGGTACCCCAGTGTCGATTGGTCTCCTTGATACTCAGTTCATCCGGATTCCATTAAGGTGTTCAGAGAAAGGCTTTAATTAAGGATTCTTAGTTACACATGCGATTTCGGTCGCAGCATGGCAAGTTACAGTGAGCGACTCGAAGAATTTAAAGTAACCACCTTACTTGTGCCGCCGCAAAAAACAGGACCATATACAATTGCACAACATTTTGCTCGGCTTTATCGATTCTCCCTACCTCCTAAGCAAGCTAAATTTATCTACAAAACGCAACCCCCGAGCATCTAACAAAACTTTTTACTTGCAAACGTACAAAAATAACACTTCCTTTTATAACCCGCTCGTAAGAAAGTGTCGGTCAAAGAGTTAAGTAAATATAAGGGAAGTGTCGGTTTTACAACGAGATATCTGTCAAACATACGCAAATTGTTTTTTTTTTTACAATTAACTGGGCAGGCATTTGACCATAATCGTGCTTAGTATACAGGATGTGGTCTAAGGTGTAACATGCTTGCCCAGGAAATTCCTATTCACTGTCGCCTTGAAGAAACCAAGGTTGTAGGAATCGGGGAACACATGAGCAGGCAGCGCATTCCATTCTTTAGCGGTTCGCATTAGGAATGTGTCAGCAAAGCGCTTGGTACGGATCGCTGGAATGTCAACGAACAACGGGTGATAAGCTAACCTGCGTCGGGTACCCCGATGGTGGAAAGGGGCTGGAGGAACAAGGTCGTGCAGTTCTCTCGCACACTCTCCAAAGTGTATCCTATAAATGACCGATAAACATGCAACTTTGCGGCGGTGACTGAGACTCTGAAGTTCCGCCGTGGCCAATGCTGAGATTCTAATGAGTTTCCTGGCACGGTTTTCAATCGATTCCAGAAGCTCTAGCCGATACTTAGCAGAACCATCCCACAGGTGACAGCAGTACTCCATGCACGGCCGAATCTGCGCTTTGTATAAAAGAAGCAGCTGATTCGGAGAGAAGTACCGCCTAGCCTTAGAGAGGACGCCCAGTTTCTTTGCAGCACACTTAGCAATGGAGTCAATGTACTCGCCAAAGTTCAGGTTGGAAGATGATATTTTTAATCCAAATCCAAAAGTTGAGAACTTTTGGAAAGTCAGTTAAACAACAAAATCTTATATAATAACACACGCCGTATGGGCGTTTGTTATTATATAAGCTCGCTGTCATAAGTGTAACTACGCATTAAGTAAATTTATTTTTTTAAATTAAGTTTAAAATTAAATTCATGTCTAAGTTAATTTGTTTTAAAGGGTAGATCTTACTTGTTCATTATCACTTTGTAAATGATGTATCAACATAGTTTGGATAACAGTTTAGCACTTAACAATTATTTAATGTACCTATACATATAATTCTGATTGTAATCTGTTTTGTTGTCCATATAACAATAAATAAATTAGGATATTCGTATAATTTCATAAAAACAAAAATGGTAGGTAGGTAATTAATACCTACGTCACTAACGTCAAAGCATAGATTCAATTCGACTCTACTACGAATTGTTTTGGCTACGGACAGTTATATTTTGACATATTTTCCATAGAAGAAATGTCAAAATATAACTGTCCTTAGTTAGCTAAAACAATCCGTTATGTTAGCGACTAATATAAAATAACAAAAAAAATACTATTTCTTTTAATCATAAAAGAGTAGGTACTTAATAGTTATAAATGCATCCTTGATTATGTTCTTTTATATTTCCAATAAATATCATTCAAATATTACTAAAGGAAGTGGGGAGCGCAGGCGGCCATTGGTAAAAATGTCATCGGACCGAGCAGTCACTTTTATTTTTCAGATCGAAGAAAAATTATTGTATCTTTAGACAATTAAGCAAAGCAGGGTGTTGTAATAAAAGAATATTTAAGGAGCTGTGGTGTATTATTTAGTAGCTGTCAACAATCAGAAGTGGTAAGAACGTCGGAGAAAAACCTCAGGTATGTCGCTAATGTTTTTTAATGACTCGTAAATTATGCCACGAAATGATACTGGAGGTGAGAGCTATGTTTTTTTTAATTTACCTAGTTGTTAATATTAGTGTGTATAAGGACACCTACCGCTCAATCATTTCATGACTTAACAATAATAATCTTTTAAAACGAATGCCGTACCTACCTATCTACGTATATGAAAAACATACTTAATAAAAGTCATTGTACAAATTATGAGTAATGAAACCACCGTAAAAAAAAAAAAAAAAGATGGTACAATGGTTATTACGTGTGTTATTTTATAAATTTGTTGAATTAAAGATGAAAAAAAAAACTAATAAGAACAATCATATCAACACGACGTGTTAATCTATTTTGTTACCTACCTTATTTTGTTACATTTGCTTCAAATAATGTAAGTAATATCTTATGCTATACGAGTATGATAGCATAAAAGCACCCAAGCAATATTTCTGTTTACCATAAACCATCTTAGTAAGATTTTCATTTTGTTCAACATACAGAAAGTTCATGAATCAGTACTCGTACTTTAAAATGAACCTTTATTCCAATATACTTACACCATTCGTCCAAGCAAGTACACCATTTACCTATAGCCACAAATATAATTAAGAAACAATTATTACAGTGAGTGAACATAATTGTTAAGATTAATCATCATATTCCATTTACTCACATGGATATATACATCGTTATGTTGTATGTGCCATTATTGTCATTTTATATAGGTAAGTATAAGGGTAATCTTTAGGCAAAGTGATGAAACAATATAAGGTATTTACATACAACGAAACAACATACTTTAACGGAACAGTGATTAAATATTATTTGATTTTCCAGTATTAATGTACCGTTACGGCATAATATTATAGTATTCTTTGGTTACGGTTTCTGTTAATTGTAACATAATTTTCTATACAAAAAAAAAACTCGCAGCTGCAGATCTTATTCAGCCGCAATATTATTTGTATTTAGTTCAGCGCGTGGGTAGACTAAACTTACGTTCTCAAAAAAAAAGTCTAAGAAAGTGTTTCGACAACAATGACTTTAATTCATAAATTCCTGATAATCATAACATAATTACCAGAAAGGGTAGTTTTGTTGTCCTTTCATTGCATAACTAGCTAAAAAATAATAATAATAATAAGATGTTTTGAATGCTTTTGGTGTCGTCACTGACCTGCATATGACACTATGGTAAATTATAAAATATATATTAAAACAAACTACGAGATGGGTTAAACACCAAAAGCAAAACTGATATAATATGATTACCAGGATATAGTTTTATGTTTATTTCCTGTGTGATACTATTATGTACACATTTATTGATTCTTTCTATTGACAAACATTTAGTATATTTTTCCAAAGTTGACAATCGTCGTAGGTACTTTATGTGTTGATATACATTTTTTTTTGGTTATACTATTGTAAATTATACCCCTTTGTGTATTAAATCATGTTTTCATAATTTTTCTATTTTAAAGGAAAACAAGTATTTACGATTTATGGCAGGTAAGAATATTTCAACGTAAGAAAATGTATTAATCTTGGGTTTTATTTCTCTTCACTCTCTTCCTATTAATGCTCCCTTTTACTAACCATTTTGAAATGAATTAAAAAAAAAAAAAAAAAAAAAAAAACAATAAATATAATAATAATCCGTTTTCTTTGCTCATATGTTACTCCAAAACGTTATTCCAAAAAAAAGGGCTCTGCCATGCCATCAAGCAATAGATCGGGCTATACACCGCCCCTTGAGCAATCACGTGGTGCTAGGTCGCCGCGTAGCCCTTATCGCAGGAAACATCCTGGTAGAAAACGAAGGGCTTCACCTTCCCCTGCAAAACGATACCACCAACGAGGGATAAGAAAATCCAGACTAAGCACGTGGTCCACGTCTCCATCGACGTTAAGCGATTCAAGTTTAAGGAACACCAGTGCCTCATCTACTATATCTCAGAGCAGCCACGATGATCGTGGCAGCCGCACTCGCAAGCGTCGTCACCGAAATGGTCGAAGTTACAGTCGGAGCGTCCGTAGGCATCGCAGCCACCGTCGTGTAGGTCACCAAAATCACCAGCGCAAGCCTTTCAGGGACTCAGACGATTCTATCTCTGATTCATCAACCGAACATAAAAGTTCAAGACCTAAAGTAGGTACCCATTACGAGGGAAAACGACAGAGATTTAATAGCCCTGCAGCTAGTAGTGAAGAGAAATCGTTCCTAAAACAGTTTGCAAGGATTATGGGTAAGGGTAGTAATCACTTCGAAGGCGCACATAAGGTTATTCCGGAGTTCGACCCCGACTCACACTCACAGACTGCTAGAGATTGGATACGGAAAGTAAACGAAACAGCGCATATTTACGGATGGCGTGAAAGACAGATAATTTACTATGCTATACCAAAATTATCAGGACAGGCCAAGAAATGGTATCAAGGAAGGAGAACTGTGGATTTAAGTTGGAAGCAATGGCAAAGAAAAATAGTTAGAACTTTTCCTGACGACCGTAACTACGCCGATCGGCTTACAGAAATGCTCAGCAGAAGAAGTAAGAGGGAAGAGTCCCTTGAGGAATATTTTCATGAAAAGGCACGATTAGTGAGGATGTGTGGTATAAAGGGGAAGGACGCTGTCGACTGCATTGTGAGCGGAATTTTCGATAGTAATATACGATTGAATGCACAAGGAGCAAGTTTCAAGCGACCAGCTCAGTTACTTAGATATTTGCGCCGAATCTCTAAGAAAAGTAGTTTTGTAGCTAAGAGGGAAGTACCGCCTACAAAATTTGAGTTTACCAGGAGCACAGAACCAGGTAGAGGTTCTGGTCGGTTCAACCCTAATCGAGACAGACCGAAGTATGTAGTCCACTGTTACAATTGTTCTGACCCTGGGCACACGGCGCGCAGATGCACAAAACCGCTAAGGCGATGCGAGAAATGTCAACGTCTTGGCCACGGTGCACAATATTGCTCATCTGACAGGTTCAAAATCACACAGCTGCCGACTAGTATGTCCGAAAATAATAATTCGGATAACACTAAAAGTGTTCTTAAAATAACTTCTGATGAACAACCAAATAGTAAGTATTTTAAGACCATATCCATAAACGATAATACTTGTTCTGCTTATATTGATTTTGGAAGCCAGTGTACCTTGATCAGTAGCAGTGTTGCTAAATCCCTGAATCTGACTTTAGACACAAGTCTTCTTCCTGTTATTAAGGGATTTGCTTCGGGCAGTATTCTTCCCGTGGGTAGGGCTACAGTCAATATAGCGGTGGATGCCGTCATGGCGCACGTAGAAGCTTTCGTAGTCTCTGATGAGCTCTTAAATACAGACGTACTGATTGGGCAGTCCTTGACAGAACTACCGTCTGTAGTAGCCTACAAGACAGATAAAGACTTAATCCTTTATTGTGACGATGCAGATCTGGAGCGTATTAAAGTGTTTAACACCCAAACCATCGAACTTACCGGTCTAAAAGATATAGAGGTCCACTTAGAAGAGAAATATTCCGGAGTACTATATGTACCTGGTAGTGCATGCTTGAAACCAGGTAGTGAGTATATTCTTCTCCAAGGTCTCTATAGATTTGAAAATGGTCGGGGTCGCTTTCTAGTATTGAACTTCGCTCAACAGCCTATTAAACTTTGTAAATTGAAGCTTCTCGGGAGAGCAATCAAACTAGATCAAAGTGAACATTTACTGCAGCTTAATACTCCTACCCTCATCAATAAGATCAGTGTTGGTGAGTCTATGGGAAGCGCGCTAGTGAGTGTAACAAGTAAGGATCCGATAACTTTTGACATGTTGAATGTAGGCCCGATAGTATCACACGATGAAAAGGTTATGCTACTCGAACTTCTAAATCAATTCCGGGATTGCTTCGCTTTTAAAATGCAGGAATTAGGATCGACCAGCATTACCCAAATGACTATTCGTCTTACTGATGATAGTCCGGTAATTTACAGACCTTATCGATTACCGTATAGTGAACGCGCTAAGGTTAGGGAACTGGTAGGTGAATTATTAGAAAATGGCATTGTGCGAGATTCACAGTCGGCATACGCCAGCCCAATCGTTCTAGTGAAGAAGAAAAATAACGAATACAGGTTGTGTGTCGACTACCGTGCTCTCAACAAAAAAATAATTAAGGATAGTTACCCTATGCCGGTGATCGAAGATCAACTTGATCGTCTTAGTGGAAAATCTTATTTCACTAGTCTAGATTTAGCTTCTGGGTATCACCAAATACCTGTAGCTGAAGAATCTCGACACCTTACAGCATTTGTAACACCAGATGGTCATTATGAGTACACCCGTATGCCATTTGGTCTTGTAAATGCACCGGCGGTATTCCAAAGTATGATTAATAAGGCCCTTGGGACAAGGCGTTTTGACCTTGCCGTACCTTATTTAGATGACCTGCTATCAACAGGAACTACGTTTCAGGAATCTTTTGATAAGTTGAAGGATATCTTGGAACTCCTAAGGAACGCCAATCTAACCCTGAACTTGAAGAAGTGTTTCTTCATGCAGTCAGAAATAGATTATCTCGGATATGAGATATCGGAACAAGGTCTAAAACCGGGATCTAAAAAAATAGAAGCGGTGGCACAGTTTCCTAGACCATCAAACGTACATCAGGTCCGTCAATTCGTTGGTTTGGCTAGTTACTTTAGACGATTTGTCTACAATTTTTCCACACTTATACGACCACTGACCAAATTAACAAAAGCTGACGTTTTGTGGCAATGGGTCGAGGAACAAGAAACTGCGTTCCAAGAAATAAAATCCAAATTGATAGCCCGTCCAATATTAGCTCTCTATAACCCAACCTATGAGACGGAAGTGCATTGTGATGCGAGCAAGTTGGGTATAGGGGGTATTCTTTTACAACGTGCCAGTGGAGACTCCACCTTTAGACCCGTTGCATATTATAGTCGCCAGACCACGCGTGAAGAGGCTCTATGGCACTCTTACGAGTTAGAGACAATAGCTGTGGTAATGACGCTGACCAAATTTAGGATATATTTGATTGGTATAGAATTTAAGGTCATCACTGACTGTAACGCATTGCGAGCTACACTTACAAAGCGGGATTTGATTCCAAAAATCGCAAGATGGTGGCTCGCATTACAGGAATACAGTTATTCCATCGAGTATAGACCTGGGCATAGTATGCAACACGTGGACGCACTGAGTCGTAATCCAATACCTGGCTCTCAAGAGGAAATTGAAGTCCTAAATATCACGACGGCAGACTGGCTGCACACGGTCCAAATGACTGATCCTCGCCTGAACCATATAAAAACTATTTTGGAAACATCGGAAGAGGATATTAAGGATATTACGAATAATTATATACTGCGCGATGGTAAAATTTATCGTCGAGTCAGTTCTAAGTTAAAGTGGGTTGTACCAAGCTCTGCACGGTGGAGAATATGTCAGCTCAATCACGATGAGGCTGGACATTTCTCGTTTGAAAAGACCATTGAGAAAATAAGGGCAGACTATTGGTTCCCGAAAATGAATCGTTTTGTTCGCAAATATGTAAAAGCGTGTATAAATTGTGCTTACAGTAAGGAACTCTCAGGGAAGAAAACGGGATTTTTACATCCCATCCCCAAAGTCAACTCAATTTTCCACACGATTCACATGGACCATTTGGGACCATTTATAAAAAGTAAAAAGGGAAACACGTATATTCTCGGCATTATTGATGGCTTTAGTAAGTTCATCTTTGTAAAAGCGGTAAGAAACACAAGAACGAGGACCACAATTAAGGCATTAGAAGAAATATTCGCAACATTTGGGAGTCCAAAAGTTATAGTCTCTGATCAAGGGTCTAGCTTTACTTCAAAGGAGTTCAAGGAGTTTGTGGCATCTATTGGAGCCAAGCATGTACTCAATGCTGTAGCGACTCCAAGGGCGAATGGACAGATCGAGCGATACAATCGCACTATACTTAATTCGCTATCAGCTATGAATCATGGATCTGATGAAAGGGACTGGGATACTAATGTTTGTAAGTTACAATGGAGTCTAAACAATACGATCAATCGAAGTATTGGCAAAACTCCCGCAGAGATCGTATTTGGACAAAGAACTGTAGACTCGTCAGAAGGGATTTTGAAAAATGTCTTAGATTCTGAGGAACAGATATCGGACAAGGCTAGGGAAGAAATGAGAAAATCGGTACAAGAAAAGATAGAACAGGAACAAGCGAAAATGAAAGATAGGTTTGATAAGACTAGGGCCATGACTAGAATCTTTAAAGAAGGGGATCTTGTTATGATACCTAACAATAACCCTGAAAAAGGAAAAAGTAAAAAACTAGCTCCGAAATTCCGTGGGCCGTTTAAGATCACAGCAGTGCTCGATAAAGATAGGTACGAGGTATCGAGCATAGCTGGTCATTCCCAAAGACATTACAAAAATATCTACTCGGCGGACCAATTGAAGCCGTGGATAACTATTACTGTTTCTCCAAACGTTAGCGATAGAAATGACAGTAGTGACTCAGAGTCAGCTACTGACTAATAGAATAATATTTTATCACCAATATGAGTAGTAATATATTTTATTACAGTGTGGACGAGTATTTGAAAGCTTATGCCTGATGATAAGTTACTGTAAAGCTCCTTTCCTCGCCTTAACAAATCCTTATCCTTTACAGCATAGGTCCAATGAGTTTGATATTTGTACGACAGTCAAAGCTCAGAAAGATTGGTGATTATCAAGTGATGTTACCGTGGCTTTCGGATGGCTAGACGGATTGTATTGAAATTGTAAATGATCATACCCCGTGGCTTTCGGATGGCTAAACGGAAGATTGCGGTTCCTGTTTATGGTCTTCGGGTGACCAGATTATATGATTGTGCTGCATAAATAAAGCAATGTTTCAAGTGACTGGTTAAAGATGGGGAGTATACCAAAATATGATCAAGCAATTATTATTGATACATAAAGTTGAGAATTTATTTAACGGTAAAAACGGATGAATATTTTTTTTTGTAATGTATTTGTCTATGTAGTAATTGACCTGATATTTACATGAATAAGTAAGATTCTGTTATCTTTAATCAAGAAGATTTTAATGATTAAAAATTAAGTATAGAAAATATTAGTAGTTAAAATGTTAAAATGTTTTTGTAATCAGACAAAATGAAATCTAAGTTAGAACACAATGTATTTTAATATAAAAAAAATATATATGTTTAAGTGAAGTATTGTTTTGAGACATAATGATTGTTGAAACGAATAGGTATGAGGTCATACCTGCAAAAGAATGGCCGAATCAATAATTGGAATGAGGACATTCCTACAGCAGAATGGCCGTCTGTTAGCGACTAATATAAAATAACAAAAAAAATACTATTTCTTTTAATCATAAAAGAGTAGGTACTTAATAGTTATAAATGCATCCTTGATTATGTTCTTTTATATTTCCAATAAATATCATTCAAATATTACTAAAGGAAGTGGGGAGCGCAGGCGGCCATTGGTAAAAATGTCATCGGACCGAGCAGTCACTTTTATTTTTCAGATCGAAGAAAAATTATTGTATCTTTAGACAATTAAGCAAAGCAGGGTGTTGTAATAAAAGAATATTTAAGGAGCTGTGGTGTATTATTTAGTAGCTGTCAACAGTTAGTAGTTATAGAAACCCGGGGATAGGTAAGTTTTTCCGGCATTTGAAAAACGACGATAACAAGAGGAAGCCAAATTTTAACATCTTAAATATCTAGTGTGTAATTTACCTAATTTTAATGTGTTTATGTTAACAATACAATTACAAAATACCTATACCTACCTAAGTCCTAATGTCCATGCCATGCCCTCGTGAAACACCGTGTCTTCTTTAGCCATGATGCGCAAGTGACTGTTATCGAAAGAATTGATATAGAAAATTTTGGATCAGAAGATTTTTTGCCTTCGAACACTCGCCGGCACGTTTATTGGCCCACCTCGTTATTTTAATAAAACATGCTCACTTTGCGACTCTATACATAAAAATGTCAACATATTTCTGCAAATATCTAAGCTAATGTTTATGTTAAGCGTTAGACTGTCCAATTAGCAATAATTATGAGTACCGAAACCACTGCATTTGTCGATAGAGGCAGAACAATGGTTGCTATAATCACATTTTAAGTTAGAAATAAAAGTATTACGGATTAAAGTGCACTATATAATGCACTATAATAGTGCATCGAAATCCGTAAAAGTTGTTTAAATTCAATGAGTGCTTCATCAGATTCTATACAATGTGATATGACCATAAAGTAATGCTTTGCTTAAACGAAGTCATGGAAATGGGAAGAGATTTTTAAAACTCTTTAATATGCTCATTGGACAGTCGAACGCTTGACCTAAACATTAGCATACAGAAATATGTTGACATTTTTATGTATAGAGTCGCAAAGTGAGCATGTTTGTATGAAAATAACTGGGTGGGCCATGCCGGTGAGTGTAAATGATGTCACCAACGTTAGTAACACTTCCACAAAACTCTTTGTCAGGCATTCGATATACAGTCAGTGGGGTTGACACAAAAAACTTTCGAAAAAGTATCAAGAAAGTATTCGAATTGTCACGTCAACACATTTTTGGGAAAATTCCGTTTTTCCGCTGCTAAATAGCTCATTAAATTGTTAACGATACCCTTTCGATATTTTCTCGAAAGTTTTTCATGCTAGACCTACAGTAAAAGTTCTCAATAAGCCTGCATTCTGTAAGCGACCATAAACTGCCGCGAGGGCCGGCGGCGATATCTCCGCCGCGCCGGCCGCAGTAAAATGCTCATTACTACAAATTCGCTATAGTTCGCCATTATTCGGGGTAAGATGTCAACTTTTAAATTATGAGTCTCAGTCAGATTGAATACTTGAGTGGGATTTCAAAATTGAATGTTGGATTTTTTAAGGAGGTCTTCGGTGGAGGGATTGTTATCTATTCATAATTGTTACAGTTGCAAATATTCACCATTAATAATCAAATGTGGCAGCTACTGTTTGCCTATAAGAAGAAATCTATATTTAGCAATAGGCTTCATGTTTCTTTTTCGATCTCATTTATTTTAAGATAAAAACAAAATATAATTTTTCTATTGTCACTCACAAAATCTTTGTATAGATATATTCTGATACATCTCTGGACAGTGATTTACAAGATATGTACTTATTTATAGTATGTGGTATAGGTACAAAATGCAAAATACTTAAAACTAAATATTTTAGTTACCAGTTACCTTTCTAGACTTGTATCTGAAACACTAGATATAAAATACGTATCTTTTAAATACTTTTTATGTATAAAATACTTTAGTAAAAGACATCATTTTTTAAATCAAAGTTTATTTTTAGGATTCCGGTCCTCTAAAGGAAAAAAGGAACCCTTATAATTTAAACTTATTAAAGATTTTAATTTAAACTCGTTACCTCCACGCGTTCTCGAGATAAACGAGGACAGACGGACGGACGGATGGACAAACGGACAACAAACTGATCCTATAAGGGTACCTTTTTTTTAGAGGTACGGAATCCTTAAAAGAATTTAAGATACAAGATGAAAATACGTATTTTGTATCTTGTGTCTGTATTTCTGATACTTGTATCTTAGATAAATCACATCTCTGTCTCTGGATGTATAATTACTTTTTACCATATTTTAATTAAAAATAATTTATTTCTCTATTTATGTTCCAGGAAAAAACACTACTGTATACATCGGCGTGAACGTCAACCGAGTATCAGGAGTCGATGAGAACAAAGGGGTATGTAGGTATCTCATTAATTCTGTACTTGTATAATGAAAGGAATATAATTTTATCGATCCTACCTTTAAAATGGGCCTTTAATACCTTTAAAACAATTTTATATGTTGTAAAATATCCAAGATTTCCTATTAGGTTAAATGAGTTATACAATTACCTAACTCATGGTGCTATGCTAATTTGTACTTTTTTCAAATTCTTTCGGAACTGAATCATTTATTTTCGTTTACAGGGGCCTACCATCAACAGTAATGCGATTCATTTAAGGTTCTTTTCAGGTAGTAAGAGTGAAACGCCGCTATACGGGCAGTATGGCAGCATCCCACGCTCACAACCTAAAAGTAAACTAAAATGAATCGCAAGGCAATGATGGTAGGGCCTGATCTCTTTACTAGCCAAAGCCCTGCTAGGTTCGAAGAAGGTATGTACATTATATACAGCATTCTCACAGCAAATCCAAATTTAATACTGCCGTAGGCTGTTAATGACGATTTTAAGCACCATAACTATTCTACGTTCGGTAACAGCATTAACTGTAATGATAAAATTGATAATACAGGAAACCGTAAATCCGCATACGCTGAAGCCATGTAAGCATGATTAGTAACTTTGTCTATTAGAAGAAATACGCGTCGCATCTACGAAAGTTAAATAACATTTTGATGCTACCACGAAAAGTATGTCAGACAGCAGAACTTTATTTATTGTGATTTGATAAGTTGGAAAATTGCTAGATCCAAATAATCACGTCAGTTCACTTTCCAAGGGAATAAAAGCGAATAAATAGCAACACTGAAACACGACATGGCGAGACATTGCCCTAGAAATAATATCGAGGTCGGACGTCAGGCCTAAATTTATGACAGTATTTCATACTTTGACCAAATATTTAACGAATGTGAACGTTTAACACACAACGATTATATTTATTTTCCTATAACCCTAATGATGACACAATTTTAGTAAAATACCCATAAGATACATTCACAGAAAACCGTCGTTTCGTAGGTAGTTAGAAATAACCACAGCGCGAGTCTAACAAATAGCAGACTACAGCTATAAGCCATATTGTTACGAATTTATGAGTAAGTAGGTATATTCAAATTAATCCCTCCTTTTCCTCCTCCTCAGTGGTTGAGGAATCCGAGAAAAAGACGCTTTCAGTTGCAGTCTTATCATTACTTAACATTAGGTATGATGTGATGAACCCTAGCGTTTCCCTGATGTTTATAAATTAAAATCTTGTACCACTCTTATGATAAATTTTAAATAGAAAAATATTGGAATAAGTGAATTCTCAGATCGGACTCGAACCCACGACCTTTGGAAATCCGGTTCAATGCTCTAACCACTGAGCTACTGAGACTTGCAGACCACCGTCGAAATTCTCCAATACTCTTATATTTTTAATACGCTGTAGGCCAGCGTTGTCACATAAATGCTAGGAATATCCTTGCATTCGAAAGGAACAACTTTTCATTAGTACGAATAATTCGTGTTTGCGAGTAGTTAGCGTATTCGAGTTGTCATCGAAAATTTATACGATAGATATGTATAGAAACTTCAACAGCGCCTCCATGACTATAACGAGGACTAAAAAGCCGTAGCATGAACATCGTGACGATAGCTGCGTAAAGTGTTCATATCGTCATCGAGTGGTGAAAGTGAAGTAAATAAAATTTAGTATGAGAATCGGTAGCACGAACTTTTTTTTACAATCAAAACCGTAGCGTTGACATTGAATTCGAAGGCTGGGTATCGAATTTTGTCTCACTGAGAATTATCCAGTGGGGTGTTTTCTAAAAATTTTGTTCCTCGTTTTGAGCTAATAACATCTGGAATAGGTGTAATTTATATAATTTCCTTGTTTGTCATTAAGTATTTTTTTTATTTTTTTTTTATACTTATGCTAAATACCACTCTTATAAGAGAAGACACAATGCAGAAAAGACGAGGGTCATTAACCCCAAAGATATAATTTACTGGCAAAATACGAGACATCGGGATTGCAATTTATATCTTCTGGTCCAGAAATAACTTTATGCTATATCCGAATCACGTCACACGAAACATCATTATCTTCATATGTTTATAAAATAAAGCAAGGATTTCATCAAATACCGATCTTTTAAAAGTGAAGGATCCAAAGTGTGTTTCGTTAAAATCGTAAATTATGCTTACGTATGAATGGAGTTAGAAGTTTGTTTACCTATTTGAAAAATTCTATTGCAACACCTAGACACTCAATTACATTTGCAAAAATTTACCTATTATACCTACATATCAGAACTTTCAAGATGGCTTCTGTCTGTAGAGTAAGTTTTTTTTAACAACATCACAAGGTATGGACGCTTTATTTTGCGCGTTAAATCCGTTGTGGGCTCAAAAATCCTTGATGAATAAAAAAATAACCGATGGAGAGTCTGTCATTATTCGAAGATTGGTTAAACATCATAGGTAATTTATGTTTTGTGAACATTCATCCCGTATAGCTGAGTGCTCCTGACCAAAGAGCAGACATAACAAGACGTGCAGCAGCATCAAAAAATACCCCGATTGAAAATTAATGTCATAAAATTGTTAAGCAGTACTTGACAAAGTATAACCCTATTTTCACTTTACTTTCCAAAGGAGATAACCCTTGACGTATTCCTGCAAGTATCATGGGAGGAGAAGCGTCTTCACGTGCCGAAGCACACGCCGTTCATCGATCTCCCGTGGGAGTATCGGCAGCTGATCTGGACCCCGGACCTGTACATCTGGCAGCTGCAGACGATGAAGATACTGTCGGTGCTGCAGGAAATGGCCTCGTTAAGGCTCTACTCCAACGGCACCGTCTCAGTCAGTATTGGGTTCGTCTACTTTGTTCATTAATTTTATTGTTAAGGATTCGTTGAAAGTTAAGTTGGCTCTTTGAGAATTTACCTAAATTAGAATTAATATAAATATTAGTCCTAGTTCACCAACTGATTAATCGACCAATTAATGCTAAATGTAGTTACTGACAGTTCGTTATTCAGTTCAGTAACTAATCAACCGACCGATTTACGCTAAAATATCATTTAAGTAAATGACAACGTTTGTTAGAAATTTAAAGGGACAGAATAGTTGATTACGAGGATGTTATCAATGTTTACATACACTCATAAAATATAGGTACTCACTTTACTTGTGAAGATTAGCGATTGATGAAATTAAATAGTAGGTACAATTCTCACTAATCGTAAATTTTTATGAAAAGCCCACGGTTTATTTTGGCACTCAACAATAGAGCAGTAATTTTAAATGTAGACGACGTATGGACGCATAAAATTAATTTTAACATTTAACACGGTTTACGACTACTTTTGATGAAAGATTAACGATGTAGTTCAGCAAATTACACACTCAATTTACAAGGAAACGATGTTTAAATTCGTGATTGTTTTCAGTGCTACGATTACCATCAAATGCGAGATGGACTTCGTGCTATACCCGTTGGATGTGCAGAACTGTGACATAGATTTTAGTAGTTGTGAGTATAACAAAATTACTTGTTGTACGTAGAGATCATACATACCTACATCATACATAAAGCTCCGCCTTAGTCCTACAAGATGCAGACTTAGACCGCCAATTTGCTCAATCCCGACTCAACTCCTTAGCCTCACATACTTACATCGTCAATTTTCTACATACATATTCTTTTATTCTTGCCACTTCAAACCCAAACTTTTTTTAGAACATCACTCATTCGATCAATGTATGTTCTTGTAGTTCCACCTTCGCTAATAGATCTCTTTCAATGATCATTTGTTTTTTTGTGCCAAGATAATTAAATAATTTTCATCAAAGCAGAGAAACAGATTAGGAAATTTAAGATTTTCATACAGCTCTAGATGGAAAAATAGCGAAAACTATGGTATTGAGATATCGTAAAGTTATAGGTAGATACCTAGCTACACAACACAGACATCATAATTTTGTTAAAGAGGTGTTACGAAAATGCATTGTCTGCACACTGTAAGACCTTGCAGATAAATACATGTACGTTATCTCACTACTAAGGATTCTCTCTCGTCTTGGTCGAGCCTCCGAACAATGCCAAGTTTGAATGTGTCGTAGAAAACCTACGACATCCTCTGCATTAAATTAGTTTTCGTTTATGGCTTCAAAACCCTTCTATTATGCTGTTTTAACACGATGATGTGCATTTTTTTCTTCCTGTTACTATTAATCATCTAGGTATGTAGACAAAATCTATTGGCTGACGTTCTAATAAGCAATCAATTGATGGATTTTAATCACTTACACTGGTAACATCTGATACGCAGTACTTTCTTTACGTATTACCTACTTAATATCCCTTTTATTTAATCTAGTCATGTGCCTATCCAAATTTATTTTTTAGAGTTAGATTATTGAATCATACCTCCACATTCGTACTGTTAGGAACATGACGTATCAATGACAGTCTACCGACCATCTGCTTCTTATAACCCATTTTATTATCGACCAGTCAAAATAATGTTTAACGGCATCTTTTTTTAGACAAGTACACAACGCAAGATGTGCGTTTTGAGTGGCGAGAGGTGGCGCCCTGGCTAGGACTGGGGCTCGTCGGCGAAAACCGGAACCAGTACCGGCTGCCGAAATACGTGGTTACCTTCGCTACGGACAAAAGTAATCATATTCGCAATTTTGGTGAAGGTAAATGTATATTTATTGCTTTGCGCTTTAGTTTGCGCATGTACTAACGGTGTCCACTAACGCTACGCATTGTCGCTGATCGCTGGCATGCCGCTTGTTTGGCTCGGATGTCTTTTTGTCGGGATTTTAGGTATCTACGAGTGTTATAGGTTTCTATTTCAAAGCCGAGGTTTTGACGTCACTAGGAAAAAGTTAGGCGACTATTTTATGCTGCATATCGTACTGTTGCAATTAGCTTGCCGCTAAGCAAGCATAAAGCCTGCTTGATACTAGAACCTTTGAGAGCAGGAAACCAAAACAATAAATAGATGCAAAGGAGGGTATCTACAACCAGACCAATTGGTTTTGGATTTTGGTACCTACCTCTAAAAAAGTAGGTCACAACTGTGAACAATTTACTCATGGACCTGAGTTCCCAACTGAAAGATTTTTGGTTACCTACATTGCATATTTTACTTTACAATAGCGTAATAACTAGCATAGTAAAAGCCTCAATTGAGAGAGGCTAACATACAAATCATAAATAAATACATACCTACAACGATACATGTAATTCCGGAAATACCTATTATTATAACAGTTTCTTTAGACTGGTACCTCAAGGAATATTGCCAGTGCAGGTATCACAATATTACTTAAAGACCTTTATAATGTAGCAGTTGATATTATAAACTATTTTCCAGTGACCAAAAAACAAACATCCGTGCCAAACAATCCTCATTGTTAATATTAATCGTCGGTAGGTATAGATGGTACGTATTGCTGTATCTGTCAATGTCTATAGTTTAGGAAGCAACGTAGGATGTATTTAAATAAGTCTATTATGTACCACATTGTAATTTTTTTGTCCCACACCATGATAGATCACAGTAATTATGATTAAGTAGATGTCCACGTACGTAACTACCTACTAAACCACAGTATTTATTACAATTAAGCATAATTAGGAAAATGTTCTAAGAGCATCTTAAAGTTCTAGTAAGTAAAGGTATGCTTAGATACATAAAGTTTTTATTAGCCATTATGTTCATTTCTCACGCTTTAAATGTAACTATTTCTAAAGCGACAGATATGGATTTTCCAATTTGTTACGCTATAGAGATTTCCACATACACAAATAAACAGTTTTACTGAACTGCTTTGGCGATAATGTTTGGTTCCTTATTTCAGGCGAGCATTCAGCCGCTCGTCTCCAAATCAAGCTGTCTAGAGAGCTCAGGAGTTACCTCCTGGAGAGCTACCTGCCTTCGTCCCTGTTCGTCATCATATCCTGGGGCAGCTTCTGCGTCATCCCGGAGATCGTTCCCGGTCGCATGGTGCTGCTGGTCACAACGTTACTATCTCTAGTGACTATGTTTGACACTGTCAGGTAAGCGAATCATATTTAAAATAGCTTCTATAGCTTTTCATTTATATAGAGACCCTGTAGGTAGGTACTGAAACGAGCCCGCAAGCTAGCTCAGTTAAACCGATTCTTTTTAATTTTTACCCGACTGCAAAGGAAGGATTATGTGTTTCTTATCTTGTATGTATGTTTATATGTAATATTCTTTATTACCTCTTAACTCTTAAACGGCTGAACAGATTTCTAAAATTAAGATATCATTAGATTCGTCTTGACAGCCCAAGTGTTCTTAGGTAAGTGTTGTGAAAAAAAACCAACATAGTGGCTGTGAGGTGCTATTAGAAGTGAAAAATAAAATATATTTTTAGAATACTTTAATATTGGTATCACATTAAAGGGCTGATCTTTAGAATTTCAAAAAGGTATAACATGAGTTCATGACCGATAAATAACTAAAAAACATATACTTAAAATTTAAAAACTAAAAAACCCGCCATCTTCAAAAAAAAAGCCAACTGAAAAGATGGAAATAAGATCAAATATAAAAGGCACGTATAAAAATATTTTGTTCAACATGCTAACATGCAGTAAGTAGGAGCTTAGTCGGAGGCATAGAATTTAATAATAAGTCGAATCATTCATAATGTCAATGCCTTGTATATTTGATCTTGTTTCCATCTTTTCAGTTGGCTGTTTTTTTTTTTAAGAAGGCGAGTTTTTTTAGCATTCCTTTTTAAGCAATTCTCTTTACGCACAGTTAATATTACATCGATATAAACATATATTGATCTAATATTAACTGTGCTTAAAAAGAAAGTCTTTTCCTAAAATTATGTAGGGACATTATGCGCCTGAAAGATTTTCTACTATCTTGAGAAGCTCTTAATTGCATTAATTCAATCGGAATGTATATGATGATGCTTCCTTATTCTGAAGAGTATCTGATCTTTTCTTTGACATTATTTGTATCTTTCATTCCGCATTACAGCACAAACTCCCCAGACGCGCTGGAGCTGAAATGCATCGAAGTGTGGCTGATCTCGTGCACGTTATTTGTGTTCCTCGCACTGCTGGAGTACTTCGTGGTACTATTCGGCATCCGGTACGACAAGAACTGGAGCCGGCGACGACAGGACCTACGCAGGGCTGCTTCGGCGGCGCAGCTGGGACCACCACCCTTGCACATAAATCATACGCAGGTAATACATCATAATAAAACCTCTTGGCTTCCAATCTCCTTCTAACTACACTTACAGACTTCTGTAGACTCTAATCTGCATGTCAGCCACTTCGATTACCTTACACTTTCAAACTTTATGCTTTTACGCCAAAATCACAGTTTCGGTTTCAATGATAGTCAGCTTTTAGGGTGTAGTGATAATTCCCCTAGGGATTTAATGGAACGTTTTCCATTAAATAGCTTGTATATATTTCCACAGAGATTGAGCACGCCAGTAACAGGCACGCCGCAAGGCGGTGTCTTCTCCCCGCAACTGAGCGTCGAAGACGAGGGCCTAAAGCAACAATTTTCCCATCAAACTATACAAAGGGTAGGTTGTTATTCCACTCACCAAAGTTATGAGCTTGAGCAAATGAAGTACTTAACTTGTACCGTTTTGTGCACGTAACAATAAAATAGGTTAATCGCATACGTGTGGTGCTATCATTAAATTTAGGACACAAATTTTTAGTCATCCCACTCGGGAAAAAGGAATTGGAGACAAAATAAGGTCGGATGTGAAACGAGATCCGTCAGCAAGGTAAAGAGATTCAAACTGAACACTGCACTAAGTGTGGCTAGTGCTAAAGCTATAATAATTGGTACACAGGTAGACAGATATCTTTAGACAAGTTATCTGCACGTAAGGATGCTGAAAACAATAGACTTGATTGATTCAATTCTAGTCGACACACGCATTGAATAGGCATGTTAGTCGTCTTCACGTACCTAACCAGAAAAATACTGATAGCAGATAACTTTAATGTTCTAAAAATTATACCTATGCAGTGGCTATGAGAACTCAAAAACAAAATGAATTCAAATGTTAAGTCTGTAACGAGTAATAAATTAATGAATATCCTATTGCACTGTAAATAAAATAGTCAAACAAGATAAAAGCTAAGAACATTGGTATTTCTGATCCGAGATAAATGATATTAACTTTATCTATCTATAAGTATCAACAAGTAGTTAATTGTTAAAACAAAATTAAAAGGTTTGCACAGCTTGACGCGCATGCTAGCTGCGTGTGTGGAGTAGTTAGTCTGTTTGTTCAACAACTATTTTAGAACGACTAGAAAACGGTAATCGATTACGGCGCTTTCCTAATTGATAGTTGTTTGCACGAATCAAATTAATTTTGGGCAAATGATCATTAATTTTCGATTCCCAAAATCTTTGACTGCAAACAACTTTCAATCTTAAGCGCCTGAGGTAGTACAAAAACCTTAATAATTTTAGTTGTGATTTAATTATTATTAATTACCTCTTTTTATTGGTAGGACTCTCCCATATTCGATACGATGCCTGCAGGCGACAGGCCGACAAACTTCATGGCGCGCGTGGCAGGGGTCATTGATCGCGGCGTCATGTTCTGTGGCGCCCAACATGGGACCCTGGACAGATTTGCCCTTATACTCTTCCCGCTGTGTTTCGTCCTCTTCAATATCATTTACTGGACCACCTATCTAAGTGAAGCAGCACAAAATAAGTGAGTGTACCCAAACATTTCTCAAATGAAAGTGACATTTTAAGCTTAAGGTAAACATCACTTTAGTGATTCGAGTGCCTCAGACAATATTACTTACTTAGATTATTGTGATTATTACTGTAAATATTAGACAATTTGCTAGTCGACCTTACAAATAGTTGATGAGCCCACATTCTGTGTGTAATGTTCAAGTTTGTTATAAGATTATTTATAAATGCCGTTTGTTAATAATTACTTAAGGCGCATTGTACATGGAGCAACTATTGCAGCAACTGGCAACTGGCAACTAGCTGTTTACATATATTTCAATTGAACCGCGCACACATAAGCAACTCGAATTTCGAGTTCCGGTAATCGTCAACAGTTTTCAGTTGCTGTAATCGATGACTATGTTAGTTCCTAATTGCCGCAACTAGCAACTGTTAAATATTATACCGGTTTTTAAAGTTGCCGATTTCCTCAACCATCAATCGCAACGCGTCAGGCGATTTCACACCCTCCCTCTCCCTGTGCTCTCTCTCTCTTTCACTCTCTCTCTCTTTGTTGGCGCCGTCGACGGCGACGACGTGATAAAGTGAGAGCAAGTGCTGCTTCTTCGATATCCATCGTCACACTGAACGCTGATCGCGTAGATTTAGCAACTCGGCTATGAAAGTCGCTCACAGATTGCCATAAAATTACGGCAACCGTAAACGTTATAGCAACTATCAATTGTTTACAAGAAACTTTTAAAATGTTGATAGTTTCCTCAACTTAAGTTGCTCCATGTGCAAAGCGCCTTAGTTCTATTTCAGTTTAGATGAATTTATGGTGGGTTTTTATAATGTAAGATTTGGAAAAAGGAGCTTTTTGTGCACTAACAACGATATTTATTACTCTTGTAGGTAGATACTTTATATCTTATCTTCTGATTGAAAATTCTAACAAAAGAAACTTATGGAAAAGTGCCTTTTTATAAGTATCTACATTTATGCCGAACATATCAGTATTGAATTTGTTACAAACATCCACTACCTACTTCCTTGTATCACTGAAAGTTTTAGACAGGACCACTAATTGAGAAATTTTGTAGAATTTATAGAATAGGTACCTACTCTGCTTATATAAATTAAGATAAATTACAAATATTCTTCTATAAATAATTATCGTAAATGTGTGATGAGAAGACAAGAGTTTTTGACACTGGATCGAATTAGCACTATTATCAAGTTAAAGAGAAGACAAGAAGAAACTGAACTTTTTACGAGACAAAAACTTGAGCTTAAAAAGAGAAACTTGCTTTATAGGTATAAATACTTATTAGGTATACATACGTTTTGACCATTGAGCAAATAATTATTTGTTTTTAAAGCCGATAGAGACCGCAGTTCATCTTCTACTCAAACGGATGATAACCATAAGGTTTGATATTTATTATGTCAATTTATTATGTTATATTTACAGTCAACAGCACGCCAGTAGGCTTAGCATGAGCGGCTTCTATTGACTCGATAACATGATAACGTGTCACTGTCCCACTCACAAAGTAGCGAAGTAAGCAAGGCATGATATATCATATCGCATGATATAGCGGTGTTCATGCTAGGGAGGCTGGCTTTATACTTGAGCACTACAAAAACGACCGCTTTTACGAACTACATAAGGGCGCTTTTAATACCTAATATACAGGTTGTTAAAAGACCCAATACCGAAGTCGTAATAAATGCATAGTGTAGATAAAACTAAATAAGAATATGTAAAAATATTTGCTTATTTTAAGTTTAAAAAAATGAGTGTTATTTTTACACGCAATGAAATACGTGCAACAACTTGTGCGTATGTCTAGAGCAGCTATACTCAACCTGCGGCCCGCGGGCCGCATGCAGCCTGCCGGGCCTTTTTGATTGTTACACCTGGAAGTCTGGATGATGTAATAAGATTGGCATGTAGCGACAAGCCAGATTAGATAAAGTTTTCAAAAAAAAAACACAGTATCAAAAATTGCATGAAAACATATAAACTTCTTTTTTTTTATTAAAGTAAATTATTAATTACGTTTTAATTAATACCTAATTATTTATTACTTGCGGCCCGGGATCCCGTAACTGAAACGTGTATGTGGCCCCTATAAAAAAAGGTTGAGTATGGCTGGTCTAGAGGGTACGAGCAGGCCACCGGGACCCAGTTTCAATGATTGGTTTTGATATTCATTGCGGTTTTGTAGCTTTGAACGGTAATCTTTAAAAATAAATATTGACTTTGATCCTCAATAATTCCTTAACTATCAGGTTCCCAGATTTGGCCCTCATACAAGTAAATCATAATAATGATAGGAAGAATACGTGGTTTTCGTTTTCGTTATGGGTCTTGTAACACCCTGTATAAGTTCAGAGTTCTTCAGTCGTCAGCAACAAATGGGACCATTCAAACCATTACAAAAAAATATTATTATGCATAAAGACTAAAGTTCTAGCGCTTTCATACACATTTATTTTTTGGGTCTTGTGTAAACAGATTTTATAATTGAAAAAAAAATGTCTCCCACTACTAAATGCGTACAAGAGTCCAGTCGAGTCATTATTTTTTTCAAATACGTGAGTAAGTACCTATGAATGTAACTAAAATATTAGATAAATACATTGAACTATGTACCTAGCAAGTAAGAAATATCAATGTTACCCTACCTTCTATTTACGATATTGTCAGAGAAAATAGCAATTTCGTTAATGGAAATTATCTTATGCTGTTACAGAATGTCAAAGTATTCTGCGTGTTGAACAATTTGCAAGACGCTGTTCACGGTACTAAGAAATTTCTCTTTTTGTCGCAGTGATGTGCGACGTATCGTACGTCTGTAGTACGCCTACATGTGAAAGGAGTTTTTAATAAATCGCAAAATCTCTATAAGGTCTCTGTCCTTTATTAAAACTAGGTACCTATTTAAGTAAGTAGTCTGTCTTACAAAATGTGGCACCTGAGAGTGGCGTTGTAGTCGCCTTCAACATACGAAAATGAGCTTTAAGACGCTATGCGGAAAAAGTAACGTATTATTTATATACATAAAACTATACGATTGTTAATGATGTTACAAATCTGGTGATAAAATATACATTTCTTCATACCTTTATCTTGATTTACTAATAGTTTAGAGCAACGGAGACTTCAACGCATGTACATGTTTGACGTTTCGGCTGTGTTGCTACAGCCATGGTCACAAGCAGACTGGTGGTTCGCGGCGGCATCGTCTGTTCGGGTGGGCTTGAAGAACTTCGGCCACTCTCAAATTGTCACATTTGCAAACTACTATTATAATGGAACGCGAAAGTTTAAATCTTATGCTATCTAGATTTGTAATGTAACAGAAACTCGATTTTTTTATTTTGCCTCGACACTTTTTCATTTCGAAATGACCCCCTGACAATACGAAAACTCAAGATTATTCTCAAATGCGGTTACATAAACTATTGGTAATTGTTTAATTAGTGGACACCAATAATATCTAGCATCGTGTAGTTTCATTTTCTCTTCAATCGCTATTGTTATTTACTACGAATTGATTTCGTGGCTTTTTCGCCTAATCTGCAAAACGGTCTCTCTCCCGCGCGCGTCTTTATATCACTTCAGTCGTAGGTATAGCGCTGTAAGTTTCAGTAATATTCCGCGTGCCATCTTTCGTGAGACGGACTCTATGAATGTATGTTCTTATGTACTTATTTTATGAATAAATAGTTTGCCTCCAAAATAAAATACTTAAATTAAGTTCTTTTACTAAGTTTGAAGATGATACTAAAATTATTGGTTTGAGTGTAAGTATATGAAATGACTCAATTGTATTATTGAAAATAGTTAATTAATTATTAGTTTTAGAATAAAAGTGACTTTATACAATAAGTAATTATCAAAAAGAATTTTATTAATGTATTGCTGTAGATATTTTTCTACAAAAGAAAATTAGTATTTAGGTTTGAAAATCCACAAAACGCAGGAAAATTCATTGTTCTACCTAAAATAATTATATAAAGCGTACATTATTTGTTTGTATAAAAAAATTAAATCAATTTTATGTACTTACTAATTGGAATCTAGTCATAATTTTAATGCGAATCCATATTATAAACTATATTTTGCTTAGTAACAAGTCCCCTAGTATGAGTTGATATTTACTACCAACGCTATCGAAAATTATCGGATACACTGCTCATGAGCCAGTAAAGCAATGGAGAAGTTTCAAATTTTTTTCTATTAATCAAACTTGAAAATATAAGTAAAATTAAACATAAGTGTGAAAGAATCATGAAAATATCTCTACCATAACTTTTTAATTTTGTATTTTACAATGCTATTTTTATGTAATAAATATTAAATTAGAAAATATACAAGAAAAGAGCAACTAGTCTCATGTCACGTCAGGGCGACATGAGACTAGTTGCTTTTTTCTAGTATATTTTCTTGTTTAATATATATCTCTACCAATAAAGAGGTTATGAGGCCATAAAGTTGCACTTAACGGCTCAGCGTGTGACGACACGCCACTTCGGCCCACAGGTAAACTCCGTTGACGTGTGACGTCACGTCACCGCTATACTTTAGGTCACAGGTTAATTCGGCACGAAAATACGTAATTTAAATCATGAATTTCTCAGTCATTTCTACATGGATCTATATTTTAATCCCATGCAGTGAAATATAATGTTTTCAACATCAGGAAACTTCTCCATTGATAGACATGACGAAGACAAAGCGATAGTATATCTATTCTTAGTTCGCTAATCTCATACTAGGGGTATAGATGAATAATTTACAATAAAGTTATTTTCCTATTCAGCACAAATTTCTTAGATTGCACAAAACAATAAACTTTAAAATTCCATTTGTTTATATAAAGTACTAAAAAAGATATAGGCACCGTTATCGAATAATAGAATAATTTATCGTAATTTAAATAAGAAATGTAATATCAGGTGCAGTATTCAATCGAACAATGTGCCTTTTCTAATAGTCCTATAAGCCTCTTTTATAATAAAATTATTATTCAATATTGGTTACTACTTTAAGATGCCATTAAATCAATGAAAGGACAGTATTAAATACTACCTACTTTCGACTCGGATTTAGCCGCTAGAAAATAATGTAAATAATGGAATAAAAGACATTATTTTAAATCATCACAAAAGTGTATTATTTAACAACATCAAATACTTAGAATACCTTCTACATAATATATAAATCAATAGTCAACTATATGAATTATTTGAGCTACCTTTATTCATATCCATAGTATGCTGCTTCCTTGAACGCTCTCAGCATATCATCTGAATTCCTCCTTATCCGTCTGCCAATAGGTTCTAAATCTGCATAACATTTCGGAAATACTTTTTCGATTACATCAACAGCCTCCTTCTTGCCTATTTGTCGAACTGCGAGAACTGAATACAGAGCTTTTGTCTTGACACAATCCTGCAAAGAAATGATAATTCTATTATTATTTAACAAGTTGATGCCAGCGACTTTGTTTGCGTGAACTTAATGTATCAACTTTTTTATCCGTTGACATGAACATGGTTCACTGTTATCACCTTCATAATGAAAAAAAATGTCCCATACCCCTGATTTGTATATGCCAACAGAAAATGCTCATCACGCTAAGCAACTTTTGCTAAGGCACCAGTTCCGTATCTCTTATAGTTTAGCTGGTCTTTTAGCTTCTTGCATCAGATCTTTGAAAGTTTTAAAATAAATTGTAGCCTATTGGCCAAACCTAGCAGCTAGATGTTACAAAAAGTTTTATTCAAATCCATTCAGTATGTAGTTTCCGAGATTAGTGTGTACTGTGACAAATAGACAAAAATAAAATAAAATATTTAACATAATTATTATTCTTTTACTGTTTTTACGTCATAGTTTTTGATAAATTATTCTATGTACAGAAATTTAGATTGTACAGTTTTATGATAATATAATATGTTAAGATAATAGCGGCAGCTCGCGACAGTCGCGGGTGGAAGCTAGTAATGCAAAATTAGATATCTATTAAAATCACCTGATGAGCTTCCTTTATCTTCATCCATGAGGCATCACCTTGTGACCAAGCACTGACAAAGGAACAGTGTGTAAGATTAGCCGCACGGATCTCAGTGCAAGCAAGGTGTTCCATGTTTTTGAAATCCAACTCATTGCGGCAGTAGTCGAACATGTGAATCATCTCATGGGTCAAAACACCTTGCACCATCCCTTTTCTTGTAGACACATTTTGGCACACTACTATCTGCAAAAAATTAATGGGAAAGTTTAAACAATGTCTATTCTATCCATCATAATGGTTGCTTTCTAAATCAAGAATTTCATGTTAGAATGCCTCTCTCAGACTCAACTGAAAGCAAATAGTTTATACAATATCAAACATGAGTGAAAATTCTCAATTTTCTTGAATAACTCATAGCTAATTCAATATACAATATATATCGCCGTGTGGTGACGGCCTAAGAATACAAGTGTCACCACTCCCTTACATGCCTGGGATGACATAAGAGTCGACTAAGAGGCTCGACGCATTGAATGCCTGTGCGAGAGAAGGAAAACTTGAAACAAACCCTCTACCAATCCGTCTGGTCAGCGTGATAGCAGTCGGCTAATAGCCTCCCATGAACTAGGACTAATATAACTAAACTAGTGAGCTAGGAGAGGCCTATGTCCAGCAGTGGACGTCCACATGCTGATGATGATGATGAATTCAATATAACAGTTACATATTTTATTCCATTGCGTATATAACAGTATATATGAAGGACAAAAAGCTGTTTTCTGACAGTTTTAATAGGTAGACCCCATATAAGGCATATTAAGCAGTTGCCTTAAGGCTTAGAGAGACCTTTGACTGTCTGAGTCAATGGTCTCCAGACTGCTTTGGGCTGTCTGGAAGACCAATCCAGCTAAAGGAATGTAAGGACTGTAATCCAGCATATAAGAAACTACATTATAATCAAATTGTCAAACTCCAACTGATAACAAAAAACCTCCTGAGTATCATAATCACCACTAACAGAGAAGTCACACACTCAACTGTATTGGGCCCGCCTGGATGAACATTTTTCCTAATCAAAGTATATGTATAGGAAAGGACCGTACTCAAGCAGTTTGGATATTGAAAATCAACTTATATTGGCTAAGTGTATTAATACACAAGAAACAAATACCTGATTTAGCTGAGGATCATAACCACCACTAACAGAGTAGTCGCAAACTTCACAAGATATGTGTCTTCTAATATCAATAGGGCTGTAAAAAAAGATTTCAGTACATAATAGGAACTTTGGAATTCCATAATAAACTTATTAAGATAAAATAGTAAAATATGTGGACTAATTTGGGAATTAATAATATTCATTACATCATCATACCATCCCGAGCTTTTGAGGGCTGCCATCATCACTTTTACAATAGGACCTGAAAAATAACATTACTTATTTCTGTTGTAAAGAGGTACAATGTATGCTCTATGGTATCACTTGAATATGGTTCGAATGAAGTTTGATTCGAAGCATATTCTGACTGACAGGATTTTTTTCTGTTGATGTCAGTTTGTATTTGTTTCTATTTTGCCTGAGTAACTGTTTTTTGTAAACACAATAAAAATTATAAATATAATTTTATTCAGTGTCAATTTCAAGTCAATAAAAAAGGTTAATGCAATCTGGACTATAACACACCTATTTTTAAACTCTTAACCATTGTTGCAAACATATAAAAGAATCCTAATGTTTTTGTGAATGTATGGTACTAAAGAATTCAATCTGTAGAAAAGCAAGTAAACAGTACTCTGAAACAATAAAAAGACAAGAAAATAATGTTTTCACTTATGAACTTGCTTGGATTGCAATAAGTAGTCTTCAGAAAAGAATATATTTTGATATTGCTAAACATATTGACTCAGTACACTAGGAGTGTAAATTTTAATAATACTTACTGTCTTTCACACAGTGGTAAACGTTTTGCTCACATTTTAACTTCTCTATGTTTTCCTTTCCCTCCTTACCAACAATAATATTGCCCAATTTCGATTTGAAAGTGCCTCTCCTCTCTGGATATAAGTCGTAACCCCATGACTCTTCCTTTTGGTTTTTACCACTTTCAGGTGTTTTGATATCATCTGCTTTTTTATTTGATTCGGTAACAGGAGAGGATTTGTTATTTTCTTCAGCCATTTTTTGAAAACTTTTTAGAGGTTATATTTTGTAAAATATTGAACAAATTACGGTGAAGCAAACTTTGCCAAATCTAGATTCATTTGGAATCTATAAAATAATGGTTAAGGTGTTACAGTACATAACATCATTATAATATTTTTATTAGTAGTAGGTGTATTGTTTCGCAATTTCACATTCACAAATCAGCTGGTTTTTTTTTTTGTATTTTGTGTTGCCAACAGTTAAATCAGTTCGCCACCAGATTCATCTTGTAAAACCTCCAGAAATCCACTAACAAAAACCGACCCTACTATCAAAATCGCCAAATTTCCCACTATTTTTTTTTTTAAAGAAAACGATACGTATATAAGTAATTAAGTCTTTATTATTACTTAAGTAAGTAATAAAATATCAACATACAATTAGGAAATCTACCAAATTAATTAACAATATAATCAACAAAGTTAAAAATATGAGATTCAAACTGCTATTCTAAATTATTTTAGTCTTCTTCAGATGAACTATTTCTGTCCGCTATGTCTTGGTCGGTTTCTTGAGATTAATACGATTCTTTGGTACCGATTTGTTTTATAACGTTTACTGGAATATCATATTCGTTGCAACATTTTCCTTCTAACCTCAAACCACAGCATATTCTTAATATAGCAGTTAAAAGATCTAATTTCATTCTATTCCTCTGCTTAGTTTTTATTACATTCATTGTGCTAAAAAGCCTCTCAACGTCAGCATTGGAATGAGGAAGTATTAACAGAGTAAGTGCAAAAGTTGCTAATTCCTCAAATCTAGATTCCCCTTGAGCATCTTTGAAATGCAATACTTCATTCCAAAATTGTTTGGTATCTTTGGTCTCATTCCATTTCAGTAAATGAATTTGTCTCCACTGATCATCGACTCTTGCTATAAGTTCTGCACTTTTATTGAACTGAGCCATTATGTCAATTAGATTTTCTTTGTTGTGATTAAGTGCTTCTTCAACACTTATTCGGGAAATTTTTTTCATCAATGTCAAACTTTCTGGTAACCTGTTTTTTATTTCTTCAATCAGTCTTACTATAAACTGTATGCACCGATTGCGCATAATTTCTTCATCTTCCCGTGGTAATCCTTTTTCTCTCATTTCAGATATTTGTTTTTCAAATCGGAATCCCAGATAACATTTTTGATCCAAAAAATCACGAATGTTTTGAGTAAAAATGTTAACTTTATTTGTAGGTAACGTAATTTTACTGACAAGCATATCTATCAGGTTGGTTAACTCACCACACAATTTTGTGTGATCTGTATCTTTGGACTCAAACATTTTATTGACTCTTGTTTATTTCAATTAATATTGGATACAAAAATGAAATATATGCGTAATTCTATGAATTACGCATATATTTCATTTTTTACACTCTATGTATGCGAATGATATGTCTTTCGCATACATAGAGTGTAATAACTCTGCCGTGTGACACCTTTCATGCACCTTAGCATGGAAAAATGTGTTTTTAGTTCTAGCCATTGCGTGTATATTCTCGATACAGCGGATTCTATTGACAACCACCTGGTCTGGCATGCTTGAACTATTTTTAGCGGTGTCTGTCCATAGTTGATAGCTTAGCTGAAGCTTTGTATAACTCCACATAAAGAGATTTTCTGGAAGCGGAGCAACAAAACCATTCATATGTTTCTCTTATTAAAAATTCCAAATGTCTCGGTAAAAAATCCTTTGCAGCAGCTGAAACAGCCAGTTGCAAAGAATGACACAAGCAACGCACCAAAATCAGGTGTGGTACCTCTTCTTTCAATTTGGTAAAGACTCCGTTATTTACTCCAACCATTACAGAAGCGTTATCTGTACCAATGCCCTTTAAATTTCCAAGTCGCAGATTGAAACGTTCAAGTGTCTTCTTTATAGCAGAGACAATACCTTCAGCATTACACTCATGCAGTTCACAAGGTCTAGGTATGTAGATACAATTTTTTGGTGTAATTTGCTGTAATAAATTATAATTAAACACAAGTATTTATGTACAGCAATATCTGTTGATTCATCAATTAATAGGCTAAATGGTTGATCTTTAATATCTAGTTTTAGAACTTCAGTGAAATGCAATGCTAATATATTTGGACGACCTGTTTGGCGCAGGGGTACTAACCCCACCTTCTGCGCCAGAGGTCCCGGGTTCGATCCCCGGACAAGACAAATATTTGTGTGCATGAACATGTCTATTTGTCTTGGACTGGATGTTTAATATGTATATTATGTATGTATTTACAAAAAAAAAAGTATATAAGTATGTTTATCCGTTATCTAGTATCCATAACACAAGTTCTTCATGATACTTAACGTGGGCTAGATAGTTAGATAGTAGTTATAGTGTGATTGTATGGTTTTTTTTTTTTTTTTTTTTATAACCGAGTAACACTTAGTTCGGTGCAGTTGAACTTTTTCGATGTCATTTTTATGACCGTGATTAACTACCTCTCCTAAATGGTCAACTACACGTATACTAGTATGCGTATGCATGGCTGTGAACAATACAAGTCTAGCTTCTTCCTTTTGTTTACTTCCAATGGGCTCTGGTTTAAACGGAATCTTTGGCTGCATAGTTATTACCTGTAACAATTTTATTTACAGTCAAAGATGTAAAACTGGTGTGTTGCGATTGCGACGCAGCCACGGTCACTGTTGATTTCATAATATATAGTTTATATTTTGGAACAAGTGCTTTTTTCAAAGATATATTTGTAGTAGCTACAAATAATGTAGTCACAAGCACTGCAATTACAATTATTAAAGAACATTAATTTGATACGACTATTTATTATGAAATCAACTGTGGCCGGGCTAGGCCGCAACACACGTAAAACTGACCAATGAATAACTTAACCAATAAAAACATTTCGTTTACCTTTTTATTTTCTTTATGCTTCTTTAACATCCCATGAGCCTTCAAATCTGCGTAGTGACTCCTTAAAATCGTAGCACAAAATTTGCATTTCGCTACTTGTCCAGCAGTACTATCAATAACTTGAAGCCAATCTCTTAAAGGGTCTTGAAGCCAAGAATCCCGAAACTTTTGCGTGTATTGTGGTTTCGGCATAGTTACGCTTAATTAAACTTATACGACGACACACTTGTGGGCACTCAGTATCATTTATTTATTGTACACACATATTACATTTAATACATAAAAAACAAACTTAATATAAATATCTATAACTTAAAGTATTAAAAGTTAAATATTAAGTAATTTACATCTAATAAATAATTAAAATAAACTTTAACTATATTTACATACTTATTATATAACATTTCTTTTATATATATTTATTACATTTCATTTCATTTACACAATACAAGTATTCACACTGCACACAAAACTCATCCGGCATTCCGTGCTACCTGATTGCCGTCCGTAGCAACGGACTCGCGCTCTCGTCGATCGGCCTATTGTTCTAACATTCTTTCGAGAACCGGTCGGCGCACGCGCAGCCTGCGTGTCGCCCCGCGCGCCAGTCAGGATCATAACCCGACGCAAACCGCACGCCGCTTTTGCCTCCGTTCGCGACTTAGTCGATTGTCTACCGCCATCCGGACGTTTATGCTTGTTGTATTGTTATTATATAATCTTTTCACTCTCTCCGCTGTCTCTTCTACTTTTCTATAAACTGTGCTTTGTGCTTGTCAACTGTTTCTCCTTCTGTGTTTTGTGCTTTGTGCTATTTGTGTGCTTGTGCTTGGAACATTATACCATCACACGTAAGTCGGACTTTAATTTCTAAACCGAACATAAAAATCCTAAACTGGTGACCCCTATCGAACACTATAAGATCAGAACAAGTGCAAAAATGAGCGACAGCAGTGACTCTGCAAAAACTACTACCTCTACAACCGCCCAACGTCCCGGCCGGCGTCATCGCGAAGAGCGCGTGTCCACTCCACCATCCGACATTTGCCGCGTCGGAATACGAGTCCCGCCGTTTTGGCCTGAAGAACCTGAGATATGGTTTGCGCAGGTTGAAGGTCAATTCGCCATATCCGGTATCACATCAGACGCCACGAAGTTCAACTATGTGATCGGCCATTTGGATCCGCAGTTTTCTAAGGAGGTCAAAGACATCATTGTGGCCCCACCGGCCGAAAACAAATATGAAAAGCTTAAGTTCGAGCTCATTAAGCGATTGACTGCTTCAAGGGAGAAGAAGGTGCAGCAACTTCTCATGCATGAGGAGTTAGGTGACAGGAAGCCATCACAGTTCTTGAGGCATCTACAAAGTTTGGCCGGCTCTGAAGTGCCAGAGGATTTTATACGCACTTTATGGTGCAGCCGCCTTCCTAGCAACATTCAGGCACTGATAGCATCACAGCCCACTACGTCCTTAGAAGCGCTAGCGGACTTAGCCGACAGAGTACAAGACATCGTGTCACCTGTGCGTCAAGTAGCTGCCGCAACCGCACCAGCAGCATCATCGTCGAGCACTATGGAGACCATGGCACTGGAGATAGCCGAGCTGAAACAAGCTGTCAAAAATTTGACACTCCAGCTTGATCGAGGTGACAGAGAGTCCAGACCACGGCACCGCTCCAGGGACCACCAAAGAAGCCGTTCATCTTCACGATCCAGCTCCAACTACCGCAGATTCCCGATATGCTGGTACCACTACAAATTCGGCTCAAAAGCAACGAAGTGCATCAAGCCCTGTGACCATGCGAGGTCGGGAAATGCTCAAGGCAGTCGATAATGGCGACAAACGACTGCCCGTCTTCCAGTGGTCGCCTTTTCGTCACTGACCGCAAAACCAAAACACAGTTTTTGGTGGACACCGGAAGCGACCTCTGCGTATACCCGCGATCTGCGCTACACGAACGACGCCAGAAGACTACATACCAATTGTCGGCAGCCAACGGTAGTATCATCGACACATATGGTTTTCTCCAATTAAACATAGATTTAGGCCTTAGACGTAGCTTTACTTGGAATTTTGTCGTTGCTAACGTAACCAAAGCCATTATTGGAGTTGATTTCCTTAGGCATTATAATTTAATTGTTGATGTTAGTAACCACCGCTTGATCGATAATTTGACCTCAATTTGTACCGTAGCTAATGTTAATAATGCTTTAAATTCGGTTTTATCGGTCAAGGTCCCGACAGGCGATACACGATACCACGCGATCCTTAACGAATTTCCCGAGATCACGCGTCCGTCTGGTACACCACGTGTTACACCACCACACAATACAGTACACCACATTCGCACCACTCCAGGCCCTCCTGTCTTTTGTGCTCCCCGCAGGTTAGCTCCCGATAAGCTGAAGATTGCTCGTAACGAGTTCCAGCTGATGTTGGATAGCGGCACCGCGCGTCCTTCAGAAAGTCCGTGGGCATCAGCGCTGCACCTAGCACCCAAAAAGGACAACAGCTGGCGACCCTGCGGCGATTACCGTGCTTTAAACGCGCGTACCATACCCGACAGGTACCCAATCCGACATATTCACGACTTCGCTCACAGCATCTCAGGTTGCAAGGTGTTTTCCACGATAGACCTGGTGAAGGCCTATAATCAGATCCCGGTCTTCGAGGAAGATATCCAGAAGACTGCCATCACGACACCCTTTGGCCTGTTCGAGTTCCCTTACATGACCTTTGGTCTAAGGAACGCAGGCCAAACTTTCCAAAGGTTTGTCGACGAGATGACGAGAGGGCTAGACTTCTGCTACTCTTATCTTGATGACTTCCTCGTCTTTTCCCGGAATCAGCCCCAGCATGAGGATCACCTTCGTCAACTGTTTGAGCGGATGAAAGAGTACGGCATTTTGGTCAACACCTCCAAGTGCGTATTCGGAGCATCTGAAGTCTCTTTTCTGGGATATCAAATCTCACCGGAAGGTACCAAACCTCAGGAGACGAAAGTCCAGGCCATTAAAGAATGTCCACCCCCCAAAAACATACGGGAGCTTAGGAGATTTTTGGGGATGGTAAATTTTTATCGGCGATTTTTACCTAACGCCGCGCAGAGTCAAGCACCCCTCAACGCTCTCCTCACCGGTTCAGTCAAGGCTTCGCACCCGGTAAGTATCACGGGTCCAGCACGGGCAGCATTCGAGCAATGCAAGCAGGAGCTCTGCAACGCAGCAATGTTGTCACACCCTGACTGCGACGCCCAACTTGCTCTCGTCACAGATGCTTCTGACATCGCATTAGGAGCAGTTTTGCAGCAAATTAAGGAAGACGTCTGGCAACCCTTGGCATTTTTCTCACGCAAGCTAAGTCCAGCACAGCGGAAGTATTCACCTTACGATCGAGAACTTCTCGCCATTTATGAAGGCATAAAATACTTCCGCCATATGCTGGAGGCCAGACACTTCACAGTGTACACTGACCACAAACCACTTAGCTTCGCGTTTAGTGACCGGAAGCGAACCTGCTCACCCCGTCAGTACCGCCATCTCGATTATATATCGCAATTCTCCACAGACATCCGACACATATCCGGTCGCGACAACGTGGTTGCTGATACTCTTTCTCGCATCGAGGAGATCCAACCAGCTATCGACTATGAAGAGTTGGCAAAGTCTCAATCATCGGACTCTGAGCTTGTCAACCTTCTCACCGAACAGACATCACTTCGTCTGAAAAAGATCCCGCTAGAAGGCAACTGCCATATATACTGTGACGTGAGCAAGTCACCCCCCAGACCGTTCGTGACCAAACCATTGCGAAAGCAAGTATTCGACTGCCTTCATAGCTTAAGTCACCCCGGCCCGAACGCAACTGCTAAATTGGTTGCGGAGCGTTACGTGTGGCCGGGTATTCGCAAAGACTGCCGTGAGTGGGCGCGATGCTGCGTAGATTGCCAGCGCGCCAAGGTGAGTCGCCATGTGTCTGCTCCATTGGGCACATTCGATTTGCCTCGTGCTAGGTTCTCGGTAATCCACATTGACCTAATCGGACCTTTACCACCTTCACAAGGCTACCGCTACTGCCTCACTTGCGTAGATCGCTTCACACGATGGCCAGAAGTTGTCCCAATAGTCGACATGACGGCGGAAACGGTAGGTCGCGCTCTCTTGTCTGGTTGGATTGCGCGTTTCGGATCTCCAACCGACATAGTTACTGACCGCGGTCGACAATTCGAATCCAATTTGTTTGCATTCTTGGGAAAAATAGCTGGATTCAAACATCGTCGAACCACGGCCTACCATCCTGCATGTAACGGCTTAGTCGAGCGGTTCCACCGACAGCTAAAGGCCGCCATAGTATGCCATGCCGACAACAACTGGACCGAGTCATTGCCATTGGTTCTACTCGGCATCCGCTCAGCGTTCAAAAAAGACCTGCAAACCTCTTCAGCGGAACTACTTTATGGCGAGCCCTTGCGCCTACCTGGAGAATTTTTCCAAAGTGAGGTGCAGACAACTACCGACGTAACAGATTTTACCGCCCGTATCCGATCGTTTGCAGATAAAGTACAGCCATCTCCAGCTTCACGTCACTGCAGTGACAAAATTTTCATATTCAAGGACCTTAAGACTTCTAGTCATGTATTTCTTAGGGAAGACTTACTAAGACCAGCATTAAGTCCTGCGTATTCTGGTCCCTTCCAGGTTTTAGAAAGATCGGACAAAGTTTTTAAAATTTTAGTAAGGGGTAAATCTGTTTCGGTATCGATTGACCGCCTTAAGCCGGCATACATTTTCACCGAAGCCGTCCCCAACAGTAATAGTAATAGTCCAGCAAGTGCCAAGGAAAACCCTGAACCCGAACCAGAAATCATTAAAACCACCCATTCGGGCAGGCGTGTCAGATTCCCCGACTATTATCGCCCGTAGTGACGGTCTCTGGAGGGGAGTGATGTGGGCACTCAGTATCATTTATTTATTGTACACACATATTACATTTAATACATAAAAAACAAACTTAATATAAATATCTATAACTTAAAGTATTAAAAGTTAAATATTAAGTAATTTACATCTAATAAATAATTAAAATAAACTTTAACTATATTTACATACTTATTATATAACATTTCTTTTATATATATTTATTACATTTCATTTCATTTACACAATACAAGTATTCACACTGCACACAAAACTCATCCGGCATTCCGTGCTACCTGATTGCCGTCCGTAGCAACGGACTCGCGCTCTCGTCGATCGGCCTATTGTTCTAACATTCTTTCGAGAACCGGTCGGCGCACGCGCAGCCTGCGTGTCGCCCCGCGCGCCAGTCAGGATCATAACCCGACGCAAACCGCACGCCGCTTTTGCCTCCGTTCGCGACTTTGTCGATTGTCTACCGCCATCCGGACGTTTATGCTTGTTGTATTGTTATTATATAATCTTTTCACTCTCTCCGCTGTCTCTTCTACTTTTCTATAAACTGTGCTTTGTGCTTGTCAACTGTTTCTCCTTCTGTGTTTTGTGCTTTGTGCTATTTGTGTGCTTGTGCTTGGAACATTATACCATCACACGTAAGTCGGACTTTAATTTCTAAACCAAACATAAAAATCCTAAACACTGATTAGTCCGAGACAGAACGAGTTAAACTACGAGTACGTACACACTACTAAACTAATAAATATTTTACGGGGAATCACCGCGTATGTATCACAGAATCCACAGATCAATATTCACTTTTTTTTTAATCTATGGCTACAGATCAGTGTTCCCTAAACAGTAAAAATAAATACTCCTATAATTACGTGAAATAGCAATAATATATTTTGAAACTTAGGCTTAGTAGTTTAGTGATTGCATTTTCAGTAATTGCTACCGAATTCTACTAAACCACTAGAAAAAGCCACCAGCCACTAAAAGCAATATTTCGCCACTAAGAGGGGGTTCTAAACCACCAGTTTCAGTGGAAAATCCACTAAGTTGGCAACACTTGGTTTTGTCTTGCTTGACTTGACCGTTGACTGACACATGTCATTGTAATTTTTTTTATTCCGTATAAAAACAGGCTAAGGTCACGGATACTACTGCCTATTCTTAGGCACAATTAGTTTTGGTTGTGGCATAAATAATGACGACCTCCGTGGTAGAGTGGTACAAACGTACACCGTCCGGTTTCAAGGTGTTGCCTACTCTGAGGTCCTGGGTTGATCTTCGATTAGCACTATCCACAAACAATATGGATTAGTATGGGTAGTAACATAAAGTACAATGATATTTTATGTAAATTTTGGCCTTGAGACTCAACTAAAGTAAATATGAGCCAAATCTTTTCACTCCTATCATCATTGTCGTCGTCATCATCATTATAAATATTTAAGTACAGTTTATTGATGAAAAAAAAAACACATTAATGATTTTCGTAAAGATGCATTGGGGTTATGCAGCGTGTAACCCCAATGCAATGTATGCAAAACAAAGCGATTTTGAACTTTCGGCATGATCAATCGGCGTCGCGTCCCGCGCCGTCGCCCGAGTCGGCACATATTTGAATTGCTATATTTTCCCACGCTTTAAATTAATAATGCAAACATTATAAAATGGGATAACTACGCAAAAAAAAACTATTTTAATACAGCTGGGCCCTATCGCGTAAAAAATCTGGGTATGGATATGGGCTTCATTTGACAGTTGAAGCTCATAAAATTACCATATATGATCATTTAACTGTCAAATGAAGCCCATGTCCATATCCATATTTTTTAAGCGATAGCCCCCGATCACTGCTATCGCGTAAAAAATCTGGGTATGGATATGGGCTTCATTTGACAGTCGAAGCTCATAAAATTACCATATATGGCATAGAGATACAACAGAACTATGGAGGCGCCCTATAGATCTATATAAAATTTGCTTATACAAATATATATTAAATCGATACATTCTTATCAAATCGATGTTTGTCTCTTTCTAACTCACCTATGTTTGCGTATGGGTAAAGAGACGGATAGTGTTTGCACAGTACACATTTTGGCAACATTTTCATGTGACGTCATGAGCGTTTTGACGCGTGCCGGCATCGCCATCTTTAGTTCCAAGTTCTGTGGTAGATCTGCTGTCAAATTTTTATTAACTCTCAACAGTTTTGTTTATTTTTTGATAAATACGCACAAAAACCTGGTTCTGTTCCATTCAGAGCCTTGCTAGAGTTGGGAACATCATGCCTTCGTGTTGTGTTAAGCAGTACGGTGCAAGGAAAAACATTAATCAACCTTCATTGACTCTCCATAGGTTAGTATTAAATTTTCACAATTACTGTTGAATCTAAAACGATATTGTGTAATGAAATATAAGAAAAAGTTGTTTTGAAAGATTATAAGGACATATATTGTTTTAAGTTGTGGTATTTCGAAGTTTTTTTCATATTAAAGTTCGAGTTGTATTGCATTTGTAAAATTAGTGATGTCATGGGTTGTGTTGAAATATCGATACATTTGTCATTTTATTCATCAATGGTGTTTTGTCAAATAGATTTCCTTCGAACAAAATTTCGAAGCAGAAATGGATAGAGGCTATTGGTCAAGAAAATATAAACACACGACATAAAATTTGGTGTGTTTGCACTGATGCATTTTGATGAAAACTTTCGATGTAACAAGATTGCGTGACTCTTTTGGTAAGTGATTTTTACATTGTAAATAATTTTATAAAGCAGAATAGTGTATTCTTCTATCTTATTCTGAATCCTATTATAGTTTGTAGAAGTTGTATCAAAGCTATTTATATATTTTCAGCCTAATCAAATCTGTTTGAAGAATCAAAAGAGTCGAGAAATGACTAGTTCACTAGAAGGTGCGTCAACATCTACTACAGTGAGGATATGTTTTATAATTGTCTTAGTAAAAGTAAGAGAATTAAATTGATTGTTTTTTACTGTTTGACTTACTGTACATAAGCTATGTGTGATATTACTTTACGTAGCTATAAAATTGCTATTAAACATAGCTTTTAGTACAGTATAATAGTGATAAAAATTTTTACACACATGACCTTATCATTAACTAAATTAAATTGAAAGTAATTAATGATTCTTTTGTTCATTTTCAGCCTATCAAATATTTTTCAACCAACCAGGCAAAAACAAATACTAACAAGTCAATCTCACAATAATCAATGCGATGGTCAGTATAAATAAACTGTATAATATTTGACTTAATGTAATATAGGCTAGGTTAATTATTATTAGTTTTATAAGTAGTCTTTTAAACCTGATCATTCCTTTTATTTTCAGATTAAAAAAATATATATTTAAGTCTTGCAGAAAAGTGTTCTTTTAAAGAAGAAAGTAAAAAATTTAAACGAAAGGGTATGAAGACGTGATAAAAAGATTGCTATATTCGTTAATGTAATAGACGATCTTCAAAGAAGAAAATCAATTAATATTGATGAAACTGTTATTTTGGAAGAATGTACAGGATCAAAAGATTTTTTGAAGAGGCAAATTGCCAAAGCCAAATCTCTATACCTTTGAAAAGTATGGCGAAGAAAACAGGAAATTCGCCCTTGCTCTCCATTTATAATTATCAAAAACTTAAAATTTTATGAGGAAAACCTAAAACACTTGTTTATCACACCCTCGGACACTAAGTAAATGGTACCAACATGTAAATGTTGAAACTGGCTTTACTAAAGAATCTTTGGATCTTTGGAGATGGATGGATGGACTGCTTATTAAATCGATTATCAAGGTTATCTCGATCTTAGGTTCCGATACCATGCTAAAAAATTTGTGATACAGTATTGTTTAGAAATTATTTTATTAAATTGGTATTATTTAGAAATTAATAAAAAAGTAATACTATATTTTAAACAATCAAACGTAACTTATTTTTCCTCCTCTCACTCCTGTATACCATACGTGTTTATAGTCAAGTGTAATGTAAGTAATACGTCAATAAAGGTAATTATTTAAGTAACTATTTTGTATGAAAAAAATGCATAAGTATAATTTACTTTTAATTAACTAGGTAGGTAGTTACTTACACTTGACTATAATAAATAGAAGTGTGAACTCTCGTATTTATAATAGAAGGCAACTAACTTCTTGAGTAAAAGTAATTCAAACTTATACAATTACTTTCATACAAAATAATTGCTTAAGTAATAATTACTTTTAATGTAGCTTAAAATAGGCATACGTAGACAATGAGCTGTTTTCTTTAAAAAAAAATGCTTTTACCTTTCAAACGGATTCCATAAGAATGAGTTTGATTATTAAATTTAGCCCCTTTTTATGCTATGGCCGTACCTACGTGTATCGCCCCGAAGCTTCGGACAATGCCACGATACACGCAAGTGCGGCCACATGCTTTAGCGCGCTAACACTTTTGGTGCTTACTTCGGAACGATACTCGCAAGTGGGAAAATTTTTAACGTCTATCGTACGAACTGTCGGCCCGAAAGATCTGAAATACTATAATAATTATTTATCTATATATTAAACTTAATTAAACGCGCTAAACCCAATTACATAATCACGTAAGACTATTGGAGATGGACTTCGCACTACATTATGTAACCTCCCACCCCAATTGCCAAATAAATGCTTAAAAAAGCAAGTGAAGTAGTTGGTTTTAAATCCATTTCTGGGCCTAAGCCGGCCTTTTTTTGTTCTGAGGAGTATAAATTAATATTTAAAACGTATATTTATTATAAGTTTTAATTGTAACTATTTCGATATCAGCTATTCAATATGGTACAACACTAGGATGAGCGGCCATATTATGCGCCAAACATAATATAGGTATGCACGCTAATTTTGTAGGTATGGCTGGTCCATATATTTACAAGTCAATGATATATGGTCATTTAACTGTCAAATGAAGCCCATGTCCATATCCATATATTTTACGCGATAGCCCCTCAGGTCGGGAATCGAACACCTGATGTCCTCCATTAATATGTCCCTCGGTTAACCTAACTCGCTGTATAATGATCAGGGATTCAAGTAAAAGAATAATAACTTCCGTACTGATTGTAGCAACTTCGATAATTTGACGTAAGTAAAAAAATCGGATTACTATTTGAAAATGTTAAGTTGTGTAACACAAGTTGTTGTGGATTAGAACGTCGTTGTTATTATAGGTAATTATAATATCATTAAAACTTATCACAATAAGACTTACATTATGAAAATAAATGATATTCTCACCCACAACATGGCTCTTAGCTCCTATACTATACCAATTATTTGCAATCTTTAGCCACAGAATTACCAATAATACACACAGTACTATAACGATTGTAGTATCGGAGCCAAAAGAAAAAAAATATACAAAACACAGAGTCTTTGTTATGTTGTGATTTAATATGATGTTGTTATTATGTTGCTGTTGATTGTGAAATGTGTTAATAATAATTATCATGTGAACACAAGTGATACACTACAACATTAAAACAACGTCATATTAAGCCACAAACGTAAACTTATTTTTATTATTGTTTTAAACGAATTTTTTACTTATTTTATTTTGCTTCTAACTCCTATACTATAACGATTGCAGGGTTGCCCCCTTGGCAACATTATATTATATTGCAAGGTCAATCCATTCGTACTTATACATTTCATTCCTGTCGATTCTGGGTTTTGGTCCATAAATTTTTGGACATGTCCGTCCCCAGCCTGGAGTCAATTGAACCGATTTTCCGGATCCCCTTTGTTAGGTAACAGCAGCGTAGTTCATTGAGATAGAGCAACAGAATATAATGTATTCCTAAGACAGATAAAAGTTCTTGATATGATCTAAACTTTTAATCTGTAAGTATGATAGATATTTTACAGTTTGCATTCAAAGTAAAATTGGTTCAATCGTACTCACCACTCTACCCTCCTTGCCTTGTCTGCTTATGTCTTTAATTTCCACCCTGTATATTGTCAGTCCACATTTTTAAATTAAAATAAACTACGAAGATGTTCACATCAAAACTTGTAAAACAATGCTCGGTTCTATATAAATTAAAAACAGGGTATGTAAGGTAAAGACCAAGGCCGTATAAACAAAATTTGTGTACGCAGCAATCGAAACAATTCAAAAATATGAATTTTATTCTTACCTTTTTAGCATTTAAGATGCAGGATTTACTAAGTACCTACTCATCATGACGTATAAAACGAGCCCAAACTTGATAAGGTTGTGTCGTTTTATTGCGAAGTTCCTGTGGCCACCTTCTATCACTAGCTTCTGATCAGCTCCATGCCATCAGAATATTAAAGATAATGTAAATTTGCATATGCATGTAAATTTCAGCTTAATCGAAAATTGGGAAGTGGGTCAAAAATTTAACATGCAAGATTTCATTACATACACCGGACAGGTAGCAAGCAAGTACAGTATGTATAGTGTAGTAGTTAACAGAAAATAAATAAAAGCTTGTGAAATATTATAAGATTATAAAACGGGACTAAACGCGACATTTGTTACGTTTTAGTCTGGTTATTTAAATTTATAATTATAATGGAACACGAAAGTTTAAAATCTTGTAAAATATTGTTGAAAATACGGAAATGTTATTTTACGCTTAATAATGCGTGTAGCTAACTTGTATTGTTCTTTATTTATTTTATTTGTTTCATCACAGCAATATACATATTATGATTGTGGTATTTATACTAAATATGAGAAAAGTGTAGAGTAGAGAGTAGAAAAGAGTATGGATTTTAGACGGATAAAACGAGGTGTAAGAAAAATCAATCTTTCAAAGACATACAAATAATAAAATTATCATAATTTTATTTTAATAAGATACATTTGTATTTGCCGATGATGCCACTCTATGAACACATTTTCATCGTGGCTAATATTTTCTATTCGTAAATTTGCAGCAGCTGAAATAGTAGACATAATAATAATGATAAAGAATAAAATTACACAATAAAATAAAAAATATATTGAAGTACCTACCAATCTTTTCCAAAAACAAGTCGTAAGTCTCTTTGTTTCTTATAACCCCGGCAATGAATATATTCACTTTACTATTTTTCCTCAAAAATAGAGACAAAACATTTAGAAGTGGTTCCAGTATAGCGGGGTCATAAACGATGTCTGCACCAACAACAACGTCGGGACATATTTCGAAAGATTTATTAGATAGATCCATCCAATCTAAATGCACAGCTCCTGCATGTAAATGACAAATTATTACCAACTAAAATGTATGTATAAAAGAAGATTTTTCATTCTAAATAAAATAATACGAAATCAGGGGACCGGCAACCAAAAACTGTATAAGTACTGTGTTTCACATACATACCTATATTTACATTCGCTTTTGTATATAGTTTGCCATAAGAAGTGGCTTGTTGCTTTAAATCAGTAAAATTTATATTAATGTTATCTTCAACTGCGCTTAAAACATCGGAGTGGCAGTCACTCATTACTACAGTATTCGGCTGGCAGTATTTTGCTATCGTGATTCCTGCAAATCCAACTCCGGAACCTAATTCCAAAACATGCTTGCTTATAAACTCTTCTTTATTACATAACGCCCAATCTACAAGCATTAATGAAGCCTGTAAAAAATGAATTAATTTGTTTATCAAAATATTCAATTATTATCTTAGTATTATAATTATCAAAATATAAAATTATTAATTGGCTACATAAATATAATACTAATACAAGATATAAGGAGCTATTTTATTTAAGGTTTATCATTATTTTAACTTCATTTTTTACCTCCCAGGTTCTCATTCCAGTTGTGCCATTAACAACTAAATTATTGGTTTCTCTTATTATTATTCTATTCGTCAAACTATCACCTATGATGTAATGACGGTAGTAAAATTTGTCGTCCTCATTCATTGTCATACATAAATGTTTATATAAATCATCATGGACTTCCTGTCTATCGTTTAAACATTCTATTAACTTTTTGATGAAAAGCCTAGTAAATTGCCTTTTCATAGGATATTTTTTTGTTGCAATGTTATTGACAGTATCATTTAGGAATTCTTCTTGTTGGTTCCAAGACAATTTATTTATTTCAGCTGCCTGAAATAGACATGAATAAAGAGTGAGGTTTGGATCAACAAACAAATAACAATAAAAAATAAAGAACCCGTTAAATAGGTTACCTACCTATCTTTGAAGGTGTTTATTATTAAGATATTTAGCAAATTTGATTAGACTATAAAAAAAAATCCGAATAATATAATATAAAAAACGCTAGCAAATAGAAAAAAAAACGCCAATAATATGGGTTCTTTGACGTTACTAATATATTAGATATACCATAGACATTTATAATTTTATTAAATGAAAATTCAGATATAAAATAATAGTATCAGTAAGCAGTAAGTCGATCATGGTTCAAGCATGGAAATACGAGTATTTCCTTCAATGTGCCATGTTTTATTCTGTAGAATCGAATAGAACTCGGTGGCACAGTGGCTCGCGCGCTCCGCCTGCGATTTTTAGCGGCTTAGCAACTTTCGCCGTGTTAGCACCGGATGGATGACCTAAAATTTATTATGTCCGGCTCCTCCATGCTTCGGAAGCCACGTCCAGGCTGTATTTGCAGTCGTTAAAACCTACTAATCCGCATTGGGAGCGTGTGCTGGGGCCCTTTTCTTATTCCCCATCCCTATGGAAGGCCTGTTAGTAACCGGCTATTACCCAAGCAGTGGGGAACTGGTGACATTAAAATGCTGATGATGCTTATCATGATTTCGTATAATCAGTGGAAAATACTCAATTTCAGTGGGTAAATAAATATATTTTTCACCTCACACGCTCTGAAAAGGAGGTTTTGTCAATCAGTTTAGGCGTAGAAAATCGCTTTTTGCGGCCTAGCGCGGCAAAGTACTTTTTTAATTTAATATCTAAAAATGTGTCATAATGCGTTCCGAATTGCACTATTAACTTTTTTGTTTTATTAGATTCTTATATTAATTTAGTTCATTGAATCATAAAAACAATAACAATAAGATTAAACTATTTCTTATAAGAATTTTATATTAGGCTGGGTGATATTTCACAACCTATAATTGGATTTCGGACTGTGACATAAATCTTTATTTTTAAATTGTCTTTGTCTTGTACCTCAAGTCAGTGTCAACATTTACGGAATCGTTTTTATTCTTAATAATAAGTAACAATATATTCCTATTTTAAATAACTTTGAATTAACTATAATACTCCCTTTTTATTATTTTAGTTTTTTATATCATTAAAACAACGAGAATAAGGTAAATTTAGATTAAACTTTATGTTTAAAGAATTTTTTACCGGAAGTTGACCGCGGAAACAACCATAAAATGTTCCTCGCTGTTGAGAGGTGAAAAATTGTGTGTTGCGCTCGGCAGAAAAGTTTTTAGCGTCTTGTGCCTTTGAAATCCTCGCTTTCAATAGAGGTAACTCGCCGCTAAATAACCAACTTTCCAGCCTTGCATAACAAATAACTAATACTAACAAAACACATCGCCATCCGCCATCCATTCGAGTAAGTATAATAAGGTCCTAATAGTTCGTTGAATTTGTATGTAAACTCCATGTCAGGTCAGTATAGAGTTCTCCCCCTAAATAATTATATTCCGCGGCATCTCTTAAAATAACATTATCTTCTTCATTTGACCCTGAATCAATATTTTAAAAGTAGGTATATTCGAAACTCAAATAAATTGATTTATTAACCAAGAAAGACTTATGAAAAGTAACCCATAGTATTAGCTGATAATATAAGTATAATTTTTTTTTGAAACAGTTTACTATTAAAACAATTAATACTAGCTAATAATATTGGCGTTTACACTAATAACTAATTTTATTATTTTGTACTTTTATGAAACTGTCTCTAATAATTATAACTATTAATATTAGTCTAAAACTAATAATATTATACTACTATTTTTTATGAAACAGGCCCCAGACAGGGGGCCGATTCCCACGCTTAGATATGTCGAATTCGACTTTTATTTTAAATCTGTATTAAAAATTCACTGAAACCAATATTTCGACATTATACGATTGTCGAAGACCGTTGAAACTAAACGATTTTGGTATAGCTTTTCGAAGAACTGACTAGCCCATCAATAAAATGGATGTGCGAGGAAAAAGAAAAGAGGCGCTAGGCGGTGCAGCAATGACTTTCGATGAAATAACTTTCTATGATCAGAGGAGCTTTTCTCGCGCTGCGAAATCTCGAATTCGTCACCACCACACCACCACAAATCTGTATTAGCTACCAAGCTACAACATCAAAGGCCTGTAGAATATAATTAATACAAAAACATTTGTATAGATTTCACCTACATTTTTAAAAATAAATGAAGACTAGAAAAATTTCGAATTCGATATCGCACAGGGCTTGAAACCGGTTTGAAAAAGAGCGGTTAATTAAGGTTTTTACAAAAACAGCTTCAAAGGTATTCGGAATGAGAGCTTTTCAAGAACCTTAATAAACCGGTAATTTCAATGCTGCGAAATTTACCTACTACTGGTAATAGCGAACTTCCATGTGTAGACATAAGCTCGCTAGTCGATTTACCACTTACGCGCTCACGTTGGGAGAGCGCACAGACCTATATCGAGATCGACGGTAAAAGTTTACCTACATTGCGTGTAAAAAGTTTGATCCACGGTCAAAGTCAAACAATATGAACTGTCAAATGAATACGATTAGCTTTACGCAATCGCCTAGCAGTACAGTATGAGCGAGACAGACACTGCGCTTGCTCGAGAAAAGTGCCGAGACTCGACTTTGTCGAGATGCGCATGCTACGCATGATGATGTCACAAGCAGCGCGAAAAAAGCCCCCCAATCTTAATCTCCGAAATAGTCATTCATCCCACTTATTTCAGTTATAATTAATAACTATTGATGGAGATTTTATATTATGTGGATCTATCGATCGAATGTAGAGACATTAACGGGAAATCGCAAACAGCTGACTTTAGGTTGAGTTGACACATAGGTACATAGGTTTTTTTTTGTACCACTAGCAAATTATGTACATTCTTTCTTGCCACTAAATAGGTGAGGGCTGAGGAGTGTGGGATAAAGAGTTGGGGATACAAATTATAGAATAAAAGAATTTTAAGGCTTAATACTTATCCTACAACAATGTAGCCATGTTATGAAAAATGTTGTATTTTGTAATCTGTCTGTACTGTAGTCAAGATACAAAATAAAATGGACGTAGTTACGCGAAAAGGATCCAATCCACACAGAGTCGATTCTGAGATAGAGGCCATTAAAGATTAGAAAGTGTTAAAAGTGTCTCTAGTCGAACATTATTACATTGAGAGTATTTCCTTTTGTGTTGACGATTAGTTATTTTTTTGCACTTCATAATGGGCGTAAGTTGTGTTAAACATACAGTACAATTTTATTATGAAAATGGCAAAAATGTGTGTCTGGATTCTTTTTAATAAAAGCTAAATATTATGGGATGGTGCTCAAAATGATTTAATCAATAACGATCCAGATACTATTTTACTAACTTATTTTAATAAAAACAAGAAAAACTTGAAATAAAACAATGTTATTAATCAAAAAAGTTAAGCTTAATAGAAACATTTTAACAAAAATTTTAGCACCCTTTCAAATTGTCTATACAAGATGTTGATGGATTTAACTTTTGACTTGACAGATCACTACCAAGAGATAAGTATATCAATCTTGGCAGTTATCTGTTTCAACTTCAAAATCAAGAGTTAATCTGTTAAATCCTTCAACATCTTCGACAATCCGAGCATTACCCAAACCCAATGGCAAACGTCTCCCCGGGAATGCATGCAGTGAGTCAGTGTCACTGTCACATGTCAAGTTGTCTGATAGATCTAGTCACTTCTGTTCAGAAATAAATGAGTTCCCATTGTTAGGACGCTTGTGCACTACACGGAATTTTACCGTCCGGCAGTCCGGTTTTTTACGGTCCGGTGTGGCATGAAAAAAAAACGGATGATTGGCTTGTGCACTTGTCCGTCTTTTTACTCCCAGGTGCAGCGCAGTTTAGGGTAGATCTCTTTGAAACTACACTCCACGCACGCGTAAACGAGAGGAATGATGAGTTTCTTGGAACGTCGGCAATTGCTTGCTTTATTACTTTCTCATTTAAGGATTCAGAAGTATAAATATTAGTTATTGTTTACAATAAAAAAATATGTCCATATGTGAAGTCAAAAAAAATCCCTCAAATGGGGTAAAAACTGGGTTTGGTCTGTTGGTGGTGGCTCCGATACAATAAACGTTTTTTTTTCTGCCGTTTTTTGCTCGATATTAATAACGGCAACAGGTAGACATTTTATTCACAGAATATTTACAACTCGGTCAAGCTAAGATGATACCTGAAGCCCTACACTAATTCTTTCACTCGATTCTGTCATGCCCGGAGTGTGAGAGGGACGGGTATATCCTGCAGGTGTCATGTTAGCTCGACCGAGTAGTAGTTGTATATTTATTTTAAAATAATTAATTAAATTAAAATACAACAAACGTATATTTTTTATGGTACGGAACCCTTCTAGCGTGAGTCCGACTCGCACTTGGCCGTTTTAGTTGTGCACTATGTAAGTTACACCCTTACCCCTTCGCCCGCCCCGCCGCTCATGAATATCACGGACCGAACGCAGCGCAGTGCACAAGCTTAAATACTTTTTTCATTGCTGTCATCCCGGACCGGAAAAAACGGCGTGGAATCGGGAAAAGTAAAAAGTCGGACGGTAAAATTACGTATAGTGCACTAGCTAGCATATACATTTTATGGCCTGCCATATCGGACCGTAAAAAATCGGACTACCGAACGGTAAAATTCCGTGTAGTGTACAAGTGCCCTTAGGGTAGGGACGTATAAACTATTGTAAAACTGGCTAATTAGGGAAACTGACGAGTGATAGATAACCCGACCCAAATAATCAATTAAAATTTATGTACCTAATCCAAAAAGTCTATTAAAACAAAAGAAACGTTTTTTTGTACTTGCATTCCAAAACTTTGCAAAAAGTCTATTAAAAAGTGAAAAATAGCAACCAGGATCTTTTTTGCGGCTTCTTTTTATAGAAATTAATATTTATTCAGAAGGTGCCAATTGTTTTGGTATATCTTTGAAGTGGAAAAACTATTCGTACAAAAAGATTCAAGCATCTTGGATCGTTCTTGATATTTAAGTAGAAAAATATTCTAAAGAATTTATTTAGCATAAAGGTTCCAGACAGCCTGGATCCTTTCAAATATTTTATAAATGCTGTTACTTCAGTGGTCCAGGCAGTTTAGATCTTTTTTGTGATTTGTTTAAAGCACTTATTCCGTAGATTAATATTTTCGCAAAAACTATTCAGGTAATTTGGATCTGTTTTAATGATAAATATTTAGTGTCTCCCCTATAAGTGGCTTGGTATCTAGTCGTCGCAATTATGTCAAATATTGTGTTTTTCATCTGGATCTTTTTTGACATGAAAGATATCATCGCAAAGACCCCCCTGGTATATATAACTCAATTTCAGAAAAATTGTGGTTTGGATCCTTTTCGCGTAACTACGTCCAAATAACATATTTCAATTCTCTTACCTCTGATTCAAAGTCAAGGGCGCCTCTATAAAACTTTCTTTTTAACTGTTTTAAGATAATCTGAGGATAATTGTTTATTGGATTCATAATTATTCAATATTTTAGTTTTTACAACATGCTGTCTATCCAATATCCATTCTCCTCGTCACAAATTATATAGTATAGTATATATAGGTAGGTGAATCTTGTCATTGTCATGTGTCATCTAATTTTTTTTTTTTTTATTCGTTAATAACAACAGGCTAGGGTCATAGACCATACTGCCTCGACATTAGTACAGTCATCTAATGTTATTGTTATTTCATTGCAGTGTTGCCGGTGCGTACTTTTTGTTCCGATTTCGGAACTTCTGCGTTCCTAGTGGAACTTTTGCGAAACAAAGCCATCATCGAAACTATTCGGAACGGAACTTCCGTCGGAAACAGAAAACAACAAATCGAATGAAATTATGATAATTTTTCAACGAAACCTAATTTCATTAAAAAAATATAAACACAGATTTTTTTAAAACTTATTTGTGATAAAATAGATGGCCAAAATTCCATACAAAAACCCAGTTCGCAAAATAAATAAATAAATATTTCTATACAAACACACGAATTAACTAGCCCACGTTAAGTTTCATGAGAAACTTGTGTTATGGATACCAGGTTTAGTATTTTTTTAAATAATAGTTCGAACTATCCCTGTCTCCCTATCGGTTGGCTAACAGTTTTGACTGAAGAAGTTTTGTAGTCGTATTTTTTAAAATGCCTACAGAAACAGAACCTCTTGAGCAAAAAAATAATAATATAGCCACCCGACAGATAGATAGTTCAAAATATTATTTTTAAATATCTTAATGCTACTGGGCCAAACTGAAACAATTTTTTATGACAACTATTTCGCATCGAACAAAAAAAGAATCACGTTAATCTGATAAGAAATCACGGCGTAATAGGTGTACATACATAAAAGATTTTTAGGAGTCGATTAAAAATGCAAAATATAAAAAAAAACGAAAACTGCCAATATATGGCACTGATTTAAGCATTCTATCTGTAATCTTATTGCCGTGGTATAAAGTGCAAAATTAAAGTAGAATTTGGAATAGCCAACATAACGGGCGTAAAATATCGAATCGTCAAATCAATCAATCAAATGAGAGTTCATTAATCATCTATGCGTCATTCGCTTATAAGTGTGACTATTTATATTAATATAACTGTAACTAAGATATTAAACTATCCTCTCCCCCTCGGACCGCGATAGCGTATAGACGCGAATTTTGTGCAACTACATCATAAAATAAATATTATAAATAATTTGAATTTAATTCAACGTTTCTGCGGTGAAGTACCAGGGGCCCTATCGCGTAAAAAATATGGATATGGACATGGGCTTCATTTGACAGTTAAATGACCAAATAAGGTAATTTTATGAGCTTCAACTGTCAAATGAAGCCCATATCCATATCAATATTTTTTACGCGATAGCCCCCCAGGAGTGCATAGTGCGGTAGTGGTGCGTAACACACCAAACTGAGAGCGATACGGAGACAACTACAATAAGCAAGTCGCGCCTGCGCTGCACAAGCATCCCGCCCCGCTCCACTCAGTCATTCACTTTACTACGTTGACCACTCGGACGCGGCACAACTCACAAGCGGTAGCGGAACTTACACTGTTTTCCGGTAAATATTTAATAAAATATTTTTACTTCAAGACAGTTTATAATCAACTAAGTAGTCCGTATTACAATGCCAAAATTAACGCATTTGCCTCCGAAACTAAAATAGTCTCACAGCGTGTCAGATCAGGACGTAGATAAGATTACGGGCTCCACGACCATGCTCGAGGATCGAATGTTTATATAACGCAACGTGAAAATAAGCGAAGACGCGTTTCGGATGAACAATCGGATCACATAGGACCTGACCTACGTAAAATCATCCGTGAAGAACTTAGGGATATTATTAACGAGCTACAACTTCAACAAAACACGCGTATGGACTCCATAGAAAAACATCTGTCTGAGGTTAACACCCAAAATGAGAATATGTTCAAGACCACAACAGATATTGGCACATCTATTGATTTCGTAACTGCCACACTGGAAGATATTCAATCGACTATCTGTCGCCTTGAGGAGGAACGCAAACACATCGCCACTCAAATTTCGAAAATGGAGGACAAATGTGAATCGATGGAGAGAACATCCCGCAAAACTTTCACTGTTAAAAATTGTATTTTGTTAATTGTTGTGATTATGGTGAGGATTAAATGATTTATTATTATTATTAAGAAGTAGGTATATTGTTTAAAATAAAAAAAAAACTATACTTATACCAGGATATTCTACATTTTGATTGAGCTTTTTTTCAGTAGCCACTTAATTAATGAAACATTTATAAATCGAAAACTTTTAAGATTTTTTTATTTTTTTATTATTACATAAATCTGCTATTTATACTCCAGCCAAATCCGATGAAGAATAAATGTAAACAAACCAATTTAGGGTCATCACAACTGAGGTTAATATTTTTTTCTAAAGGTTGTATTTCTGACTTGATAACTGCACATCAAAGTCAAAGATTTTCAAAAGTCAAAGATTTTTATTCAAATAGACTTATAGATAAGTGCTTTCGAATCGTCCAATTTTCTTTTTTCCTACCAGCCATTCAGGACATCTTTTAACTGATAAGAAGAACGGCCGCAAGAAACTTATCAGCTTTAACAGAAGCAACAACATTTACAAAGGAACATGTCGTTGCCAAACACAAATCTACAATCTTGAAACATATTTAATATAAGAGGAAAATTTTCTTATACTCAGTTATTAGAATATTTTCCTTTTATACAATTACAATAGTCATGTTTTATGTTAGTATCACTTCCATGCATTTTGGTCTTTCAAATAATCTTCTACCTTGTAATAACCTTTGCTTAAGAGCGTTTTTTTAACATGTATTTTAAATTTATGCAAAGGCAGCTCAATCACTTGTTGTGGAACTTTATTAAAAAAGGCTATGCCTTTCCCCAAAAACGAGCGACTGCATTTTTCAAGTCGAAATCTTGGAACGGCAAGCTTATTCTTGTTTCTAGTATTAAAATTATGAACATCGCTATGCTTAATAAATAAATCGTGATGTTTCCTTACATATACTATATTATCATAAATGTATTGTCCCGCCAAAGTTAGTATATTAATCTCTTTAAACAATTCTTTAAGAGAATCTCTCTGTCGAAGGTTGTAAATGGCGCGCACAGCTCTTTTTTGAAGTATAAAAACATTTTCTATATTGGCTGCTGAGCCCCACAACAACAGGCCATAGGACATTACACTATGAAAATAACTAAAGTAAACTAGTCTTGCCGTTTCAATATCAGTTAGGAGCCTTATTTTCCTTATTGCGAAAGCCGCAGAACTAAGTCTACTCGACAAGGTTTCAATATGTGGATCCCATTGTAGTTTTGAATCTAATGTAATACCAAGAAATTTAGTACTCTCAACTAACTCTACTACATCCCCATTCAAATTGATGTGCATGTCGACCTGCCCTACATTAGGTAATGTGAATTTAACAAATTTCGTTTTGGTAGGGTTAAGAGACAAATTATTACTGTTGAACCAGTGTGCGACTTGAGAGAGAGCACTATTTACTTCGTCAGAACAGTTGTTTCCTCTATCAATTTTAAAAATTAAAGATGTATCATCTGCAAATAGTACTGTCTCACATAAATTACTCGCGTAGTTAGGGAGATCGTTAATATATATTAAGAACAGCAGAGGGCCCAATATTGAACCTTGGGGCACGCCCATAATAATGGGGGCTCCAGTAGAAGCAGTATTATTTACAATTACTTTTTGATGTCTATTGTGCAAGTATGACTGCAAAAGGCTAACTGATTTTTTAGAGACACCATAATGTTCTAGCTTCTTTAAAAGTGTAACGTGATCAACGCAATCGAAAGCTTTAGACAGGTCACAAAATATACCAATTACGTCTTGCTTGCCCTCCCAAGCCTCAAAAATATGTTTGAGGAGTGCTATTCCAGCATCTGTAGTATTTTTACCTTTAGAAAAGCCGAACTGATTATTATGAAGGATTTGATTTACTGTTAAATAGTCTAATAATTGAGAGTATATAATTTTTTCAAAAAATTTACTAAGTGCCGGTAAGACTGATATCGGCCTAAAATTTGTGGGGTCACTTTATTGATTAATTCTTTAAGTAATATATTTTTTATACAATATATCATTAGAAACACTCGCAAAACGTTAATATTATTGTAATAAAACGAAAAAACAAAATAAAGCACAAATTATATTTAGTAGACAGCCCTATAACCAAAAAGAACTCAGGTAATATGAACATTTTCACACTTAAATACTAACCTTCCAACTGAAGTTGGCAATCACTTTCTTTCGTGTTCCTTTTGGAAGCATTTGGAAGTTACGTTCCGTTTTACTATTTAACGCGACATACACTTTTATTATTCATTTACCATACTTATGTTTCCGAAGCAATGTAGCATTTTAAATTTATTGCATTCTTTTATATAAAAAGTTTATGAATAACTGTTTAATTATTTAATGAAATTATATTAATAATATCGCGTCTTTAATAAAAAGGATTTTACTGAATGGAATAACGAAACGTGAAGATATAATTTGGTCTAATTAACCAATAAACAAATTGCATTTTTTTTTTTAATAAAAATTGTATACCTTTGTCTGATAGAAAAAGGTTGTTATTATATGCCTGTCAGTGGTTGCTAGGCAACGTTTTGTTAGTAAACATTCTTCATCGGATTTGGCTAGAGTTATAGTGAATGATTGAGCAGAGCATTAAACTGGAAGCAAAAAGCATAAAATAAATTATTTTCTTTAATCACAGATAAAGTAAAATAAAATTACATATTATAACATTTTAATTTTGCATTTTACAATCAATGCTATTTTTATGTGATAAACATTAAACAAGAAAATATAATAGAAAAAAGAACATGAGACTTGCTTTTCTAGTATATTTTCTTGTTTAATATTTATCACATAAAATTATATATATTTTTTGTTTTTTTAAGAAGAACGGAAATTTTTAACTAAAATTGGAACTTTTTGCGACTGATTTGGGAATTTTTCGATTCACACTGCGGGCAACACTGTGTCATTGTCACTCACTCGTTTCCATGAAGCTATAGAGAATACTGGAGGCCAAACTCAGTACTTAAAGTTGAAGCCAAGTAGGTATAACCTCAATTGACCTTTCGTTGGACTCCAGTGTGGCTATCTCATAAATCTAAATTTGCCCGGAGCCTGTTTCATAATAGTTAATGATATTAATTGCTAATGTTATTAGACTCATAATAATAATAATATTAGTAAGCATTTTTCTGTGTATAAATTTTTGACATCACTGATAAATGATACCTCTTTGACGTCACTAATATCATTAGACCTGAAAGCTTATGGAATCGAAGCCAATATGAAAAACTTAAACCTTTAGTAAAAAAATTATACGCAAAAATTAATTATGCTATAGGCGTAGCAGCATACGTACATAGCTGCAAATAAATAGAAATTCGTAACTTTTGACGCAGTCATTTCAATTTCATTATTCAATATTCCCGAGTTGTAATTCAATCTGTAATTTATTAAAGTATATTTCATTAAAATAAAGCTATTTCCATAAATTAAATCATCTCAATTATTTTTTCTGAATTTCCTCATTATTGTGGTAACCGGCATCCTCATACAATGGTAACACCGTATGTGTCTATGTCAATCAATCAATATGGTGGATGTCAATTTCTAATTTTGTCGACTCGAAAGTTGCGATTCATAATACGACGTTTCTTTCTAACAAAACGTTATTCTATTCTGCATTTAAAAATATTAGGTCTTAAAGTATGAAATTGCCGTATTGTATGAAGAATTTGAGGCAAATTCGAATTTTCATACTAAGTACTAAGTTTTTGAATGATTTGAAATAGCTTGTATGTACTATTTTTTTATTGCATTGAGCTAATTTAATTAAATTAGGTTCTTAATTTAATGTTAAGAATCTAATGAATTTAATTTTAAAAAAGCAAAATTAATTCACATTAAGCCACCGCGATTTTTCCCTTAATACCTAATTCCGATAATACCTTTCGTCTATTCTACCGTTACTTCTAGCATATACTGGGTATATAGACATTAATTTAAACTGATAATTTATTCTGAAACATAATGACAATTTCATATTTAGACCAAGAGACGAGATA